>BLBF01000018.1:23732446-23749924 GCA_015471245.1 Laticauda colubrina
AAATAAATAAATAAATAAATAAATAAATAAATAAATAAATAAATAAAAAGTCTTCCACACAAATTGATTTGGTACAAAAGGAATCCTTTTGAGCCATATTGCACCATTCCTGCAGGAGAAGGTCAAAGGACAATTCATTCTGGTCATAGTCATGCTTGGGAACAGTCCACATATTTTATATTTTATACCAGTCTGTCCTAAGAAATGTGAAATTTCTAATAATTGAGAACTGTATTTTCAGCATTGGCCTCCTTCGTGTAACCTTAATACCACTTATCACTTGCTGCATCTTACTTATTGATTCATCAGATTTATATCTGGCCTTTTATTCTTTCACTCAGGATTATGAAATGTCATCAAAAATATGAGAGAGGGACACTCCTGGGTTTCTTTCTTAAATGATAGCACATAGCTACCTCTTAGAAGCATCACCCATGGATTATCAAGTCCAGTCACTGACATAAGTTCCAATCAGAGCATGCCATTGCAACCTAAAGGCACCATTGCTATAATCTCAGGAGGAACTGTCCCCTGCACAGTCATTCAGAATTAGGGACAAGGAAGTCAGGATGAAGGTAGAAAAGGTAAGCATTTAGCATAGCAAAATGGGCTGACTGAAACTTCCTGGTGGGTGTTAGTAATGGGTCTCTAATTCTTTCTGTAAAAATGTTCACCTATGTGCAGGCCACTTTGATAGGAAATCCAATAAGCATTTACAAGCTGCAGCCATGAACGAATGGGTTCATAAAGCAAGAACCAAGGATAATCAATATGCTCCTTATGGGCAGGGAGAAAGCACAGAGAGAGCCTTTGCTAATCACAGGCACAGCTGTTGGCATTATTTCATTGGCTCTGTCTGCATCACCGGAGCAATATCCAAGCCTGGGATAGCTTTTCACCTCACCTATTCATGCCCAGCTATATATATATATCTTTGTAAAGACCTGGCTGTTACTTTTTTTCTTCCTTGGGATAAGAGTGGGGGCAGGGGGGCGGAGAGAAAGAAAGGAGAGGCAACTCTAATGGCAACTTACAGCAGTGGTCAATAGAAGGCTCTCTGGGGCAAAAGCTTACCAATAAAAACTGTGGTTTGGAGAGAAGTCCAATTGCACAGCATTGCCACTTCATAAATATCACAAAACCATGATAACCGAAGAGGGTCAGGTGAAAGCCCCTGAGAGAATTCACTGTATTGATCAGCCTTCCTTCAAAAGCAATGTAGGTGAAATTCTCTTAGTTTTCATCACTTAGTAAACCTGCTGAAGTAGCCAAAATGGAGAATACGTGCTGTGACTCAAGACCACCCAGTAATTTCTATTGCACCACAGGACTTGAACCAATGTCCATTCATTTTGTTTTCTTCTCCTTTAGAGAGTTTAAGCAGGGTCAAATTGCCATTTTAATCCCCCTACTTGCTGTGAAATTGGGCCATCCATTCTATAGTTCTGCCCTTTCAGAGCTACCATAGCCTTGCAAAAGTTCATTTCAGGCCCAGCATGGCTCCCTAGGACTGAGAAAAAACAAGTTTGTAAGAGCATAAAATTAAAGCCATGAGATCTGGGTTGCAGAAAGGCCATTTGTGTGTGTGTGTGGCCCCAATTCAGTTGCTCTAATAAAAAAGATATAGGTTCCATAGGTGTGTAGAAAATGAAAGCTGGCAAAGAAATGCAAGAACAGATTAAAAAGATAGTAATGACATCTCAGTCCTGAGAAAGGAGGGGGCATGGGAAACAGAATCAAAACAATCTTGCCTTTATTCTCTATGGTAGTGATCTTTGAGCTGGGAGTAATTTTGGCATATTCTAGGGGGAATGAAGCAATTTGTAATTGTCAATTTGTGAGTCAAGGATCCAGTTTGGGATTGCTGTTGCCAAGATACTTTTGTAAAACAACAAGAGTTTGGTGTTTTTTTGTGCATGGGGGTAATCATATTGTTTGAAACTGGGAAAAGTAATTGGCTGAAACAATTGAAGAACAACTCCTGCATTCAATAAGAGAGGGAAGAGGAAATTCCAACAGACTTTCAGGATTATGCTAATATACTATAGGCAATAAGTAGTGTTTTTACACTGGTAGTCTTTGTTTAATGGATAATCACTTAGTGACTGTTCAAAGTTAAAACAGACATCCCCAGACCTACTTACAACCTGGTTCCAGAGTTCTTATGTCTGCATGCCCACCCTATCACGTGATCATAATTTGGATATGTGGCAATTGGATCATATTCACTACTGTTTGCAGTGTCCTGTGGTCACATGATTGTAGTTTTCAGTGTTTCTGGACAGTTTTTAGCATTTACTTCTGTTTTCCAGAAAAAAAAAAATCCACTGAAGAAAACAGGTTTGCTTAACAACTGTGGCACTTACTTAATGAATACTGTGTTTCCTTACAATTAGGTACAATCATGTAGTGACCTGCTTAAAGACTGCCACAACTTACAGTCATAATTCTGGGCTCAGTTTTGATTGTAAGTCAGAATTTGTGGTTCATATGATGTCTGTTGACTGATTTGGACTACTTGAAGGGCTGGCAATAGATTTGAAGATTCTGTTTTTCCTTTATAAAAATTATCTGATGGGACTGTGGGAAAGACTTTGCATTCTAGTTCTTATCCCCCCTCCCCCAATGAAAAAATAATTGGGGTCAATTTAATTAACCCACAGTGAATCTGAGGAAGCAAGAAAATTAAGAACTAATAGTGAGGGGAGAGGGAGAGAGAGATTTGAGGGAATGGATTACTCTTATTCTGAAATCGATAGAAATAAATATTTCTGTATAACAGAACTGCTAAATTACAACTGTCAACAAGGGCAGGTCCATCATGTTCACCCATAATTTCCAGAGCCTTAATTTAAACATGATGGACCATGCTGCATTTAGTGGATCATCCAACTGTTGTACAGGAGATCTGTTTCATGTGGTCCATACTTTTGTTTGTCAATTTTTGCATTTAAAATAATAATAGAAAAAGAGAAGAAACAAAACACAAAGATAATTTCAATACAAATACATACATATATTTTTAAAATAATGCATTAAAAAGTGCTTAAAATGGTAAAAATGCAAGAGAAAAAAGAAAACAACATATCATTATAACATATAACATCCATAGCATAAACCTAGACCAATGCAACAAATTTGGGTGCAGAACAAAAAGATCACGCTAGCCACATCTTACAAAGAAAATCAGTTTAAGATGTTTTATAGATGGCATCTCCCACTGGATAGACTAACAAAAATGTATGGTTCTCAATCGCCCACATGCTGGAAATGTCTGAAAGAATGGGGTACCTATTATCATATGTGGTGGGACTGCAAGAATATACAACAGTTTTGGTAAAAAATCCCGACATGGCTGGAAAAAATGTTGGGTTTAAAAATTAACTTGATAGCAAAGATGTTCCTATTAGGAATAATAAAAAATAATTTTAGTAAAGCAGATATTTACCTAATTATTCATGTTACTACAGCAGCAAGACTATTGCTTGCCCAAACTTGGAAGTCAAAATGATGAAGCAATAATAGACAATATTTTTCAATGCACTGAACTAGACAGTCTGACATTAGAATTGAAAGAACGAGACATATCAGAATATTATAAAGTATGGAACAATTTCTATGTATGGAGGGATATGAAAGGAAGTCTGTAAAAATGCAAGTTAGAATCTAAAGGCCTTGTCACACTGCCCAATGGATGCAAAGAGGACACAACGGAAGAGAAAAATGTTACATCCGTTGAATCTGCGCTCAAAAGGGGTGAAAATTTGCATAATTGGAGCAGATGAAAAGGACACAGGGAGGACGCAGGGTGGATGCAAAGCGGATGCGGAACGGATGGCGCGTTCTCAGGGCTTCCGGGAGGTCTCAGGAGAGCGGATGCAGAACGGAAAAAACGGATACAGAATGGATGCACAGCGGATGAAGCGGATGCACAGTGGAAGCCTAGCGGATGCACAGCGGAAGCGGAACGGATGCTGCACGTTAATTGCGCATTTGGGGGGGATGCATTGCGCAAGTCCCCCGGATATAAAGGGAAACAGCTCGCACGTGGCCAGCATTCCGAGGAAAGACCTGCTGCTGGACACTTTGAGTTCCTTGCCTGCCCTGCCTGCATGCCTGCCTCCAAGCCTGCCTCCAAGCCTGCCTTCCAGCCTCCTGGGCAGCCTCCCTGCCAGCCTGCCTTCCAGCCTCCATTCCAGCCTTGCTGGCAGCCTGCATTCCAGCCTCCCTGCCAGCCTTGCTGCCAGCCTGCCTTCCAGCCTGCCTTCCAGCCTGCCTTCCAGCCTCCCTGCCAGCATTGCTGCCAGCCTGCCTTCCAGCCTCCCTGCCAGCCAGTCTGCCTGCCAGCCTTGGTGCCTGCTTTCCTGCCAGGCTTCCTGCCAGGCTTCCTGCCAGGCTTCCTGCCAGGCTTCCTGCCAGGCTTCCTGCCAGCCTTGGTGCCAGCCTTGGTGCCAGGCTTCCTGCCAGCCTTGGTGCCTGCCAGCCTTCCTGCCAGCCTCCTTGCCAGCCAGCATCCCCACAACCATGGGGAAGAAGCAAAAGGCTCAGCAACCTGCCGCCATCCCTGGCAAGAGGGACAGGGCCACCCTCCCGCCCCATGTCCATGACTCTGCTTCTGCTGGGGCTTCTGCTGCTTGGGCTCGCTCTTCTCTTGCTGGAGCTTCTGCTGTGGCTGCTCCTGGCAGTGGTGCTTCTGCTGCGCACTCTGCTGAAGCTGCTCCTGGTCCTGCTGGTCCTGCTCGTTCTGCTCGTGCTCCTGGTCTTGCTGGTCCTGCTGCTGGTGCTTACTCTGCTGCTGCTGATTCTGATTCTGATCCTGCTGGTGATTCTGCTGCTGCTGCTGCTGATTATGATCCTGCTGGTGATGTTTCTGATGATGATGATTCTGCTGCTGCTGCTGCTGCTGTTGGTGTGGAGGAGCAGCCCCTACAACCTCGAAGTCCCTCTGATGAGGGCCCATATGGCCCTGCCAGAGGGAGGAAGAGTCGTTCGCGTCAACGGGAGAGGAGGCAGTATTTTATTGAGGAGGCGCACGAGGATGAGGTGCTGGAGTGGCTGAGAGAGAACGACTATCTTTGGCGGAAGGGACACTGGCTTTACAGGGACACCAAGCGGAAGCAGGCTGCTTGGAGAGAGAGGGCGGAGAGTCTGGGCTACACTTCGGAGGTGCTCCTCGGCTGGTGGAAACATATGCACACCTGATACGGGAAGCTGCACCACAAAAAATCTGGCCAGGCTGCAGTCAAGCTGACGGACAGAGAGAACTACGTCATGGCCAGGTGCAGCTTCCTGGAGGGTGAGATCCGCCACCGAGCAGCACCAGGAGCCCATCTGTCTACCCTCATTCTCAGGCAGCCTGCTGCGACCCAGTCCTCTTCCAGCCGAGAGTCAGTCCCTGTCTCCAGGCAGGTTTCGGTGGAGCGTGCCACGGTGGAGAACCCCCAGGCAGGTGTTGAAAGCTTGGTGGAGAGCGAGGAGGACTCCCTGGTGTGGTGGGAGAAAGGAAACATTGAGTCCACCGCTGCCGAAGTCCCATCCACCCACACCACCGCCTCCACAGGAAGGCAGAGAGCCAGACCGCAGGAGGGGGAGAGCCACAAGGTCCTGGTGGAGATCAGGGACACCATCCACACCAGCATAGGTCTCCTCTCTCAGTTGGTCCCCATCGAATCGTCCTCCTCCAACTGCAAGCCCTTCCTCAATTATTTGAACCAGACCCTGAAGGAGATGCCGGATCCCCAGTACCAGCTGGTGAAGGAGAGGATCTCCACACTGATTAACAACCCTCCAGACCCAGAGGCACCTGCTACCACCCAGTCCAGGTCTGCTCCTCCACCCCAGGTGATGTCCCTCCCATACCAAGGCTTCCAACAGCCCCTCACCTACCAGGGCTACAGCTACCCGGAGGTCCAGCAGCACAGGCAGCAGCCCTTCCCAGGCCAGGCACAGAGTCATCGGGTGGCACCGTTGCCAGCTGTTCCACTGATGCCACCCACGCCAATGATGCCACCGACAACATCGATGCCAGCCACGCCACAGATGCCACCCATGCCACTCCTCACCTCGCTGCACAACAGGCAGTCCCACTACACTACTCCTTCCTCCATCCCACAGCCAAGCCCGGCCTCAGTACATCTGTCCTCAGTACTGGGGCTGACACCCCATGGCATGGAGGAAGGACCTCTCAGCATTGCGGGGATGAGCCAGCTGTCCGACACCTTTCTGAACACACCGTCCCCTGTTGTCCTCTCGGGGCCAGGCACTCCATCAGCACCTCAGACCAGCACTGCAGCAGCACCCACCTCCACCCTAAAAATTGGACTGGGCACACACCTCCGAGTGACCAAGCGGAGTACCAGAGACTGGCTGCCTGGATATTTTTGGACTTTATTTGGACACTTGACTTGGTTCATGTTTACTTTTCAGGTTGTTATTAATAAAGTTTATCTTTGTTTCACATGCTTGCTTCAATATTTTTTTTCTATAAAGTCTGGGTGGAAACTTTTAGAAATGGTTTAGCCTTTGCATTCTTGTGGGATGGGTAAGGATAGCTGTGGGATGGGCAGGGATACCTTTGGGATGGGTTAGGATAGCTGTGGGATGGGCAGGGGTACCTATGGGATGGGTTAAGATAGCTGTGGGATGGGCAGGGATACCTTTGGGTTAAGATAGCTGTGGGATGGGCAGGGATACCTGTGGGATGGGTTAAGATAGCTGTGGGATGGGCAGGGATACCTTTGGGATGGGTTAAGATAGCTGTGGGATGGGCAGGGATACCTTTGGGTTAAGATAACTGTGGGATGGGCAGGGATACCTTTGGGATGGGTTAAGATAGCTGTGGGATGGGAAGGGATAACTGTGGGATGGGTTAAGATAGCTGTGGGATAGATAAATCTCCAGTGCAAGCATAGTGGGACTGTATGGTCCACCCTCCCAGCTGCCACCCCTATGGCCCTTATCAATTACAATGTAAGCATTGATCCACACATGTCAACATAAACACAACTCTTTATTAAACGCCCTGTTCATTGTAGGCCAACCAAACATACATGGCCCAATCTCATCCGTGTGATGAGACAAGCTGAAGGAAGCATCCATTAAGCATCTACCATCCTGTCTTGCCACTCCACCGCTCCAGCTGGGGAGTTGCACCAATCTTTCAGAAGGTTGCGCTGCTTCTTCGCCTCACGTGAGGCTCTGTTGGGCCCTTGCACATCCTCAGTGTCGATCAGGTTTCGCCCTTGCCCCCATTCCCCAGGCTCCATGTCCCCATTGCCTTGCTGGAGGTCCACGAGCCTGTTCTGCAAGACTGGGTAGCGGGTGCGCATGAGATTGTGCAGGATGCAGCAAACTTCCATGATCCTCCTCATGCTCTGTGGGCGATGCTGCATGGTGTTGAGAAGTACCTGGAACCTATCGGCCAGGATGCCAAAGGCGTTCTCCACCACCCGCCTTGCCCTGGACAGCCTGTAGTTGAAGATCCTCTCTTCACGGGTGAGGTATTTGGAGGTGTAGGGCTTCATGAGGTAGGTTGTGAGGGAGAAGCTGTCATCCCCCACGATGAAGTAGGGCACATCTTGCGTGTCGTTGGGCAGGGGTTCTGGATCTGGGAAGCCCACCATGAGGTTGCTTTCCAGCCCCTCCTTGAGGTGACTGTCGTTGTATACCTGGGCATCGGAAGATGAGCCGTTGCCTAAAACATCGATGTACATGAACTTGTAGTCAGCATCGACCATGGCGAAGAGGATGATGCTGAAGAAGCCCTTGTAGTTGAAATAAGTGGACCCCAACTTGGCTGGAGATTTGCAGGCCACGTGCTTGCCATCGATGGCTCCAACGGTGTGGGGTAAGTTCCACTTCTGATACCACTGCTCTGCAAACTTTCTTCCATCCTTCTTCAGTGGTGGGGCACTGAAGGAGCTCCTCCTTGTATTCTTCGAGGATGGCCCACACCACTTCTCTGACAACAAAGCTGATGGTGCTGGGTGGCACCCTCCAGCCGTACTGCATACTCCTGTAGAAGGTCCCTGAGGCCAGGTGGCACAGAGTGAGTGCCACCCTGAGCCCAGGTTCCAGGCTGGGCGGGAAGTTGTTTTTTGTCTTGCTCAACCTAGGTGTCAGGTGCTGCAGAAGTTCGTCAAACATGGCTGGAGGCATATTCATGAAGTTCTGGAACGCACGAGTGTCTTCGCTCCTGAGCTCCACCATCAGCTTGTCGTAAAGTTGGTACTGTGCTCTTCTGGCTAACCATCTTTGGACCCAGACTTTTTTTGGGTGCCTCCTTTTCTTGCCGTAATAGAGTTCACAGAGACTGTTGATGGTTTCGCAGTGATGCAGAAGGATGTTGGCTGCCAAAAGGATTTTGTCGCAATCCATGGTGGAGATGACTGGATGCTATGGAAGAGGAAGAGGCAGATGAAGGCTGCAGAGGTTTGCACCGCTGAGCTGCTGGTCTGAAAGTGCGATGCAGACGAGTTGCTCCGCCTTTTTATAGGCAGTATAGGTGTCCCTTTGCATCCTCTAGGCATCCTCTAGGCATCCTCTAGACATCCTCTAGGCATCCTCTAGGCATCCTCTAGGCATCCTCTAGGCATCCTTAATATCCAAGATAGGTCCCCTCTACGAACGTTTTTTCCATTTTAAACACTTTGTTTCCGTTCTGCATCCGTTCTGCATCCATTCTGCATCCGTTCTGCATCCATTCTGCATCCATTCTGCGTCCGTTCCACTTCCTCCCTGCTTCCGTTTACCGCTGGAGTGGATGGAGTTGCGTGGATGCGCAGCGGATGCCTAGCGGATATAGCGGATGCATAGCGGATGCATAGCGGATGCATAGCGGATACAGAACGGACGAACTGGATACATTTTCCGTGCAAAAGTTTTTGGCAGCCTAAAACTTTTGGAGCAGATGAAACGTCAATAAACAGATGCTGGACGGATTGAGAGGAAGCCAAACGGAGGCAGTGAGTACATCGCATTTTAGAACGGATGGCAAGATTTTTTTTCCGTTTTGCTTCCTCTTTGCATCCGTTTTTGCAGTGTGACAGGGCCTTAAGATGTAACTGAAATGAAGCATAATGATGCTTTCTGGTTTCCTCTGGTTCCTCTAAAAATACCATATCATCAGCAAATGTTTATATTTCTCAATGAATCTTTTCTAGTATAGTAATTTATGTTAAAGAAAGTCTACCACGATCAAGATTTTAAATGTTTATTTTCAAATTTTTTTAAAAAAAATTATAACAGTTAATAGTTACAATTCTACATATATTTATCTGATATAAATATTCAAGCATGTATATTTTAACTTCAAATACATTTATATAACTATTTTTTCTTTTTTAACCAACTGTGTTTTGTATAAAGCAAGTTCCATATTTCATTATATTTGTCTATACAAAGTCTACACCAAAAGGCAGTCTAGTCCTAGGTGACAAGCATAATCAGGTTTTCAATTCATTGAGTAAATGGAGCTATACATTTATTTTTCCCCCAATTCTGCAATATCAACCTTTTGGTTATAGTAAGAGAATGAAAAATCCATTAGTTTCCCAGTTGTAAAATTCCATGTACTAGGTATATAATTCAAGAGAATGTTATCTTCTGGAAAGTTCAGCTTCTGATCTGCATGAGGAATATGTAGGAAAAGTGTCTTGGAGAAACCTAGACATATCCTATTGTTATGACTGGGAGAACCACCAAATCAACATATTTGGGAAAAGGTTTTATTGCCTCAATTTAAACATGGTATTTTAGAATACATTTGGAATCAAACTAGAGGAAAGATGAATTCTTCCATAATTACTTCTGTTCATCATTTTTTGGGGGAAAAAGCAAACAGTATGTACCTAAGTTGATCAAATTCTAACTGATATCCTCTTTATCCCAAATTCTTTCCTTACACTGTGTATCTAGGTAGGCAATACATGAGTAATAAGTAGTAGTCACCAGTCCTCAAATTCCATAATACCTATTTAAGTATCTTAAACTTGTCATGGGGTATTAAAAAAGGTCTAACCTTTAATTGTATAAAAGACCAAATATGATGACACTATTATAACAATAAGTAAGAAATGCCCTTTTAGTGTGTGTGTGTGTGTGTACCTGTATGAGAGAAAAGAGCATTTACTTCTCAACACATGACTGATCTAAGTAGAATGAGCTTATTGTGCATTCTGAAATGTGTAACACTAGAAGAAATTGCACTCTGCAACCATAGTTGGGACTGCTAATGTGGTAACCCAGAGGCAGAAACTGCTTCCAGTCAATTGGTATGGAATCCCAGCTTGTGAAAGTGCTTCTAACCTCCACAGGAGGACAGATAAAATAAAGATGTCTGATTAGGAGCAGCTTATCAAAGTGAAGGTGGATAAGGCAGCAATTCCATTTATTTCTCATTTCAATTGACAGGAGCTATAATACTAGGCTTGGTGAAAACTGAGGAAAATCTGTGCCCGGTTAGATTTGGTTGGGCTGCATATTATTGTATATAACATCATATAGAATAATATAGAAGTATGGGCCACTCAGCATATTGGAAAGAAAGGAAGAAATAGCCAGGAAAAGAGACCAAGAAAGATATGCACACAGATAGACAATACTTACACATGTGAATTAAGTTTCTTCATCTATTTTGTTCCCTAATACAAGGTCTTCCATTGACTTACAGGGAGTTCTGGGACATCATCTTGAGAGCAGTTTATAAAAATCCAAACAAAGTCCTCAAGAGATTGATACCATTAGGTATTTCATATATTTTGAAGTTCAAGATCAAACTATATCCCCAAATTACTTAACAGCCAAAGAATGTGACCATGTGGCCATCAGTTTATTACACGTCTAGCTGCTGCTCTCCGACATATTAAATAATAATAAAAAACCTATGTTTTCCTGAACCTCTGTGGGAAGTCCATTTTGTTCCTTTTAGAAGGAGCAAAAACAGAAAATTAAAAAAGAAAACTCCCGCAACATCACAATATATGCTGTACTTTTGATGTTATATAGAATCCTAACATATAAGAAATTTCATGATAAATGTATCTCCAAAGGAGAGTAAAGAAAGCATTTCTTACCATTGAGATAAAGAGAAATGGCAAAAACTGGGCAAATCATTGCAGATGCTTTCCATTTAATATATAGGATTAGAATGAGTGAGTAGAAATATGCCAAGACCCAATATATTGTTTATGGATTTGATTTGAGCTCCTGGTACTTCCACTTATCATCTTGAAGAGGGAGAAGTAGCTGATAGTTTTTTTAAAACAGAAAAGGCAACGTTGTTATAGTTGGACATTATTTCAAACACAATACTGCTTATTTTCTGTTTTTAATTATTAAAAAAGAATTGGGAGGGGGGAATTGAATCTGTGCCCTTTTTCTATTGTTGAACTACAGTTCCAGCTTTCTTTACCCAAGTCCTGGGGCTTTTGGGTGTTGCATTTCAGCAATATCAGGCAGGCCTAGATGCCTTCACTACTCTTTTAGTGGAAGACATAAATACCACTATGTTTGAGTGGAATATCTCAGAGATAAAGCTCAAAAAACAGTTTTTTAAAAACTGTCTATCTAGTCCTCTTTCAAAACATACAGAAGCCAAAACCAAACTCTGAAATCACCACCAAGCCTGTGGCCATATGTAGAAAGAGCTTCATCAAACAGCGCCATTATCAGCACTTTGTGAAGCTGAGCCCAGGCATAATTATCCACCAACATCTCCTCATGAATTACAAGCAGTTTTGTGTGGAAGCTTTTTTTTTGGGGGGGGGCAAGATAGTAGTGATGGGGAGAGGCTTATTTTCATGTATACAACCTTCAGGCAATTTCCATATAAAAATCCTGAACATTGCTTCCATGTCTTTAGCTCTGGCTGGTAGTGATGATGCTGGGATTATTGTATTGCTGGTAATAGAACTGGCTGTTTACAATGTTGGGACAACTTTAATTTCTAGCATAAGAATTGCTAGGGAACATAATCCATCATTATCATATTTAAAAAGCTCTCCATTATTTGACAATGCTTTTAGGAGTGGGATTTATGTTTAGATTTATTTTGGTAGCAGTAGATTTTGACCAATAACCGTCATTGCTAACTTTTCTCCAGTTTGATCTGTATGGTATTGACAGCCTTCATCAACTGGATGGCAGGATTCTAAGCTAGCTCTTGTCATCCTCTTCCAAAGCACAGAATACCAAGTTGTTTGCTGCAGATCCACTGGTAAGCTTGATTCAAATTTAATTTGCAACCTTTCCCTTTCAATGTTTCTTGCCAGTAGTTTCTTGGTGAGCTTCCCAAGCAAAATAAAATAGGATGACCTTGACATCGAGACTCAGTCATGGCTGAGACCTAATAGAATACATTAACTTATATCAGAAAGGGAAAATAACAAGCAGCTAAAATAAAAATCCAACTAGAGTTGCAGTATCTGTTTCCCACCTTAGGGAATATTACCACTCAGACAAGTTAAAAACACAAGAACAGCTCTGCTGAGTCAGACCAAGATTCCTCTTACTCTAACATTTTACATCTCACTGGCCATACTTGAGCCACAATATTTGCAAGCAGGAAGTGGAGACATACCCCTTCCCCCCTGCCCTATACCCCCTTTCCTTGCACCTGGGTTCCTGGAGTTCCCAAGTGCTCCCAGCCCAATGGTAACCCGGAGTTTTTAGGACCAATAACTTTTGACAAATATAACTTCCTGATACATATCCAAAAATTCTTTCTGAAACTATCCGAGTTAGTGGCTTTTGCCAAATCTTATAATGAAGTTCATGGGTTAATTATACAATTAATTATGGGTTAATTATGGGAAGAAATGCTTCACTTGTCTATTTTAGTATCCTTTCACTCAACTGCATTGGAAAGCCTGAGTCCTAATATTTTTTTAAAAAATATTTCTCTTGTGCTTTGCATAATTTTATACACTTCAATCATGTCTTCCTTTGGTTGTTTTTTGTCTAAGCAAAAGAGTTCTATATATTTGATTTGATTTTGATTTGATTTATTTGATTTGTCAATCGCTTACAAGGTAATAGGTATAAGTATATACATAGTTATGAATACATGAAATGGGTACATATAAGAAAAATAAAAGAAACAATAGGACAAGGACAGTAGGCACGTTGGTGTGCTTATGCATGCCCCCTACAGACCTCTTAGGAAAGGAGTGAGGTCAATAGTAGACAGTCTATGGGGAAGAAACCACAGAGTCAGGTTGAGTAGTCAAGACATTGACCATTCTGTTGCTGAAGTCGTATTTTCTGCAATCAAGTTTGGTGTGGTTAACCTTGAGTTTGTATGTATTGTTTGCTCTTGTATTGTTATGGTAGAAGCTGAAGTATTCATTGACAGGTAAGTCACTGCAATGTATGATTTTATATTCCATACTTAGATCAGACCGAAGATGGCATAATTCAAGGTTTTCTAGGTCTAGAATTTCAAGTCTGATGGCATAAGGTATTCTACAACGAGTAGAGGAGTGGAGAACTCTTCTTGTGAAATATTTCTGGACTTTTTCAACTGTGCTAATATCAGATATGTAATGTGGGTTCCAGACTGATGAGCTGTATTCAAGTATTGGTCTAGCAAATATTTTGTATGCTCTAGTTAGTAGTGTGATATTACCAGAGAAAAAGCTACGCAGGATTAGGTTAATCCTCCACAACTCTTAATGACTTTTTGGCTATGTAGTTACAGTGGGCTCGAGCACTTAGGTCATTTGAGATGAGTCCTCCAAGATCCTTGACAGAGTTTGGATCATCAACAAGGTCTTGACTATTCAGCCTGTATTTTATTTTCTGATATTTTTTTTTTGCCAATGTGTAATACAGAGCATTTATTTGTTGAGATTTGAAGTTGTCATTTGTTTGACCATTCTGATACATAGTCAAGATCTTTTTGAAGGGTAGCAGTATTGTCTGTGGTAATGAACAGCTTTACATCATCAGTGAAGAGAATGCAGTTGCTCTTATATGATCACAGAGGTCATTTATGTAGAGTATAAAGAGAGTTGGTCCTAGAACACTGCCTTGGGGGGACACCACTGTTGACAGGTACAGAATTTGATAGGATGCTCCGAATTTTGACCATTTGTTGCCTGTTTGACAGGAATGCTTCTGTCCAGTTATGCAGGTGTCCAGAGATACCATAAGATTTTAGTTTTAGGAGTAGTTTGTTGTGTACCACTGAATCAAAGGCTTTACAGAAGTCTGTGTAGATTGCATCTATTGTTTTGCCCTGATCAAGTTGTACAGTCCATATGTTTTTGCAGTTTAAGAGTTGCAGATTACAGGATAGTTTTTTCCTGAAACCAAATTGTTTATTAGAGAGTAGGTTGTTTGTCTCTAAGTGGAGGATAATGGATTGGTTAATAATTGATTCCATAACTTTACAGGTGATGCAGGAGATTGGTCTATAATTTTCAACTAGGCTGGGGTCTCCCTTTTTTAAACATGGGGATAACCATGTCTTGTGACCACAGTTTTGGCAAGGAGCTGGTCCTGAAAGATTTTTCAAATATTATACTTCGAGGTTCGGCTATGGCAGTGGATAGCTTTTTTAAGAAGTAGGCACATATTCTGTCTGATCCAATAGGTAGAGATGGTTTTAGATTGTGTAGTGCTTTTTCAACATTGTCTTCTGTAAAATCGATATGTATTAGATCATTGTAGTTGTCTATGGTTCGGCTAGGAAATACTGGGCATGATCCATTGCTGTTATATCTTTGCTCACGGAGAAACTATTAAAGCCTCTGATCACTTTTGGTTACCTTTCTTGGCACATTTTTCAGCTACTACATTATATTCTTTTTCAAGGAAGGCAATCTGAATTGCATTTCAGATGCAAATGTATCACAGATTTGTGTAAGAGTATTATACAAGAGCATGATGGCATTTTTACTTTTAATCTATTTCCTAATAATCCCTAGCATAGACTTTGCTTTTTTCATAGTTGCTGTACTGAGCTCACACACACACACTCACACATGTTAGCAAGGTGGTGACTGAGAGTGCCACTATTTTGTGTTTGTGATAGACAGTGTATATTAGATGATTGAAAATTAGATAATGGAACAAAAGTAGAAGTGAGAGATTGTTGCGTGAAGGAACTCTGGGAGTAAGAGAAAGTGATTTGGAAGAAGAATGGAATTGGATTATGGTTGATGGAGTTTGGTGAGTTATAGTAGAGATAACATGTTGGAAGAAGGTGAGTTGTGAGTACATTGCTGTTTGGGAGAAGTGATCTCACACAGTGGAGCTGGAAGCTAAAATTGCTTCCTGATTGAGATGTGCGTAGAGCATATTAGAACAATTAGCGTTTAGGCAATCCAATATAGTGCCCAATAAAATTATTGTAAGATCAATCATTTGAAGAGACAACTGGCTTTGTGTCCAGAAAACAAACTGTGGCAAAAATCCTAGATTCCTGGAATGTTAGATCACTTTTGAGGGATGCTGATGAGAGCAATGAGCCATGTGTGGGTTAACAACTTGGAAGATAGTCTGGGTTGAACTATTATCCTGTATGGAATCATTCTCCCAGGGCCAGAAGAGAAAGCCAAAGGTAGCAGCTGAGATGAAAATATGGAAGAAAAACAGGATGGCCTGGAGTAGCAGAAGTTCTTGACTTCCTTTTCATTCAAGAAAATAATGCAAACCTTGACATGTAGTTTGATCATTGGCATGTTGTAGTAAGAATAAACATCTGGAGATTAGTACTGCTGGGTTGTAGGAAGAAAAAGCAGATTCTTGCATAGACCAAAAAACAAAGTAGAGTTGCAAGCATTCTTGGGACTTATAAATTTATAAAAGTAAATGCTGTTTCCCCGGAGAAAGTTATAAAGAGTAGAAAGGTATCTGAACCTAGTGAGAAAGACCTTGGGACTTACATGAGAGGCAACATTTCAGCTCTGGTCTGTGGTCAGGTTTTCAAGCATGAATTCATATGATATATGCACATTGATTTGTGCTACAGTGGTGGAACAATGGTACTGACTTTTAATTTCAGATAAAACCTGGAATATGAACATCAGAAGTAAATAATAAAAATAGAAATGGATACCTGAGCTTTTGAGATTTTTCATTACATCAAATTTGATTTTCATCGATATGGGGCTTTTGTGGTTTTCATCATTCTGTTTCTCTTCATGGCAAATTAAGCTGGATAACGCAACACATGTATTTCATTTGTATAATTTATTTGGGTTACAAATAAACCATGTTCTTTTTTGAGGCCCAACAAGTATATGACCTTTGTGCAGTTTCTGTTTTTTTTGTTTTTTGTTTTATAAAATCCTGCTTTGGAGGAATTTGTGTTTCAGTTGGAGTGAGTGAGGACAAAAACAGTCACTATAAAAAGATGATGCTTGTCCCAATTAAGCAGCCATTAATATTTTCCTCATTTTCATCATGGCCTTTCTTAATGTTTCTGCCACTTCTTTATCTCAGGTCTCTCTCTTTTTCCCTTCCTTATTGCTCTGTCTCCCAGTCTTCACCCTTCTCTATGTCCTGACTCTTTTTCCTTTAATCTTAATGGCATCCCATTAAGCCTTATTTATTTTCCAGCTCAGACTGAAAAGCAGCATTTGGATGTGAACTGCCAATAGAAGCATTAACTAGAAGCAAAGTGGGGGGGGGGCAATGAGGCTCTAAACAAAGGGAACCCATTATTAAGGGCTGCTGGTGAAGAGCTGGTCCACTCTAAGTGGCTCTTTATCACCATGAATAGAGAGCATCCTCCTTCCTGCATGTGAATCACAGTCCATTTGCAAAATAGGTTTCATTTAGCCAGCCCTATTTACTGTCCTGGTAGATGTTGATGTGAACCCTTGCTGGCTCTTGTGTGCCCAGGTTTCTCTCCACCTCAACACAATTTATTAATAGCAGTGCTTGAAGTTCTCAATGAAAACCATTCTCCTTCATTTTCTTTGCCAGAGGACTGAATGGAGAAATCAGAAAAACAATCTCAAGCAAAGGTTGGGAAGACTTGAGAGGCTGCAGAGCATACATTCATCACCAGAAGGTTCCAAACTTTTGTTTGCTTTGTTCCACTAATGAAATGTGTGATAGTTTACACTGTAGGGAGGAATTACTCAGTAGAAGGTAAGAACCTCATCTCTCCCCCTGCCCAGTTTATTTCTCACCTTTTTAATTATATATTTGTTTGAATTGATTGCTAACATTCTGTAATACATTTCTCTCATTTCAGAATAAAGTAAACAATTTCCCCTTCAACCCAAGACATGGCAGCACCTAGAAGGGATAGGAAAAACTCTCAATTTTTCCTTCTACTTGAGATCATTGGCTGTGAATTTTAAGCTGGAAAGAAGAACATCGGGTTGGGATTCCATGGTGTTGGAGATGGCAGGGAAAAAGTTGTGCAGCTGGATAAACAAGAAGGTAAAGGTAAGGAGTTGCTGCAGATTTTACTTTGCTAGTCATTGCCAAATATAGGGGGTGGTGCTCATTTCCATTTCAAGG
>BLBF01000018.1:23749934-23774917 GCA_015471245.1 Laticauda colubrina
GCTGTCATGTGGTCAATATGGCATCATGGAGTGGTACTATTTATCTACATTGTATTTGCATGTTTTTGAACTGTTAGGTTGGCAGGGGCAAGGATGGGAGCTCACCCCATCCCGTGGCACTCAGATCTCAAACCTGGGCTACCTGCTTTCCAGCCAACAAGCCCAATGTCTTAATCGCTGAGCCACCATGCCATCCCAGATAAATGAGAAAGAGTAGCATTTGTTTTTGCTGTAATTTGAATTAAAATCAATTCAATGAAGAGGCTTAGAGTCCACAACTGGGAGTCCATAATGCATAGTTTGCATTTAAGATGAGTATTAGTAATTCATGATGGTTAACAGTAGGTAGAAGCTGTGTGATTTGACTGTTTAGCAATAGAGACATTCTGCAAGAAGAGTCAAAAAGAGTTTATTTAACCTAGACATATTTATTCCAAACTATACATAGGAAACTATATAAGGAAACAACTCCTAGGTAGTAAGTAACAAACTTTCATTGTTTCAGCAAAGATCTAAAGTCAACTGGAGGTAAGGGCAAATATGTTCTGCATAGGAGTGCTAAATTCTGGATAAGTGTTCTAAGAGATCTGAATATTGATTAGCAAGGAAGGGTTATTTCAACACACATAGATAGGACAGTGGAAATTTCCCTGAACTCTATGGAACCCAAAATCAGAAGAATCATAATTCTATGGGATGATTCCTTGTTGCTTAGAGACCTTCAGTGGCACTGGCATTGTGGAACATATCTCATTTCAAATGCTAAATCCTGAGATATCCAGTCAAGGAATTTCTACTTAATGCCTGAATCAGATTCTAATATTTTGTTGTCTTCATAAATTAGTCTCCTTTCATCTCATCGTGGCTGCTGATTTTTAAATTATTATGGCACTATTAACTGACAGTAGTTCCAACCACTCAGTAGCTTCTCAGTTTGGAAACAGGCTTCATATATCAGAAAGGAAAAGAGCTGTCTGTGACCCCCATGCCCCAAATCATTCATCCAACTAACTATTGTGTGATAAGCTCATGAGTGGTAAATATGTCAATTAACATTACAATCAGAGCTATTAACCTTTGATTCATTAAATGCTAGGATTCTTCAATGTAAGGCTAGTTTCTTAATTAACCCGCAGTTAGGGGTGAAGCCAAAGCAAATTGTGAAACAGATCCTTTTCATTGTTAAACTCCAAAAGGAATGAATTGGAGTAATGAACAAGGATAAAAACACATTTTCTTTTGATTAAGGTATCAGGCTAGAAACTGGGAGTCTGTGAGTTCTAGTCCTGTCTTAGGCTTGAAACCAGCTGGGTGACCTTGCACTAGTCCTTCTCTCTCAGCCCAGGATGGAGGCAATGGAAAACCTCGCTGAGATAATTGCAGGGGTTTATCCAGGCAGTTTTTGTGAATTGAGTGGAAGAAAACACACACACTTCCTGTTATCATTGCATTTTTGTTCCATCCTATCTCAAAAGAATACATAGGAATCTTAATGTTGAGGCTTGTTTAGACAGTTCATAGAGTAGGGATAGAGGAACAACAGGGAAAATAAGAGGGAGCCAGATAGTTTGTCCATAGAGATAGCATAACATGCTAAACCAAAGTCTGCTTCATTATGGCTTATTGAATTTCTATTCATCCCCCCATTCAATCAGATCTGAAGAAAGCTTCTTGGGTGAGAAGCAAAAGATATTTCAAGAAAAAACAAATAAAGTCAGGATTCCAAGTAGTACCCCAACCAAGTAAGACTCTGAGGCAGGCAATTCCTCAAAGCTACACTTCATCACAGATGTCATATTGGCAGATCTGGGAAAACCCAAATATGAAAGTCCACTGGATTTTCCCCACCAAAGGTATTATGTATAACTTGGAATGTTCCAAGTAGTCTTTTCTGATTGGCCAGAAAGGCCAGTAGTGGATTGGTTCATTAGGAACCAGTCCAAGGACCCGCTCAAAGGCGGCAAAGTTAAAAAAATGTCATTGGCTACAAGCCGGCAGGCAAGCCTCTATAAAAAGGGCCACCACGGCTTGAGCCAATGTTCCGTTACTGTTGCTGTTAACTAATAAAGAGTTATTTGTTGGAACCCGGTCTAACGTGCGTCTTTTCGGGACAGAACACTGGCAACGAGGGTGGGATCGTCCTAAAGCGGAGACCGAGCATGCAGTGAGAAAACAACCATGCTAGATGAAATGGCTGGCAGCACCGCGCCGCCCACACCTTTTAACCCCAATGAAGAAGATTGGGAGTCTTATATCGATCGCTTCCTGATGTTTCTGGAGAGCAACGAAATGGAGGAAATTTTGGATCAGCGAAAGAGGGCTGTCTTCCTAACACATTGTGGGCCAGCTGTGTTCAAAATGGCAAAGGCATTGGCAAAGCCCAGAGACGTGAAACAGATGACTTGGTCTGAGCTAAACTGAATGCTAAAGGCTCACTACGTACCGGTTGTCTCAAATCTTATAAAGAGACACGAGTTTTATAAAAGAGACCAGAGGGAAGATGAGACCATTGCGTATTTTGTGGCAGCTCTCCGGCATCTGGGAGGAGCCTGCGAGTTCCAGAATATGGATGAGGCCATGTGAGATCATGTCGTGTTAGGTCTAAAGGACTCTACTTTACAAAGCAAACTATTAAACAGACCTAACATAACTGTGGCAGAAGCAATCATGGAAGCCACTGCTGCAGAAGCTGTGAAGAAATCAGCGGCCACAATGAAACTGATGAATGCCAATACTGACACGACAACCCTACCCAGAGGGAAGAAGCAAGCTGCCACAACCACACATCACGAAGACCTAGACAAGTCATCAGAAATGGAAGAAGATGATGATGAGGTCCATCACCTGTACGTGAACCAAAAAAGGTGTGAAAGAAGAAGAAATTGGCGGGAATGCGCTGGCTGTGGAGGAAACCACCCCCGAGCCGAGTGTAGGTTCCTTGATGCCATCTGTCGGGCTTGCAAGAAGAGGGGACACATCGAAAGAGTCTGCTGCAATTGTAAGAACAGCAGTCCTAGCAGACATGGTAATTCCCCACAAAGAACTGACCCGAGCCAAACCAATAGAAAATGGGAGCACAGCAAGGGAACCAGCAACCATGAAAAAACTCACCAGACTGTCACTATTGAAAGCGCACAGACAGAAAGCGGGAGAAAAGTCAAAATTGTCGTAACCATTGAAGGAAGCCCTTGTGAAATGGAGGTCGACTCAGGATCTTTCCTATCAATGGTATCTTGGAACACAATCAGGCAATTGGTTCCAAACATAAAACAAAAAGAACTCAAGAAACAAAAATTAATTCTCAAAGACTACCAGGGAAATAGAATTCCCGTGGTAGGTCTAGGACACTTCAAAGTCACTTACAAACAACACGCCAAAGTCCTGCCACTGACTATAGTTGACCGAGACCATCCCAGTCTCCTGGGCATCGAATGGTTCGCACCATTGGGCATCGGGATGACCAGAGTAAGCTGAATAGCCACAAATGATTGGGAAGAGAACCTGCTACACGAATTCCAGGACATCTTTGATGGCACTCTCGGCAGGTACTGGGGGACCCCAATTTCCTTTAGCTTAGATCCCCAGATAGCACCAAGAAGGTTAAAAGCCAGTCGAGTCCCCTTTGCATTAAAGCCCAAAATAGATGAGCAATTAAACAAATTGATTGCACAAGGGGTCATAGAACCAATTGACCATGCTAGGTGGGAGACACCAATAGTAACACCTGTAAAACCTGATGGGTCTGTACGCATCTGCGGAGACTACAAGGCTACCCTGAACCATGCACTGCAGCAAAGCGCATACCCAGTACCAGTCGTGCAGCACTTACTGCACTCACTTGGGGGAGGAAATTTTTTTGCGAAACTCGATTTGGCTCAGGCATATCAGCAGCTTCCAGTACACCCAATAATGGCCGAGGCACAAACAATAGTAATGCATAGAGGGGCATTCAAATGTAACAGGCTTCAATTCGGAGTAAGAGTTGCCCAGGCGTTTTCCAAAGCCTCATGGAATGCCTATTAAACGGAATAAAAGGGGTCATTCCATACTTTGATGACATCCTAATTTCAGCAAAAAACACGACCCAATTAGAAGCAAGACTAAGAGAAATGCTAACCAAATTTAGAAAATCTGGCCTAAAAGTAAAAAAGGAAAAATGCTGCCTGGCTACCGACCGCGTCAAATTTTTATGGTATTTAATTGACGAACAAGGTATTCACCCAACAGACAAAAAAGTCAAAGCAATTAAAGATGCACCCAGGCCAAAAAATAAAATGGATTTACAGGCATTCTTGGGTCTGATCAACTTTTATAACGTATTCCTCCCCCACAAAGCAACGATAGCAGAACCATTACACTGTTTGCTGGATAAAAAACTCTCTGGACTTGGGGTCATAAAGAACAAAAAGCATTCCAAAGCATAAAAGACTTATTAACCTCAGACACTGTTCTTATTCAGTTTAGTAATACACTTCCATTGACGGTCACCTGTGATGCCTCACCTTTCAGAGTCGGTGCCATCCTGAGCCACCAATTACCTGATGGGAGAGAGGCACCCATCGCCTTTTACACGAAAACGCTCTCCAAAGCGGAATGCAACTATAGCCAGCTAGACAGGGAGGCCCTGGCAATTGTCAACAGAGTTAAATGTTTTTATGAATACCTCTATGGGAGGACATTTTCCATTGTGACTGACCATAAACCGTTACTGGGGATTTTGGCAGGGAACAAACCCACACCAAACATTCTATTCCCATGGCTGAGTAGGTGGTCAGAATTCCTGGCCGCCTATTCATATACCTTGCTGCATCGACCCGGGAAACAAATCACCCATGCAGACGCTTTAAGCCGAGCACCATTACCAACCATAGAGGATGACCCGGCTCCAACCACTGCCGCCCTACAAGTAGAGAACTTCCATTGTCTGCCAATGATGTCACCAGAGCCACGGCGAAAGACCCAGTGACTGCCCGCGTTTTGACTTGGGTAGGTAAAGGCTGGCTGGAATGCCAAAAATCTGAGGGTTTTAAACCTTTTCGGACCAGACAGACTGAACTGTCAAAACAAAAGGGGTGTTTATTGTGGGGAGATTGGGTGGTAATTCCATCCAGACTGCAGGAAGAGGTGTTGGGTATGCTACATGAAGACCACCCAGGCATAGTAAAAATGAAAAGCCTGGCCAGGAGCTATGTCTGGTGGCCTGGTACAGACAAGGATATTGAATGCTGGGTTGCAACATGCCACAAGTGTCAGAGAGCTAGACCCACACCACCGCAAGCGCCCATACGGGACTGGGAGACCCCACGAAGCCCTTGGTCTTGAATCCATATTGATTTTGCAGGACCAACCAGGGGCAAGATGTTCTTAATAGTCGTAGATGCATATTCAAATTGGTTGGAGGTTCTAGTAATGTCATCCACAACAACCGATGCTGTTATAAAACAGCTAAACAAATTGTTTGCAACTCATGGTTTACCTGATGTATTGGTATCCGACAACGGGCCACAACTAACGGCTATACAATTTGAACAGTACTTAGCATCCCATGGTATACACCATGCACTAACCACGCCAGCCCACCCAGTGGCGAATGATAGAGCCGGACGAATGGTCAGGTTTACCAAAGAAGGCCAAGAAAAAATGGACCGTGGGGATGTCCAAGACAAGCTGAACCACTTACTTACACTACAACACATCACTCCCAGTAGTACAAGAAACAAGAGCCTGGCAGAATTGTAAATGGAGAGGAAACTCAGATCCCATTTAGATAGACTGCACCCAAATTACACTTGTGACAAACCCCCTGACTCATCTGGCTGATACAGCACTTTTGAAATTGGCGACCTAGTCTATGCAAAGAATTTTACTGGGGACCCTCTCTGGCTTCCAGCCACTATCACACAAATAACAGGCCCCCGGTCCTACCGACTAACCGTGGACGATGGAAGAGAATGGAAGCGGCATATAGACCAGCTTTGTTCCTGAAACATCGAGCGTAAAACAACCATGCAACCTCAAATAATAAAAATCGATGAAAACAAAACCAAGGGGGCGGGGGCGGAGAAACACAAACAAATAAAAAAGGGTGTGAAAATGAACCACTGAAATTAAATCTAGAACATCTAGCCAACCAAAAAGAGCACTTACGGTTAGATGAAACCATTGGAGGTAGTCCAAGCGAAAGGGAAGCCGTCCTGGAAGGGGCCAGCCAGGCCAGCTCAACCAATCCGGTTGAACCAGGGGGGAGCAGCAAAACCACTGGCCTGAGCAACTCAAGCGGTAGCGGCAATGCTGACTCACCCTTCCAGGCGGTTCCATGGAGATGAGCCGGAGAGACAGCGATCCCGACCAAACCGCTTGAAGTCCTAGGCGAGAATGAGCTGCACAGGTCAACTAGGACCAGAAGAAGCCCCACCTACCTGCACAACTATGTCACTCATGTAGGACTGAACTAAAGGGGGAGGGGTGTTCTGTATAACTTGGAAGGTTCCAAGTAGTCTTTTCTGATTGGCCAGAAAGGCCAGTAGTGGATTGGTTCATTAGGAACCAATCCAAGGAGCCGCTCAAAGGTGGCAAAGTTAAAGCAATGTCATTGGCTACAAACCGGCAGGCAAGTCTCTATAAAAAGGGCTGTCGCAGCTTGAGCCAATGTTCCGTTACCGTTGCTGTTAACTAATAAAGAGTTATTTGTTGGAACCCGGTCTACCGTGCATCTTTTCCGGACGGAACAAAAGGAAAGTCAAAGTTCTTTTCCCTGCACCCACATGTCCATCACATGGTCCAATCCATCCCCAGTCCCAACTGGAGAGGCCTCCCAGTCATGCCTCTCCAGATGCAGGCTGAGCATCTTGAATCTCAGAGAAAGAACTGTTGTTGTGATTATCTATCTCTACCCACTTCATTCATCCCCCTTGTCCCAGTTTCCCATAGCAGGCATTGGCATTAAATATGGCAGCCCTAAAAATCCAAAGAGAAAGATGGTTTCCCTTTAGAGCTGACACTTGCTTTTTGGAAAAGCACCTGTGTAACAATCATGACCTGGGTAGCTGAGAATCTCCATAAACAAGTAATAGGATTGTTTGAAGCCTTGAATGGGTAACTGGATTTGAAGGACATTTGACTGAATCACCACTTTGAATCAAATTTTCAAATCAAATCTTTGGTTTTGATGCTTGGAAAAATTAGGGGGAAAAAAGAGGTTGGAGATTTGATGCATGTTTTACAGAGCTTTTCAAAGCTTCAAATAGTGTTGCTGCTTTTCTCCTTGTGTAGAGACAAAATTGAGGGAGGCACTCAGTGGAGTGATGGGCTCCCTAATACCAATGAGCAGTTGTCTGATAAGTATTTACTCATTCTGCAAACCCTGCCTATCACAGTGCTTGTGGCAGATTCTTCCATTCTTTGATTAGACTTTATATTTAGAGAAGTTGAGTTAGAGGAGGAGAGAAAAGGAGACTCAATTTTCGTTGCATAAGCATGTCTGAGACAGTTGGCTTGTTGTCAGTCTACTGTGTATGTATGTACATTCTATTTATTTATATCATGTAGCCTATAGTAATAGTACACTTTTCAGATTAAAAAAAAATGTTGAAGAAGCAGCACATAACAGATTATTCCAAGAAGAGTCCAACCATGCTAAGATCCTATCATCCCAGAAAAATGAGTGGCCTGACAGATTTTGTAAGGACAATTAACCAGTGGAACAGCTTGCCTCCAGAAATCATGGGTGTTCACTCCATCACTGGTTGTTTTTAAGACTGTACAGTCACTTATGTGAAATAGTATATGTTCCATATTAACATATTTCAAATAGTCTATTCCTATTGGTCAAGAAATACTAGAAGCTCATTGGTTCCTGTCTCAACACTGATTGGCCAATAATAGCTAACCTATGATTGGCCAACTTAGCGGCGGGAAAAACAAGTAGCCATCATTGGCCACTAGCCGCGAGCAGCCTCTCTATAAAAAGAGCTGCCGCAGCTCCTGGTTCAGATGGACTTTCTGCACTAAATAAAAGAGTTGAAGTTACGCTGGTCTCCAATCTCATTCTTCGCAAACGCAACAGTATAGGTTCTCCTGCTTGAGCAACAGTATAGGTTCTCCTGCTTGAGCAGGGGGCTGGACTAGAAGATCTCCAAGGTCCCTTCCAGCTCATTTATTCTATTCTATTTAGTAATGTTTTGTAAGAACTTTTGAATAACTTTTGAGAGCTCTGATGTTTGAATTAAACATTGTCTACATTCATGGTGGCCCTGAGAGGTAATGCAGAAAAGTACAATCAGGAGTACTAGCTCTGTTCTTTATTGTTACATCAACATAATCTTGCAAGTCTAAAAATATTTCTCCCCTCCTTTCTTTTTATTCCTGGGAAATCTAGGAAGGTCCCTCCTGAAATGCTTCCCAAATCCTCCCTCCTTCCATTGGCTGAAATATCTTTCACACATCGGTTTTCCTGTCTGCAGCTCACCCTCCTGTCTCCAAGATCATTTCTACATACATACATTTCAGCAATAGCTGGATAGGCTTTTTGCAGGACAGTTTGGAGATTACTGTGCCATGCTCATCCCTGCTACCTCATTCTTAAAAATGATACTGGAGGGAATTTTTTAAAAAAAAGATAATTGCAGTAAATCCCTGGGCTATTTGAAATGCTGTTTTTAAAGAGTCTGTCATCTTTGCTATTTCATTCCGTTCAGGTGAAACACCGGAATATATTTTGATTCTTTGCCATTATAATCTATGGTCAAATCTTTTCTTGAACTGAATCACAAATCTGCTTAAACCATTAATTAAATGTTGCCTTTGAAATCCTGAGTCATGCATTTAACCAGAGTTTTACCACCCGTAAATTGTGAATTCAAATCAGATCATGACTGATTTGTACCTTTGTTACCAGATATCTGAACAGACAAAAGGAGGACTCAAACAATTGGAAAGGAGGACAAAATGGGAGAGAGGACACACTAAATTTTTTAACTTTCTTGGCATCTGCAATAAAAATTTACAGTGAAAAATTATATGGATGCAGATATGGATATCATGATACATAAAAGTTTGAATGACTACTGTGGCAGAAACAATCCTTTAAAAAAAAACACTCAAAAACGTCATAACATTTGATTTAAAGATTTCTGTTGGACAAAGGATATGTTTTCTTTAGCCAGATGTTTGTTAACTCTACATCTGAGACACAAACCCTGTGACTGAGAAAATTAGTCCCATTCTCTTGGGAGATAGATCAAATTCACCCGTAATAAATAAAATGACTTTTTTTATGAGTGCAAATATGTCTTTTAAACTTTTAAACTTTTGCTAGTCATAAGTACACCCAATAAATGGTGGATAAAATAAAAATACTGCACTGCTAATATCACAAATAGCACTTCTTGTAAAATTTCTCATAAAAACCAATAACAAGAATAAAATCTTGGGATGGAACTCAAGGTATGTTGGATCTGTTCTTCAGAGATCTCAAGAGGCATTTAACCTATAATAACTAAGCTTGGATAGATAGAATATACATCAGAGACAATAAATTACCAGAAACAATAAAGATTTTTACTTGCACACGAACATCAAACTAAAGATTTTGTTGCAGTTCTCTGCCTGAAACACTTACTTGCCCTATACAGACCAACTGAAGCAGAAGATTCTTCTTGGCTTTCCTCAGATCTGCTGGATTCTTCTGGAGCTTCTGATCAAAAATTTAGGAGAGCAATCTTCTTTTTCCTAACTTTGGTTATCAGCATTCATTTCCATGAAAATTTGCTTCCTGATTTTTTTTTTTTTTTACGTCAAAAGCTTTTCTAACTTGATAAGGACAAATGAGGTAGGTGAAATTTCTTCTTGCTTGAGACAAAGTTTTACATTAAGTATGCCTGCAGTCCCACAATTTGGACCTGAAATTCACTAGTGACTTTGTTGTGGGCAAAATTCTAGTTGCATTTTTATCACTATTTTAATCTAAATGGAAAGTTCAGAAAGGCATCTCCACTAGAACAGAGGAAACTGTAATACTAGGATTTTTTTTGCTTTCATCATGTTCCTACCAAAGTGGTTTCTTGGGAAATGTCACATCATATTTTCTAATACTGTATATGATCCCCATTGACACTCTCATTAAATACATGATACATTTTCAAATCTGTGTCTGTGAGAAAGCAAAATGGTTGCACTAAGGATTATCATAGAAGAGTCATCATCATCATCTGAACACCAGCCAAGGGACATAATCCTCTCTTGTATCTGAAGAGAACTCCATGTTTTAGTGTAGAAGCTGGACAGTATGGCAGATACAGGTCTCTCCTACTCCTACCATCAATCCCCCCTTAGAATTTGCCTCATAAACCAGCTTCCTTCATTTATGTAACAATAGGACCAACCCTGCCAAGGTCATTGTTTCCCCACTTGTCCTTCTCCTACAAGGTTGTTATGGTGATAACAAATAGGACTTGCAACGGAAACAATGAACACTGGCATAAATAGTTTGAGGAGATGGTAATATATGGATAAAATATTGACAATTTATGATGGATGGATTATAAGTCACATCAGTATATGTTAGTCTTCTGTGGGTGAAGGTATGAATTCACCATTTACATAGGCAAAATGGTTCTGAGTTGTATTCCATAAGAATAAGAGGGCTAAATAAACATAAGACGCTGGAAATATTCCAATGAATATATGAACACATTTAAGGGTACATTTCCACTACATTAGTTTTAAAAAATACACATATTCCTTGTGTTGAGAGGTTATAAATATATGTTAATTAATTGAACATAATGCATCAAGCTCACAAAGAACTTGAAAATGTGTCTGGATAATTAGTAGCATATCTTCAACTATTTATTTGTTTTTTAATGCACCCTTGCTGGTCCATGCAGAAAATAATATTGTTTAAATAACCACCATGTTAATATGGAAGGCTACATACAAAGCACTCTTTTGCAGTAGGTTTTATTTATTTTTAAATTATTTATTCTTAGTTGTTTATTCAGCCATTCATTCTGGAACTCCAAGCAGTTTGCACAGTGCCTCCTGCATGGATTTTGTGTAGAGACAATGCCAGATTTAAGCTTCATTTCTATGCAGAGCTAGGAAAGCTTTTCAATATTGTGTATGCAATACATATAATGTAATAACATTCAGCACATGCAGGATTGACCTGGAAGAACCAACAGTTTAATATAGTATAAAGTGGCTATCTGTCTTAGGTGAGGACATCATATGGCTGACTTTGTCTGCTTTAAGCAAAGCCAGACCTAATTAATATTTGAATGAGAAACCTCCAGGGAATTTAAGGACTGGAGGCCATACTAGAAAGTTCATAGAACATCCCCAAAGAAAGCAATGACATGCAACTTTCATATTATTACCAAGAAAATTGCGTAGATTCTGCATGGTTACTAAGATCAAGTAGAATTGGCAGGTTCCAGTTCCTAGCTCCAAAGCACTGTCATATTGTAGGACTTTGGAGAAGCATTGAGTCTGTAATTGTGCCTATCCTGTATGCCTCCAATCTTTATGGAAGATAATTGTAAATCAACATGGGTTAGGACTAAAACCTCTAACATTTTGGCCTCTCCAAGGAAAATGTTTCGACTGATGGGTATGAACATACAAGCCAGTGCATTTAAACAATATATTAAACATCGGGAAGTCCAACAAGGCCTGTCTACATGAATGTTTTCTTCAGCAATCATCCTTCTTCACAAATCAGTGAAATACTTATATACTTTTTCTAAGCTTCAGAAGGCATTAACTTCAGCACATTGAAATGCTCCCTCAACAGCAGTTTTGTTGGGAGAGCATTACAATATAAAGAAGTCACATATGAGTTGAGATTGTGCCTCTGTGCACAAGAAGCCATTGAAACCACAGCTCATGTCCTGTTATATTGTATGCCCTGTATGAATTCATAGACTCATAACTCCTGACCTGACAAAATATTCCAGAAATTCTTATCTCTTTTATGTACAGCTGTTCCTGTCAGTATGATGCAGTTTCTTTGAACAAAGCTAAATTCTGCTATACTGTCTGTAAAATTAGGCAGACTTTGACTACCCATTGATGATCTCACCACTAACCATAATATACTGTAAGTCTTGTCCTATTCTGTTCTATTTTATTTTAATGTTTTAATTTTTCATTCTAGTCTGTAACCATAAAAGCTTGATTGATTCACATGGCAAGGATATTGCACAATAGGAGCCTTGTAAATGTTAAAACCAACTCCCTGATCTGCTTCCATGTGAACAATATATCCATATCTTATGTATGTCTTATGTTCCTTATTTTACAGCATACATGAAACATTACAGTATATTGTTAGGCAGTTTGTTTTTTCTACAAGCAGTAAACAAAGTGCAGACTAGCCAGAGGGCAGAGACAATGACTGTGAACACAAAGGAGGATAGAAAACCCAAGAGCTGGTTGATATGTTAGACACCAAGGATATAATACTATAACAACACAAGAAGCGGGGGGGGGGGTAGTTCTGAAGAACCTAATCAAAACCCAGATTCAGAAGGGAATAATGCGTAATTGGTATGCTATCTAGTTTGTCTCTAAAAGTTTAAAAAAAAAACCCACAATTGACAGAACTGGAAAAGACTCCATGCTCAAAACTCCCAATTCTGTAGTTTATTCAATGCCTCACAAATGGCAAAAGCTGGCCACGAATCCACGATACAGACTTTCAAATCTTTACAATTGTTTTTTGAATTTTAGCATTTTCCTCCTGTAGATATTTCTGAAATATTTTCATTTTTCCCAGGAGCTGGAGTCTGATGCTCCTTTGAGAATCACATGGCAGAAGGAAGTCAAAGAGACAATAACATGGAGCTTCAATTAAAAAAGAATCACTGAATACTAATGGAAAAGTAATTGAGCTAAATTGAAACATAATTGGAAAAATTATGTGACAAGCCTTGGTATTATACATTTTATTTTAATTTGAATCTAAGAGTTTATGACTTCATACCAAAATCTTTAACTCTGTGAATGCAGTATTCACCCAAAGGGATGTTTTCTCCTGTGGGTTGGAAGTTGAAACCAAATTCTGCACATAAAAAGAAGTTTTTAAAATTTCTTTGAATCCTTCTAAATAGGATGTGGAAGTGGAAGAGGGTGTGTGGGTAAAATAGCCAATGCTGTGTAAATGCCACACTGAATTTGTGCAGAAACATGCAACTTCCATCAACATGAAGAATGCTTCAGGCTTTGGCATGCTTAGGAGAATATTCCAAAAATGAACAGGGGCAATTCTTCTTTTCAGGGATACTGCTTTTTGGTACCTTCGAGTGTTGACTCCTGGTGACAAATTGTACAAGTCCTTGAAGTTTTCTTAGCAAGACTTTGGAAGCAGTTTGCTGTTGCCTCTTTCCTAGGGCTGAGAGAGGGATACTGGCCCAAGGTTACCCAGATGCCAAAGGTGACTGAGAACTCACAGTCTCTAGCCTGTTGCTTCATCATTAGACCAAACTGGTGGTCTCACTCTCTCTTTTTTAAGGGACCGAGAATCCTTCAATCCTGAATTTGCCGTGATGTCAACTAGCATCCTACTTTCCAAATTCCAGTGGTTCATCAATTTATCCTCTACAAGTGCCAACCTCATCAAGTCTTATTTATGCTCTGTCTTTCCGGGTTTTAGAATTATATTTTTCTTCCAGACCGAGGGCTAGACAGTGCAGTCTGGCCAACCTGATGCACTTGAATAGGCCACTAATCCAGGCATGTCTGCCACATTTTTCCTTTCAGTCTTGTTCTCATGCTACTTCAACTATTTTCAGCTTTTTAATGTATGATCTAACATCCCTGAGAGCTCCCTTATACTGTGCCATGTTTTATTCAGGATAGTTTTCAGATGAGCTCTCTGCATACTGAGATGGCCAGCAAGGATTAGATAATTGCCAGGTTTGATTGTGCCATCCATTCAATTCACTGTCCTCTTGCCTACATTAACCTTTCCTTCCCACTGTTTCCAGCTCCTGCTTGCATATGCCTTCATTTCCATTCCCCTTCTCCTATTTTATCTGGGGAGGTATCACAATTCAGTTGGATTTTCTGACACTTTGCCATTTGAGCTCTTGTCATAACAAAGATGTTCTTTATCTGTTTTTATCCTTTAGCAAAGGCAATGGGTTTGGTCACAGGAGGAGCTGCTGTGGAATGTGTTACAGACCCTTTGGTCTTTCCTTGTAATTTGAGATAGAGAAACAGAAGAAGTCATGCAAGAAGTTTGGAGTTTTGCACCAAAGAAGTCAATTTAATTGGCTTGCCAGTAAAACACACACAAACACAGAGACACACAAAGACAAAGACAGCAACACAAAGGAAACACACACACACACACACACACACACACACACACATGTGTTTTGTTCGGAAAACACACGAGGTAGACCGGGTTCCAACAACAAATACTTTATTTTAAACTAGGCAATAAATAGGAACGCTTGGCTGAAGCCGGGGCCAGCCTTTTATACAGGCTGGCTTGCCTGCTTGCAGCCAATGGCAGTTGTTTAGATTTGCCGCCTTTTTGGCAGCTCTTTGGATTGGTTCCTAGTGAACCAATCCAGTGTTCATTTTATAAACCAATCAGGTTTGTAGATTTGGAGTCATCCACTTTACATACAGAACACCCCTCCCCCCTTAGTTCAGTCCTACGTGGTGACCGTAGTCTCGCAGGTAGGCGGGGCTTTTCCGGACTCGACTTGACTTGCGCGGTTCATTCTCAGTGAAGACTTCGACCGGTTCGGATGGAGCTGCTGTGTCGTCCGTCCCCCTCCCTGGAACCGTCTGGAAGGGTGAGTCAGCCATTTTACCGCCGCCTGAGTTTCTTAGGCCGGCGGTTTTGCCGCTCCCTCCCGTTTCCTCTGGGCAGGTCGAGCTGGCTTGGCTGGCCCCTTCCGATGGGCTCTTCCCGCAAGTCTCTTCAAACAGTGAGTCTTTTATTTGCTCTTTTTGTTCGTATTGTTTGTTAGGTTTAGTTTTAAACAATTCTTTATTTGTTTCTCGCCTTTCCCCCCCCACCTTGGTTTGCACTTCGCCGGTTTTTTCGGTGAATGTTTGTAAGTCTGTGGTTCTTTCTATAATTCGAGATCGAAGCTGGTCTATGTGCCGCTTCCATTCCCTGCCATCGTCTAATTTTACACGGTAGGATTTGGGGCCTGTAATTTGGATAATTTGTCCTGGTAGCCATACCGGGTCCCCGGTGAAGTTTTTGGCGTATACCAAATCGTCTATTTCGAATTGTCTGAACCGTGTAGAGGAGTCAGGGGGATTTTCTGGGGTAAAATTTGGGTGTAACCTATACAGGTGAGATCTTAATTTTCGCCCCATGAGTAATTCTGCTGGGGACTTATTTGTTATAGTACTGGGCGTTATGTGCTGGAGTGTGAGCAAATGGTTTACTTTCTTTTGGACATCTCCAGCGTCCATTCGTTCCAACCCTTCTTTGGTAAACCGGACCATTCTCTCAGCCCTGCCGTTCGCAGCCGAGTGAGCCGGCGCGGTTAGGGCATGTCTTATACCTAGGGAGGCTAGGTATTGCTCAAATGGTATGCTGGTTAGCTGTGGCCCGTTATCTGAGACGAGAACGTCTGGTAAGCCATGGGTGGCAAAAAGGTTGTCCAGTTTTTTTATTACAGCTTCTGTTGTCGTTGATGGCATAACTTTTACTTCAAGCCAATTTGAATAGGCATCAACGACAATCAGAAAGGTATGCCCCTTGGTAGGACCCGCGAAGTCAATGTGTATTCTTGACCACGGTCCCCGAGGGGTTTCCCAGTCCTTAACGGGTGATTTTGGTGGGGATGGTCTAATTGCCTGGCATTTGTGGCATGAGCTTACCCAATACTCTATGTCCTTATCAATACCCGGCCACCAAACATAACTTCTGGCAAGGCTTTTCATCTTAACCATTCCCGGGTGCCCTTCATGTAACAGCTTAAGTACCCTGGGCTGTAATTTGGCAGGGATTACTACCCGATCACCCCACAACAAACACCCCTTTTGGATAGAAAGTTCAGTCTGTCTGGACCGGAAAGGTTTAAAGTTTTCAGTTTTTTGATTCTCCGGCCAGCCTTTACCTACCCAGCTAAGAACGCGGGCAGTCAATGAGTCTTTCGAGGTGGCTCTGGCGACATCATACGCCGATAAGGGTAGATCGGGGCAAGTCTCGATTTGTAGCGTTGTCATCGCTGGTGCCGGGTCTGCGTCGGTTGCTGGTAAGGGTGCTCTGCTCAAAGCGTCCGCATGGGAAATTTGTTTCCCTGGCCGATGTGTCAGAGTGTAGGAATAAGCTGCTAGGAACTCTGACCATCTCGTTATTCTTGGGGACAGTATATTAGGTGTTGGCTTGTTTCCCGCCAAAATCCCCATTAGCGGTTTGTGATCCGTTATGATTTGAAAAGTCCGCCCATATAAGTATTCGTGGAATCGTTTTACTCCAGCGACAATTGCTAGAGCTTCCCTGTCCAATTGGCTATAATTCCGCTCGGTTTTTGATAGAGTCCTAGAATAATATGCGACGGGTGCTTCTCTGCCATCAGGTAGTTGGTGGCTCAGGATGGCACCTACTCCATATGGTGAGGCGTCGCAGGTCACTGTTAATGGCAGAGTGTCGCTAAATTGGATGAGAACGTTTGTTGATGTTAGCAAGCTTTTAATATTTTGGAAGGTTTTTTTTTCTTTGTAACCCCAAGTCCAAGTTGCCTTTTTGTCTAGCAGACGGTGTAACGGTTCTGCTATAGTGGCTTTGTTTGGCAGGAACACGTTATAAAAATTAATTAATCCAAAGAACGCTTGTAGTTCTGTTTTATTTCTTGGTTCAGGAGCGTCTTTGATCGCTTTAACTTTTTTATCTGTGGGGTGGATACCCTCTCCGTCTATTGAGTAGCCCAGGAATTCGACGCTGTTCTTAACTAAACAGCACTTTTCTCTTTTTACCTTGAGGCCAGATTCCCTAAACTTAGTTAGTACTTCTTTAAGTCTGTTCCTTAATTGAGTTTCATCTCTGGCCGAGATTAGGACGTCGTCAAAATAGGGAACGACTCCTTGTATGCCATTTAGAAGGCGTTCCATCAGACTCTGGAAGACGCCAGGGGCCACGCTTACTCCAAATTGGAGCCGGTGACATTTGAATGCGCCCTTATGGGTGACTATAGTCTGTGCTTCTGCTGTTTCTGGGTCCACTGGGAGTTGTTGATAGGCTTGTGCCAAGTCGAGTTTGGCGAAAACTTTGCCTTTTCCCAGGGAATGCAGCAAATGCTGGACTACTGGCACCGGGTATGCGCTTGGTTGTAATGCGTGGTTCAGGGTAGCCTTATAGTCACCACAGATTCTGATGGACCCGTTAGGTTTAATGGGTGTGACAATAGGCGTTTCCCACTTGGCATGGTCCACAGGTTCTAACACCCCTTGGGCTACTAATTTGTCCAGCTGTTCCTCTATTTTTGCCTTTAGTGCAAAAGGAACTCGCCTGGCTTTTATTCTTCGTGGGGCTATTTGGGGGTTTAGATTGAAAGAAATGGGGTTTCCCCGATACTTGCCAAGTGAGCCGTCAAAAACGTCCTGGAATTCTCGGATGAGGTCGTCTTCCCAGCCGGTTGTAGTCACTCGATCGACCCCGGTCATCCCGATGCCCAATGGCGCGAACCATTCGATGCCCAGGAGGCTTGGTCTGTCTTGGTTGACTATGGTCAGCGGAAGCACCTTGACGTGATTTTTGTAGGCGACTCGGAATTGTCCCATGCCAACCACAGGGATTTGGTTTCCCTGATAGTCCTTGAGGGTTAGGTGCTGCTTCTTCAATTCTTTGGGTTTGATACCTGGGACTAGCTGTTTAATTGTGTCCCATGATACCATGGAGAGGAAGGACCCCGAGTCCACTTCCATCTTGCAGTGTTTTCCCTCGATTTCCACGATGACTTTAATTTTTCTCCCACTTTCCGTCTGAGCGCTCTGTATAATGACAGTTTGGTGTGTATTGGCTCGCTTCTCTTGTTGCCATTTTCTTTCGGCTCGTTTAGGCTCGGCTCGTGTTGGGGAATTTCTGCGTCTCGTCGGGCTGTAGAATTTTTTGTTTCTGCAGACCTTCTCGATGTGCCCTCGTTTTTTGCAATGTCGGCAGATGGCATCGAGAAATCTGCATTCGGCTCGGGAATGGTTTCCTCCGCAGCCAGCGCATTCCCGCCAATTTCTCCTTTCGCGCTCTTTTTTGTTTGTGAGCAAACGGTGGACCTCGTCGTCCTCTTCGCTCGATTCAATTGTTTCGCCCGACTCTTCGTAGTGGGTTGTGGTGGCAGGGTGCTTTCTGTCTTTGGCTGGTGTTTCTTCGCTGTGTGTGTTCATCTTTTTAATGGCTACCGCAGATTTTTTCGCGGCTTCAGCGGCTGTAGCTTCCGCGATGGCTTCGGTAACGGTGATGTTGGGCTTGTTGAGCAATTTGCTCTGTGCGGTCGAGTCTCTCAGGCCCAGCACCACGCGATCCCTCATTGCCTCGTCTATGTTCAAAAATTCACACTCACCCCTAATTGTCTGAGGGCAGCGATGAAATCGGCGACGGTCTCTCCCTCTCTCTGGTCTCTGCGGTAAAATTCGTGTCGCTTTATTAAATTAGACACCATCGGAGCGTAGTGTGCTTTGAGGAGTCTCTGCAATTCCGTCCACGTTAGTTATTTAACGTCCCGGGGCTTCGCAAGGGCCTTTGCCATCTTAAAAACTGTTGGCCCGCAGTGCGTCAGGAACACAGCTCTCTTGCGTTGCTCGGAAATGCCTTCCATTTCATTGCTCTCCAAGTACATTTGGAAGCGATCAGCATAGGAATCCCAATCCTCTTCGTTGGGATTGAAGGGTGCGGGCGGTGCGTTGTTTCCAGACATCTTGCTTGTAATCTGGACTTCTTATCACCGCGTGCAGGTTTTTTCCTTCAGGACGATCCCACCCTCGTCGCCAGTGTTTTGTTCGGAAAACACACGAGGTAGACCGGGTTCCAACAACAAATACTTTATTTTAAACTAGGCAGTAAATAGGAACGCTTGGCTGAAGCCGGGGCCAGCCTTTTATACAGGCTGGCTTGCCTGCTTGCAGCCAATGGCAGTTGTTTAGATTTGCCGCCTTTTTGGCAGCTCTTTGGATTGGTTCCTAGTGAACCAATCCAGTGTTCATTTTATTAACCAATCAGGTTTGTAGATTTGGAGTCATCCACTTTACATACAGAACAACATGTTCAATGTTTTCCATAGCCATCCTGCATTAAGGGGAGTGCCACAGTTCACTGTAGAGTACATTTACAAAGCTGACATTATGAAGAATAAATACAGAAGGCTCATAAGCATTATGTCCTTCTCCGTTATTGTTCTTCTGAATATTGAACTCCTGATTAGGATGTGAATAATCTCGTTCATGTTAGCACCCCAACCTGGAATAAAAATTCAGTAGATCAAAGATGCCTTCTATGGAAACATTGGTTTTTGAATTGCGTATTACTCAAATTTAAGCTGCTGGCAAACTTCGACACTTAATGGTGTGACATTTATATTTAGTTGACAGGGTAGTTTCTAGTTAAGGCCCCGTCACACTGCCCAACGGATGCAAAACGTTAGTAAAAAGGACACAGCGGACGAGAAAATTTTTCCATCCGTTGTTATCTGCTCTCAGAAGGGGTGAAAATTTGCATAACCAGAGCGGACAACACGGAAAGGAACAGACGCGGGGAGGACGCAGGGCGGATGGAAAGCGGATGCGGAATGGAAGCCCAGCGGATGGAAGCGGATGGGAGCGGATGGCACATCCGCAAGGCTTCTGGGGGACCTCAGCAAAGTGGACACAGAACGGATATAGCAGATGCAGAACGGACGCCGAGCGGATGAAGCGGATGCACAGCGGAAGCCAAACAGATGCCTAGCGTTAATTGCGCATGCGGGGAGGATGCATTGCGTAAGCCTTGCGGATATAAGGGAAGCAGCTCGGAAGCAGGTCACCATTCAGAGGAAAGACCTGCTGCCAGACGGATTGACAGCCTTGCCAGCCCTGCCTGCATGCCTGCCTGCCAGCCTTGCTGCAAGCCTTGCTGCCAGCCTTCCTGCCAGCCTCCATGCCAGCCTTGCTGCCAGCCAGTCTGCCTGACAGCCTTGCTGCCAGCCTTCCTGCCAGCCTTGGTGCCTGCCTGCCAGCCAGCCTTGGTGCCAGCCTTGGTGCCTGCCTCACTGCCAGCCTTGATGCCAGCCTTGGTGCCAGCCTTGGTGCCTGCCTGCCTGCCAGCCTTGGTGCCTGCCTGCCAGCCTTCCTGCCAGCCTTGGTGCCTGACTCCCTGCCAGCCTTCCTGCCAGCCTTGGTGCCTGACTCCCTGCCAGCCTTGGTTCCTGCCAGCCTCCCTGCCAGCCAGCAATCCCACAACCATGCGGAAGCACAGCAAGCCTCAGCCATCTGCTGCCAGCCCTTGCAAGAGGGACAGGGCTACCATCCCGCCCCCTGGCCCTCACTCTGGTTCTGCTGGGGCTTCTGCAGCACGGGCTCGCTCTTCTGGGGCTGGGGCTTCTGCTGCTTCTGCTTCTGGAGGAGCTGATGACAAACACTCCAGCACCAGCCACCTCCACAGCACCTGGACCCTTCACCCCTGAGACTGAGCGACCAAGAGGAGTGCCAGAGACTCATTTTTGTTTTATAGCTTGTTGTTAATCAAGTCTATTTTTGATTCACACACTTGCTTCATTTCTTTTTTTTAATTAAGTCTTGGTGGAAACTTTTAGAAATTGTTTAAGCCTTTGCATGATTGTGGAATGGGTTAAGATAGCAGTGGGATGGGTTAAGATAGCAGTGGGATGGGTTGAGATAGCAGTGGGATGGGCAGGGATACCTTTGGGATGGGTAATAGCTGTGGGATAGATAAACCTCCAGTGCAAGCATAGTGGGACTGTATGGTCCACCTTCCCAGGTGCCACACCTCTGGCCCTTTATTATCAATAACAATGTAATCATTCATCAACACATTTCAACATAAACACAACTCTTTATTAAATGCCCTGTTCATTGTAAGGCCACTCTACATACATGGCACAATCTAATCAGTATGATGAGACAGGCTGAAGGAAGCATCCATTAAGCATCTACCATCCTGTCTTGCCACTCCACTGCTCCAGCTGGGGAGTTGCACCAGTGTTTCAGGAGGTTGCACTGCTTCTTCCCTTCACGTGAAGCTCTGTTGGGGCCTTGCACATCCACAGTATCTATCAGGTTTTGCCCTTGCCTCCATTCCCCAGACTCCATGTCCCCATTCCCTTGTTGGTGGTCCACGAGCCTGTTCTGCAAGACTGGGTAGCGGGTGCGCATGAGATTGTGCAGGATGCAGCAAGCTTCCATGATCCTCCTCACGGTCTCTGGGCGATGCTGCCTGGTGGTGAGAAGTACCTGGAACCTGTTGGCCAGGATGCCAAAGGCGTTCTCCATCACCCGCCTTGCCCTGGACAGCCTGTAGTTGAAGATCCTCTCTTCACGGGTGAGGCATTTGGAGGTGTAGGGCTTCATAAGGGAGGTTGTGAGGGAAAAGGCATCATCCGCCACGATGAAGTAGGGCACATTTTGCGTGTCGTTGGGCAGGGGTTCTGGATTTGGGAAGCCCACAATGAGGTTGCGTTCTAGCCCCTCCTTGAGGTGACTGGCATTGTATACCTAGGCATCTGAAGCTGACCCATTGCCTGAAGCATCGATGTACATGAACTTGTCGTCAGCATCGACCATGGGGAAGAGGATGATGCTGAAGAAGCCCTTGTAGTTGTGATAAGAAGACCCTGAGTTGGCTGGCGCTTTGCAGGCCACATTCTTGCCATCGATGGCTCCAACATTGTGGGGGAAGTTCCACCTATGATACCACTGCTCTGCAACTTTCTTCCATCCTTCTTCAGTGGAGGGGCAATGGAGGAGCTCCTCCTTGTGTTCTTCGATGATGGCCTGCACCACTTCTCTGACCACAATGCTGATGGTGTTGTGTGGCACCCTCCAGCCGTACTGCATGCTCCTGTAGGTGGTCCCGGAGGCCAGGTGGCGCAGAGTTAGTGCCACCTTGAGCCCAGGTTCCAGGCTGGGCCGGAAGCTGGTGTTTGCCTTGGTCAACCTGGGTGTCAGCCGCTGCACAACTTCGTCAAACATGGCTGGAGGCTTCCTCATGAAGTTCTGGAATGCCCGAGTGTCTTCGTTCCTGAACTCCACCATCAGCTTGTTGTACAGTCCGTCCTCTGCTCTTCTGGCAAACCATCTTCGTACCCAGACGCTTCTTGGCCGCCTCTTTTTCTTCCCGTAGTAGAGTTCACAGAGCCTGTAGATGGCTTTGCACTGTTGCAGAAGGATGGTGGCTGCCAAAAGGACTTTGTTACGATCCACGGTGGACATGACTGGAATGCTGTGGAAGAGGAAGAGTCAGATGAAGGCTGCAGAGGCCTGCACCGCAGGGCTGCTGTTCTGAAAGTGAGATGCAGGTGAGTTGCTCCCCCTTTTTATAGGTAGTATAGGTGTCTCTTTGCATCCTCTAGGCATCCTCTAGGCATCCTCTAGACATCCTTAATATCCGAGATAGGTCCCCTCTGTGAAGTTTTTTTCCGTTTTAAATGCTTTGTTTCCATGCTGCATCCGCTAGGCATCCATTCTGCATCCGTTCCGTATCCGTTCCGCTTCCTCCCTGCGTCCGAGCGGATGCGAGTTGCGCGGATGTGGAACGGATGCCTAGCGGATATAGCGGATGCGTAACAGATGCAGAATGGATGCCTAGCGGATGTGTAGCGGATGCAGAACGGATGAATTGGATACATTTTCCGTGCAAAAGTTTTGAGCAGCTCAAAGCTTTCTGAGCGGATGAAACATCCATAAACGGATGCTGGACGGATAGAGAGGAAGCAAAACGGAGGCAGTGAGTACAGAACGGATACATCGCGTTAACCAATGGATGGCAAGCTTTTTTGTCCATTTTACATCCTCTTTGCATCCATTGGTGCAGTGTGACAGGGGCTTTAGATTGTCTGCTTCATATATAAAAGATACTTGCTGTGAACTCTCAAAATATACAAGGTATTTCATGGCTAATAACTGTAAGCTTTTGATCTTTCAGTAATGTAACAATTCTGTTGGTGCTCAGCTTAGGTTTTAGTCTCTTCCTATAGTCTTGTCCAATCTCTTTTATTTTTTCCTGCCTTTGTTGTTGTTTATACTCAGTGATTACCACACCTTTATGAAAACCTTAAAGGCATCAAATTATTACAACATAAAATCATAACCCATACAAAGCTGGTTAAAACCTAAACCAAACAGAAAGATCAACCTCATATTTTACAGACTCTTGTAGCATACTAAAAATGTGTGAAAGTGTTTCCAAGCAACTAGGCAACTTTAAAGCTCTGATCTTACCTTATTTTCAGAACCATCAAGTTCTTCAGATCAGAAAACTGCCATTTATTTTTTTTCCTAGGTGGGATTGGAAAGTGAAGGGAGATGGCTAACAAGTTATCTTGCTGTTGAGATAGGAAAAGGATTAGTTTCAGAACCTTCAGTGGCAAGCTGTAGCCATTTATTTATTTTTATTTATTTTTATTTGTCAATCACTTACAAGATAATAGGTATAAGTATATACATAGTTATGAATACATGAAATGGGTACATACAAGAAAAATAAAAGAAACAGTAGGACAGGGACAGTAGGCACGTTGGTGCGCTTGTTCAAGTCCCCTACAGACATTGTAGGAAAGGGGTGAGGTCAATAGTAGACAGTCTAAGGTTAAAGTTTTTGGGGTTTGGGGAAGAAACCACAGAGTCAGGTAGAGTACTCCAGACATTCAGCACTATTGCTGAAGTCGTATTTTCTGCAATCAAGTTTGGTGCAGTTAACCTTGAGTTTGTATCTGTTGTGTGCTCTTGTTTTGTTATGGTTGAAGCTGAAGTATTCATTGACAGGTGTAATATTACCAGAGAAAAAGCTACATAGGATTAGGTTAACAACTCTTAATGCCTATTTGGTTAATAGTTACAATGGGCTCGAGCACTTAGGTCATTTGAGATGAGTATTCCAAGATCCTTGACAGAGTTTGGATCATCAACAAGGTCTTGACTATTCAGCCTGTATTTTATTTTCTGGTGTTTTTTTTTTTTGCTAATATGTAGGACAGAGCATTTATTTGTTGAGATTTGAAGTTGCCATTTATTTGACCATTCTGATACATAGTCAAGATCTTTTTGAAGGGTAGCAGTATTGTCTGTGGTAATGAACAGCTTTACATCATCAGCGAAGAGAACGCAGTTGCTCTTAATATGATCACAGAGGTCATTTATGTTGAGTATGAAGAGAATTGGTCCCAGAACACTGCCTTGGGGGACACCACTGTTGACGGGTACAGAATTTGATAGGACGCTCAGAATTTTGACCATTTGTTGCCTGTTTGACAGGAATGCTTCTATCTAGTTATGCAGGTGTCCAGAGAAACCATAAGATTTTAGTTTTAGGAGCAGTTTTTCATGTACCACTGAATCAAAGGCTTTACAGAAGTCTGTGTAGATTGCATATATTGCTTTGCCCTGATCAAGTTGTACAGTCCATATGTTTTTGCAGTGTAAGAGTTGCAGATTACTGGATAGTTTTTTTCTGAAATCAAATTGTTTATTAGAGAGTAGGTTTTTTGTTTCTAAGTGGAGGATGATGGATTGATGATGATGATTATTATTATTATTATTATTATTATTATTATTATTATTATTATTATTATTATTATTATTATTATTATTTCATTGGTGCTTTTCTCCTTTTCTTCTTTTCTGCCAGCTTTTCCCACCTGGCTCAGATGTTTTAGGATTTCAGCTCCAATGTCAGCAAGGTAATTTATAAGAACTAGAGTCCAACTAGAAAGTCAATTGAAAAGCACAAGGTTGAAGAACTCTGCTTTAGGAATAAATATGTAATGTAAAATCTCTCTCTCTCTCTCTCTCTCTCTCTCTCTCTC
>BLBF01000018.1:23794305-23804734 GCA_015471245.1 Laticauda colubrina
TTCTTTCTTTCTTTCTTTCTTTCTTTCTTTCTTTCTTTCTTTCTTTTTTCTTTCTTTTTTTTTGTAATATACTGTTTATGTACCATATATATTGTACCTATGTGTGTATATGTATTTTTAATTTTCATGTTTGTACATTTTTAACATTGTGTTTTTATGTTAATATGATTTTTTTAAAATTATGAATATTTTTAAATATTTATTGTTCTTACAGATTGTTATATGCCATCCAGAATCTCTTTCTGTGAGCTACATAAATGTGATTGATAGATAAATAAATATATAGATTAATAATTTGGAGGTTCACTTACCCTCCCTTTGTAATTTAAAATACATTTTAACACCTTGACAAAAAAGAAATATACCATAAAATTAAACAAGAAAATAGGCACAAGGTTAGCCTTCAATGTAGGAGTCCTTTAGAACAAATTAGAAGATATAAAAGCAAATAAAGAACAGTGAACCATGATGAAATTAAGTAGCCAAACAGCAGTAAATTAAAATCAGTGATAGTTTTACAGAGGGATGCTGTTGTAGCAGTTAGCTCTTTTTACTGCATGCAGACCAAAGAGCTGTTAAAAGTATGTAGGAATCCTGAATGCAGATTTATAGATTCATCTTGGGAACTCTTTGCTTCTTCCATAAGAATTCAGGTAAAAGGCAATGAGCAAGAAATTTGGGTCTGTCCATCCTGTATTTCTTATTTCCACAGAGGTAGAAGAATTGGCTGCTTATAATGAACAGAATTATAGCTTTTAGTGCCGGAGTCAAATCCCAGTCAAGATAATAGAGATGAAGTTATAAAACACACAGCTTTTAAGAACATCTAAAGCATATGGTATAATTTGAAAAAAATGTATCTTGTATGATCAGTGCAAGTAGATAGAAAACTCTTTTCTATCAGGTTGGATTATTTGTCCATGCAGCCCGGCATTGTGTATGCTGAGAGCTAGCATCTCCCTGGGGGTCTCCAACACATCACATTTAAAAAAAAACACACACGGAGATCTCATGGATCAACCTAAAAGCATCTGCATGCAATGCATGTGCTCATGGAATGGAATTCATCTTATACAAAGGATCTTTCTCTCCTCTCTCCCACCCTACAGCTCTCCAGTACCCACTAAAAACCTTGCCAAAAGTTTATTAAGTATGATGAGAGGGGAAATCCCTTATATTAAGCTGACAAACCTTGTGAACTTTCTCTTCTACTGCAGGCATAAGAAATGATCCATATCTTTCATTGATTTATCCAGTTTCCTTAAGACTGGGAAGGAGAAGGGTTGCAAAAGGAGAAAGGAGAAAGTTCCTTTGCCTGAGTGTTTTCTTTATACCATTATCTCACATTTATTGACAAACTGTGAAATTCTGAAAAGGTTCCAAGCTGGAATCCATAAATTTATAATTTATTTGAAATCAGTTAACAAAATATTTCTATGCATAGCAATGAAAGAATCATGTACTATTTCCTGGTATACTTTTATTTATTTGATATGTCAATTGCTTACAAGATAGTATAAGTATAAACATGAGTAAGAATACAGGAAATAGGTATGAATAAATGGGGACAAAAGGTCAGGGACAGTAGGCACGACTGTGCATTTATGCACACCCCTTACAGACCTCTTAGGAATGGGGTGAGGTCAGTAGTGGATAGTTTGAGGTTAAAGGAGTGAGGGTTAGATGATGTAACAACAGTCATTTAGTGCATTCCAGGTATTGACTACTCTGTTGCTGAAGTCGTACTTTCTGCAATCAGGTTTGGAGCAGTTTACATTGAATTTGTTGTATCTGTTGTGTGCTCTTGTATTGTTGTGGCTGAAGCTGAAGTAGTCATTGACTGGTAGCACATTGTAGCAGATAATTTTGTGTACCACACTTAAGTGCAACAATAAGTGGCATAGTTCAAGGTTGTCCAAGCCCAAATTCTCAAGCTAGGTGATATAAGGGTATTCTGTTGCGAGCAGAGGAGTGTAGTACTTTTCTTGTGAAATACTTCTGGACTTGCTCAATTGTATTAATGTCTGATATACAGTGTGGATTCCAGACTGATGAGCTGTATTCAAATATTGGTCTAGCAAAAGTTTTGTATGCTCTAGTTAGCAATTCAATATTTTTGGAGGAGAAATTTTGTAAGATTAGATTTATAACTCTTAATGCCTTTTTGGCAATGCTGTTACAGTGAACTCTGGTGCTTAGGTCATTTGATATGAGTGCACCAAGATCTTTGACAGAGGGAGGATCATCAATGAGGTCATATTTGCCTTATTTGTATTTGGTGTATTGAATTTTTTTAACCAATGTGTAGGACAGAGCATTTGTTGGCTGAGATTTGGAGTTGCCAATTGTTTGACCATTCAGACACATAATCAAGGTCTCTTTGAAGGACAATAGCATTGTCGGTGGTGTTGAATAGTTTTATGTCATCTGCGAAGAGGATACAGTTGCTTATAAGGTGATCGCAAAGTTCATTTAAATAGAGTTATAAAGAGTGTGGGTCCTAAAATGTTGCCTTGGAGGACACCGCTGTTAACTGGAGCAAGGTTTGATATAGCGCTCCCTATTCTAACTATTTATTGCCTGTTTGACAGGAACACAGTAATCTACTTATGAAGGGATCCAGAAATGCTGTAAGAGTTTAGTTTTAATAGTAGTTTGTCATGTATCACTGAATCAAAGGCTTTGCAGAAGTCTATGTAAAGGCCCGTTCCCACTGCACTTACGGATGCAAAGAGGATGTAAAACGTTAAAAAAGCTTGCCATCCATTGGAACACGCTATGCATCCATTGTGTACTCATTGCATACGTGTTTCATACGCTCTATCTGTCGAGCATCCATCCACTGTGATTTTATCCGCACAAGAAGTTTTGAGCTGCACAAAACTTTGTGAATGGATGAATTTTCCGCCGTGTACAATGTAAATCTGTGACATACGAGCAACAAACGTTCTATGTCCGTTTATCATCCACTGTTTAATTTATCATTAAATGTCCACTGTATCCTCTCTGCATCCTCTGGGCATCCTCACAGCTCACATCCACTGCAGCTGAAAACGGAAAGAGGGAGGAAACAAAAGGTACACAGAACATCTATACATCGCTAGTAGCATGGAAATAGAAAGGATGCGTTTGCATCCGATATACATCCGTGTAGAATCCCCTTTCTTTCCTTTAGGCATACGTGATGCATCCACTTCATCCGCTCTGCATCCGCTTTGAAATTCTCCCCTGGAACCCCTTCGGAGGTGTCATCCACTTCCATCCGCTTCCATCCGCTAGGCTTCCTATGAACATCCATTTAACATCCCCGCTACATACTACCCACGTCCGTTCTTTTCCGTTCTGTTTATGCAAATTTTCGCCACTTTTTGGAGCAGATGACAATGGATGGAGCCACCCCCGAAATTTTGCTCATCCGCTGTGTCCTTTATGCATGCGTTTTGCATCCGTCGGCCAGTGGGACCGGGCCTTAAATTGCATATAAATCTGGTCAAGTAGAGTAGTCCATATGTTTTTGCAGTGTAGGAATTGAAGATTGCAGGACAATATTTCCCTGAAACCTAATTGTTTTGGGGAGAGTAGTTTATTTGACTCTAAATGGAGGATGATTAATTGGTTAATGATTGATTCCATGACTTTGCACATGACACAACACAGTGAGATTGGTCTGTAGTTTTCAACCAGGCTTGGGTCATCTTTTTTGAAGATAGGGATGACCGTAGCTAAGGACTAGGTTTGGTAAGGAGTTGGTTCTGAATGATAAATGTTAGGAATGTAAGTCACCTAATAGTTGGGTTGGAAAATATATAAACCAGGATAGACATTTTAATATTGTCTTTTTAAGAAAATGCTAAAACTGTAATTGGGTGTGGTTCTTCAAATGGCCATAAGATGGAGCCAGAAACCTGGGTTGTTTAGTTCTATTCTGTTCTGTTCTGTTGAGTGTTGCAGTTCCTATTGACTGTTGCTGGTCATAGTTGGATTTGATGTAAGTCTGTTACTGAACTGTTTTTTGATACTGGACTTTGTTATTTGGATTATTCCTGGATTGAAAACTGACTGCTTTAACTGTGAATGACTTGGACTGCTTGTTTGGACTTTACTTAAACGTTTATTGGAAGTAAAAACCTACTTTTCACTATACAGTGTATCTGTGTGCTAGTTGTTTGTTATTCTTCACTACTCTCACAATGTCTCCCTGTGTGCACTCATTCTCCTAATGGGGAATTACCTCAACAATGTCTCATATATAATGCTGAGAGGTTCCGCCATGGCAGAGTAGAGCTTTTTAAAGAAGAATGCACATAATCTATTGGGGCCAATAAATAGGGATGGTTTTAGGTTACATAGTGCCTTTTCTACATAATATAGTTCCTTCTCTTGTAGCACTCCCTAGACCTGTAGATGACCAGTTGATAGCTTTTTTAAAAAAGGTCAGGATAAAATATCTCACCTGTCAGTTATGATAGCTGAGAGGATTTCCATATTCAGAAGTAATATAAATAAGGTGTATTGAGGACATGCAATGAGAGAGCACCCTGGCCCAGATGTGCTGTTTGTGAATTTTCCAGAAGTAACTGGCTGATTGCTACCAGAATCAGGAAGCTAGCAGAATCCCTAACTCTTATTAGGTAAATATTTTCCACCAAAAAAAAAAAAAAAAAAAGACTGGGGTGATGAGGTGAAAAGGCTGATATTGTTAAAACAGAATCCAAATGTGAAATCTGAATACAAAGAATGGGTTCTTCAGTTTCTCTGATAAATTTTAGGTTGTTTTCCTCATTTTGCCATCTTTTTTTCTGCCATGATATAATGTCATCTTTTATTTTATTTATTTATTTATTTGATTTGTCAGTTGCTTATAAGATAATAGGTATAAGAATAAACAGGAATATAAATAGGTATGAATAAATGGGGACAATAGGACAGGGGCGGTAGGCACAATTGTGCACTTTTGCATGCCCCTTGTGCATTTATGCACATCTTCATCTTGATACCATCATCCTTAGATGTTCTGGTGTTAAGGTAATCTCTTCCTCCATTTTCAATCTGGCAGGATTGGCCAGCTCTGGGTTCCATTGCTTAAACATTGCCCTCTGTTGGGATCCCTGCTACTTACTCTATGGTAGCTCCTTTTCTCTGGAACAAAACTTCCTCTCCAAATTCAAATGACTCCTACTCCACTGGTATTTTTAAGAGCCTTTAAAGACCCAATTCTTCATCCAGGCTTTTGGAGAGGGAGACTGATGCCCCTGTCTTCCTTTCTACTCCCCTCTGGGTTTGTTTTCTTTGCCATTATTCTTCTTTGGCTGGTGCTGTTTGTGTGCCTTTTGCACTGTTCTATATTTTGCACTCTTCTTTATTTTAACAATTGTAAAACACCCAGAGCCATTGGGAGTTGGGTGGCATATACATTTGCATACACATAAACCCACAAACATACACTGTACATATATTTCTATTTATTGTTGTTATTTCAGCACGATCCAAGGCCTTTCCCAAAATATATAGAAATACTTTGACTTTGACTCCCTTTCCCCTGGAGGGAAGTCAGCTGACTTGAAATGGAAGCCATTAAGGCTACAGCAATTTTCCTGCCACTACAGTTTTCTGTCAACTCAAGGATGGGCAATGGTCCCCCAGAGTCTCCTCAGGAACACCAAGATAATAGGGAGTCCTCACTTATGAAAAGATATAACTCTGGGTGATAGCTAAGAAGCAAAAAGCTGGGGATCTTATACATTTGTGCTCTCACCCAAAGCACAAATGAAAGCCACCTTTTCCTTAAAACAGGGCAGCTATATACTTCTACACACCAATAGGATGGGAGAATGCTGCAACCTTTTTTTCTAATCCATGGTAAATAGATGTGTCTCATTTCCCTCTTTCTGCTTGAAAACAACAGCTTTATGCTCACTGGGCAGTTACTAATTTTCTAGTTTTGCTTTTGAAATAGAGGCTTCACCATAGTGGCTTGCAGCTATAATGGCTTATTTGTGCTCTCTCCCCCTCTCCCTTTTAATCACAGAAACACAAATGGCTTTAGTTTTACAATCCAAGCAATCCAAGAGCTGACCTAATGGCTAAGGAAGTATGCTAGCAATTGGGGATGGCAATAGTTGTTTAGAGTCAATATGCAGCACTTGTAGGATGTTATGGGAACACCCTATTAAAAGGGATGCCTAAATTGTCTGTCTCGGTGGTGCAAAATATCCTAAAAATGAGAGACAGAGAGATGGCTTGGCTCAATTCTCGTATGGTGAAATAAATATGTGTTACAAAATGGAATGTAATATTATTTTTTAATGCCACTAAATATATTTAATAAGGAGGACTGAAGAGGTCTCACTGCATAGTACAGAGGCATATTACATTATCCATTTCTAAAAATGCATTTAGAACAAGAAAGAATTTGGGCATGAGGGAGCTTTTCCATTTGGAAAATTCTGATCTAAATATCAGACCTTTCTATTTCTACTTAGATTAGCTTTGTTCTCAGACTGCCATATCTGGTTTGCACAAATCTGAGTGACCACTAGATGACCGCATTAGCGATATCAAATGTAGATTCCAATCTATGTAAGTTTCATAACCATTCATCTACTGTATTGGTTTTTTGCATTTCAAAAGCAGTCCTATGTAATTTAGAATATTAAAAAATATTACTGAATTTATTTTAAGAAGCATTAAAATAATTCCTAAAGGCTGTTAGATCAGAAGCTGGAAAGAATAGGAAGTGGAATTTAATAGGAATGTGAAATACATAGGGTATCTAGACACCAAATTAAATCTTATATGTGAAAAACCCTTAAAGAATGTTAGTGTTTTTGGCACGACAATTTTTTTTTTACCATTTAGGTTTTTACTATACATTATATAATGTTCCATTGAAAGACAGAAAGAACATTTTCAACAGTAAAGTTGTATCAGATTTTTTTTAATGGTATCTCTAATACAAGACTTTCATTCTCTGAACATTTTTTGTTTAAGAAGAGGATGAAAAAGAAAATATATAAAATTACTGTGGTTGAGTTTCACACAGTGCCAAGTTTCTATATATTGATCATTCCATCTGTTGTAGACAGCTTTCTAATTATCTATGTGCTCTGTAGTATTGAGTTGAATGATTCCATTGATTATCAACAGCACATTTCTTTTTCACATCTTCTCTAATCCCTGTGGAATTCTTTGTCATAGGAAAATTTGCAGCAAGAATAACTGCAAATTTAGAAAGCATTATATTAATTCACACGATGTGTCAAATTTTAGTTTACTCAAAATGTAGCTTCCATATTCAGATAAAGTATATCTCTGAGTACCAAAATAAGGGTTTTTTTTTTTGAAAAAAAAAACTCTTCTAGCAAATTTTTTAAGAGTCTTTAGCTCAGGGTTGTATACAACTCTCATCCTAGTCCAGAAGTCTTCCACAAGCCATCATTTCAGAGTACTATGAGCACAGGGTTGAGTTACATAAACTCTAAGATTCCTTTCAATATCTTAATTCTACGACACTATGACTTCATAGCCATGTTGGACCTGAGAGGAAATGGGTGCAAGTAAAGTTGAGGACAGAAAAGCACCACCTCACAAGATTGTTTTTGTGGGGAAAATAGATGGGGGAAGATCTGTTGGATATATTCACCATCTTGACTTATTTATCAAAATAATAAAGGAGAGATAGATAAATAAATAAAAAATATACCAAACTGTATCAGTCTCTGAAGCCTTCAGTGCAAACTTGAAGGTCTGGAAAGTATTATAATTCTTGAACAAGTAATATTATACTTCCTGACAAAAGCTTTAATTAGACTTTAGTCAACTAAATCCCATCAGTGTCTCTTATGACACTGCAATTCTAAGCAGAGGGGATGAGTAGGTCATGATCTCAGGCAACTTTATTTCAAGGACACAAAATGGTCCATTATGTTATTTATTATGATTGTATGTGTATTACTTAGTGAAATTTGTTGCTTCAATTGTTCAAATAACTTGATTAGCCTTGGATATGATGCACTTTACTTTGGGAAGTGAAAGATGCATTTGCTGCTCCATTTCAGATCAATGATGTTTCAGTAATTAGAAAGATCCCAAGAGGCATCTAGTTGCTAGATTAAAGTGGTCTTCATCCTACTTCTTCTATGCAGCTCCCTGATGGTTCTTTGCTTTCCTAATGCTCCAAATTGTGTTGTCCTGTTTTGAAAGCTGCAAGGGTACTGGCAGAGAGGGCTGGGCAATAGCTGCCTGTCTGTAACCCTTGATAAACACTATGGTGCAGCCAGCGTGAAATGAAGAAATATTGCTCCTGGTAAATATTTATTTTATATCAGAAATTAGCATACCAAATGTAATTAAAAACAACTTTATGTGTACATTCCCCCTTCCTCTGGTCTGTCAAATGACAACTTGGAATAACTAGTCATAAAGAAATGTGGCCTTAATTAGCAAGCACTAGAGCCTACTATTGCCATCTGATAATTACACTGCAATGAGCTTCTGAAATTAGATCTTTTCCTTTTCCTTCTTCTCCTTCTCCTCCTCCTCCTCTTCTTCCTCCTCCTCCTCCTCCTCCTTCTTGTCTTTCTCATCTTCCTTTTGAACTTATTTCTCAGACAAAAGTTTCATAAATGCTTTGCTGATCATGTCACCTGAGTAAGACCTGCTTCTTTTGTTGATGAGGTGACATGATGAATATGGAGGAAAATATTTTCCCATTGTTACAGCCTATTCAATCCATGCAAGGAGCATCCCCACCTTCCTATCTGTTATACCATGCAGCCATTGAACAGGTGTCTCAGATGTTTCTTCTTTGTTGATGTTTAGTTTGTAAGATTTGTTTTGCAACACAAATTGGCCCTTTTGTACTTTTTGACATGCCATAGGCAATGACGAATGTATAGGAATACATTATGAAACCTAGAAGAAAAAGTAAAAGAAAATGCCCCAAAGTCTTTAAAAAAAACTTCCAGTGGTAAGGATAAAAGAGCGTTATATACATCTTCAACAGAAAAAATATCTTATTAAGCAGAAAGAGAGCTGTTGATTTCAGTCTCTTGCAAATCAAGACATTTTCTGCTTTTCCATAACAAGGGATGGGATGGGGAAACAATAAAAAAGAGAAAAAAGATTAGGAAAGATGTCTATTAGTCAATGTGTTTAGAAGAAGAACTTTCTTCCTAATGTAGAAATAAAAATAGTTTATAATTAAATTCAAGTCTCATCCTCCTAAAATGTCTTTAGATGCCATTTGTAAGAGATAGCATGATACGGTGAAAACTATAGTCTTAAATCAGAAGAATCAAGGCAAAACTGCAAACTCAGCTATCAAGATACTTAAAAAATTCTGGGCAGTCAATAAACTCTGAGTTTGTTCAAAGTACATACAGCTGAAGAGAAGAAATTCACTTGGGGCTTTGAAAACATTCAAACTCTTTTTAGGCTTGATGTTCACCATAATTAGGTGAAGGATTTAAAGGATAGTGGTTTGCAGAAGAACATAGAGGGTGATCCTTTCTCCCACTTTTGATAGACTTCCTACAAGTCCCCTCACTTGAGAAGATAATTGGCTTGATCAAGTTCCTTTACTTTGCTACAGTATTATGGTTGAACTAACATTAGGGTAAGAATTGTAGATGCAGGATTGAATAGGTGGCTTGACTGATTGCCATATTGAAAAACATCTAAGACTTGTACCATTTTAATAGAATGGAAAGGATCCCCCCATTGTGTTCCATAAAAATGAAAAGGAAGCATGCTATGGGATTGCAACCCAGAGGTTGATGTATCCAGATATTGGTTGAACAAAGGAGAAATAGACTCACTAAAAAAACATGAACGCTTGTGTAAAAACAAAATGCCATTCATAAATAAAAGTTGAATCTGAAAATTCTTATATTTTGTTGAAAACAAGAAATAGGGAAAAGAATGTGTGGTAAAGAGTTGTAGAAAGCAGATCATCTGGAGTTGGGCATGTTCAGTCCATTATTTTGTTAAAAGGTCACACTAATAGTACTTAATCTGTTATTTTAAAGAGAGGACATTTCAAATAAAACCAAATTTGTAGACTGAGAAATTCATATATTTATTTATAAATGAATACATCCAGACTACATTTATTTATTTAAAATTTTATTTATTTATTTGTCAAACATGTACAAGATAGCAGGTATAAGTATAAACATAAACATGAACAAAGGGAGTAAATACAGATAAATGGGGACAGTAAGACAGGGAGGTAGGCACCTTTATGCACACCCCTTTCTGGACCTCTTAGGAATGGGGTGAAGTCCATGGTAGACAAAGTTGAAGGTGTGAGAATTTAAGGCTGAAACAAACCAGTTGGGTAGAGCATTCCAGGTTTTGACCACTGCTGCTGAAGTCGTATTTTCTGCTAAATAGATAGATATAGATAGAAAGACATATCCTTTATATA
>BLBF01000018.1:23825537-23843206 GCA_015471245.1 Laticauda colubrina
AACAAGCCTTGTGTTCCTGTGGGCCATGTGGGTGGCGCAGCCTTGTGTTTCTGCGCAGCCTGGATTAAGTGCTTTTGCGGGTGCTTTTGGGGTGACATTTCTCTGTGGATCACCAAAATTTTCTCACGGACCATCACTGGCCCACTGATTGGCGACCACTGCTTTATAGAACAAAGAGCTTAAACAGAAAGGTTGTACCCTTCTAATTGTGGGTGTTTTTTTTACTTATTACCTATTTGTTCTTTGAAATTAAGCAAAATTCAACAAACTTTGGTAGATGCAGGATCTTTTTGTCTTGAGTCACCATTAAATTTTATCTGGTTCTGGATATATTTTCTTTTTCCCTTTATTTTCTGCGATGATGTCATGATATAGAACAACAGAGTCATTGGTTAATTTTTAAAGGCTAGGTCACATCGGCCAACGGATGCAAAACGTATGTAAAAAGGACACAGCAGACGAGAAAATTTTCCATCTGTTGTCATCCGCTCTCAAAAGTACCCCAAATTTGCATAACCAGAGCGGACATATTATTAATATTATAATATTAATAAAGTTTATCTTTGCTTCACACACTTGGTTCAGTTTTTAGTAAATAAAGTCTTGGTGGAAACTTTCCCTTCACGTGAAGCTCTGTTGGGGCCTGGCACATCCACAGTGTCTATCAGGTTTACTCCTTGCCTCCATTCACCAGGCTCCATGTCCCCATTGCCTTGTTGGCGATCCACAAGCCTGTTCTGCAACACTGGGTAGCGGGTGCGCATGAGATTGTGAAGGATGCAGCAAGCTTCCACGATGTTCCTCACGGTCTGTGGGTGATGCTGCATGGTAGTGAGAAGTACCTGCAACCTATTGGCCAGGATGCCAAAGGCGTTCTCCATCACCTGTCTTGCCCTGGACAGCCTGTAGTTGAAGATCCTCTCTTCACGGGTGAGGCATCTGGAAGTATAGGGCTTCATGAGGCAGGTTCTGAGGGAGAAGGCATCATCACCCACGATGAAATAGGGCACATCTTGTGTGTCGTTGGGCAGGGGGTCTGGATCTGGGAAGCCCATGATGAGGTTGCGTTCCAGCCCTCCTTGAGGTGACTGGCGTTGTATACCTGGGCATCTGAAGCTGACCCGTTGCCTGAAGCATCGATGTACATAAACTTGTAGTCAGCATCGACCATGGCAAAGAGGATGATGCTGAAGAAGCCCTTGTAGTTGAAATAATTGGACCCTGAGTTGGCTGGAGCTTTACAGGCCATGTGCTTGCCATCTATGGCTCCAACGGTGTGGGGAAAGTTCCACTTCTGATACCACTGCTCTGCAACTTTCTTCCAGCCTTCTTCAGTGGAGGGGCACTGGAGGAGCTCCTCCAGGTATTCTTCGATGATGGCCTGCACCACTTCTCAGAAATCTAAGTAGACGGATGCTGGACGCATAGAATGCATGAATCACGCATGCAGTGAGTACAGAACGGATGCATCGTTTTAACCAATGGATGGCAAGCATTTTTCTCCGTTTTACATCCTCTTTCCATCCGTTGGTGCAGTGTGACATGGGCTTAAACAAAGAAACAAGGTGACATTTATGAAATAATTTAGTTTCTCTTATTTTTACAATGTGTCTATCAATACTTACCTATATTGGCACTATTGATATTGGGAGAGCAATTCTAAAAGCAATTGCAATTCAGAGAAATTTCATTGTTTTCCTGGAAATTCCAGAGGCAACACCAGCAAGCAAACAACAAACAATGTTGTTAGTTTGGGACCAGCGTGCACAATAAGTAAGAAATGGGACCACGAGCTTTGCACACCTTTACACAGTGTGAAAAAGAGGGACATGATTCTGGGTTACTTCTATAAATGAATTTAGAGCTAATCTTGAAGAAGGTCTAAATAATAGACCTTTAGGAAAGTCAAGAGTTTATTTAGTCCAAGGATAGAAAGTAGTTCAAAATAAGTCCAATGTTAGTTTTGTTTTGTGCATTCAAGATTTTGTGATTATACCCTAAAACAAGGGTGTTAAACTTGCATCATCATGGTGGCATCATGTGATATATCACAATTTTTTTTCTTTGGTAAACTTGGTGTGGCCAGTGTGTGGTGCATCCAGCCCATGGGCCGTGAGTTTGAAACCCCTGCCCTAGATCAATGAAGCAGTATTCCTGGAATCCCTGTGCTACACTATCTATTTTTTTCTTATGCTTCTTTCAGGATCTGGATTGTGTAATCTCTTGTCCAAGTTCTTTTCTATTTTTATAAAGTACTGTTAGAATATTGTCATGAATCTGTAACCTGTTTTTTCTTGTGCACTTGTGTTGTTTGATCTCTTGACATAAATTAAGCGATATTCCTAATCTTGTCTCCTAGGTATATGCAGGATTTCTCTCAGATCTGAACATCCCAGTGGCGAACCGTGAGCACTACAGCTGGGCCTTCACCTCAGCCCTCACTCTGAAATGCAGAGCTGGGGAAGTTTTCTCTGTATGAGGCAAACTTCTTGGGGTCCAGAAGGGCAAGGAACATCAGTTTTTCATGATCCTTGAACCTGTTCCTCAGCTGAGTGAGAATGTTGTCCAGGATTTCACTGTGCAGCTGCTGGTAGGACTTCACGAAGGCCTATGATCTTTTGTTTTTGTCCCGCCCGCATAAATCAAACCGTGATTGGTCAGTTTTCCCATCACTCTCCAAACCAAAACACATAGCTTGGCCTTCCCCTCGATTCATGAAGTCCTAACCAATTAATGAGCCAGCTAACCGGGCTTTGATAGAGACGGACGATTCTGATTGGATAATATGTTTCAGGACAGTAACCCTTTCATTGCTGATGTAAACTTGACAGTAAACTTAACTTTAGAACATAGATTAGAGAAAATGTATTAAATGTATTGTATTAAATTAAATTAGATAGATTATATATAATAATTTAATACTTATATTTTTTGGTCCAGATTTTTTTAAGGCCTTCTCTGAAGGCGTAGAAGGCCCTGAAGGTTCCCCTCTGGAACATCCACTTATACTTTGGAAATCCTTCTCTTCGTTCATGTTTTCCTTTTATAATATGGTATGATAGTGGTTAGAATGCAGTATTGCAGGCTAACTCTGCCCACTGCCAGGAATTTGATCTTGACCAGCTCAAAGTTGACTCAGCCTTCCATCAAAGTTGACTCAGCCTTCTGAGATTGGTAAAATGAGGACCAAGATTGTTGGGGCAATATGTAAACCACTTAGAGAGGCATGTAAAGCACTATAAAGCAGCATATAAGTCTAAATGCTATTGCTATTTCTGTAATATAAACTGGGACAAGAGAGCCCCTGTGTCTTTGACTGGCAAATCTGCTAACCATTCATCAAATCCATTGATTCTCATAAAAGATAGCTTGGTTACATTTATGGGTCCTTGTCTGATGTGAGTCATGATTCTTTGCCTAGTCAAGATATTTTTAGAGGGCACAGTTTTATTTGTTTCTGCTGCACATAAATTTTTATTGCAGCATGACCAAAAGGTGGCAGACACCTGTCATAAAATCACATAAAAGGTCAAACCATAATCAGCAAAATTCTTTCTTCTATGATATGTATTAAATACATAGCAACCTGACATTGTACACCTATCAAGTAACTTTGTAACAGCAAGAATTGTTGGGCTATCTCCCTAACTCACCTTTGCTAACAGCCTACTTTCCTCTCCCCTTTTTTTCTTACCCTTAGTTTATTCTCCAGCTGAATGTCTTAACAATGATCTCACCTTCTGTGAAGCTGGCTGAACCACCAGGTAACCCTAAAGTGGCATGCTTTGTGTTTGTGATGCAATATCCTGTGAATTCTATTCCCTGGCATAAAAAAATCTGAACTACTTCTCTGTGGTCTCTGCATTTGCTAACCATTTTTTCCCCGAAAGCAGTGAAAAGGCCCGGTCCCACTGCACTTACAGATGCAAAGAGGATGTAAAACGTTAAAAAAGCTTGCCATCTGTTGGAAAACGTTATGCATCTATTGTGTACTCATTGCATACGTGTGTACTCACTGCATACGTGTTTCATATGCTCTATCCATCGAGCATCCGTCCACTGCGACTTCATCCACGCAAGAAGTTTTGAGCTGCACAAAACTTTGTGAACGGATGAACTTTCTGCCGTGTACGATGTAAATCCGCGACATACGAGCAACAAACGTTCTATGTCCGTTTATCATCCATTAAACATCCGCTGTATCCTCTCTGCATCCTCTGAGCATCCTCGCAACTCACATCTGCTGCAGCTGAAAACGGAAAGAGGGAGGAAACAAAAGGTACACGGAATGTCTACACAGCGTTAGTAGCACGGAAATAGAAAGGATGCACAGTGAACGGTTTGCATCCGATATACATCTGTGCAGCATCTCCTTTCTTTCCTTTAGGCATACGTGATGCAGCCGCTTCATCCGCTATGTGTCTGCTTCAAAATTATCCCCTGGAACCCCTTTGGAGGTGTCATCTGCTTCCATCCACGAGGCTTCCTATGAACATCCGTTTAACTTCCCCGCTACATAGTACCCACGTCCGTTCTTTTCCGTTCTTTTCTGTTCTGTTTATGCAAATTTTCGCCACTTTTTGGAGCAGATGAAAATGGATGGAGTCACCCCCGAAATTTTGCTTGTCTGCTGTGTCCTTTATGCATACGTTTTGTGTCCGTTGGTCAGTGGGACCGGGCCTTAAGTTTGTAAGGTAATTTAGAACCTTTTACTGAAGTAGACATTTTAATTAGAAAGGAGGTACTTCATTTATTTAGAGATTGTGATCAAATATTTATGTTATAGGATTTATCGTATGTGCAGTCTACCATTATATATGACATATCAAAATTGCATGTTGTACAAACTATAGTAAACATAGCAAACTTTGTAAGAGATGTATTCTTCTGAGCGCTTACGAAACTATTACTTAAATTTCATTTTTCATTTTTTGAAAGGAGGTTTGTGTTTAGGGCAATTTAAGTTCTCATCTTAAAAAAATATAAAATGCTAAACCAATTTGGGAAGAAAAGTAGCTTTGCAGTTTTTAATAATGTATTGTTATGGGTCTATAATTGTCTGGCATCAACCAGAATTGTCATGATTTTTACAGTGGGATATGGAAAACAGCATATTTTCTTTGTTTTTTTGTTCTTTTTCACTTGTCACATGTATTCCTATGTTAGCTAAAATCCAAGAACTAGATATAAAAACCACCTCACAAACATGTACATAAACATATGTATTTTGCATCATGACACATGATGTCAAATCTATAATTGTGCAATCACATAGGTATCTAAATCAAGAAAAAGAAATACTATTAATTTCTAACAGATATTGTTCTCTTAAAATGCAAATGTTGACCTTTCTCCCTCTGGTATGTGATAAAATGGGTTCTAGCTCATGAAAGTTTATGCAGTAATAAACAGCAGCCTTGTTTTTTTTGCTCCTGCAGCAGATTAACACAACTGCTCTTCTGGGATTTGATAATTTAAACCAAAAGGTTCTTTCTTCTTTAAATGGAAGTGGACCATAAGCTTGATCTTCTTTCACTTTTATCTATTAACACTTAGAATGTGCATAAATGTTTCACCCAACTCATCAGCTTAGCCAACTGCTATAAAGAGTTTTCTTGCCATGACTGCAATGCAAATATATATATAATATATATGACAAATAGTAGGAGAAGTTGACAATATGTGCTTAATGTAAGCTAGTGAATTAATATACAACTGATATACTTAAATTTGGACTTTATTTGAAATGTTTTATATGTATTTTGGCTGACATGATAGCTAATAACTGCAGTTACTCTGAAGACTGCATTTATATGTATACTTATGTTATATTTATATTTTCATATAAATGGAGAAAACATGAAAGTGGATAGGTCAGGAACTTTCAGTGCCTTAGCAACTACAATGGACCTGGATTACCTTGATAGTTTTCATTTAAATTACCTTATTAATTTTCAATAACAAAATAGCAATGGCACTTAGACTTGTGTACAGCTTCACAGTGCTTTACAGCCCTCTCTAAGCAGTTTACGAGACAGCATATTGCCCCCAACAATCTGGGTGCTCATTTTACCCACCTCAGAAGAATGGAAGGGTGAGTCAGCTTTGAGCCTGGTGAAATTCAGATTACCAAATTGCAACCAACCAACCAAATTGCAGCAGAAGTAGCCTGCAGTACTGTATTTTAACCAATGCACCACTATGGCTCTATAAATGCTTTATTAAGATAGAATCTTTCAAGTTTGCCTGTGTTTTTCCCCTCCTTTTGCCTAAAGCCCAGTGGTGGTGAGGACCCAGTCTTTTTTTCTGATACTTTTCCAATACTTTTCCAGCTCTATGGGCTTAAGTCATCCTTCAAGCAAAATACAAATACAGGAGTTGTGAGCCATGGAGGATCTCTATGGCACACAACTCCTGTATTTGTATTGGCTTGTAAATAAATAATCCTAAATCTCAGGAAATAGGTAGTACCAAGTGACTATATAAATACAAAGGTAAATCTAAACTAGCCCTCAGGGAATGGGATCTATAGGAGACCATAGAGGAGGGCAAAAGTATTAACAACTGACTAGAATTAATTACAGAGGATAAAGTTATAACTGTATGCTATAATATTGAAGAACTTGGTGATGGTCTATTAGTCCTTTGTTCATTATCTTTAAGAAGTGCCAGATGACTGTAAGAGGTATGTTATGTATGTATGTTATACATACTTTCAAAAACTAGAGAAAAGAAGATTCATTAAATTACAGACCAAATTGTTCTGATAGCAAAACATGGGTAGATTTTCAAATAGATGATAAATTAATGCATAATCAAATTGAAAAACAAGAAGTAATTATCAAAAGTCAACATGGTTTTGTCCCAAACAAATTTTGCCACATTAATGTTTGCTCATTTTTTAAGCAGATGACTTTCTTGATAGTTTGGGGGATATATCTTGATTTTAGCAAAACATTTACAAGGTAATTTTTGACATTTTGATTAACAAAATATGTAAGTGTGGGTCGAGGAGATTGACAAATATGCAAAACAACAAAATAAAATGTAGAATTTTGTAATCAGTTAAATAGGAAACAACTCCCTGCAAATGCCAAGTAATGTAAAATTTGATGCAAAAAGCATTCATATTAGTTCTTTATCAAATTGAACAGAGATATTGAACATAGTGCCACAAATTTCAATCCTGGATTTGTGCTTTTCAACATTTTTATTAATTATTTGAATTATACAGTGAAGGCAATGCTTATAGTATCTAAAACATTGCATCTACTCATATTCTATTCACAAAAATGAGTAAAGTAGTCAATACCTGGAAGAGAAAATTAACATAAAAATGAACTTTATCAGAGAAATGAGCTGAAAATAACAATAATATTTTGAAATGCAGCATTTTTAGGAAATCTAGGAAGCAAATCAAATGGAAAGAATTGAAGTTTCTTGGCTTAGGAGCACTACCTTTGGGGAAAATATCTTGAAATAGTAGTGGTTTATTATGGATTAAATATGAGTCAGCAGTATATAAAAAGGGGAAATGCAATTTCAGTTTTCATTGATACAATTATAGGTTCCAAGGGAAAGCAAAACATTGTTCTACTCTGTCCTGGGCACCATACTGAATAAAGGATTCTGACAAAGTTGAACAGTTTCACAGAGGATGAATAGACGGGTAGAAACTCAGTAATGTGAATGAAGGATGGGGAAGGTTTAGCTCTGGAAAGCAAAGTGAGGGCAAAGAAATGATGTGGTAGAAGCCTATCAAAGGGAGTTAGAACGGAAGATTTCAAATGAATATGAGAAGAAACTTTGTCACTGGGAGAAATTAACAAGAAAATTGGTGAGCTCCATTTTCCTGGATGTGATACAAAGCCAATGGACTGATATCTGTTTGAGATGCTTTAATTTTGTTTCCAGGATTGATTCAATGCTCTCTTGCAGCACTTTTATTCTATGGATTTGTCTGGATGCTTTAACGGAACACAGTAAAACCTGAAGAGTGCTTGCTTGCACACTTACTTGCTTAACTGCCTGCCTGCCTGCTTGCTTGCATAAATAAACAAATAAGTAAACAAATAAACAAACAAATCACTTTTGTATTTCCATCAAAGCCAAGACTGTTTTTTATTTTTCTCTCTTGATTTGGCAACTGTATTTATAAGAGGCAACATATTGGTTCCAGGCAGACAAGTGGAAATGAAGGGTCCTCAGCTGTTTAGTTTTTAGTATTTAGTATATATTTGATTTATCAATCACTTACAAGATACAGGTATAAGAATAAATATAGTTTTGAATACATGAGATAGATACTTATAAGAAAAATAAAAAAGCAACAGGACAGGGATGGTAGGCACGATTGATGTGCTTATGCACCCCCCCCTACAGGCCCCTTAGGAAGGGGTGAGGTCAATAGTAGACAGTCTAAGGTTAAAGTTTTTGGGGTTTGGGGAAGAAACTACAGAGTCAGGAAGAGTATTCCAAACATTGACCACTCTGTTGCTGAAGTCGTATTTTCTGCAGTCAAGTTTGGTGCAGTTAACCTTGAGTTTGTACCTATTGTGTGCTCTTTTTTATATATAATAAAGTTTTATTTGGGTTTTCACACACAAAATACAAGTAAAACATCTTTTTTGAAAATAGCATGGTCTCGGGTTGAATTTCTTTACACAGACACAAAACTCAATTTCTCTTCTATCATTAAACAAATTTTCTCCTGTAGCTACAAACTGGAGTATGATACCTTTATATCTTTTAATTACATCCATTCAACTCTTATTTAAACTTCAATACATACCTTAAGTTTATGATCTTGAAGATAATACATAATACATAACTTCCAATCGAATTCTGCTTGGTACATTCTTATAATACACATTATATTCTTTAAAAAAAGAAAAAAAGATTGTAAATATATGTAATTATAAACCCTCATTCCATTCCAGTTCAGTTCTATCATTAAAATCTTAACATCTTTAACACTTCTTTTCAATTAAATATCATACTTCCTTAAAAACACATATAATCTCCATAATTAATTTTCCCTTATTTCTCTTCACATATGTTTTATAAATCATTAAATATACCTTTTGTTACATTTATTTATTGACAAGCATTCCACTGAATTACAATAGCGATTTTATCAGACATTTTAATCATACATTGTTTCATATTTTCTGAAATTGTTTCTGCTTCTAATATAACTATACCATCTTATGTACCTTTGCAGAATCCCTTTTTCCATTAAGTTTTCACCCATTATCTCTAAATAGGCCCTGTTTCTCTATATGTTGCTTCTGTCTTTTATAACTTCTTTTCCTTTCTTTTTTCCCTCTCATCTTCTCCCTCCCCTTTTCACCCCCTTTTCTCTCTAGTTCTAATTCTCTCTTCTGCATTTCCCTCTTCTGTTGCTTTCTGTTTTTATACTTATTTTTCATTCTATTTTTTTTGGAGTTGTTTAAACTTTCCATTCTCTTTCCTCCCTCTCCCTCCCCCCCATCAAAGATTACTTGTTCATTAAAGATGACCTCTTCTTTGTTGCAATCTTCTTGTTCTGCAGGCATTTCTTGTTTCTCATAATTCCAAATCTCCATTTCTAAAAACTGAAATACGAAGCCAAAAGAACCTCTCATTTCTTCTGCATCTTCTTTGTACTTTTTAAATTCCATTTTCAGTTCTTCTAAAAGTGGAGCCATTTTAAACAGTTTTAAACAACCACCTAATTGATTTTAGTCATTCAAATGCAATAATCAACAATCCAGAAATCATCAAGTAATCCAGATAGTCCCGAGTTATATCTTCTTATTTCTTTTTCCACTTTCTCTTCCTGGAGTTTTTGTTGCGATATTTCAGTTAGAATGTATCTTTTGGAAGTCTTGTTGAGATTTTGCTGTGAGTCCTTTTTTAATTCTAGGCAGTCTCCTCCCTTCCAGATCCTACCCTTTTATTCTTTTTCTCTCCTTTTCTGTTTTCAAAAGCTTTTAATTATCCAGAAATCTTTATTATCCCTTTGACTTTTTATTTTCAGCATTAAATGCCTATTAATGTCAAAGTGGATTTTTTTCCAATTTCTTGCTTAAGTCTCTTAAGCCCCTGTCACACTGCACCAACGGATGGAAAGAGGATGTAAAATGGAGAGAAACACTTGCCATCCGTTGATTAACGCGATGCATCCATTCTGTACTCATTACATACATTTTGCTTCCTCTCTATCCGTCCAGCATCCGTTTATTGACGTTTCATCCGCTCAGAAAGTTTTGAGCTGCTCAAAACTTTTGAGCGGAAAATGTATCCAATTCGTCTGTTCTGCATCTGCTACGCATCCGCTAGGCATCCGTTCTGCATCCGTTATGCATCCGCTATATCCGCTAGGCATCCGCTGCACATCCGCGCAACTCCATCCGCTCCAGCGGTAAACGGATGCAGGGAGGAAGCGGAACAGATGCGGAACGGATGCAGAACGGTTGCCTAGTGGATGCAGCATGGAAACAAAGTATGAAAAATGGAAAAAACGTTCGCAGAGGGGACCTATCTCAGATATTAAGGATGTCTAGAGGATGCCTAGAGGATGCAAAGGGACACATAGGGGAAAACCTATACTGCCTATAAAAAGGGGGAGCAACTCATCTGGATCTCACTTTCAGAACAGCAGCTCAGCGGTGCAGATCTCTGCAGCCTTCATCTGACTCTTCCTCTTCCACAGCATCCACTCATGTCCACCGTGGATCGTAACAAAGTCCTTTTGGCAGCCACCATCCTTCTGCAACAGTGCGAAGCCATCTACAGGTTCTGTGAACTCTACTATGGGAAGAAAAAGAGGCGGCCAAGAAGTGTCTGGGTACGAAGATGGTTCACCAGAAGAGCAGAGGATGGACTGTACAACAAGCTGATGGTGGAGTTCAGGAACGAAGACACTCGGGCATTCCAGAACTTCATGAGGATGCCTCCAGCCATGTTTGACGAAGTTGTGCAGCAGCTGACACCCAGATTGACCAAGCAGAGCACCAACTTCCAGCCCAGCCTGAAACCTGGGCTCAAGGTGGCACTCACTCTGCACCACCTGGCTTCAGGGACCACATACACAAGCATGCAGTACGGCTGGAGGGTGTCACACAACACCATCAGCACTGTGGTCAGAGAAGTGGTGCAGGCCATCATCGAAGAATACATGGAGGAGCTCCTTCAGTGCCCCTCCACTGAAGAAGGATTGAAGAAAGTTACAGAGCAGTGGTATCAGAGGTGGAACTTCCCCCACACCGTTGGAGGCATCGATGGCAAGCACATGGCCTGCAAAGCTCCAGCCAACTCAGGGTCCTCTTATCACAACTACAAGGGCTTCTTCAGCATCATCCTCTTTGCCATGGTCGATGCTGACTACAAGTTCATGTACATCGATGCTTCAGGCAACGGGTCAGCTTCAGATGCCCAGGTATACAACGCCAGTCACCTCAAGGAGGAGCTGGAATGCAACCTCATCATGGGCTTCCCAGATCCAGACCCCCTGCCCAATGACACACAAGATGTGCCCTACTTCATCGTGGGGGATGACGCCTTCTCCCTCACAACCTACCTCATGAAGCCCTACACCTCCAAATGCCTCACCCGTGAAGAGAGGATCTTCAACTACAGGCTGTCCAGGGCAAGGCGGGTGGTGGAGAACGCTTTTGGCATCCTGGCCAACAGGTTCCAGGTACTTCTCACCAGCATCGCCCAGAGACTGTGAGGAACATCGTGGAAGCTTGCTGCATCCTGCACAATCTCATGCGCACCCACTACCCAGTGTTGCAGAACAGGCTCGTGGACCTCCAGCAAGGCAATGGGAACATGGAGCCTGGGGAATGGAGGCAAGGGCGAAATCTGATAGACACTGAGGATGTGCAAGGCCCCAACAGAGCCTCACGTGAAGGGAAGAAGCAGCGCAACCTCCTGAGACACTGGTACAACTCCCCAGCTGGAGCAGTGGAGTGGCAAGACAGGATGACAGATGATTAATGGATGCTTCCTTCAGCCTGTCTCATCACACGGATGAGACTGGGCCATGTATGGTGGGTGGGCCTACAATGAACAGGGCATTTAATAAAGAGTTGTGTTTATGTTGACATGTGTGGATGATTGATTACCTTATTATTGATAATAAAGGGCCATAGGTGTGGCACCTGGGAGGGTGGACCATACAGTCCCACTATGCTTGCACTGGAGGTTTATCTATCCCACAGCTATTACCCATTCCAAAGGTATCCCTGCCCATCCCACTACTATCTTAACCCATCCCACAAGCATGCAAAGGCTTAAACCATTTCTAAAAGTTTCCACCAAGACTTTATTAAAAAAAAGAAATGAAGCAAGTGTGTGAATCAAAAATAGACTTTATTAACAACAAGCTATAAAACAAAAATGAGTCTCTGGCACTCCTCTTGGTCGCTCAGTCTCAGGGGTGAAGGGTCCAGGTGCTGTGGAGGTGGCTGGTGCTGGAGTGCTTGTCTGATCCCCCGCATCATCAGCTCCTCCAGAAGCAGAAGCTGCAGAAGCTGCAGAAGCCCCAGCCCCAGAAGAGCGAGACCGTGCTGCAGAAGCCCCAGCAGAACCAGAGTGAAGGCCAGGGGGCAGGATGGTAGCCCTGTCCCTCTTGCAAGGGCTGGCAGCAGATGGCTGAGGTTTTCTGTTCTTCCCCATGGTTGTGGGGTTGCTGGCTGGCAGGGAGTCTGGCAGGAACCAAGGCTGGCAGGAAGGCTGGCAGGGAGGCAGGCACCAAGGCTGGCAGGAAGGCTGGTAGGCAGGCATGAACCAAGGCTGGCAGGCAGGCAGGCACCAAGGCTGGCAGGAAGGCTAGCAGGGAGGCAGGCACCAAGGCTGGCAGGAAGGCTGGCAGGCAGGCAGGCAGCAAGGCTGGCAGGCAGCAAGGCTGGCAGGCAGGCATGAACCAAGGCTGGCAGGAAAGCATAAAGCAAGGCTGGCAGGAAGGCAGGCACCAAGGCTTGCAGGCAGGCTGGTAGCAAGGCTTTCCTCTGAATGGTGACCTGCTTCCGAGCTGCTTCCCTTATATCCGTGGGGCTTACGCAATGCATCCTCCCCGCATGCGCAATTAACGCTAGGCATCCGTTAGGCTTCTGCTGTGCATCCGCTAGGCTTCCGCTCTGCATCCGCTGCATCCGCTCTGCATCCGCTCTGCATCCGCTCTGCATCCGTTGTATCCGTTCCGCGTCTGCTTTGCTGAGGTCCCCCGGAAGCCTTGAGGATGTGCCATCCGCTCTCATCCGCTTCCATCTGCTGGGCTTCCGTTCCGCATCCACTTTCCATCCGCCCTGCGTCCTCCCCGCGTCTGTTCCTTTCCGTGTTATCCGCTCCGGTTATGCAAATTTTTGCCCCTTCTGAGAGCGGATAACAACGGATGGAAAATTTTTCTCATCCCTTGTGTCCTTTTTACTAACGTTTTGCATCCGTTGGGCAGTGTGACAGGGCCTTTAGCTGTCAGTATAGGAAAAGGAGAAAACCAAATCTTTTCTGCTTTCCCTCTCCTTCGCAGCTTAAAAATCTTCTTAGGGAACAATGTTCTTGTTTTTTAACAGTTTCAATTCCAGGATACCTTATTTGTTGCATTTGCTGTTTGACCCGGTCAACCAAAACTTTCTCTTCTTATCTTCCTCCTACACATTCTTTTCCGGTTGAGTTCTTCTTTGTGATGGCCATTTCTGACCACCGCTGCAACCGCCTTCGAGAAAGAGAATAATGGCCAGCTAGGGAGGAGAGATGTGGCTCTCCTCAACCTTGCTGGCAGTCTCCCCCCTCTTCACCACTTCTACAGGGTGGCTTAGTCCTGAAACCAGCTGGCTCGAGGTGCTCCAGTGGCAAGCACAGATCGAAGCCTCGCAGAGATGAGGTTTTGGTCTGTCGCTGAAGTAGCTCAAACTAGAAGTCCCCTATTGTGTGCTCTTGTGCTGTTATGATTGAAGCTGAAGTATTCATTTGCAAGTCGGACATTGCAATGTATGATTTTATACACTATATTTAGATCGGACCACAAGCAGTGTAGTTCTAGATTTTCTAGGTCTAGAGTTTCAAGTCTGGTGGCATAAGGTATTCTGCAATGAGTAGAGGAATGGAGAACTCTTCTTATTTCTGGACTTTTTCAATTGTGTTAACATCAGATACATGATATGGGTTCTAGACTGATGAGCTGTATTCAAGTATAGGTCTAGCAAATGTTTTGTATGCTTTAGTTAGTAGTGTGATATTACCAGAGGAGAAGCTACATAGGATTTGGTTAACAGTGGGCTCTAGCACTTACTTCATTAGAGATGAGTACTCCTTGACAAAGTTTGGATTCTCAACAAGGTCTTGAGTATTCAGCTTGTATTTTATTTTCTGATTTTTTTCTGCCAATATGTAAGACAGAGCATTTATCTGTTGAGATTTGAAGTTGCCATTTGATTGACCATTCTGATACATAATCAAGGTCTTTTTGAAGGGTAGCAGTATTGTGTTTGATGTTGAATAGCTTTACATCATCAGCGAAGAGAACACAGTTGCTCTTAATATGATCGCAGAGGTCATTTATGTAGAGTATGAAGAGTGTTGCTCTTAAAACAATGCCTTGGGAAACACCACTGTTGATAAGTACAGAATTTGATAGGACGCTCCCAATTTTGACTATTTGTTGTCTGTTTGACAGGAATGCTTCTATCCAGTTATGTAGGTGTCCAGAGATACCATAAGATTTTAGTTTTAGGAGTAGTTTGTCATATACCGCTGAATCAAAGGCTTTACAGAAGTGTATGTAGATTGCATCTATTGCTTTGCCCTGATTGAGTTGTGTAGTTCATATGTTTTTGCAGTGTAAGAGTTGCAGATTACAGGATAGTTTTTATCTGAAACCAAATTGTTTATTAGAGAGTAGGTTGTTTGTCTCTAAGTGGAAGTTCATAGATTTTCTTTTTTCCCAACACCTGCCATTCCCTATATTCAGCAATTTTCCACCCAGCAAACCCTGCAAACATTTTAATTTGGAGCCCAGGTATTGTTTGCTGGTTTGTAAAATATCTGAATTATATTTTAAAATGTGAGACTGAGGAACTGCCACCACTTTCGGTGACTGCTTATTCCAGAGGATTAAATGAGAAATCTCATTTCTGATGTCTTAACTTGAGAAGAAAGGTGAAGAAGGGAAACTTTCAAATAAATAGCATGCAGGTGCCTGCTGGTTCAAGCTGTGTTTGTAATTGAGGTGCATAAATAGGTGGATTAGAATGCACAGAGGACTCCTTAATATCTGTAGCTCATGATGCCTCCAAAAGCCTTCTGAGGAGCAAGTAGAAGGTCCTAAACTGTTGATCTCTAGAGTTGGAAATATGTCCTTTGTGCTAAAAATGATTGCTTTGCTACAATAGCCAGGTACTATGCAGTGTTAATACTGAACAAAGAGATATTATATAATTTGGATAGAAAATGGTTAAATAACGTTGGATTCTTTTTAATAGTAATTTTATTAAAGTTTATAAGTATAACAGTAAAAACGAATGCAAACTAAAAAATAAAAATTAAAAGGGAAAGGGAAAATCAAAAACATAGTGAAGAAAAAGGAAATATATGCCCTCGCCATTCATTATAAATACAAACAATTTTAGTAACATCATCTCTAAAATACAACAAATTATCTCTTTTCATATCTTATATAAACAAATCCTTAAAGGCTCATCACTTCAGTCCTGATATTAGCAAAAGTCCAGTAAGGGATACCTGAGGTAATAACATATCTGAATTAACTTTAATTAAATAAACCATCTTTATATTCCTTCTGTTTACCTCTAACAATCTTGATCTTTAGTCCATTCAAACAATGTTACTGGACTTGATTTCTTTTCATTTTTTCCTTCTCACAAAATTCTTCAAAACTTTAAAACATATTTTTGTAAATCTAATATAGGAAAATTATTCAGATCAATATGTTGGTCTGTTATTTGTATATCCCTTTTAATTATTAAAACATCATCTGGCTTCTTTTGTTATGTTCAGTGTAATATTTTTCCATCTCATTCTTCTAAGACTACATTAGTCATTTTTAAATCCACTTTTAACTCAATGCCATCTTGTCAGGTAGAACTTGTTGATCTTCCATTAATCTTCTTTAATTAAGCATTTTCCAATGGGAAATGGGATAACTAATTCAATATCTTACTTCAAATTTATCTGGACCCCCCCCCCCAGTCTATTTGTAACTTTCCAAAATCAAAATTTTAAGCTCCTTTTTGCTGTTTATTTTAAAGAAAATGTTTTTGTTTTGAAACTGGTAGTTAAAACTTTTTTTTTGCTAAGGATTGAAGGAAACTCACCTGTAAAACATCTGGATCCAAACATTCCTGATATGGTAGCTGAAAACCAATTAACAAGCAATTTGCTAAATCAATTTGAAAAGGAAGTAAGTAAACTTCTTTCAAACTCATCAACCACAGCTTGAGCAACAAAGTTATTCCATCATCTCCCAAAGCTCTAAGCCCACTGGATATCATTAATTTATGGTCTCCTCATGAGGACCAACTGTCTGAAGCAACTTTTTGGCAATTTCAAGTCCTCTCCTTATCAATAAAGAGCCATTATACTCACCAACTTTTCATTCCACCATGGTTGTCAGCTCCAGATTCAGCCCACAGTTTCTTTCCAAAGTTAAGTCCATAACATTGGATTATTGATTTAATGGAGTTATTGGGAGCCTTTTATATGATAAGAAGTATTTTTATATTTGTAGTGTTATTATTGTTCATTGGTTGTTTATGTCTATTACTTCTGACTCATAATTCTGGCAGCATCATTGTTGTCTCAGCCCTGCCCCAAATATTCACAGTGATCATAGAAGGCTACCTATTAATGGCTCAGTGTGAAATTAATCACTGTAATTAAATAGGAGATTTTCAAACACGATGTGAGTACTTTGGTTCAGGGTTCCTGAAAGCAAGTTGCTTAAGCCCCTGTCAAACAGCACCAATGGATGGAAAGAGGATGTAAAACGGAGAGAAAAACTTGCCATCCGTTGGTTAACGCGATCCATCCGTTCTGTACTCACTGCGTCTGTTTTTCATCCTCTCTATCCGTCCAGCATCCGTCGACTGAGATTCCATCCGCTCAAAAAGTTTTGAGCTGCTCAAAACTTTTTGAGCGGAAAATGTATCCAACGCATCCGTTCTGCATCTGCAACGCATACGGGGAACATCCGTTCTACATCCATCGTCATCCGTTACGCATCCGCTATATCCGCTAGGCATCCGTTGCGCATCTGCGCAACTCGCATCCGCGCAACTCGCATCCGCTCCAGTGGAAAACGGACACAGGGAGGAAGCGAAACAGACGTGGAACGGACACGCAGCATTAGTAGCATGGACGTAGAAAGGATGAAAGCGGATGCAGCTCGCATACAAAGCATTAAAATGGAAAAAACATTCCCCGAGGGGACCTATATCGGATATTTAGGATGTGTGCAGGATGCCTAGAGGATGCAAAAGGACACTGAGCGGAAAACCTATATTTCCTATAAAAACAGGGAGGAACTCACCTGGATCTCACTTTCAGTCCAGCAGCCCTGTTGTGCAGACCTCTTCAGCCTTGCTCTTGTTCTTGCTCTTGCTCTTGCCCTTGCTCTTGCTCTTGCTCTTGCTCTTGCTCTTGCTCTTGCTCTTGCTCTTGCTCTT
>BLBF01000018.1:23843216-23929448 GCA_015471245.1 Laticauda colubrina
CTCTTGCTCTTGCTCTTGCTCTTGCTCTTGCTCTTGCTCTTGCTCTTCCACAGCATCCAGTCATCTCCACCATCAATCATCACACACTCCTTTTGGAAGCCACCATCGTTCTACAACAGTGCGAAGGCATCTACAGGCTCTTTCACCTGTTCTACGTGAAGAAAAGAAGGCGTCCAAGAAGTGTCTGGGTCTGAAGATGGATCACGAGAAGAGCAGAGTATGGACTGTATAACAAGCGGATGGTGGAGCTGAGGAACGAAGACCCTCGTGCATTCCAGAATTTCATGAGGATGCCGCCAGCCATCTTTGATGAAGTTGTGGAGCGGCTGAGACCCAGGTTGACCAAGCAGAGCACCAACTTCTATCCCAGCCTGGACCCTGGGCTGAAGGTGGCACTGATTCTTTGCCACCTGGCCTCCGGGACCACGTACAGGAGCATGCAGTACGGCTGGAGGGTGCCATCCAACACCATCAACATTGTGGTCAGAGAAGTGGTGCAGGCCATCATCGAAGAATACCTGGAGGAGCTCCTCCAGTGCCCCTCCACTGAAGAAGGCTGGAAGAAAGTAGCAGAACAGTGGTATCAGAAGTGGAACTTCCCCCACACCGTTGGAGCCATAGATGGCAAGCACGTGGCCTGCAAAGCTCCAGCCAAGTCAGGGTCCACTTATCACAACTACAAGGGCTTCTTCAGCATCATCCTCTTTGCCATGGTCGATGCTGACTACAAGTTCATGTACATCGATGCTTCAGGCAACGGCTCATGTTCAGATGCCCAGGTATACAACGCCAGTGACCTCAAGGAGGGGCTGGAACGCAACCTCATCATGGGCTTCCCAGATCCAGACCCCCTGCCCAATGACACACAAGATGTGCCCTACTTTATTGTGGGGGGAATGACGCCTTCTCCCTCAGAACCTACCTCATGAAGCCCTACACTTCCAGATGCCTCACCCATGAAGAAAGGATCTTCAACTACAGGCTGTCCAGGGCAAGACGGGTGGTGGAGAACGCCTTTGGCATCCTGCCCAACAGGTTCCAGGTACTTCTCACCACCATGCAGCATCACCCATAGACCGTGAGGAACATCATGGAAGCTTGCTGCATCCTGCACAATCTCATGCGCACCCGCTACCAGTCTTGCAGAACAGGCTCGTGGACCTCCAACAAGGCAATGGGGACACAAGGCAAGGGCGAAACCTGATAGATACTGTGGATGTGCAAGGCCCCAACAGAGCTTCACATGAAGGGAAGAAGCAGCGCAACCTCCTGAAACACTGGTGCAACTCCCCAGCTGGAGCAGTGGAGTGGCAAGACAGGATGGTAGATGCTTAATGGATGCTTCCTTCAGTCTGTCTCATCACACTGATGAGATTGTGCCATGTATGTTGAGTGGCCCTACAATGAACAGGGCATTTAATAAAGAGTTGTGTTTATGTTGAAATGTGTGGATGAATGATTACATTGTTATTGATAATAAAGGACCATAGGTATGGCACCTGGGAGAGTGGACCATACAGTCCCACGATGCTTGCACTGGAGGTTTATCTATCCCATAGCTATTACCCATCCCACAGGTATCACTGCCCATCCCACAGGCATCCTTACCCATCCCACAGCTATTACCCATCCCAAAGGTGTCCCTGCCCATCCCACAGGTATCCCTGCCCATCCCACAGCTATTACCCATCCCAAAGGTATCCCTGCCCATCCCACTGCTATCTCAACCCATCCCACAAGCATGCAAAGTCTTAAACCATTTCTAAAAGTTTCCACCAAGACTTTATTTACTAAAAGAACTGAAGCAAGTCTGTGAAGCAAAGATAATCTTTATTAATAACAAGCTGTAAAAGAAAAATGACCCAAGTGTCTTAAGCAAAGATAAAGTCAACAGGTAGCCACCCAGTCTCTGGCACTCTTCTTGGTCACTCTGAGGCGTGCCCAGTCTCAGGGGTGAAGGGTCCAGGTGCTGTGGAGGTGGCAGTGGCCGGAGTGCTGGTCTGAGGCATCATTGGGGTGCCTGGTCCCGAGAGGACAACAGGGGACGGTGTGTGGAGGAAGCTCTCAGAGAGCTGGCTCATTCCCATGATATTGAGAGGCCCTTCCTCCATGACATGGGGTGTCAGTCCCAAGACCGATGACAGATGTTCTGAGGCCAGGGTTGGCTGTGGGGTGGAGGAAGGAAGAGTGTAGTGGAGCTGTCTGGTCTGCAGCTGAGCGAGGTGAGGCGTGGGTGGCATCTGTGGCATGGGTGGCATCTGTGGCATGGCTGGCTTCGGTGGTGTGGGTGGCATTGGTGGCATCAGTGGCATTGGTGGTGTCTGATGTACCTGTGCCTGGACTGGGAAGGGCTGCCTGTGCTGCTGGACCTCCTGGTAGCTGTAGCCTTGGTAGGTGAGGGCCTATGGAAAGCCTTGGAAGGGCAGTGACATCACCTGGGGTGGAGGAGCAGGCCTGGACTGGGTGGGAGCAGGTTCAGCTGGGTCTGGAGGGTTGTGAAGAAGACCGGTGATCCTATCCTTTATCACCTGGTACTGTGATTCCGACATGTTCATGAGGGTCTGGTTGACGTAGATGAGGAAGGGCTTGCGGTTGGAGGATGGGATGTCAGTGTGTACCAGCTGAGAGAGGAGATCTACGCTGCTTCTGATGGTGTCCCTGATCTCCAGCAGGACAGTGTGGCTCTGCCCCTCCGGTCTGGCTCTCTGCCTGCTTTCTGTGGAGGTGGAGCTGGGGGTGGATGTGGGTTGTTCTCTGGTGGAAGTGCCCTCTCCTTGCTCCCACTGCATCAGGGGGTCCTCCACACGCTCCGCCACGGGTAGTGCAGGTGTAGGGGGGGTCTCTGTCATGGCACGCTCCATAGATACCTGCCTGGACACAGGAGCTGACTCTTGGCCAAAAGAGGACTGGCTCACTGCGGGCTGCCTGACAGAGATGGTTGTCAGAGGGGCTGCTACTTGGTGGCAGATCTCACCCTCCAAGAAGCTGCACTTGGCCATCACGTAGGTCTCCCGGTCCATTAGCTTGACCGTGGCCTGGCCAGATTTCTTGAGGTGCAACTTCCCGTACAAGGTGTGCATGTGCTTCCACCAGCCAAGGAGCACCTCCAAAGTGTAGCCCAGGCTCTCTGCCTTCTCTCTCCAAGCAGCCTGCTTCCTTTTGGTGTCTCGATAGAGTCTGTGTCCCTTCCGCCAAAGATACTCATTCTCCCTCAGCCATTCCAGCACCTCATCCTCATGTTCCTCTTCAATGGAGTATTGCCTCCTCTCCCGTTCACGCGTATGCCTCTTCCTCCCTCTGGCAGGGCCATCTGGGCCCTCATCAGAAGGGCTTCGAGGTTGTAGGGGCTGCTCCTTCACACCACCACCACCACCAGCAGCAACAACAACAGTAGCAGCAAAAGCAGGACCAGCAGGACCAGCAGGACCAGCAGCACCAGCAGCACCAGCAATGCCAGCAGTGCCAGCAGTGCCAGCAGGATCAGGATCATCATCAGCAGAGTAAGCACCAGCAGCGCCAGCAGCACCAGCAGGACCAGGAGCACCAGCAGGACCAGCAGGACCAGGAGCACCAGCAGCACCAGCAGGACCAGGAGCAGCGCCAGAAGAGTAAGCACCAGCAGGAGCATCAGCACCAGGAGCAGCGCCAGCAGAGTAAGCACCAGCAGAAGCACTAGGACCAGGAGCAGCGCCAGCAGAGTAAGCACCAGCAGAAGTCCCAGCACCAGGAGCAGCACCAGCAGAGTAAGCACCAGCAGTAGCACCAGCACCAGCAGAGTAAGCACCAGCAGAAGCTCCATCACCAGGAGCAGCGCCAGCAGAAGCTCCAGCACCAGAAGAGTCAGTCCCAGCAGCAGAAGCGCCAGCAGAAGCAGAGTCAGGGCCAGGGGGTGGGATGGTGGCCCTGTCCCTCTTGCCAGGGCTGGCAGCAGATGGCAGAGGCTTTCTCTTCTTCCCCATGGTTGTTGGCTTGCTGGCTGGTTGGCTGGCTGGCTGGCTGGGGCTGTGTCTGTCAGCAGGTCTTTCCTCTGAATGGTGACCTGCTTGTGAGCTGCTTCTCTTTATATCCGCAGGGCTGATGCAATGCATCCTCCCCGCATGCGCAGTGAATGCTTTGCATCCGCTAGGCATCCGCTAGGCATCCGCTAGGCATCCACTAGGCTTCCGCTCTGCATCCACTCCTTCCGCTGCACGTCCACTTCGCTGTGCTCCCCCGGAAGCCCTGCAGATGTGCCATCCGCTCCCATCCGCTTCCATCCACTAGGCTTCCATGGAGCATCCGCTTTCCATCCTGGCTATGTCCTCCCCCCATCCGTTCCTTTCCGTTGTTGTCCGCTCTGGTTATGCAAATTCGGGGCACTTTTGAGAGCGGATAACAACAGATGGAACATTTTCTCGTCCCCTGTGTCCTTTTTACAAACGTTTTGCATCCGTCGGCCAGTTGTGACAGGCCCTTTAGCTGAACCAGTTATGGGAACAGAAGGTACATATTGCATTATGAGCAGTAGAGAGTACAATGTCTTTGGATTTTCTGTGTCCTACTTGAAGGTCAATTGTTCCTGTCCTGTCTAGAAGCTTATTGTTTTACAAATTGCATAGAAGACTGCTGCACATCACGAATTTCCAAAGGAACAGCACATCTTGATCTTTAGTCCATTCAAACAATGTTGTTGGACTTGATTTCTTTTCATTTTTTCCTTCTGACAAAATTCTTCAAAACTTTAAAATGTCTTTTTGTAAATCTAATATAGGAAAATTATTCAGATCAATATGTTGGTCTGTTATTTGTATATCCCTTTTAATTATTAAAACATCATCTGGCTTCTTTTGTTATGTCCAGTGTAATATTGGTGATACATCACCTACACAAGAATTTCCAAAGGAACAGCTAGCTCCCTGGTACATACTGGCCTCAGATTTTAAAGTTCTCAATTAAACTAGAGATTCTTGATGGACTCATAGCAGTTCCTTGCAAGATATATGGAAGTACAACCATGGGAATATTGATTCACTCATTCAGTTATATTTTCCAGCAAAGCCATGGGATTTGTGAACATGTGTGGCATTCAAAACCGATCCTATATGCATACATCTTGTACTGGAGAATCGATTCAAATGTAATAAAGTAGGAAGCCTCTTTGAAAATAAAAGAGTTTATTTTCTGATTCTCTTTTTTCCCTCCACTAATTGCTTGCACATTTATAGCTTCTACAGATGAAGCTCTGCAATGCAAAGAGATGTTATATACTTAAAGTTCTGGTTTTTTTTAAAAAAAAGATGCTAAAATGAAAAATTAGGCCAGTTGGATTATATAAAGTTTTGTAATAAAATACCTTTGTGCTTCAGAAATGTCAATGTTTAATTAGTTTAGAGAAATGATGGTCCCAGAAGGAAGAGAAAAGATCAGGTGTATAAGGAGAAGAATAATCTAAGATTAGCTCTGTTGTTTTATCTTTCTTTTATTATTATTTAAAAGAAATGTACATGCCTAATAAATAAAATCCTGAATGGGTGATTGTATGGCAAGATCCATAGCAGGGAGGTCCAGAAATCCAAACAAATGGATTTACTGTTGGGCCTCTGGGAGATTTGCAGTAGATTAGAAAGAATTTCTATTTAATGATAGTAGGAACAAAATATCTTTTTGTTGTAAACTATTTTGCTCTAAATAACAGCAAGAAAACTATCCTCTTACTTTAACTTTGGAGTCTACACATGCATAGTCTTCAGTTTACAGATATCTTCATGTGGCAAGGTTGTTACGCAAAAAGTATTGCTTCCTGGAACTTGACAGAAAAGAAAGCATCTTAGAAACAGATAATTCAAAGCTTATGAATTGATCCCAGTGGTGGTTGAAACATTTCCCCAATCCAATCTTTCTTAATTTCTTCAATGATCATTGTTGCTTGCTGTGTAAAATCGGTTAGAAATATTGCCAAGCTATTGAAAACTACTTAGAAATTTACTGTAGAATCCAAATTAGATTCTTCAATCCCTGTTGTAAACCATCAAGGCTTATAATATAATGTATTTGTTAAGTTCTCAAGATGCCCTATTGCTCTCATTTGATTCTGCTGAAATAAACCTAGCAACCTTTTTAAATGAGGCTATTTATGGAGCAAATACATATTTATTTGGAAATTGATCTTACTTTTAAAATAATAATAATATAGGAATACAGTTTAATAATTCTTTCATAAACAGTCTTGTTTTGTGTTTTCTTCTTGGGTTTACAGCAAAATGTTGTGCATACTTTCTGATATAAATTGATTTGAACAATGATGCTCCTATTACTAACCTCTGTTTAAGTTTCAGTTATGCAAACAAAATTATTTCTCTGTAGCTTTCCCTGAACTCCAACTTCCTTCTATTCTTTTAAGATTTATTATCAAACTGTTCACTGCAGAGCTGCTTGGAAATAAGAAAAGTCATGGTTCCAGTCCCAATCTCCAAATATTAAGTTGTGAGCATAATTGAGAGATTAAATGTCATGAGTTTAGCACTGCTTACCAGGACTTAAAGAAAATAATAATGAAAGATGTAAGACGCTCAGTTTTACTTTCACTTTTTCTTTGTTTACTTTCCACAAAATTTCCTTTGCTTTGTGTTTTCCTCTATCTCAATGTGGAAAACCTGAGTACTCACCCTGAACCTGTCATTTGTTTATATTTGTCATTTGTTATAATTAAACATTTATTTATTTATTTATTTGATTTGTCAATCGCTTACCAGAAAATAGGTATATGTATAAACATAGTTATGAATACATGAAATGGGTACATATAAGAAAAATAAAAGAAACAATAGGACAGGGACGGTATGCACATTGGTGTGCTTATGCACACCCCCTATAGACCTCTTAGGAAAGGGGTGAGGTCAATAGTAGACAGTCTAAAGTTAAAATTTTTGGGGTTTGGGGAAGAAACTACAGTCAGGTAAAGTATTCCAGACATTGACCACTCTGTTGCTGAAGTCATATTTCCTGCAATCAAGTTTGGTGTGGTTTACCTTGAGTTTGTATCTATTGTGTGCTCTTGTATTGTTATGGTTGAAGCTGAAGTATTCATTGACAGGTAGTACACTGCAATATATGATTTTATATACTTACGGACTGAAGGCAGTGTAGTTCTACATTTTCTAGGTCTAGAATTTCAAGTCTGGTGGCATAAGGTATTCTGCAATGAGTAGAGGAGTGGAGAACTCTTCTTGTGAAATATTTCTGGACTTTCTCAACTATGTTAACATCAGATACGTAATGTGGGTTCCAGACTGATGAGTTGTATTCGAGTATTGGTCTAGCAAATGTTTTGTATGCTCTAGTTAGTAGTGTGATATTACCAGAGAAAAAGCTATGTAGAATTAGGTTAACAACTCTTAATGCCTTTTTGGCTATGTAGTTACAGTGGGTCTAGCACTTAGATCAACAGAAATCCAAGGTCCTTGACAGAGTTTGGATCCTAAACAAGGTCTTGACTATTCAGCTTGTATTTTATTTTCTGATTTTTTTTGCCAATATGTAAGACAGAGCATTTATTTGTTGAGATTTGAAGTTGCCATTTGTTTGACCATTCTGATACATAGTAGAGGTCTTTTTGAAGGGTAGCAGTATTGTTTGTGGTATTGAACAGCTTTACATCATCAGTAAAGAGAACGCAGTTGCTCTTAATATGATTATAGAGGTCATTTATGTTGAGTATGAAGAGTGTTGCTCCTAGAATACTGCCTTGAGGGACACCACTATTTACAGGTACAGAATTTGATAGGACACTCCCAATTTTGACTATTTGTTGTCTGTTTGACAGGAATGCTTCTATCCAGTTATATAGGTGTCCAGAGATTTTAGTTTTAGGAGTAGTTTGTCATGTACCACTGAATCAAAGTGGTAATCAAATTTGAATTTCAAATTTCAATAAAATTTGAAATTAGAGAACAAGAGGATAAACAATTTTATGAAATTTGGGATCTTTTTTTATCAATGGTTAGATAATAAGATACAGTAATGTAATATGTAGATTTTTAGAAAATAACAAATATATAAAGATGTACTTTTTTTCATACCTACGAATTGATTTTAGTAAAGATTTGGAATGATAATATGAACTGTTATAAAATAAATTAAGTAAATTATGGTTACCTCGTAAAATATGAATGAATAAAATTATAGTCAAATGATTGATTGATAATGATATTAAGGTCTTTAATTCTTGATTGATAATATGAGCTTCTATGTAATGTAACTGTAATTGAAGACTACGAAATGAATGTTGTTTGTTCATGTTTGTTTTTTTAAAAAACTAATAATTTTTTTTTAAAAAAATGAATTAATTATTAAAGAAACAAGAAAAATAAAAGCTACAAAAATACAAGAAAGACTCCAAGGAAACTAAACTCAAAACAGTGACAGAGCTCTGAAAAGCCCAAATGGCTACAAAGCTTGAGTGTTAGTGCCACATCTTTTCAAAGGCTTGGCACTTAATCACTTTGAGTGCCTCCCAACATCATTGAATGATCATACAGACAACAAGTCCATCAAAGCAAAATAGCCATGAGAAGCCCTTGAGAGGATAAGACACTTTAACAACTCAAACAGTGATTTTGGAGAAGGCTTTGCTCACTTTATTTAGTTTATTAAATATATTATGACTACCCGCTCCAAAAGATTCTGGGTGGCACTTTGTCAAGCACCCCTTTGAATGATTTTGCATAGCTGTAATAAATATATGAAAGATTTCTTTTTTTATAAAATGACTCTAGTATCTGTTCTTAGAAATAAATTGGCAAACATACTGTGTGTCTATCATACATACAGATAGCCCATAGCTGAGACAAGTGAAAGCAAATAGAATATTAATGGGCTCATTCCCAAGCCATAAGTGGGATGAAAAGCAAAATAATGATGACATTTGTAGACTAGGGCAATAGCATTTCCTCTATTAAGCAGGGGGTTTGTGGAAATGAAAGAATGCCTATTGATTGATTTCAATATGGCCCATTACATATATCATCTGGATATTGACATATTAATAGTGCTATTTCATTAAAGAAAGAAGCCAATGAATTCTCTGGAGACTTCTCTAATTAGAAGCTGCATGCTTACAGGTGGCATTTAGCAACATAATGAGGGGAAAAAATAGCATTGCTTCTCTGATTTCTTCCTTGCTGACTGGAAAAATGCTGCACTGAAATAGATAGCTAGATGGCCCTGCCTGAAAATAAAATATGTATAAAAATGTTTTGGATGGTGCTTTACCTAAAGACCTTTCCCCATTGCTCAGAAAGTTCTACAAACTCATCCCAGAGGCAAATGATTGCTGTTCCCATTGCCATAGCTGTCCCTGGCTCTATCGACTTGGTTTCAAGGCATTGCAATCACCTGTCATCCCTTCAAGGTAATACCTGTCAAATCCCAACAGATTTTATGTACCTTGAGGCAGTTTTCAGGCAGCCTTGAAAAAAGGGAAGAAATTCAATTGTAATATTGACATGCCTGCAGACAACTTAAGGCTTGTGTTCCTCATGAACTGAGAATGAGATGGATGCAATGTTAGGGTTATACAGTAGAGAAAAAGATGTTGCCACACACAATCATCCTTTGGTTAAATGCAAGTATCTTCTGCAGTCCCATCTGTGAAAGACTATTATACTGATGAAGGCTAGGTCCCACTGGCTGACAGATGCAAAATGTATGCAAAAAGGACACAGCGGACGAGCAAAATTTTGGGGGTGGCTCCATCTGTTGTTATCCGCTCCAAAAAGTGCCCCAAATTTGCATAAACAGAATGGAAAGGAACGGATAGGGGTAGTACGTAGCGGGAATGTTAAACGGATGTTCGTAGGAAGCCTAGCAGATGGAAGCGGATGGAAGCGGATGACACATCCGAAGGGCTTCCGGGGGAGAATTGCGAAGCAGACGCATAGCGGAAGGAGTGGATGCAGATGCATCACGGACGCCTATAGGATGCATAGCGGATGCATAGCGGATGCATAGTGGATGCAAAGCGTTCACTGCGCATGCGGGGAGGATGAATTGCATCAGCTCCGCGGATATAAAAGGATGCAGCTCGCAAGCAGTCAGCATTCAGAGGAAAGACGTGCTGCCACTGACATCTTCAAATAACACCATAGTTCGTCAGTCAGGGAAGAAGAGGAAGACTGTGCCTACTCCTGCCAGCCCTGGCAAGAAGGAGAGAACCACCATCCCATCCCCTGGCACTGACTCTGAAGCTGCTGGTGCTTCTGCTGCTTCTGCTGGTGGTGGTAGTGCTGCTGGTGCTTCTCCTGCTGATGCTGCTGGTGCTTCTCCTGCTGCTGCTGCTGCTGCTGGTGCTGCTGCTGTGGTGGACCAGCCCCAAGCCCCTGAAGGCCCTGCTGCTGAAGCCCCTGCCATAGGGAGGAAGAGGCAAGGGAAGGAGAAGGGAGAGAGGAAACAGTACACCCTTTCTGAGGAGCATGAGGAAGAGGTGCTGGAATGGCTGAGGGAGAACGAGTACCTGTGGAGAAAGGGCCACAGACTCTATCGCAACACCAAGAAAAAACAGGAAGCTTGGACAGACAAGGCAGAGAGTCTGGGCGACACTGCAGATGTACTCCTGGGATGGTGGAAGCACATGCACACCTGCTATGGCAAGCAACACCTCAAGAAATCTGGCCAGGCCACTGTCAAGCTCACTGACCCGGAGACCTATGTCATGGCCAAGTGCAGCTTCCTGGAGGGTGAGATCCACCATCGAGGACCAGCCCCTCTGACAACCCTCTCCCTCAGACAGCCCACAGACAGCCAGTCCTCTTCCAGCCAGGAGACAGCTACACTCTCCAGGCAGGTGTCTTCAGAGGGCTCCACGGCAGAGACCCCCCCCAACAGCTGCACTCCCCATGCCGGAGGATGTGGAGGATCCCCTGTCACAAATGGAGCAAGAAGAGGCAGCCACCAGAGACCAACCCACCACCACCACCACCAGCAGCTCCACAGGATGCAGGCAGAGAGGCAGACTGGAGGGCCAGAGCCACACTGTCCTGTTGGAGATCAGGGACACAATCAAGACCAGCACAGATCTTCTCTCTCAGCTGGTCCACAGCGACATACCATCCTCGAACCGGAAGCCCTTCATCACCAACATGAGCCAGACCCTCATGGACCTGCCCGAGGCCCAGTACCAGGTGATGAAGGAGAAAACCACAGCACTGCTGCACTACCCTCCAGGCCTAGCTGAGCCTGCTCCGACCCACTCCAGGACTGCTCCTCCACCCCAGCTGATGTCACCGCCTTTCCACGGCTTTCAATAGCCCCTCATCTACCAAGGCTATGAGTACCAGGACTTCCCACAGCAGAGGCAGCCCTTCCCAGTCCAGGCCTAGGTTCATCGCATGCCACAGATGCCTCACCTTGCCCAGCTGTAGACTAGACAGCCCCACTACACTCCTCCTTCCTCCACCCCACAGCCAAGCCCATCAACGGACAATCTGTCATCAGTCTTGGGCCTGACATCCCAGATCCTTGATGAAGGGCCTCTCAACCTCACGGGACCGAGTCAGCTCTCTGAGAGCTTCCTGAACACACCATCCCCTGTTGTACCCTTGGGGCCAAGCACCCCAATGGCACCTCAGACCAGCACTCCAGCCACAGCCACCTCCACAGTCCCTGCCTGCTTAACAGCTGAGACCATGGACATGCCTCAGAGTGACTGAGAATAGTGCCAGAGACTGAGTTGTTACTTGTTCACTTTATCTTTGCTTAAGACACTTTATTTGGTTCATTTTGCTTTTTTAATAAAGTCATATAGTTTACTTAAGACAGTTATTAATAAAGGTTATCTTTGCTTCACACACTGGATTCATTTTTTTTATTTAATAAAGTGTTGGTGAAAACTTTGAAAAAATGGTTAAGCCTTTGCATGCTTGTGGGTTGGGTAAGGATAGTTATGGGATGGGGAAGGATAGTTGTGGAATAGATAAACCTCCAGTGCAAGCATAGTAGGACTGTATGGTCCACCCTCCCAGCTGCCACACATATGGCCCTTTTTTATCAATAACAATTTATTCATTGATCAACATATTTCAAAATAAACAAAGCCGTTTATCAATGCCCTAGTCATTGTAGGGCCACTCAACATACATGGCACAATCTCATCAGTGTTATGAGACAGGCTCAAGGAAGCATCCATTAACCATTTATCATCCTGTCTTGCCACTCCACTGCTCCAGCTGGGGAGTTGCACCAGTGTCTCAGTAGGTTGCGCTGCTTCTTCCCTTCACGTGAAGCTCTGTTGGGGCCTTGTACATCCACAGTGTCTATCAGGTTTCGTCCTTGCCTCCATGCACCAGGCTCCATGTCCCCATTCCCTTGTTGACGGTCCACAAGCCTATTCTGCAACACTGGGTAGCGGGTGCGCATGAGATTGAGCAGGATGCAGCAAGCTTCCATGATGCTCCTCACAGTCCCTGGGTGATGCTGCATGGTGGTGAGAAGTACCTGGAACCTTTTGGCCAGGATGCCGAAGGCGTTCTCCACCACCCATCTTGCCTTGGACAGCCTGTAGATGAAGAACCTCTCTTCACGGGTGAGGCATCTGGAGGTGTAGGGCTTCATGAGGTAGGTTCTGAGGGAGAAGGCATCATCACCCACAATGAAGTAGGGCACATCTTGTGTGTCATTGGGTAGGGGGCCTGGATCTGGAAAACCCATGATGAGGTTTTCCATCCTTGAGGTCACTGGTGTTGTATACCTGGGCATCTGAAGCTGACCCATTGCCTGAAGCATCGATGTACATGAACTTGTAGTCAGCATCAACCATGGCAAAGAGGATGATACTGAAGAAGACCTTGTAGTTGTGATAAGAGGACCCTGAGTTGGCTGGAGCTTTGCAGACCACGTGCTTCCCATCTATGGCTCCAACGGTGTGGGGAAAGTTCCACCTCTGATACCACTGTTCTGCAACTTTCTTCCATCCTTCTTCAGTGGTGGGACACTGGAGGAGCTCCTCCACATATTCTTCAATGATGGCCTGCACCACTTCTCTGACCACTTTGCTGATGGTGTTGTGTGGCACCCTCCAGGCATACTCCATGTTTCTGTATGTGGTTCCAGAGGCCAGGTGGCACAGAGTCAGTGCCACCTTCAGTCCAGGGTCTAGGTTGGGATGGTAGTTGGTGCTTGGCTTGGTCAATCTGGGTCTCAGATTCGTCAAACATGGCTGGTGGCATCCTCATGAAGTGCTGGAATGCACGAGTGTTTTCATTCCTCAGCTCCACCATCAGCTTGTCATACAGTCCAAACTCCATTCTTCTCCCGATCCATCCTCAGACCCACACAGCTCTTGAACCTCTCCTTCTTCTCCTTGTGTAGAAAAGGTGAAACAGTCTGAACAGGGCTTGGTTCTGGTGTTGAACGATCACAGCTACCATAAGGACTGTGTGATGATCCATGGTGGAGAACAATGGATGATCTGGAAGAGCAAGACCAAGGGTGAAAAGGTCTGTACACCATGGCTGCTGGACTCATACTGAGATCCAGGTGATTTCCTCCCCCTTTTTATAGGAAATATCGGTTGTCTGCTAGGTGTCCTTCCACATACTCTAGGCATACTGCAGACTTCCTAAATATCTGAGATACATCCCATATACAAATGTTTTGTCCGTTTTAATGCTTTATATATGAGATGCATCCGCTTACATCCTTTCTATTTCCATGCTACTAACACTGTGTGGACGTTCTGTGTACTTTTCATTTCCTCCCTCTTTCCATTTTCAGCTGCAGCGGATGTGAGTTTAAGGGATGTCCAGAGGATGCCGAGAGGATACAGCGGACGTTTAATGGATGATTACAGACATAGAACGTTTGTTGCCCGTATATGTCACGGATGTACATCGTATGCGGCGGAAAGTTCATCCACTCAAAAAGTTTTGTGCAGCTCAAAACCTCTTGCACGGATGAAATCTCAGTGGAAGGATGCTCGACGGATAGAGCGCATGAAACACGTATGCAATGAGTATACAACGGATGCATCGCATTTTCCAACGGATGGCAAGCTTTTTTGCCCGTTTTACATCCTCTTTGCATCCGTTGGTGCAGTGGGACATGGGCTTTTGGGTTCACAAGCTCCTTTTCTTTAAGGATTGTTCCTGGGTCTACAAACATGATAACAGAACACATTTTCTTCTGACTTATTAATTTGGAGTAAGAAATAAGGCAGTCCATGTTACAATACAATGGAACTTGCTCCCGCCAATGCCAATTCAGTGGATATGGTGTTGGTATTTCTACAGCCAGAATAGCAACTGCACCTAAAGAAGAGTTATTGGCAAAGCTCAAGAAAACACTAAGATTAAAGATTAAGATTAAAGACAAGATTAAAAAATCTTCAAGGGAAAAAAAAGAAGGAGCTGTAAATAGTCCCCAATAATTAAATGGCATAAAAAATTGAGAGACACTGAGAAGAGAATAATCCAGCCAATTGGAAAGGAAGTGGAAGGGAATAGATATATATATGCCTACTGTCCCTGTCCTATTGTTTCTTTTTATTTTTTTATATGTATCCATTTCATGTATTCATAACTATGTTTATACTTATACCTATTATTTTGTAAGAGATTGAAAAATCAAATCAATTCAATCAATCAATCAATAAACAGCAAATTATATTATTACTTCACAGTGATCAGTATTTTGAAATGTCCATAAAAGAAGAATTGAAAAATTCAATTAACAAATGCCATTGTGGTTGGATTAAGGCAGCAGTGTATCAATGGACAAAAAAACAGGTCAGTGGGGATTCAACTGTTTAATGAGCAACGTTGACTGACTTGTTGCAGAAAAGGGAATAGAATATTATGGAGCAGCTGGAATTTGAATACATGAACTCTCCATCGCATGACCATATTAGTAAATGTTCAACCAATGCTTTTTGGATTGCGATATCTCATTACCCTTTCAAGTCTCTATTTGCTAGTATGGCAACCACATTCAGTAAGTGCACATGTGAAATTAGCCACTCTTGTCTGTAATTACAAAAAGCATGCTGAAAATAAATTAATTGACACTGAATGATCCTGAGTATCTATCCAGCCAAGTGCTATTTTACTAGATTTTGATAAGTGATATTTGGCAAAAATAGATTTGACAAAACCATTTGTTTATTAATATTACCTGTCTTGCACTTGGAAGATATATTGTTAACTACAATTTTTATAGAATAAGTGTAATTACAGGTTTTATCTGGGATAAATTACAGAACGCGGTAAGCAAGTTTTAGAGTCATATATTATTTTTCTTTGGGCTTTATGCTAAAAGTATTTTTTGTAAAAAAATAGTGTTGAATCATGTTCTTGCTAGGTATTCATTCCAGTTTTGGTTCTGCATCTCTCTGTTTTCTTGTGTGGTCTATTAAGAGCTTGATTTTATAAAGCTATAGAGATATCCTGAATTGCTAGTGCTGTAGAAAACACCTCTGTAGAGCCAGCAAAATTAATCCTGAAATATATTTTGGCAATGGTATTTTGGACCTGGTATTAAAGGTTAAAATGTAATTGATTTTAATTTTTTTTTTGAAAATGTAGGTATGCTTTATCATTTAACATACTCTGAATGCATTTCTACCTGAATGTGATCAAGGAATGGTGGAAGCTAGAAAAGCTCAGAAATCAAGTATGTGTTAGCTATATATTCATAAAATCATGGAATTGGAAGTGGTCAGTTAGATAATTGAATTCAGCCACCTTCTTAGTGTGGAAATCAGATTTAAAATACCCTTAAAATCAGATTTAAAGTACCCTATTTTGTCTGAAATGATCTATTGGTGATCCATTGTTTTTTCTTCTCTAATAAGGTGGTTATTTTCAGAACAGATCATTTAGTGACTCTTGCTGGAACTTGTGTTCTACCAGCATTTTAATTATGACTTCATTTTGTTCTTGATCTATATGAAATCACTGGATTAAACTAGCTGGAAATTTTAAGGTAAAGTATTAATGTAAAAGTCTTTGCTATGTTGGTTAAAGTATCAGACTAGAAACTGGGAGACAAAGTCCTAGTTGCATTTTAGGAGTGAAGCCAGCTGGATGACTTTGGACCAGTCACTCTCTCTCAGTCCTGAAAAGAAAACAATGGCAAACTACTTCCAAAAATGTTGCCAAGAAAACTTCAGGGAGTTGTCCACATGATTACCAGGAGTCAAGACTACTTGAAAATATAAATTAATATATGACAGAAATGCAACACTGTATCTCCTTTCTGTCAGATTAGCTGAAGCCTGAAGATTCGGAACTGATGTTTTTTTTTATAAAAATAATAGATTGAAAGCCAGTAAAGTAAAAATAAAACAACGAAGACAAAACTTGTTCTGATCTCACTAATGAGTGGTTTATTTTAATGGACTTATTTATTTTAATGGAGTTGAACTCCCTTCAAACAGGGATAGGCAATCTGTAGCCTATGGCCATAAGTAGCTTTTAAAGGCCTTTCTTCAGTCTCTTTCACTGGCCTTGCATTTCCCTCCCTTTTCTTTAGTTGAGATTACTTCCCATGTTGGACTGGATGGACTTTTGGACTGAAAGATATCCAAAATCTGTGCTTTAGAGCTCCTCTTTCTTCCTCCTCCCAGTTCTAGGATCTCATTTGAATCATCAAGGTTTAGTTTCTAGGTACCAGGTCTCACACTTGAGATATTGGAACTGAGGAACAGAATGCATAAAAATAACTTTTCTCAGATAACCTTTTCTCCAGCATGATAGGACTCTTGTCAATTCACCACTCAGATCTGTAGTGATCTGTTGGAAACCTGCATGAAGCCACTAAATGAGATCATACATCACTATGGGATAAAATATCAGTGTGCACATATATCCAATTGAATATGCCATTCCGGGTGAATTAAGTGATACTATGAATGTTCTTTCAGGATGTTTCCAGGTTGTGAGGGTCTGGATGGGAAACAATCTGTTTCAACTGAACGCTGATAAAAGGAGTGGCTGTAGGGAACTCTTTTGTATCTGGAGGTTTACCATCTTTGCTCTTGGATAGGGTTGCACTGTCCCTGATACACCAAATGCACAATCTAGGAGTCCTCCTGAACTCACAACTCCTGCTCATAAAGCAGGTACTAGTCATGGCTAGGAGAGCCATTGTTCAACTTTATGTGGTGTACCAGATGCACCCTTTTCTGGACTGGGAAACCCTTCTCTTAGTCACTCATGTTATGGTCATCTCCCATCTGGACTACTGCATTGCATTCTATGCAGTACTACCCTTAAAAAGTATCTGGAAGCTACATCTAGTGCAGAGAGTAGATAGCTTTGAGTGCCTTTACACCTGCACATATAATACCTGAGTGAGTCACTTAGGCTGGGAGGTGGATGATGTATGAATTTGATTAATGAAACAAACAATTTAACAAACCAACCAACTCATCTTCTGGGAAGGAGGGCATATGAGAATATGAACTCATATTGAAGTATGAATTCTCTTCATACTCTACATAAATTACCTCTGTGATCATATTAAGAGCAACTGCGTTCTCTTCGCTGATGATGTAAACCTTTTCAGCACCACAGACAATACTGCTATCCTTCAAAAAGACCTTGACTATATATCAGAATGGTCAAACAAATGGCAACTTCTAATCTCAACAAATAAATGCTCTGTCTTACATATTGGCAAAAAACCCCAGAAAATAAAAGACAAGCTGAATAGTCAAGACCTTGTTGATGATCCAAACTCTGTCAAGGACCTTGGAGTACTCATCTCTAATGATCTAAGTGCCAGATCCCCCTGTAACCACATAGCCAAAAAGGTGTTAAGGGTTCTTAACTTCATCTTACGTAGCTTTTTCTCTGGTAATATCACACTACCAACTGGAGCATACAAAACATTTGCTAGACCAATACTTGAATACAGCTCATCAGTCTGGAACCCACATTACATATCTGATATTAACACAGTTGAGAAAGTCCAGAAATATTTCACAAGAAGAGTTATCCACTCCTCTATTCATTGCAGAATACCTTATGCCATCAGACTTGAAATTCTAGACCTAGAAAACCTACAACTACGCCGCCTTCAATCTGTATGGTATATAAAATCATACATTGCAATGTCCGACCTGTCATAACAATACAAGAGCACACAATAGATACAAACTCAAGGTAAACCACACCAAACTTGATTGCAGGAAATACAACTTCAGCAACAGAGTGGTCAATGTCTGGAATACTTTTCCTGACTCTGTGGTTCCTTCCCCAAACCCGAAAAACTTTAACTTTAGACTGTCTACTATTGACCTCACCCCTTTCCTAAGAGGTCTGTAGGAGATGTGCATAAGCGCACCAACGTGCCTACTGTCTTTGTACTATTGTTTCTTTTTATTTTTCTTATATGTATCCATGTATTCATAACTATGTTTATACTTATATCTATTATCTTGTAAGTGATTGACAAATCAAAAAATAAAATTAAATAAATAAATAAAAATAGAATGAGTAACCTTGGATATCATGCTCCACAGCAGAAATCACTGTATTGTAGCTTGTAGGCTATAACAGCTACAGGTAATTGGTAATTTGCCAGAATACAATTGTATTGAAGAGGATATGCAAGGACAATCACTCATATTCCTCAAGGTTAAAGGAAGAATTGAAGTTGAAGATCGCTCCCCCAATTCTCTTAATATCTGGGAAAAAAAAAATAACCATCTTGATTTAAATCCTGTTCTCCATTCCACATACATGCTGCTTTGGGAACTGAAAATTTCACCACCTTTATTTTCAAAGTCATAGCAGTTTACATGGAGCTCGACTGTTGTTGGAGACTGCTGTGTTAATCTCCATGTTTTGATTTTTACAAAATATTATATGTAGGTCTGCCTTTGTATCTAAAGCCCATGTCACACTGAACCAATGGATGCAAAGAGGATGTAAAACAGACAAAAAACCTTGCCATCCGTTGGTTAACGCGATGTATCCGTTCTGTACACACTGCCTCCGTTTTTCATCCTCTCTATCCGTCCAGCATCCGTTTATGGACGTTTCATCTGCTCCAAAAGTTTTGGGCTGCCTAAAACTTTTGTGCGGAAAATGTATCCAGTTCGTCCATTCTGCATCCGCTACGCATCTGCTACACATCCGTTACGCATCCGTTATGCATCCGCTATATCCGCTTGGCGTCCGCTGTGCATCCGCACAACTCGCATCCGCCCGGACGCAGGGAGGAAGCGGAACGGACGCGGAACAGATGCGGAACGGATGCAGAACGGATGCAGCACGGAAACAAAGCGTTTAAAATGGAAAAAATGTTCGCAGAGGGGACCTATCTCGGATATTAAGGATGTCTAGAGGATGCCTAGAGGATGCCTAGAGGATGCAAAGGGACACCTACACTGCCTATAAAAAGGGAGCAACTCGTCTGCATCTCACTTTCAGACCAGCAGCCCACCTGTGCAGACCTCTGCAGCCTTCATCTGACTCTTGCTCTTCCACAGCATCCAGTCATGTCCACTGTGGATCGTACCACAGTCCTTTTGGCAGCCACCATCCTTCTGCAACAGTACGAAGCCATCTACAGGCTGTGTGAACTCTACTATGGGAAGAAAAAGAGGCGGCCAAGAAGCGTCTGGGTCCGAAGATGGATCCGGAGAAGAGCAGAGTATGGACTGTACAACAAGCTGATGGTGGAGCTCAGGACCGAAGACACTTGGGCGTTCCAGAACTTCATGAGGATGCCTCCAGCCATGTTTGACGAAGTTGTGCAGCGGCTGACACCCAGGTTGACCAAGGCAAACACCAACTTCTGGCCCAGCCTGGAATCTGGGCTCAAGGTGGCACTCACTCTGCACCACCTGGCCTCAGGGACCACCTACAAAAGCATGCAGTACGGCTGGATGGTGCCACACAACACCATCAGCATTGTGGTCAGAGAAGTGGTGCAGGCCATCATTGAATGATACAAGGAGGAGCTCCTCCAGTGCCCCTCCACTGAAGAAGGATGGAAGAAAGTTGCAGAGCAGTGGTATCAGAGGTGGAACTTCCCCCACACCGTTGGAGCCATAGATGGCAAGCACGTGGCCTGCAAAGCTCCAGCCAAGTCGGGGTCCACTTATTTCAACTCCAAGGGCTTCTTCAGCATCATCCTACTTCATCGTGGGGGATGACGCCTTCTCCCTCAGAACCTATCTCATGAAGCCATACACTTCCAGACTCCTGACCCGTGAAGAGAGGATCTTCAACTACAGGCTGTCCAGGGCAAGACGGGTGGTGGAGAACGCCTTTGGCATCCTGGCCAACAGGTTCCAGGTACTTCTCACCACCATGCAGCATCGCCCAGAGACGGTGAGGAGGATCGTGGAAGCTTGCTGCATCCTGCACAATCTCATGCGCACCCGCTACCCAGTGTTGCAGAACAGGCTCGTGGACCATCAACAAGGCAATGGGGACATGAAGCCTGGGGAATGGAGGCAAGGGCGAAACCTGAGTGACACTCAGGATGTGCAAGGCCACAACAGAGCCTCACGGGAAGGGAAGAAGCAGCGCAACCTCCTGAAATATTGGTGCAACTCCCCAGCTGGAGCGGTGGAGTGGCAAGACAGGATGACAGATGATTAGTGGATGCTTCCTTCAGCCTGTCTCATCACACGGATGAGATTGGGCCATGTATGTTGGGTGGGCCTACAATGAACAGGGCGTTTAATAAAGAGTTGTGTTTTGTGTTCAAATGTGTGGATCAATGCTTACATTGTTATTGATAATAAAGGGCCATAGGTGTGGCACCTGGGAGGGTGGACCATACAGTCCCATTATGCTTGCACTGGAGGTTTATCTATCCCACAGCTATTAGCCATCCCAAAGGTATCCCTGCTCATTCCACAGGTATCCCTGCCCACCCCACTGCTATCTTAACCCATCCCACAAGCATGCAAAGGCTTAAGCCAATTCTAAAAGTTTCCACCAAGACTTTATTAAAAAAAAAGCAATGAAACAAGTGTGTGAATCAAAGATAAACTTTATTGAACAACAAGCTATAAAAAAAAAATGACCCAAGTCAAGTGTCCAAATAAAGTCCACAGGTAGCCAGCTAGCCAGTCTCTGGCACTCTTCTTGGTCACTCGGAGGTGTGCCCAGTCTCAGGGATGAAGGGGCCAGGTGCTATGATTGTGGGTGGTGCTGGAGTGCCTGGCCTCGAGAGGACAACAGGGGACGGTGTGTTGAGAAAGGTCTCGGACAGCTGGCTCAGCCCCGTGATGCTGAGAGGTCCTTCCTCTATGCCATGGGGTGTCAGCCCCAGTACTGATGAGAGATGTACTGAGGCCGGGCTTGGCTGTGGGGTGGAGGAAGGAGTAGTGTAGTGGGGCTGTCTGCTCTGCAGTTGGGTGAGGCGTGGGTGGCATCGCTGGCATCGGTGGCATCATTGGCGTGGGTGGCATCAGTGGCATCAGTGAAACAGGTGGCAATGGTGTCGCCCAATGACTCTGTGCCTGGACTGGGAAGGGCTGATGCCTGTGCTGCTGAACCTCCTGGTAGCCGTAGCCCTGGTAGGTGAGGGGCTGTGGGAAGCCTTGGAATGGGAGGGGCATCACCTGGGGTGGAGGAGCAGACCTGGACTGGGTGGGAGCAGGTTCCTCTGGGTCTGGAGGGTTGTGAAGCAGCTTGGTGATCCGGTCCTTCACCTGCTGGTACTGTGGATCTGCCATTTCCTTGAGGGTCTGGTTGACATAGGTGAGGAAGGGCTTGCAGTTGGAGGATGAGGAGTCGGTGTGGACCAGCTGAGAGAGGAGATCTATGCTGGTGCGGATGGTGTCCCTGATCTCCAGCAGGATATTGTGGCTCTGCCCCTCCAGCTGTCCGGCTCTCTGCCTTTCTGTGGAGGTGGGGCTAGGGGTGGTGGATGCGGTTAGGACTGTAGTGGACTCAATGTCTCCTTTCTCCCACCGCACCAGGGAGTCCTCTTCGCACTCCACCATGCTTACCACACCTGTCCGCGGGTTCTCCGCCGTGGCATGCTCCACAGAAACCTGCCTGGAGACAGGGACTGACTCTCGGCCAGAAGAGGACTGGGTGGCAGCAGGCTGCCTGAGAGAGAGGGTAGTGAGAGGAGCTGCTGGTGCTCCTCTGTGGTGGATCTCACCCTCCAGGAAGCTGCACCTGGCCATGATGTAGGTCTCTCTGTCTGTCAGCTTCACAGTGGCCTGGCCAGATTTCTTCAGGTGCAGCTTCCCATACCAGGTGTGCATATGTTTCCACCATCCGAGGAGCACCTCCGAAGTGTAACCCATACTCTCTGCCCTCTCCTTCCAAGCAGCCTGCTTCCTTTTGGTGTCCCTGTACAGCCGGTGTCCCTTCTGCCACAGATAGTCATTCTCTCTCAGCCACTCCAGCACCTCATCCTCGTGCGTCTCCGCAATGGAGTATTGCCTCCTCTCCCGTTGTCACATACGCCTCTTCCTCCCTTTGGCAGGACCAGATGGGCCCTCATCAGAGGGGCTCCCAGGTAGTAGGGGCTGCTCCTCCACACCACCACCAGCAGCAGCACCAGCAGGATCATCATCATCATCATCCTCACCAGCAGGATCATAATCATCATCATCATCCTCACCAGCAGGATCACAATCATCATCATCATCATCATCAGCAGCAGCAGCAGCAGCAGGAACACCAGGACCAGGATCAGCAGCAGTAGAGGGCCAGCAAGTCCAGGAACACGAGCAGGACCAGGAGCATGAGCAGGACGAGCAAGACCAGGAGCACGAGCAGGACGAACAAGTCCAGGAGCACGAGCAGGTCGAGCAGGTCGAGCAGGACCAGGAGCGGCTTCAACAGAGTAAGCAACAGCAGAAGCCCCAGCACCAGCAGAAGCACCACCGCCTGGAGCAGCTTCAGCAGAAGCCCCAGCACCAGCAGAGTCAGGGGCAGGGGGTGGGAGGTTGGCCCTGTCCCTCTTGCCAGGGATGGCGGCAGGTTGCTGAGGCTTTCACTTCCTCCCCATGGTTGTGGGGTTGCTGGCTGGCACCAAGGCTGGCAGGCACCAAGGCTGGCAGGAAGGCTGGCAGGAAGCCTGGCAGGAAGGCTGGCAGGAAGCCTGGCTGGAAGGCAGGCTGGCAGGGCAAGCAAGGAACTCGAAGTGTCCAGCAGCAGGTCTTTCCTCGGAATGCTGGCCACGTGCGAGCTGCTTCCCTTTATATTCGGGGGGCTTATGTAATACTTCCCCCCCGCATGCGTAATTAATGCACGACATCCGTTCTGCTTCCGCTGTGCATCCGCTAGGCTTCCGCTGTGCATCCGCTTTATCCGCTGTGCATCCGCTGTGCATCCACTTCATCTGTTCGGCGTCCATTCTGCACCCGCTGTATCCGTTCCGCGTCCGCTTCGCTGAGGCCCCCCGGAAGCCCTGCGGTTGCGCCATCCGCTCCCATCCGCTTCCATCCGCTGTGCTTCCGTTCCGCATCCGCTTTCCATCCGCCCTGCGTCCTCCCCACGTCCGTGTTATCCGCTCCGGTTATGCAATTTTTTACCCCTTTTGAGAGCGGATAACAACGGATGGAACATTTTTCTCATCCGTTGTGTCCGTTTTGCATCCGTTGGCCAGTGTGACATGGGCTTAAGGTACACAAAGCATACCTCCAATCTTTGAGCAGTTACAAAATCATCTAATTTATTTCTGAGTTCAGTTCAAAGTCCTCATTAAATTATTTCCATGAAATATGTATATACATGTTTCCCCTATCCAGCTAGGGGTTGGTGCTCATCTCCATTTCCCAGACAAGACAGCTCGCATTGTCTGAAGATGCTTCTGTGGTTTTGTGGCAAACATGACTATACACCGAGGTACACAGAACGTTGTTACCTTCCCACCAAAGTGGTACCGAGTTATCTAATTGTAATTGCATGCTTTTGAACTGCTAGTTTGGCAGGAGCTTATGCAAGAACGGGAGCTCATCCTGTCATACAGTACTTAAGTATCAAACTGCCAACTTCCTGGTCAACAAGCCCAACATCTTAACCACTAGGCCATGGCACATATATTAAATATAATAGCCTTTTCTCATAAATCTAGCAAAGTAATAAAAATTACTTTGCCTTTGTACAGTTATCTCTTAGGAGATATGCCAAGTGTTGATCAAGGAGAAGACCTTCTTAGTCATGGCCCTTGTATTTGGAAGGACTATCCAATATCTTTTTAAGCTTGGATAAAGGTTTGTTGACTTGTGTGGGCTTTAAAAGTCCTGTTAGAAATTTGATTTTTTGCTGAAACTTGCTGAAATTTTCCATAATTCCATAATTCTGCTACTTTCCATAATTCTTCTACTGAAATGGCTGTATTAGGTTTTCTTTGTTCCATATTTTTTATTGTTTGGTGAATCACTGTGGGAGTCCTTCTGGACTGAGAAATGAAATATTAAATCTCACATATAAATAAATATTTCCTTTACAAATCAGTGTCACTGACGATTGTCTTTTATTGATACATATTCTGTGTTAATTATTGCCCTGTGGCTTTTAACTACTGGAAATTAATAGAATTTTCTCAGTTGGTGTCAGACTAGCCTGCTGAAATAGTTATGTTGTGTCTCTCCTTCAATTCTTACATTAATAATAGACTTTAAAACAAAACACATTCATATAGTTTTTGTCACTGGTTTTCATAACCTGGTTGATATTTACCTCTAAAGACATTTCTTCAGCTTGGATTACAATTCTTAATATGGACATGATTCCTTAGAATCATGGGAAATGTAGCTGAACACATGTGAACTATAACTCACCACCCCTGGAGACTTATAGTTGCTATGGTGAGGTTATTCTCCTTCACACTGTAATTGTATGAAATGATCTACACATTGCAAGAAAGCAGCTGTGATTTTTCATTTACCCCACTCTAAGGATGCACAATCTTTCTGATAGTCACATATTGCTTGCACACCTGAAGCAGGAAGAGCTACATTTATGGTCAACAATGAACCATAAGGCAATGGAAAAGAGTAGCAACATGGAGGAGTGCAAAAATGAAAGTAGACTTCAATTTAAAGTTGGACTGTAAGTTGTTTCAGCATGAACTGCTGAACCCTTTCACTATCTTTTACTGTAGCACTCAGAAACAATACTGTTTCCACTGTGAAATTAATAGAAGCTGTTTTGGAATTCATAAAAAGTGGTTTTCATAATCTGCCATGGTCCTGGCAAGATTTTCTAGTCATGTCAATTACTTATTTTTAATTTGATGTTTCCTAATTAGATGTATAATTAATGTGATTCATAGAGATGCTAAATGTGATACAATCTTCATGCTTGGTCTCAGTTCAAGAAGTCTCTGTTGAGCAAACTTTTTAGGCATAAGGGACAGTCAGATTACATCATTTTGCCCCTCAGCCCTCAAGAAAAAAAAGGGGGTTACTAAGGATTATTTATTTATCTAAAACATATGGCTGCCCAATTTAAATAATAAGATTCTGGGTGGTCTGCAAAACCTGAAGGACAAAAATGCTAAAAACAAAATAACCAATGAGAACTAAATAAGATTGTAACAGTGAATTAGCATTTCTAGGAACAGTGATAGTCTAGAAAACATGCTTCTAGAGAGAAACAAATAAGAAAAGAAAAAGCATTGGCCCCTGTCTATCAGGAATGGCCAATGAATAATGATTTTAACAAATTGAAAATTATAGGCCATGATGGTACGTAGCATTTCTGGCTATGTTTTTTTATGTGTAACACAAATGGAACACATATAAATAACAGGCAGAGTTGTGATTTTACCATTGCATTGCACTATCTTATCTTTTCTGGCCACATCCCATGAATGACCCTCCTGTTTATTGTCCTTTTTTTTTTTCCAAATCCCCTCTTTAGTTTAGTTTAATTTACTTCATTGTCATTGCACCTCGTACAAGGAAATCAAACACCATCTTCAGTGCACATCATGACCATGAAAATAAACACAAATAAATAAAAACAAATAAACACTCTTTGCTGACATTATATTCCCAATTCACCTTTTTTAATGAAATACTTAAATTGACCATTCAAATATTTTCTTGATATTCCTTTCAAGCAAAGAAATAAAAATGAAGGGCAAATATGTGTTCACACTGTGCACTAGGTTTGCTAGAATGTCTTGATGTAGTCGGATGGTGACTTGGTGACATTTTAAAAGCTTGCTAGCTTAGGGTCATAAAGATCAAAAAGTGTGGGGCTAGTAGGGACCTGGCATGCATAGCAGATCTGTGGCTTTGGCAATCTTACAGCATTAGTACAACTGTACCATATGTTAAGGGCTTCTGGGATGAGGGGTGATCAGTCTGCAGACTACAAGTTAATAGCTGTTCTCCTCCTCCTTAGGTTACAACCAGATTTCACCATCTAGGTTCTGTGTTGCCACACATCAAAGATTCTGGAGGAAAGCAAACAAATTGAACTGCTTTGTAGGCAGCCACAGAACACATTACAAAGCCTTTGTAAGCATTCACCCTGCTCACTGACACTTTCAGTTACAAGCACATATTGAATTTTTTTAAAAAGGCAGCAAACAGTCTAAAAAGCTCCATCAAAGTTGTGGGAGAGTGTAATAGCTTGCGTCTTGCTGCTGCCTCCCCCAGGATAGCAGGACAGCAGTGATGTGACTCTCAGGGAAGGCTGAAAAAGATTTTTTTGAAACAAAACCTTTTTAATAACATGTAGTAACCAGGAGCGGCTTGGCTCGGGGGAATCTTTACCATTTTAATGCTTGGAAAGCTGATTTGGAGTGGAAGAAAAAAAAAAAAAGGGGGGGGGGGCGAGGGAAAAAGAGAAGTCAACTCACAAAAAGCATAGATCAATGCCCCAAGAGAGATGGTTGTGTTTAAGACATGTCTATTGATTCTGACAATGAAAATTCACTTGACAATGATTTACAACATAATCCTATGCACATTTATTTAGTTAATTATATCTTGAGAGGCAGTTCGTTATTATGGTCAGGGCACTGGGCTAATAACCAGGAGAGCATGAGTTCTGGTCCCATCTTAAGCTAAAAGTCAGGCTAGTAACCATGGGCCAGTACCCCCTTCAGCCAGGAGTGGGATTCTACCAGTTCGCACCTATTTGCTAGAACCGGTTGTAAACATTCTAAGTAGTTAGGAGAACTGGTTGTTAGAAGAAATTATTGGCCTAATTCTGTAAGGAAGGCAGGAAGGAAACATTCTAGTGTTGCTTACAGAAACCGCCTCTCCATTAACCCTTATTACATTCTTGGACGGACTAGACTTCCTGTCTCAGGAATGTCTGTGGAGTTTTTTTTCCCCTTCTTTGTTGGTACTTTGCTTGTGTGGAGTTACCATTCAAAATTACAATGGCATTGAAAAAAAGTGACTTATGACCCTTTTTCACACTTATGACTGTTGCAGCATCCCCACAGTCATGAGAGGCCATGCGAGGAGATGCGTGCCTTGATGTGAGTAATGTTGAGTTGGCCCTGCCCAGCCAGTCCCATGACCACCAAGCCATGTCCATCCAGTCCCATGACCACCAAGCCATGACCACCAATTGAGCCACGCCTGCAGAACCAGTAAAAAATTTGAATTCCACCCCTGCCTTCAGCCCTAGGAAGAAGGCAATGGAAAACCACTTCTGAAAATGTTGCTAAGAAAACTGGATGGACATCAGCAGTGTCAATATCACTGCTGTGGTATATAGGAGATCAATGTTCCAAGAACAAAGAAACATCTCAGTTATTCACATGATGAAACACTATTGAAGAACTAGCATCTCTAGTTGCAATGGATGAATTACAAATCTGACTTTACATCTAATTGATGGACAGTCCCAGTTACTTTTCTATTCCTATAAGGTAATTGTTATAGGATGAATATGATTGTCAAAATTATAAGAGATTATCAAAGAGATTATTGTTAACCCTGTTATGTATATTAAAAGCAGATGGCAAGTAAATGGCAAGAAATCAAAGATTAGAAGCTTGGCATGACTGGATTTCTTCTTCCCAATGGAAATGTAACAGGCCATATGTTATAGGGCACATATCTGTTTTTCCTTGTTTTTCATTTATTCTGATGAAGTGTTAATAGATTTATAAATGGGAAAATGCAGGTAATTAATATATGGGGGGTAATGCTATTCTGATTTCCCTTAGTAATAATTCTATGCCTTGAAGCTTGACCATCAATTATCTTTTGTAGCATTTGTCTAAAATATTACCTTCTTCTCTTCCAATTTGTTTTAATCAAAAATCAATTAGACAGACAATCTGTAGGACAGACAGGCAGAAGATGAGCAGAGCACATGCATGAACATAAACTAGCAATTAGAAGACACAATGAAAACATCTTAAACTCATAACATAGGCTGGCTCAACATACCAGGTAGTTTCAACTGGGAAACTGTGAGCATTCTGGACCAAAATAAATTAAAAAATGCTAGGGAATTCCTTGAATTCTAGCATTCAGACAAATCGGCCATCAATAGAGATAAACCACATTTACATATCATTAAAAAAAACCCAATAAAAAACTAAGAAGGAAACAAGACCAGAACACATTATCTCTAGCAATCAATAGTTATATAATCAAGGATTTCTGTCAGACAAATAATCAAACAAGTAGAAAGCAATACACTAATCAAGGAACTGCCAAGGAGAAAATCACATATCCCACCAACATTGGAAGTATAAGGTAAATTTTTTGGAAGAAATATCCTTCTGGGTTCAGTTGCAAACGGGGAAAAGAAATACACTGGAAACATGGTGACTGCTTGGAAAGATGGTTTATTGGTGGACAGGATCACATTCCTTGGAGCTGTGTGGCAAAAAGGGAAGAGATGCAAAGAGTACCTGGGTTTTATACCCTCTCTGGCTTTGAACTTTCAGGGGCACAGGAAGAGTATTCTGATTGGTTGCTGTCAGAGGTCACAGCTAGCTTTGTAGGCTGTCTGTGTGCTAAGTTTGGTTGAAGCTTGCTGAGTGATGCAATGAAGGGGTTTTGAGCAATTCCTATTATGGCTCTGCTTGAAGGAGGTAGATCTTTGTCATGTAGAATAGACCGGCCCAGGCCTTAATGGTCTATTAACAAAGTTGAAGTGTGTGTGTGGGGGTGAATTTCTACTTCTCTTTTAGAGAAAATATTTTGCCTTTTTAATGTATCCCAAAATATTTCACTTCTTTAGGAGAGGGATGGGTTTTAACTTCCAACAATATAAACAGGAAGTGAACACTCACTAGCTCTGATGATATTATTTAGCCAGGTAATGAAAGTAAACAATCCAGCTCAGAGAACGACGGTTCCACCAAAATTCTTAAAAAAATGTTTAAGGCTGTGAATATTTCCTGTCCTGAAATATTCCTTACTTTGCTTTGTTTTCAGTCCCATCAAGTCAGACATAACTTTGTCATTTCAAGGAACACCATTGTTTTGATTGACGTCCTTTGGAATCCCTGATCTGGGACAGGATATACATTTATGGCCTGCATTCTGCATTCTGGACAAGTCATTCTTCCATATCCTTCCTCTGTAAAATAGGAATGCTTTAGACCTGTTGTGAAAGGAAAAAGAAGGAGAAATTTTGCAAAATGAATGGGCACCTTGTAAAATAGCTCCATGTGAAATGTATTGATCCAAGCATCTAGTTAGCTATACATTCAGCATGGTGCTGTTCCCAATACCTTTAAAGTGATTCAGAGGAAGGGACTGAGTGGATTTCAGTGGCACTGAGTGACTTAACCTGAACTGTCCTGGCTCTTTTTTTTTTTTTTTCCCTGCTCATGTCTTGTCTGGAGGCAAGAAATGGCAGGCATGAAATTCAGAGACCTGATGGGAACCAGAAGAAGGAGGATTAACATAAACCTGGAAGAAGTAAATGAAATGCTTGGCAGAGTTCCCAAGACAGGCAGGAGGAATCTGACCAGGGAAGCTGCTTAAGGGCTTTGTCTTAACATTGTCAGCAGCTGACTGGCAACAAATCAAAGTCACTGTATTTGTCAAAGGTTTTGCAATGTTTTCTTCTAACAAAAAGGCAGAGAAGGAAAGGCAGAGAAAATTTGAATGATCGAGCCAAGCAATGCCAACTAGAAAAGGGCAAAGAGCCACTGGAGAAACAGGACAGACTGCTCTGAGTGCTGGATAATAGAAGCTTAAGCCTCTTAATGAAGATCTTGGTGCAGATCATTAAACTACTTATTGATGTCCACTCTTGATTGTTGACCTTTCTGATCCTGAGGATTATGCTCATTCCAAGTCCACTTTTTGTGGGTGGAATTAAAGCCATACTTGGGGACTTCAGTATAATCAGCAGATAAAGTTATCAAAATTAGGCAACTTACTGATAGTAGACTGACTGTAGCCTGAAAGAGATAATTTTATATAAGCCTCAGGTTTCTCTTTTCTCAATTTTATTTTAATGGTAAATTTTGCAAACTACCATTGACTTGGCTCTGGAATCAAAGTGTATCCAGGCTTTTGGACAGAACATCCATGATTCTTCTGAAACACTTGTCTGATGTAGCATTGCAAGTAGTAAACTGTTGTTGTAGAAGAGTCTTTGCGATGCAAGATTTCTTCTGAAGGAGGACAGCCATCAACTTTGGCTGCAGCAGAATCCTTATCTTGGCCCAGCAATTACCATCTACTGATTATTTGAAATACAGAATCCTTCACATACACAAAGCTTAAATTGCTTTTCAGCCTCTCTTGTGCTATTTATGTTAATGGCTGATAATTTTTCATGCGGAAGAGAAACTGAAGGAGAAGCATTTGTAATGCAAATGAGCATTCTGCCCAGTGTAGGCTTTACACTTGAATTACAAACACAATTGAATATTTTATCCTCATGTGTGAAAGAGTGAAAGAGAGTTTCAGACAGACACTCCAATCTGCCCACTATTGCTTAAATCCCCTGATCCCCTCATTGTTCCACCTCATTTTTCATGATAAATACCAGACCTTTCAGGATCCAGAGTTTCTCAGTGAAAAGTGGCATGGACTAATTCTAATTACATTACTTCCTGTATCTCCATAATACGCTACTTAGATTAATATGGATGTAAACCTGAATTAGACTAATAGTATAAGGCCCTCAGCAAAGCACAACCACTTGTTCCCATTACTTAGTGATGACACCAAACTGAATATAACCCAGAAGAAATGAGGCATGGCAAGAGGAAGAATGGATGAAAGCCCACTTGACTCTTTAGGTATGGGACTCTGCTCTTAGTAATTGACTGCTGCCTTATTATATCCAGGCATTCCAATCAAAGAAATGCATACTTAGGCAATATTCCTCTTCTCAGGAAAGGTGTCATTACCATACAAATTCTCCAAAGGCCATTTCGCTACATTGAGCCTGAAAATACTAAAATCCAAACAAAATCAAAATACGGCAATCCAAAGCATAATTTTTGATCCTTCAAAATACTGTACTTGCTGCCAGAACTGGAGAAACTGTAGAGTTGGAAATACTACTTCTGTGAAGATTTGGCCAAGCCCAGTCCTCAAACACAACATTAATCATAAATCATTGAACTGAAAACATTCCAAATCTGGTGGACAGCCAGTTTAATCTGAAGCAGCCAAAATAACTAAGATGTTTTGTAGCACTTTTATGACTAATGCCATGTTCACAATACCATAATGCATCTAAATCTTTAAGAAATTTGTAGCTTTGCTCCTCCACTCTTCCTGGTTCTGCCTTCCTTCTTTTGTTATTTCTGTTCTTAGATTTCAGGATGTTTAAGTGCTGAGGAACGTGGTGGCTCAGTGCTAAGACACTGAGTTTGTCGATCAGAAAGATCAGCAGTTCGAATCCCTAGTGCCGCATAATGGAGTGAGCTCCTGTTACTTGTCCCAGCTTCTGCCAACCTAGCAGTTTGAAAGCATGTAAAAATGCAAGTAGATAAATAAGGACCACTTTGCTGGGAAGGTAACAGTGTTCCGTGTGCCTTCAGCTTTTAGTCATGCTGATCACATGATCAAGGAGACGTCTTCGGACAGCGCTGGCTCTTTGGCTTTGAAATGGAGATGAGCACTGCCCCCGAGAGCCAGAAATGACTAGCACATATATGCAAAGGCAACTTTTACATTTACCTAAGTGCTGAGGGGAAAAAATTGTCCCATTTTAGACCCTTAACTGTCATGAACATTGATGGCTTCAAATAAATATATAGCATATTGAGGTTTATATACTTTTTTAGATTAACAGTGATTGTTTTATGGACTTAAAAGTGTTCCTAGCTTATGTTACTGCAGAGCCCTTCTTTTTTGCTAAGCAAAAGATGTCTCCATGCTGATGTGTGGGGAGTTTGCCTCACTATAGGAAAACACAAGTTTGCATTCCTCTTTAGAACTGCCAGTTTAAGGCTTTTCATCTACAACCTTCAGGCAATGAAGAAAGTAAAGTTAAATTATTTTTAAATTGGAACAAATTGTTTTAAAGCTATGGCTAAAATAAGTACTGCTTAGAAATTGCAGTTTCCCCCCACCTCCACCTCAGAATAATAGGTAGAAATAGTACCTCAAGTATGCCAGCCTAATTAACTGTACTTTCTCTTCAAATACTCAAATCAAATGTTCTCATCTTGTAGCAATTAAAAAAGCATTTGCCACACACTGGAACTTTTAATTAGATCTAATGTCTAATAAAATTAGAGTAAACCAAACAAACATTTTGTCTCATTGGTGAAGAGTTTATAATAACTTGCATTTGGAGGTGTTAAAATTCAAATAATCATAATCCAGTGATTTCAATGGTCTAATGGGAGATTTTATTATAATAACTGTGGTGGGACCAAATTGGTTAGAGAAAGGAAACCTCCATGTTCACTTGAGTTCAGAGTTGGGAAATAATCAGGAAATAGCCACATGAAACTAGCTGGATATGAGGATGAAAGGAATTTTTTTCAGTAGCCAGATAGCTATTTCTTCCCCTTTTTTGGTATGTTTTTCATTTCTCCCTGTTTCTGAATAATTCCAGTTCATTATCCATACTCAGTGACTCTCTATATAAATATCAGCTGATTTTTTCTTAATAAGAGGTCATCTTGTACCAAGCCATTGTTATATATTTATGATAAATGTGAAACAGCTTTCATTAAAAAGCAAAAATACTCAAAATGATTCACTCTCTCACTTCTCACAACAATCTGGTCAGGCAGACTATGCTGAAAAATAGTATTTGAAATACTATTAGAATGTCCCAAAGGTGCTTTTTCAGGAGGCAACTGGACTTTCTTGTTTTTTCTTTCAAAGACTTTTCACTTTTCATCCAATAAACTTCTTCAGCTCTGACAGGATAGTGGGGGATGAACCAGGAGCACTAATCAGTGTCCCTGAGGACACAGATAAACCTCCAAGTGCTTCAAAGACCTTCTATAAGGATTCAAATGGCCAGCTGTTTGCAAGGAATGTAAACCCTTCCATTCCCCACTGTCCTGTCACAGTTGAAGAAGCTTCTTGGATGAGAAGCAAAATGTCTTCAAAAGAAAAACAAGGAAGTCCAGTTGCCTCCTAAAAAAGCCCATTGGGACAATCATGTTTGGATAACTGAGAATCTCTGCAGTCTTTTACTGTTAGAATGGTTTATATTAGTCCACCTTCCTTTAAGCTCCAGAGCAAGGAGAATACAGAAATTATGCTATGGCCGCAGATATAGCATCTTACATGATTCCCCCCTCCCTATTTTAAAAAGTGTGTGTGTGAGGTTTCTGTTTTTCATAATGTATATTCCGCATGGTGTTTTAAATGTCAGTGACAATCAGGAGGCACCGCATGTCTAGCTTCATGCTTATTGGAATTCTTCAGAGATTAGAAACCAGAAGTTGGTCTGTGAGGTCCAAATCTCTGCTGGGAATTAACCTCACAGACCTTTGCATTTCAGATGATTATATACAGTACATTAGCTTTAGCAGCTATCTAGTTCCTGATGCTCAGTAGTTTCAGCAAAAAAAATATTTGATGTCTCTATATAACATCTCTATCTCTTTGGTCTGAGAATTTCAGAGACTACACCATTCTGATAGCACTTTCAAGTTATTCCTTTCTGTAACACCTCTTGAGTGCCAGGACCTGAATTGCTCTTAAAGCTGGTATACTGTATAAAGGCAAAGATCCATGAGATTGATTTCCTGTAGAAGGTTTGAAATCTATAGAATAACATCTGGCTACTTACATCTGAAGAGTTCCCAATCAGAATTAAACTGCTAATCCATGCCTCCTTGGAATTAGTGTAAGTGAATGTGTTAGAGATCTGAACCTGGGTTTCTCAGTTCTGTAATTATTTCCACACTGGTACAATTGCCTCTGCACAGACCTCCAGAAGCAATTTAAAGACGATCCATGAATAACTTTATTTTTGACTGACTGAAAATACTAACAAAGAGCAAAAATATATGTTTTAACCACTTTTCCACCATGAAACAATCATCGGTCCCAAAGAACCAACATCCCCTCAACCTCTTCATCATGCAAATGGAAAATAAAAGGAAATGCTTGCATTGTCCTCCCAGAGACCTTTCACTTCTTATTGTGCACATTTATCTGGTTGCTTGCAACTAACTAAGCAAATAATGGATGATAACACCTGAGTGGCTCTTTTGTGAAGAAGCTAGAACCTAGAGGCCAAGGAATCTGGGTAACAAGAGATCCCACAAGTGGGGAGATGGGCTCTTCATGAGCCATAGCACTGTGAAGAAAATATTTGTTTTTCTGTACTTTTGAATGCACTTCAGCAAAGTTGGGAATAAATGGGTTCATCTGTTAAACCCAGAGAATGATGGGTTAGAGAATGGTGGTCCCTAGATGCAGAGGTGATTGCACAACACTGTATTGGCCATGTGTGGAAATCTCCCCCCTCCCCCCACTCCACTGAAATCAGTGTGTTTGTTCTGTCACATACAGCCTGACTTATGCATTCATACTCACTATTCCATACAGTGGAATGTAGAAAGGATCAAATGAAAGCTGAGCCAGTTGTCAAATATTTTATTTAAAAATGCATTTTTGGGATGGAGTAGATGAAGCTGACTTGAAAAATAAATTGGAATAAAGATACGGAGCCTATACAGATTGCTATTTTCTTGCCTTCATCTATGACATGAGAACAGTAATTTATCTCAGAGGATGCAACGAGATGAATGTATTGTACTTATCTGCACACTGCTTCTCTGAGACAGTACTTGGGGCAAAGATAGACAACTTCCCTGGGGATAAGGCTGCAGGACGCTTCCCCAAGCAGCTGAAAGGCTATAGTGATGTGGAAAAGGAATTTCACAAAGACAGTAGTGTCACTCAAACAGGAAAAGCCCAAGGGGAACATCAGCCCAACCATAAAACAAACTTACATAGGAAAAGGAATCAAATAAAAGGTATTAAAGAATCCCTATAGACAAAAGCCTAAGTAATTAAGAAAACTAGGCAAATAAGAAAAGGAAACACTTACAAACACAGGACATATCAAATAAGCAAAACAAACAGACAAAAGACACAAAAAATATAAATTACAAAAGAGGCAGACAGGAGATTGCCACAAAACAAATATGAAAACAAAACCATTATAAAGCTAAAAGAGAATCGATAATACAATTTAACCACCCATGGAGTTTGCCTTCCGCACCCCACGGAGTTTGCCCTCCAGCGAGAATAAAGATAAACTCAAACAGGATTTGAAACATTAAGCACAAACACAAACATTTACACTAAATCAACTCACAAAGGGAGAAAAAGGTATAAAAACCAGGAACTTACCATAAGAAGCCAGCTAGCCCAGGAACACAGACTTCTTGCTGTCCCCCCCCCCTTCCTGAAAAATAAAAAGATCCAGCTTTCAAGCAGTTGTCCATATCCTTGTGCTGGAGCTCTCTCAGAGGGAAAATCAAATCCTCGAAGGAAAGGCATTTTGACACCTTTCGACAATTGGCGACCACAAAGATTTTACATCCAATCCTGCCACCGGACCGGGCCTGCGGATCCATTCCCAGCCAGTGTGGACCTTCTTTGTCCAGGGACAACATCCACGGACCCAGCCCGGAAGGCATAAGGGGAGTAAAGGAAGTCTATAGGCTTTTCTGCTCAACAGCTGCTTGAAAGCAGGTGAGTACTGCTTCAAATTTATAATCTTACTAGGGAGGGGAGTGGAAGCGTGAGTGTACCAGGTGTGTGATTGTGGGTTTTCTCTGTGGAAACAGTGGGACCTCACCTCCTCCGTGATTGCCAGCCACACCCCAGCCAGCTGCTAGCTCAAACACGAGCCATGACCGGCTAGATTTGGGAATGCAAAGGGTGATCACGGAGTGTGAGTCCTTCTGAAAGATGTAAGAAAAACTGAGCAGGCTGCAAAAAGAACTGGTGTTAGGAAATAAATAAAAAGCAGAGGAAAAATAGTCCTGGTGTATCCCGCAAGCAAAGCCCTGTGCATTTAGAAGGGGCCCGTACCGGCTGCTGGCAAACAAAATTGGAAACAGTTTGTCTAAAAAGCAGAAAAGGTCCTCCCTAATCCCCACCTTTAAGGGAGATCTGAAAACTGATGGCTGAGTGTAGGGAGGGGCCTGTACTGGAGCTGCTAGGGGGCTGACAATCCTCTAAGATCCGAATTTTTTAGGGGGGAATCTTAAAACTGACGGCTGAGTTTCCCTAAAAGAAAGGGGGGCCCTACTCCGTGGAGGGAAACCGTGTGGAGGGAGTCCTTTCCAGACCTTTTTTGACTGAAAACTGACGGCCCAGCTAAACCAAAGCAATCCCCACATCAGGTAGGGAATATGGGAAGTTGTAGCTTGAGGGCAATGGAAGAGACCCCCTTGGATAAATTACTTGAGGCTTGGGATGAAAGGTAAGTGCCTGTCCTGACTGGAATGCATAAAAAAGAAGCAAAAAGAATTTGGAAAAAGTGGGCTTTATTGAGAGATGACACGGGTAGACAAATTTGGCCTGATAGCTGTACTTTAGATTATAAAACCCTGAAAGCACTTAGGACATACATTAAACCCAGCCAAATACCCTATTGGTACTGCTGGGCTGAAATGGCTAGGACCAAAGACCTGGCCAAGGGAAAAGATCAGGAAAAACCTGAAACCCATTCCCTGGAAGGAAAGACTGAGGCACGGATTACCCTTTTAAGCAAACCAGTGCCAGGCAGGAATAGGGGACAATTAGAATATGTTTTTACCCACACTCTCTTCTCTGCCTCTGACTTGGTCATCTGGAAAAAGGATACCCCAGCTTTCAGGGCTGATCCTCAAACAGTAATTCAAACCCTGAAATCTATCATAGACAGTCATAATCCATCCTGGGGTGATATGACCCAGCTGCTACAAGTCTTTCTAACGAAAGATGAACTATTAAAACTATTTGAAAAAACAGACCAAATAGCTAAACTACCAACCTGGACAGGCATCCCCAGCCCGCATCGCATGGCCAGTACATTGCCCTGACTGGGACTACAATGATACCAATCACTGGGATGAATACACAAGAGCAAAAAATAACTTACTAGAAGCTTTAGAGGAAATAGGTAAAAGCCTTTAAACTGGTCCGAACTCCAAAAAACAACACAAAGAGAAAAGGAAAACCCTGATGCCTTTTAGGTCCACCTGTCAGAAGCAGCTATTGCATATGCCCATCTAGACCTTAGCTGCCTGAAGGACCAAAGGATTTTAGCTTCAGTCTTCGTGGACCAGTCCACCATGGATATCAAAGAGCATTTCCACTGCTTCGTCTCTAACTGGCCAACCTTAGAAATCGAGTTGCGCAGGATCGCTAACTTTGTCTACGATCAAAGAGACAAACTGAAAGAGGAGGAGAAAGATAGAAAGAGGAGGATAGAAAGACATGAGGACTTAAAAATGTTTTCTGCAATGCAACATGATGCCAGACAGACACCAGGTAAAACCCCCTATAATTCAAAGGAATGCTGGCGTTGTGATAAAGCAGGTTGGTCACAAGGCAAATGCCAGCATTGCTATAGGTGCGGACAGGAAGGGCATTTCAGCAGGCAATGTAGGCAACACCTTTCCTGCAACCGGTATCACCCACCACCTAGAAACATGAAGCCAGGCAATAATCCAATCCATGACACCAAACAACAAAGCTTTAATCATCATACACCATCCAGCGCTCCTTTTCCTCAAATAAATCATAACAATGGACCTCAATAGGAGCAAAGAAGGGAAAATGACCTGCCCCTTTCTTGACTAGAACATGAGAATGAAAACACTGAATTCATGGCTCCCTTTAATGGGCTGGCTATTCCCCTAAAAAACAGCCCTGAAGGGGAACCCATTGTCACCATTTTTATAGGAGGAAAAAAATACAATTGCTTGGTTGATACTGGAGCCACCTCCTCATTAATTACTGAACCACTATATAAAGCTTCAGTGGCTGAAGGGGCTTGGGATAGCATAATGGGAGTGGAGGGGGAGAAATAATCCCTGTAGAGGTTACCCACAACGTAACAGTAGAACTAGGACCTTTCACAATAGACCATTCATTCACTATTTGCCCTCAATTGCCACTATCCCTACTAGGAAGGGATCTCCTATGTAAAATGGTAGCTACCATAACATGTGGCAAACAGGGGCTGCAATTGGAGATCCCAGGAAAAGGCACACACAAAGACAGTAGTGTCACTCAAACAGGAAAAGCCCAAGGGGAACATCAGCCCAACCATAAAACAAACTTACATAAGAAAAGGAATCAAATAAAAGGTATTAAAGAATCCCTATAGACAAAAGCCTAAGTAATTAAGAAAACTAGGCAAATAAGAAAAGGAAACACTTACAAACACAGGACATATCAAATAAGCAAAACAAACAGACAAAAGACACAAAAAATATAAATTACAAAAAAGGCAGACAGGAGATTGCCACAAAACAAATATGAAAACAAAACCATTATAAAAGCTAAAAGAGAATCGATAATACAATTTAACCACCCATGGAGTTTGCCTTCCGCACCCCGCGGAGTTTGCCCTCCAGCGAGAAGACTCTACTGGTCAAACTCTTGTCAGGAGACACACCTCTCCTGGCCACAAGTGCTCCCAATTCCTTTTTTTTATATCAGAACTAGACCAAGACAGGACATAGGTATTTCCCCCTTTGAGATCCTTTTTGGTCTGCCCTCCGATACCCTACAAGGCCTTGATCCTCATTCCCTTTGCTTAGATAGGGGGGATATGGTTCTCTCTTCTTATCTTACAGCCCTGCAAAAGAGACTACAGACCCTCTGGACACAGAGTGCGCTGACACAGACCTTACCGCTGGAAGAAGCCCTGCATCCATATGAGCTGGGAGATTGGGTGTGGATCAAGTTCTTCACCAGAACCTTACCTTTACAACCCAGGTGGAAAGGACCCTACCAAGTCTTATTAACTACACACACCTCCATAAGGGTTGCAGAATGAGACTCTTGGATACATTGGACACATGCAAAGCCAGCAGTCATAGACCATAATCTATGGTCCACCACAATCAATCTCCACCACAATCAGTCCCACCCATCAAACTCAAGAAACAGACTGGACACAGATCAATGGATACTTGCAACATTCTTCAACACCATTGAACCACACAACTGTGAGGAACCAAGTGCAAACGTTGAATTACACAAAACTGGACTCCCAGGTGCTGAGTTATAAAACTCAATTTTTATTTTTATTTTTTCTCACCTTCTCCCTTTTTTCTTTGTCCCTTTTTTCTTCATATATTTTTTAACAAGGAAGAAACTTGAGCCATACCTTTTGAGAGGTATTTTTTGAGACTTGACCTGTACCATAATTTTTGAGACTTGACCTATACCTTTTTTTTTACATTTTATTGTTACCTTTTTTTACATTTTTCAAAGAAAAGGGGGGGGGAGGGAAGAAAAGGAATCTAGTAATGGGAAACATAAAATGCAATATATACTATGTATTATTATTTGTAACAATTGTAACACTTGTAACACTTGTAACACAAGCGACTGCGTTCCTGAAACCAAAGCTTATCTGAGAGAAAGGAAACGTATGGGAATATTTAGCAAGGGAAATACTCAACACCACTAACTTTTGCTTAACAGGGGGAAAATCAGTCAAGGACATCTTAACCACATGCCTAATGGGAGTGGCAACTACACCACATTTAGAAACCTTCCTGACTCCTACAAAAGCATTTTTAGTTGGGGCCATTCTACAAAAACCAAAGACCACACCATGTACACCCTACACATTACTGCAGTAGCCACGTCTGAGAGATGCTTTAATGTCACTGGGTGCAGCACACCTAGGGTCACAGAATGTATCAGTCTTAGCAACACAGAACTAAAATGCAACTACACAGAGACCATATCATTCTCACATAGTTACCTGATGCTCCCACTAGGGTGGTTTTTCCTTTGTGTCTTAAAAGCCTACTCGTACCTTCCTGCAAATGCCACCAATGGTCCCTGCACCTTGGGAAGATTAACCATGGTTTTGCCATCCTTACAGAGACGACACAGGAGAGCCTTCCAAACCCTAGACTCAGACTGTGACTCCAAAGTCTCCCTTCTCACCAAAACAGAATATGTCTCATTGGCTATATCCCTGGTAGGGGTACCTGGATTGGCAGTGCAAAATTCTAGAAATGTGAATAGCCAAGCATGTACCCTAGCAAAAGCCTTGAATTCAACCACCCATGCCCTGGATGCCCTTAACAGAGAACTGAGGGACATCAGAGAAGCCACCCTGGAGAATAGGGCAGCAATAGACTTCCTTCTCTTGAAGCATAATTCTGGCTGCGAAACATTCCATAGGATGTGTTGCTTCAATCTAGATGAAACCTCAGGACTCGTAGGGAGGGAAACCCACCACCTGAAAGAGCTAGCTGAAAATATTGGTCATGAGCAATCATTCTTAGACTTTTCATGGCTCTTCTTGTGGATGCCAGATTTCCATTGGCTCAAAACCCTTACAACAATCATAGTCACTATTTGTGTCTTTGGAGCCCTCATGTCTTGCCTCTGTCGATGCATACCACCCTGCCTTAGCTACCTAAAGGCCTGTATCCCCTCTCAGAAGAGAAAATCGAAGGGGAGACAGGCAGCCATGATGATGATCCAGATTGATCAAGAATACCAAGTATACCCACCCTCTTAAAAAAAAAAAAGAAAGATTATGGAAAGGGAACTTCACGAAGACAGTAGTATCACTCAAACAGGAAAAGCCCAAGGGGAACATCAAGCCAGCTATAAAACAAACTTACATAGGGAAAGGAATCAAATAAAAGGTATTAAAGAATCCCTATAGACAAAAGCCTAAGTAATTAAGAAAACTAGGCATATAAGAAAAGGAAACCCTTACCAACACAGGACATATCAAATAAGCAAAACAAACAGGCAAGAAACACAAAAAATATAAATTACAAAAGAGACAGATAGGAGATTGCCACAAAACAAATATGAAAACAAAACCATTATAAAGCTAAAAGAGAATTGATAATACAATCTAACCACCCCACGGAGTTTGCCTTCTGCACCCCACGGAGTTTGCCTTCCAGTGAGAATAAAGACAAACTCAAACAGGATTTGAAACATTAAACACAAATACAAACATTTACATGAAATCAACTCACAAAAGGAAAAAAAGGTATAAAAACCAGGGACTTACCATAAGAAGCCAACTAGCCCAGGAATGCAGACTTCTTGCTGTCCCCTGCCTTCCTGAAAAATAAAAAGATCCAGCTTTCAAGCAGTTGTCCATATCCTTGAGCCGGAGCTCTCCCAGTGGGAAAATCGAATCCTCAAAGGAAAGGCATTTTGACACCTTTTGACAGTGACATCAGTGGAGAGATGACATTGTATTAAGAAGAGGGACTCATTTTAATTATATTCCCTGAGTCTTTAACGATCAGACCTTTAAAGGTGAGAGTAACAAGTTGCTCCCATATCCATTCTTTAAAAGTTTTTCTTCCAATAGCTCAGATTGTACTGCTGAAATCTGATAGCAAAATAGCTGAAGCTGGGTGGTTTAGGAGGAGATTTTGAGGAGCAGAACTAGAGATTCCTTCTGCTTTATTGCTATTCTTATTTCTGATGGAAAAACATCTCAGAATTGTGCCACTGAAAATTGTGATGTGATTTTGGTGTTCTGATACTGTTTTGTTTTCAGACCCATTACAATGCTCTTACCTGGCTGATCTGCACACAGGAATATTTGAATACAGATAATTAGTATGTGTTTTTTTTCCAGCAGCTAGATTTGTAAATGTAGATCATCATATGACAAAATGTAATATCTTGCCTAGCTTCATAACATAAATCTTTGGGAAAGCTTCAGAGTACACTTCAGAAATTTAGCTCCAGTATAATAATTGTTTTCCCATTGTGCTTGTTGCTATACGTGCTACCATTACTGTGATGGATTCTAAACTGAGCTCTTTTCTTTCGGCAGAGATATAGAAGATATATTTGAAAACTGGAAAAGAATTAGAGGACACCAAGGTTTCCACTAACTGTCTCCTTGATAGGCCAATATCCTTCCCAAAATTCATGGAGTAAGTCTGACATGCAATAGATTGATTAAGCTGTGAAAGGATAAAGAAAACAAATCAGCAACTGAATTGGGACTTATTCCTCTAGCATTCTTTGGGCATATTGCTGAGAATCAATTATCTCTTCATCATTATCTCATTTGGCGACACTTTGAATTGGACAAAAAGTTCAGTCCATACTTCCTTTCTATCATTTATACCTTCCTGGTTCTTAGCAGGGACATGGGAGATTTTTATTTCTGGAATGGACCAGTGCAAAGGGATTGCACAGTGAAATTCAGCAGCATCACCACCATTTTTCTATATCCCAAAGGTGCTTTTCCAAGAGGCAACTGAACTTTCTGGTTTTTCTTTGAAGACGTTTCGCTTCTCTACAACTGAAGAAGCTTCTTGGATGAGAAGCAAAATATCTTCAAAGAAAAACCAGAGAGTACAGTTGCTTCTTGAAAAAGCACCTTTGGGACAATCATGACTTGGATGACTGAGAATCTCCATAGACATCTTTTCATATGTTTATGTGAGGCAGGGCAGAGAACTAAAGATAGATAGATGATAGATAGATAGATAAATAGATAGACAGACAGATAGATATAGGTGATAGATAAAACTGGTATTGATAAAGGAGAATATTAGCATTTCAGGGTTGAAATGTTGGGTTCTTGGTAATCTCTGAGCTTGGTTGTTTTTTTGCAGACATCTCATTACCCAAACTAGGTAACAAATAAAGCTTGCCTCATTGCTCCCCAAGAATGGTTGACATGGAAGCACCCAATGAAGAACAGGAGGAGTAGTTTCCAAAATAGCTAGTAACATTTTAACAAAAATAATCTCATTCATTGTAAAATGTAATTTATGATTTAAGCTGCGAGCTGTTTGAAGATGCTTATTTGCTGTGGTTGATGGATGTATTTGGAAGACCATGTGCATCACCTACCAGTATATTTAAGAAAACATTAGGCTTTAAGTACATTTCAAAATGCATCTTTATTGAGAGACTCATATTGACTCACATTGATTTATTTGTGTGTGTGTTTTAGTTTCCCCCCTTTTAAATAGTTTTGCATTTGAATCATAGATAGATGCACAAAGACTTTCCCAAAGTATTGTGGCTGTGATAATTGGAGGTGATGTAAAAAACTTGCCTATAATGGCTTAAGTCCTATATCAGACTACTACTTGATAGTCACATACATGCTTCCTGGAGTCACATTATAAAGGACATGGTCAGCAAAAAAAAAATTAATAACTAAATAAAACTAAGTGATGAATATCACTCTATTCCTTTAAATGACTAGGCAGGACATTACATAGTCAGTACAATGTATGTATCAGGCAAATGAAGATTGCAAAATAATATAAAAACAAATCCCTTGATCAGACATCTAAAGATCCAAATTCTCTTCCTAAGAGTGACTTGGCAAAGTTTTGGGACTATCAGAAGGCTAATATACATGCCATAGTACTTTCCCAATTGGCTTTCTCAGCAACTGGTCCTGAGGGAGCATGCTGACTATAGTGCTGCTGGAGATAATATAATACTCCCACGAGGAAGGCCACTGGTGGCCTTATCTTCCTCCATGAATTTATCTAATCAATATTTCCTGAAGTAGTAACTATGCACATGGTGGTGAACTTAAATCTAGTCATTTAATTGAATTGTTGTGAACCATTACTTTCACTTCAGGAAAATTAGCTGCTCTTAACTCTGATAAAAACAAAGTCACCACATTTTAAATGGTCATAAAACAGAACCCCCAAATGCATTGTGCTTGGTTTAAAAAAAACCTGCTCCCGTGATTTTTTTTTTCCAGAAGAGTATTTTGAAATTCATTCTTAGAGGGAGGCATGTTCTAATTATCACCCTAGACTAATGGACTTTATATCGCTTGTTCCTGTTCTAATTTTTCCTTTAAAGAATGTTTATTTTGCTGTGTTAAAATGCCATTAACTATCAGCCTAAATAATAATATAATTTCCCGTTTTGCATCTGTAGGAATCAATACAACAACATCAATGATATTTTCCAATGTGTTATATACAGAACCAATCATCCTCCAAATGCAGACTTCAAAATTCAGGAACTTCGTGATTACCATGATTAGCTTTTATGGAATTAAGACACTCTTATAGGACTGCAGTCTAGTAATATAGTGAGAGAAAACATACCATTCAGAAATCTGGTGCAAATAGCATTGTCTTCACCCCTCTCTAATAAAAAGAGGAGAGATGCAGGAAACCTCTGATTTGAAACAGATACAAATAAGACCAAGGCCCTGTAGGGCTTAAATTGTTTATTGGCATTTTCTCTCATCTTCAATATGTGTTTAAAAAAAACAGACTAATGAATATGATTAAAATGTAATTCAAGAGTTAATTTCTGAATCACAAAGACTTCTGAATGATTCAACTGGGTTGAGTGATTATTAGAATAACAACAGAGCATTTGTCTTACAAGGCAAGTAATGTCTACATCAAACCTTGAGTTTATAGGTGCTGCTATTGCTCTTGGCAATTGTGCTGTCTAAATAGAGAACATTTTGTAATTGGAGGCCACAAATTTCATTTACTATCATTTGGGGGTGCTGACCTCCTAATCTACTCAGGAACAGTTGGTAATCTTTCGAAAGATCATTTGAGTAATGATGTAAAAATTACATTGTATTTTCTACATCATTACATCATGATGTAGAAATTACATAATATATTCAAGGTCTTCAAGAAGATCTGGCTTCCTTACCCTCCCTCACTTATTTAGGAAATCTATAGTTTCACTTACACTATGGATTTTAAATTGGAATCTTTAGGTTTCTGAGTCTGACCCTACAGGAAAAGCAACTGCTAGAGATAGCCTGGTTACAAAGATTTGCAAGAAAAAAATTTGGGCTGATCGCATGGCACCAGGCATGGGATTCTACCGATTCTGTCCACCTCTGTAGAACGGGTTGCTCTGAAAATCAGCAAACAGAGAGCATACATATGCTCTCTGTTCTATGTCTGCTGCTGTTTTTGCACACCCACCCACCCGGGCTCTTACTTGACCTTTAATTCCTTCTTTTATCAACCGCAGCTGCTTTGCGTGACACAGCTGTGGTTGAAAAAGCAGGAAAAAAGTGCTTTTTCAACCACTGCGCACCCACGCGCAATGCTGCCCAGCTGTCCAGGCAGCTAGTTGACAATGATATACATATGCGCGCAGTGTCCGTCAGGCATACGTGCGCAAAATGTAAAATCACCAAACCGGTAGTTACACCGGTCAGATCCCACCCCTGCCTGGCACCTGTTGGATTCCCATTCTTTTTTTTTTTTAATTATTATTTCTGATTGGGAGCTCCATTAGCTTGCATCTCCCCCAAAACTGACTTGAATAATTCTGGACTTATTTGTGGCAATCTACACCTAACATTTCACAATGGAGCATAATTTTATGAAGAATGTAGTAGCACAATGGCACTAATTATACCACATCTTACCATTCCTGTTCTTGGTCTTCAGAATAGTTTTTAAGGTGGTGTATTTAGCTCCTCTTAGTCTGTTACATTGGCCTGGATGGAAGAGTCAGAAGGGAGAAAAGGCATAAAGCTGGAGGATGGAATGCTATGGATCACAAGCTGGAAAACCAACAGTATGATTCAACTGCCAAAAAAGCAAATACAATTTCAGGCATAAGTAGAAATGTAGAGTCAAGAGAGTCATCACCCGTCTGTATTTTGCATAGCCCTAGAACATTTTACCCAGTGTTTGCACTGCATTTTAGGATGGACACTGACAAACTGGAGAATGAACACAGAAGAGCAAGCAGACTGATAATGATTCTAGAAGTAAAATTTATTAGGAGCACTGGAAAAATTGGGGTATGCTGAGTCTGGAGAAAGTTGTGTTGAAATATGAGAATTGTCTACAGGTATCTGAAGTGCTATCATATAGAAGATGGAGCAGAATGGTTTAATGTTATTCTAGGGCAAATTTTTGATCTGTTTGAATCAGTGTTGACACCTAGAGGCTGACTGGACTTTCCCAAAGTTTTTGGAAGTGGCTTGCCATTGTCTTCTTCCGAAGGCAGAGAGAGAGAGAGAGAGAGAGAAAGAGAGAGAGAGAGAGGGAGAGAGAGAGATAGATTGGCCGAAGGTTACCTAGCTGACTTTGTATCTAAGGTGGGCCTAGAATTTGCGGTCACCTGGTTTCTTGCCTAATGCCTTAACTGCTATACCAATTGGCTCTCTATGACAAGAGGTAATGGGTTATTATTACCAGGAAATGATTTCAACTGGGCATCAAGACAAAAAATCCTAAAAGAGTTGTTCAAAAATGGAACAGGCTGCCTTGGGACTTTTCTTTGCTGGAGGAGTTTAACAGAAGATGGATGGTCATCTGCTAGAGAAGCAGTGATAATGGATATCTGCACAAGGCCGAGGGCTGGCCCAGTTGAACTCCAAGGTCACCTTCAATACTTACTTTCTTCAGTTCTATGAAACAAACATTATAGAACTGAAAATCATAGCATGCTTGTGTGTACTAGTAGGTTTTCTTGTCTCTCAGAAGCCAAAAACAATTGTCACCTTTTCATCTTTATGGACCCTCGACACTCAGAAATGGCATATAACTACAACATATTGCTTCTCTGCTATGGCACATATCCTGTGGAATGACCTCACTGTAATACTACAAACCTTAGTGCCAATATATTAAAATAACCCACAGCCACCTTTTAAGATTTGGCTTCTCCAGCTATTAATTCTCTCCCAACATTTGTTTTTCAAGGGATTATTTTGAGCTATTCTTTTTACTGATTTGTACACTGTTTTGGGATATATATTTTTTTGCAATGAGAAGTGGCATTAAGTATTTTAATTCATTGCAATCCTAGGAAAGCAGTGCTAAATAAAGTTTGAAAGAAAAAACGGACGGAGGGTGGACACAACTCTGCCTGAAGGAAAATGATTATCTACAAAAGCCATAGATGTAAAAATGACCCTAAATAGCTTGGCACAGATATTACCTAACATTCTGACAGTTCATAACTGGGAGGACTGGGATACCTCCTCCGTTTGCCCAGCGAAGTTTCAAATAAGCAGACCATGCAAATGCTAGTAAGTTCATTTGTACTTTGGCAGAACCTGGTTATGCCAATTTGCCAGGATAAACTTTCTCAAAGTTAATAAAATTAAACTATGATATTTCAGCTTCTCTGATACCCTAGATTAACAGTCTGGTGAAATGGGAAAATTAATCCTATTCATTTTCAGTTCCTGTAAAGTAATTCCTGCCTGCACTTTATAGTGAAGTTAAATCTATACTTTTTTTGCTGCTTTGGTGTCTTGAAAGGAAGTGCAATGGAGAGCACTGGTGCTATCCAACTTCCAGTTTTAGATGGATGTGCATTCACCTCTAACTGCATCCTAGAAGTAAAAGGAGCCCTCATCATTCATTCACATGCCATAAAGTCAAACAATATAAAGTATCTTCCCGAATGTCTTTGGAGACAGCCTCTGTGAAGGGAAATGGGTCGGACTGGGGACCTGAAGCAAAGCTCCACTGGAATGCAACACACGATGTAAGCGGCTGCTTATGAGCCCCAGGGGGATGGTTAGATTTAAGACTGGGTTATTAACACCATAAATCATAGAGACAGTCCCGAGGAAGGCTGACGAGGCTGGTCTGGCTGCAAGGAGCATTGCAAAGGAGGGGTGATGGCCAATGAAGTTGTGCAATCTCTCAGTAGTGCTGCATGTTATTTTAAGAATCTTTCATTTTTACGACTCTGCTGTCACTTATCGCAAAGAAAAAAGAGAGAGATTTCAAACTCTTGAATTTGGCAACCAAGCAAAGTTGCTTGATAGTCTGGGATGTCAGCAGGATGAAAACAACAGCAAGGGACTACAACAAGGACCAAGGCAAGGTTGATTCTAGAAAGGGCTGATGGTGGGATAGGCATAACATTTGAATAGACTGAAGGTCGTACTGTGCAAAGCACGAATACAACAAAGATTGAGGTGATTTTTTTTCCTTTATGAAGGAAAAACTTCTTGGGTTCTTTGCTTTTTAAATTGTATTAAGCCTACTGTATGATTTATCTTGTATTTTTTTGTATGTTTCTTACCTGAAAATTAGAAAAATTTGGCTACTTGTTTGCAGTAAGTCATCATAGGAAGAAGCAAAAAAAAAAAAGGACCACCAGACACCCATAAAGTATTTTAAAGCATAATCAAAAGTGATAACATTTGTCTGTAATTTTTGCAGGAAATGTTCATTGGAAAAGTGCTGAGTGGGCTTGGAAAGGACATTGATGAAACAGATGTAGGAAAAGATGGCCTTATCTTTACTAGACTCATCTCTAGTAGAGATGAGTCTAACAAGTTAATTTGCATCATAATGAGATTGGGAATCAGCTAAAAGCCTCATAGGATCTCCTGCAACTCAGCCATTTGTGATCTCAAAGCATCTATGAATGGATTTATTATCACTATATGGTGCTAAAGTGTTAAATTTTGAACAAAATTACCCAGTTCCTCTGTCATGCTGACTGTCTTCTAGTTTTCCATAACTGGCTTTAAAAATGAATATTTATTTTTAAATAAATAAAGATAATTCTTCTTCTACCTCCATTTCTTTTTGATAGGAAAGATATTATCAAGCTTGATGTGTAAGTGAAGATGCTTCCAAGAAAAGAAGATAGAAGATAGAGATAGAGAGACAGAGACAGAGACAGACAGAGAGAGAGAGAGAGAGAGAGAGAGAGAGAGGGAGAGAGGGAGGGAGAAAGGGAAAGAGAGAGGAGAGAGAGAGAGAGAGAGAGAGAGAGAGAAAGCGTGAGAGAGTATTTGCTTATCAATCTTTTATCTATGCTCAAAACAAAAATGGACAATCATTTTTTTAAATATGAGAATAATTTTGTTTGGTTAAATAATATTTTTATGCTTTTGAGAAATTATGAATGGAAAATATCCTCTTTTTAGACTTTTAAGGTAATCAGGATGTATTGCAGTATTTTTAGGACAAATATGCAGCATGTTACACCTTGGTATTTGACAGCTGATAATTTATACCTGGTATTTTCAAAAGAGTTCCTTACAAATTAATGTTTATAACTCCACTACTCCAAAATGTAGTGAGCCAACCTTGATGTATTTTGGAAGCCTTTTCAGCTTATTGCTCTATAGAAGATGATAATGCCCCAACAGATATGCCATCATCCCCCCTTGGCTAGCTGTTAAATAACCTGTGAATGGCTTAACCTTCATGGGCAGTTCTTCTAACCTGTCCAACTGAAAATTCTCCAGAAAACACCATGAAGCTGACTCTGACTTTATGAGACTTAGATGACTCATTTATTATAAGGGCTTGGAATATTTTATAAGAATTACGCTTGTAGTTTTTCCATGAATCAGGGCAGCCAGTACAATTATCTGTTCATCCCATGTATAACTGCTTACAAGCAAAGCCCATTGGAAAGTATTGGATTGCAAGTTGTGATTTGAAGGTCATTCTCACTTATTGATGCTCTGTCCATATTTCAAGCTTGAAATAGTGATACCAGTGTAATCTCTCTACAGCAGACACAAAAATGATATCTAAGTATGTGTGGTACTCCAAACAATATTAAGTTACATAGGTGCATATTTATCACCTGTGCATATTTATCATCTCTTTCCTTTTCTTCCCTCGCTATTGCATTTGCCAAGGTCATGCACTGAGCCACAGATGTAGCATAAATATTAATAGTTCCTGTGTGAAAAATGCCAGGTGTCTTCTTTGGGAAATGTCAGTGATTGCTTGAGTTATGCAGAATTCTTGCTGCGATGGCAATTGACATCTGTCTAAGAAATGAAGAAACACTTAGAGGCTGTTGTGAACTATTATGGCCTAATCGATCTTTGTATGGATAGCTAAACAAGTGTCTTCTGGCAGAGACCTTTTTTTTGAAGTTGCTGATGGGAGCAATGGGTTGCATCTACCTGCCAAAGTTGATTGGAAACAAGGCACTTCTAACATTGGGCTCCAGAAGAAGCAGCTCAACATAGCTGTAGAATGTCCAGCACAAAAAGGATCTGCTTATTAAGATTCTCTGGTGAAGGTGCTGGCCTGTCTTGTTATAGTGGATGCAAAAAGATACACTTAAATTAGAGGTAAAAACATTGTTGGAAATTAATGCATTGATGAGAAAATAGCCATCCCAAATTGCATTCCTTGACCCATTTCTATTGATGAGAAAATAGCCATAACAAATTGCATTCCTTGACCCAGATAGCAGTATTTATTTTCCTTTACTGAGAATAGCTTTTCCAATAACCAAAGGATATTTTGTATATTCATAAGAGGAATCCATTTGGATCAAACCAAAGGCATATTTTGTCCAACATCTTCTATCCCACAGTGGCCAACCATCTGCTTATGGGAAGACACGAGGCATTTTTTCTTAAGATGTTGCTGCCCAGGAACTTCCTCTAAACCAACATTTATTATTTAAACATCTGCATGTTGCCTCTTGAGTGCTTGCTTCTTGACTACTTTCTTATCATCTCAGCAGTGTAAATCTGCATGTTAAATTCTACTTTTGATTTAGATTTCATTCTGGACTCTTGCAGTGTAAGACTAACCCCTCAGGAAGTTATTTTTATAAAGATGGAAAATGTCTTGAATTACTCCTTAACTGTGGTTTTGTACAGTACATTGAAAAGCTTGTGTAAGCATCTGGAAGAAAGTTGGCTTTGATCCTTCCACTGGGACATGATATTTTGCGTTTGGAGTACAAAAGTAGTTATACTGGTCATAGAGACATTCTGCTATCTTTTTCTATATCTCTGTGTAAGCAAGTTTAGACATCAAAGTACAAAGTACATCAAAGTTTCTGTTTTAGTCTGGTGTCTGTTTTATTTATGTACAGATGAAAATGATGATGATGATGTTATGCATTCAGTCGTGTCCCACTCTTGGTGATTCTATGGCCCAGATCTTGCCACATCTCATCTTGCACTATTTCTTTGAATTGTTCGATGCTCTGGCTGGTGTCAGCTTTGAAGATGTCCAACCACTGTGTTCTTTGATGGCTTGGTTTCCTTTTACTACTAATTCTTGCCAACATAATTGCTTTCTCCAGTGCTTTGTACATCTACCTGGTTTAATATTCCAGAATTATCTAATCCAGAGATGGCTAAATTTGCCTTTCTTTTAGATACATTCTGCTTTCCAGACACTCATCTGGTATCTGGAGTCATTGCTTGTTCCCTGCACAGATTTGTGATATTGTGACTAAAGTCATTGTACAGAAAGAACACCACTGAAAGCAGAGTAGTATGAATAATAGCTAGTATCATCTTTTGGTATTTGGCAAACCTAGATTTCAACTCATGAGATTGTGGCTGATTTTATCTTTTTGGTTTTTTTCTTTTTTCAGCTTTGAGTAAATGCCATATCAGGGGATGGTGTTTCTCACAGAGATACTTTCTTTTATTGAGCTTCTCAAGGCAGTTAGTTGAAGTTTGTTATTACTGTTATTGTGTCTCCAGTCCTTTGTATACCCATTTTGTTGGCTTTACCCCAAGTTTTAGGCATTTTCATTTTATAATTCCTTTTTTTCTCTTAGGTCCTTATATTATACGCCACATTTGCCTTTTACAAGATGGGAAAGGGGGGAGTGTGTATTGAAATGGACATGTCTATCCAGGTAAGTCCTCAGAAGGCAGAAGATACTTACAAGCCATTGTGGTCTCGTAGCTTTGCCTCTAGGGAAACTCAGGAGGCACAATTGGCTACCTTCCTTATGAACAACCTCCCTTTAGAGAATAAGTAGCCAGGGAGTTTTTCTCCATACTTTTATCTAAGCCTTCTCTTAGAAAAAATAAATTGGTTCTATGGAGAGAAAAAAATGCTTGCTCCAAGATGGAATGAAAACTTTCCAAAAGAAATAATTAGTCACAATCAAGCTTAAGTGAAGACTAAGTGTATTACTTATTTTTCCTTTTTCAAAAATATTGGACATGCTAAAACCAGTGTATGAGGATGATTCCTTCCACAACCATTTTTCCATTAGGTTCAGCCTCCATTTAGAAGGGGGTTGCTTATTGATTTTTTGTTTGTATTTACTCTTTGAATCCAATTCTTTTTCTCTAAGCTCTGTGGCCCATTCATGTTTCTCTTGACTGTTGTGTGTTTTCTAATAAAGCAAATACTTTACTATTTGAAATAGAAATTTTTGTACCAATTAGTACCTTGAAGCATTGTAATCTAGAAACACATCTCTAAAGAAAGAAACACATGCTAAAGGCATTGCAATCTAATTATCAGCTGCTGGGGCTTAAACTGCATTTGTATTTTTTTCTTTCTTTCTCCTTTTAATTAAATGGAAAGGAAAAGTTCAAGTTGGTTGGGGTGACAGGAGAGGTGATAGCAGACATTACTGGAGAAGTTACTCTGTTCTGTAGCTACAGCATGTAGACTTATATACTACTTCACAGTGCTTTAAAGCCCTCTCTAAGCAGTTTACAGAATCAGCCTATTGTCTCTAACAATCTGGGTCCTCATTTTACCCACCTCAGAAGGATGGAAGTCTGAGTCTACCTTGAGCCAGTCAAAATCAAACTCCTGGCAGTGAGCAGAATTAGCCTGCAATACTGCGTTCTAACCACTGCACCATCATGCTTTCTTGTCCTACTTGGGTGGGGAAGGCCAGGTGGGTGAAGTGAGTCGGTGGGAGAGATCTTCATTTGTAGGTTCATCACATTAAAGCTACCTTATATTAGAGATTCTGGGAGACTTACTTCTCCAAATACATTTTCATACTCTGATTTTTTTCTTATGAATCTACTGAAACACTAATGGAATTTAAGGCTTGTATTCACATAATTTTCCTAATTTTCAATTATTGAGTTGAGGGCTGCTGAAATGAGGAATGAGGCTCCCCACCCCCCTTTCTCCTTTTAGGCACTCCAGAGCCATGGCTGTTCCTGCCATCCCTGTGGAGAGTCAGGATTCTTGATCAAAATTTGTCAGACAAACTCTAAAGCAGCATTTCCCATTTCATGCCTCATTAGGCTTATGGTCACCTTTCACCATGTATATAAACTATACCACTTAGTTCTCCTCCTTTATGGGATGACAGATGACTCTCTGAGGTGCCCTATCAACATCTGATGCTCACTGATGGCTACCTTAAATAAGTCACATTTTGTCAGAAGTGGCTTTATTAAAGGAAATTTGGCTGGATACGCTGGGAAAATGAACACAGGGCACTACTGGAGACCTGAGAGAGAGATTCTTGGATGATACCAGATCTAGTTCCAGATTTCAGAAATATTTTCCATTCAACAAAGTGAATGACTGAAGTGAGTCTTAATCAGACTTAATTCATTTTCACTGGTTCTATTTAAAGTCAATTATCATTTTATTACCCACCAAGACTTAACATCAGGCAATGTGGTCACCACGATTGAAAATTATAGTGGTAAGGGCAGATCCATCTGGAGCGAGGGGGAGGAAGGGTAAAGTGCAGGAATCATGTCCCAATAGTCTCTAGTGACATTATAGATCGCTAATAAATATATAAGAATTCTAGGGTTTGTATACTAACTGTATATTATTTCCCTTCAGACTCTGTAGAGATTCTCAATCATCAAAGTCCTTATTGTCCCAAAGATGCTTTTTTAGAAGGTAACTGGGCTTTCTTGTTTTTTCTTTTGAAGGTATTTCTTTTCTCATGCAAGAAGCTTCTTCAGCTCTGACAGACTATCATGTCAGAGCTGAAGAAGCTTCTTGGATGAGAAGTGAAACATCTTCAAAATAAAAAACAAGGAAGTCTGGTTGCCTCCTGAAAAGCACCTTTAGATTTCCCTTCAGAGGTTTCTTTTTCAGGAGAAGTTGAGAAGGAACAAAGGGAAGTTTGGACTTTGTTCTCCTAGATACTTTAGTACAATTTTTGCACTATTCATGAGCAGGTTCAGGGGTGGGATGCTACCGGTTCTATAGAACTGCTAGCTGCAAAGAGCAGCTGACACTAAACCGGTTCGGTATTTGGCCCACCCTCATGCCTGGGCTCTAGGCTGTCATTTATTCCCTGCTTTTTCCTCCTCAGTTGCTTTACATGGCACAGCTGAAGTTGAAAAAGCAGGAAACAAGAGGATTTTCAAACACTGCTGTCAGCTGTCCAGATGGCACAGCTGATGATTTCTTGCAAACACTGTACACACATGTGTTATGATTGTCCACAATTTGGAGAACCGGAAAATCACTCCACTGACTGGCCCTGCCCCTTCCCGCCTACTCACTCCTTTCGTGGCATGCAAGCCATCCAACTTGCCTGGTTTGGTAAGTTGTTATTTTTCCTAATTTTTTCCCCCAACCATCAGCTGTTCTTCTCTGCCGGGAGATTTAGATTAGCTAGAAAGCAGGAAATCCTTGGATTTCTTGCTTTCTAGCTCATCTAAAAGCAGAGCCAAACCTTCCTTAGGGCTGAAGCTTCTACTTTTCAGTGCAGACTCCGGTAGCCGATTGCAGATAGATAAATCTCTAAGTGATTCTGTGAGCAACTCAATCTGCCTGCCTGCTTTGCCTTCTTTTGGGTAAAAGTTGCTCTTTGTTTTATAAAAAAATCAATATTTACATATATGGTGTGCTGTGAGTTAATTTTGTGAGTTTGCTTGTAAGCAAATTTTATGTGACAGATTAAGGTAGCCAATTGCAAAAAGAAAGATCTCTAAGTGAATCTGTAATTCTGTGAGGAACTCATTCTGCCTGCCTGCTGTGCCTGCTTTTGGGTAAAAGTTGCTCTTTTTTATTAAAAAAAATCAATATTTACATAAATATTTCTAATATTTACATACAAGCCACATCCACCCAGTCACATGACCACCAAGCCATGCCCAGTCAGCAAGCCACTGCCCACCTAGTCACTTGACCACCAAGCCATGCCCATAAATTAGGCCACACCCACAGAACCAGTTGTTGAAAAATTTGAGTCCCACCCTTGAGCAGGTTAGCATATTTGTTATTACTCTGGAAAAAGTGTACATGTGTGTGGGGGGTACAAAAGTGACAGTTTATTGGATCCGATAACACAAAGAAGAAATCGAGTGTTACAAGTGAATGTGAGATGTTGAAATTCCTTCCCACTGTGGGTAGCTTTCAGGTATTATTACAGCATGGAGGGAGGGAATGAGGCACAGAATTTTGTGTACTGCAAGTTGTTGCACCAGGAAAAGATAGTGTCAAGATGTGACAAATGCAGGGATTACATACATTTGTGGATGATAAAGTTATCACTAGCTACCAGTCCTAATGGCTGTATTATCACCAGTGTCAGTGGCAGAGTGGCTCCTAGCATCAATTGCTGGGTAACACAAATGGGAGAGTGTTGTTCTTCTTGCAAGAAGCATCTAGTTGGCCTCTGAGAGGACAGAGTGCTAGCCAAACCACTACTTTGTTTTATGCTTTTATGACCTTGAAAAATAAATGTGGAATGAGGGTGGCAAAATCAAAGACAAGCCCTAGTCATATCTTTTTCCTTATACAAAGCTGAAAGCACAGGCTATTCATTTATTTTTTTCCTGTCCTTTTTTTTTTTAGTTTATTCTGATTCATCAAAACTTGATGCTATCTCACAGGCTCATAAATCTTTTTCCTATCCTAGTCACTTGGTTTTCCTCTCTTGGGCTTATAAAGTAAAAGGGTCAGAGTATTTGAAATATAGGGTGGTTTCATGTTCAGATTGATGTGTGTGTGTGTGTGTGTGTGTGTGTGAGAGAGAGAGAGAGAGAGAGAGAGATGGTTTTGTTGTAACTTATTTTAAACTAAGTTTAGATCTTTAAGAATGCCATTTTGCAAACCATTGCTAAAATTGACAATTGTTTCCGTCCATATAGATCATAAAACTGTTTTCTTGTTTGTGTTTCTCTGTTATCAAGAAGAATGCTAGGCCTTTTCTATAATGGTGACGTGTGAGACAATTAGATATTTCACCAAGGAAAACTTTCTTGGCCCAAACTTTGCCTGCTTTTGGTGGATGGTTTAGTCTGACTCCTTTTCACTTATCTGGATATACTTTTCACTTATCTGGATATACTTTTTAAAGTAGAGGCCTATTTACTTCTCTTTTAAACTTTCAAGTGTAAGTGGGGCCTCAAACAAAATGTTGGAGTGCAATGTTGCTACTCAGCATTCTGATCAGCCATGTTCTCATTCAGAATACTGTAAACATTTCCTCAACTTGGGTCTAGGTCTTACCTGTCAATATTTTGTGGTCTGTTGAACATGTCCTGTCTTCATTCACAAGTTCAGCAAGCTCTTGATTTTCCTAAAGCCTGCCAAAATTTATAACCAGTAAGATTCCATCCTCAGGAAAATGAGCTTGCTATCATTATTTAAAATATTTTTCACTGTATTTTAGGATTATCAAAATATGGTAACTTGGGAACCTATTGCTTTATTTTTGTTGTTATCTCTTGCATCTTTAAATATATTTTCCATTAGAAAGGCCACAAATAAGTAAGCTGCCTGACAGGATAAATTATGGATAAGAGATCACTGTTATCACTGTAAAAGAAAGGAATAAATTAGAGCATCTTCTCTAACCATGTGCTCTCCAGATTACTCCCATAATTTTCAGGCAATATGCTGGCAAAGATAGTATTTAAGTTTGTTAGCTGCCCACTCCAGTGGACTCTGTACAATTTTAGAAACCATCAGTACAGGAGTGGCTAAATTATAGTGACAACTATGGTAAAAAAAAATCAGTGTGTTACTCTAACTTGATAAAACAACCTGACAACTGTCTGAATATGTCTTATTGAACTTTATAGACATTGTTCATCAAGGGATGACACAATAATGATATAGCTGTTTCTTGCAGCCTGCATATATGGAGATGGTCTTGCTTTCATTCTGCCTGAATTCTAGAAGAACCCAATGCATACCTGGATAGGTGAAAACAAGGAGCAGTGTAATGGAGCATCCAGGTGAGGTCTTAAACTGATCATCATTCAAAGAAATGGCTTTCAGGTCAATAAAGAGAAAGAAGATATTACCAATTATTAGAATACAGTGGTGGGTTATGAACAAAACATTGCATGTGTATTTGGAGGTTTGGGGTGGGGGAGAGGAGAAACAATTGATATGAGGCTCTGGTGGCTATCCTTAAAAGTTCCTTGTACCATTGGTTATACATTTAGCTTTCCTTTGTCATCTTACTCCTCATAATTGGTTCTTGTAGTTTGCTATATTAAATTTTAATTTGTTGAGAGAAGCAGCAGAAACACACATGAACTTTCAAATACTGCAGCTTTATTGGAATAAAATAGTCCATGTTGATATTTTCAGGGAACACAACAATGGTCAGAGTATGTATGATGGCGAAGCTTATAAAACATCTCACTTTGTTTCAAACATTCTTTTAGTCCCTTCATATTGTGTGCTTTTATTATTTTAATTATTATTAGATACTTTCTACCTCTGCATGATGATGATGACAACAATGTGATGATAAGCGTCATGAGAAGCAAAGAAGGTACACAGAACGAAGATGAAACTACAGGCAGATAATGGAGCTAGACTTGTCCAATTTATTCTCATGATCTTAGTGAGAAAAGGATCAGACACTATCTTGCTCTTTCTGTTCACCCACAATCTTTTTGTAGCAACTCATGGGCTCTGGCTTTCAGGTACCTCTGAACCAAAACAGCAAGCTAGTTCTAGTAACCTGCTAATTATCTGATCTTAATTATTTATCTTTGAAGACAAGAATGTATAACACTTCTATTTTTCACATTGTAGCAACCAACTACTTTCTCTTGCATTAGGAAATAACAATTATAAAATATAAATGCAAGCATATGAATCTGGGTTGAAGGCAGGTTCCATCATCCTCTTCTTAACTGTACAGCAATTTTTTAATGATGCAATTTTAATCTTGTGCAATTTTGTAACACAAATTTCTTTCAAAGAAGACAATTTTAGATGTTATTAACATTTTTTTGCACATGGATTACTTAGCTCAACTATAAACAGCTTGTGGCAAAGTAGAAATCCAAACATAGCATGTTACAGAACAATGATTCTATTATTACCCCTCCTCAGTGTTATTCTGTTTAAAATATAAGTTATATTAAGAAGGTTTGAAGACTATGGAAGTGCTGCATTGAACAGGAGGGCTACTCCCCCCCCCCTCATTTTCTGCTCTGCCCCAGGCAATTAATTTGTGGAAAATAGGAAAGAGACAATATCAGTTGTATTTCACTTGCCTCTTGAAAGGTTAGTTCGCAGATACTCATGTTATTCCATCCTAACCTGTTCAGCCAAAGGAGGTTTGGAAATGCAATGATGCAAGTATCAGGCTTTATTTTTTATTTTTTAAAAAAGATTACAATTGGGTGGTGATTGATAGAGAACAAAAAATGCAAGGTGGACTAGGTAATTTTTACTAATAAAATAGTGTAGGCACTGACATTTCTTTATCAGTACACAAACATTCAATTTCAGATGTGTTTGGCTTTCCAATTCCCACTATGGACTTTAAAAAGATGTATCTGATTTTTATAAATTACATAAGAAGTCACATATGCTTCAACTTTATCTTACCAGATTTCTAATACTCCTGTTAGTAATTTTTTTTCCTACTTCAAAGATGAGCTCTCATCTTTTACAACTTCTATTGTACCTAGACACAATGTGTGGCAGCGAGACCTAAGGAAGCAAGTCCTAGCAATGTCATCTAGTGGTATCAAGGAACAGCCCACAATGCTATGCTCACCACCTTCCGCGGATAGAAAGACATTACAGAGGGTGATGAGCACAGGACAAAACATTGTGGGCTGTTCCCTGATACCACTAGATGACATCGCTAGGGCTCACTGCCTTAGAAGAGTAAGGAAAATTCTCAGGGATGATCACATCCCGATCAGCACTTCTTCACTCTCCTACCATTGGGTAGGAGATATAGAAGCATAGCCAGCCGCTCCAGCAGGCTGAAGAACAGTTTCTATGTGTGGGCTGTCAGACTTCTGAATGGAAAATAACTTCACGTTAACATAGTATGACAGACTTGCAGGGCCGGCGCATTGTGCAACAAGGTCACATAGTGTAATAAGTTAGGGACTGTAAATGGGTTAGGGACTTCTGTCCTCACTGTGAATTGTGTTGGGGGGGCACGAAGGGAGCCTCAGCCAATCTCATTGTACACATGTTGTACTCTGACAATAAAGGTAATAATAATAGTAGTATACCACAAATTCAAAACTGAAAATTAGCTTGAGAATCTGATTGTATAAGAATGGCAAACATGAATTTCAAGTGCTTCTATGTGTGCAGGCTGTCACTGGTACACATCATAATTTAGCCCAATACCTCCCAATATATTTTCATCTGAGGGCATTTAGTGGAAGCTATTTTATAATTCAATATACCTATAATGTTAATATTAATGTTAATATTTAATATTAAACTATTGGCATTTTTGTAGAGGTCTCCTCCCAAGCAAGTAGGATTCCCTTTTTGTCCAATCAATAATTTACATTATCTCACAAATAAATTATCAGATTTGAAAAAAAATATTGTAATACTTTTGTTCCATTGATTTTTTTTTTTGATTGGAAAAAGAAAATAAGAGATGAAGAGACCTCATAACTGTTATTCAGAGCTTCCTGTCCTGTAAAAGCAGTTTTTCCTCACCATTACAAATAACACCCATTATCCAAAGTAAGTTAGATTGAAATTACCTGCAAGAATACATCAAAGGTCATTTATTTCTTAATTAAGGGGAATTAAGAAGGGACTGTTTTTGAGCTAAGAAAGCAAGCAACTTGATCAAAGCTTTGTCGGCTTGGTTTTCCACTGCAGCTCTTTCTCAAATGGTTTTAGACAAGCCACTCTCAGCTTGATGCCATTTGTCTGTTACGCCCTCTACTTTCTGAATTTGTACCTAAAATAGTTATTTAAAAAAAAAAAAGAAGTTTGTGAAGACAAACTTCTAAGTTACATCTGTTTTACCAGTTCTCCATCCAACCAGCAGGGGGCAATGGAGCCTTTTATTTACATGTCTTCTCTATTTGCTCAGTTATGAAGAGCCTTTTAAAACATGGAGCTTTAAGGAAACACACATCATACCTAATATCATATGATTTATCTAATTTATAGCATGTTCCATTGATTGCCTTTCCCAAATTTTCTCAACAGCAAAATTGTTAAATGCCTTCAGAAACATTTGCACAAAGGACTTAAATGAGATTTGAGCCATCTAGGCACCCGAGTGAGATAAATAATGAATTAAAAAAGCAGCAACTGGATTCACCAAAGTGAAACATCCATGCTATAACTTTGAGGACATTTTTGAACACACAAGGCTTATACAAAATGAACATAAGGCAACTGGCTTATACTAAACAAGCCCCATACATAAAATGCACAAAAGCAAGTACTCTGAACAACTGTAAATTCAAAATATTATATTTAAAAAAGGGAAGCAGCTATATATAAACTCAGTGAAATTTTCTGCATAATTTTACATTTGAAAATTGGAGAAAATCACTTCAGACAAGATGAATTACAGCTACATGATTTCTGCTGCTTAAGCCCCATGGGGCTAGGAAAACCATTTATGCTACAGCTAGTCACCGAGTAAGGTAAACCCTGACTTATGAAAACCTGATACAATGGAAGGGGCACAAGAATGAAAGCCATCATGTTGACATGTGCGTGGCATACAATACAGTCTGCACAAAAATTAGCTTATGCAAGAGTTCCTGGCACACGCTGCAAATAACCAAAAAACCCACAAAACCTTCACCTCTTTTTGTTCCCCCAGGATGAATTTTTAAAAGGAAAACATTCCCTGCACTTTTGACTAATATTTGACTAATATTGACTAATATTGATGGATTAATAGTAGTTGGCATCACCTAGTTAACACTGACTGATCTGCAGAAACCAAGAGTATGAATTTGTTCAGTGTTTGGGTGAAGAACAATCAGAAAATTTATAGACGTGAGTGAACATTGAAAGAGCAACTTAGATAAAGCAGTGGGAAACTACTTCTGTACTGCTGTAAGAAAACTACACAGATATATTCATGAGTCAAGTTCCACTTGAAGGAGGCTTGAAATTTTAAAATGATACACTACAGTCTAAGTTTCAACATCATAGACCAAATATTATTTGACTGATACAATTCTAAGAGTTGTCAACTCTTAGGCAACCAGGGATCTTGTGACTAAACTAAACATTATGCCTCTAATTTAGGGGTCTTCACCCCCTGGTCCATGGACCAGCAGCAAGCCGCGGCATGCCAGCAACTAGGCCAAGCAAACAAGCAAAGCCCCATGTGCAGGATACAGGCAGCACGCCCCCTCTGGTCCAAGGAAAACCTTTCTCCATGGAACTCTGAATCTTTCTGTCATTAACTAATGTTAGTCTAGCATTAATAATGGCTTGGATCAATGTACGAAATTACCTAGCTCCTAACTTTTGGCTATGTTAATCAATGGAATGTCAGATGTCTGTCAGAAGTTCTTCTCTGACTTAAAATAATAAATGAGAATCTCTGTTCTCCTGGTCAACATTCAACAGACCAGATACTTGAAATAAACTATTTTGTAGGCATGGGCATAAAAATATTAATATTAATGTATTGATTTTTGAGATTTTTCCCATTATATTTTGTGGTACTGCCTAGACTTACAAGACAGCATCCATGTTTGCTACAATTTTAATAACTAAAATTCAACTAAAGTTCTCGGCAAATGAAAGCACACCATCCATGTTTGTGAGCAACAAGAACATGTTTAAAACAGTGGGAATTCTTTTAGTAGACAGGTTCAGCTTCTAACTATAACCGCAGTCCTTTCAACTGTGTTATTAAAGCTGTGTGACAAGCTAAAGTAACTGAATTCAGTGACTAGGGAGAAACATTTCCGGGAAAAAGTGAAATTGTTCATGTATTCTCAAGTTTTTATTGGGTCTCTTTGTTTGTAAGAAATAAACCTTTCATGATTTACTATACAAATAGATATATGGAAATTCTAGACCAATTCTAAGGGAATCAATGGCAAATTTTCCAAACATAGGATAAAGAATGGGTAATATTCCCAATTCTCTTGCTAAAGCAAGTCACCTCAATCTGCCCAATTTCACAAACAGTAAGTCTCTTGAAAAACATTCATTTCTCTTGCATTGTTGTTTTAGAGAATGACATTAATATTCAAAGGTCATTCCTTCTAATGCTCTGCATCATAAAAGGTCAATCCACAAGACAATGCTTAAGACAGTTTTCTTAAACTGTATGAACCTATGCAAATTTGTGTTTATGGTACAATTTAATTCACTGGCATATAATACAGGATTGAGGGGCAGAAGAACTCTGTTTATATTCTGTTGGCTGAAATGTAGAAAGAGGTTATCTAATAAATAGGAAAACAAATGATTGGACTAACAAAGGCCACTAACAGATATGGAAAGAAGGCAACAAGATGTTCTACTATGGTACATCTTATTTGCATTTCTTATTTCAGTATGGATCATGGGGAAAATAACATAGTGGTTATGTAAAAATTTAAACTGGGATGCCTGAAAGTTTTACAGACTTGCACATTTACCAGGTTATAGGCATAAATAAACTGCAACCAGAGCTTGCAAGGAACAGGATGAAACAACTGGCTTCACTTGAATATGGCATCTGAACAGTGCAGAATGAGATTGTTAATGCTTGTGTCTAATCAGTGGCAACCCAACAAAAAAAGCAAAAAGAGATGATGGTTGACTAAAATGAAGGTTCCAGATGGGCACATGGTAATAATCTCTTTTCAATAAGCTCATCAAATCATCTAGCAAACATTTGGAATCTTGTCCTGCCTTATTGTTTATCTGATTGTTCTTCTGCCTTTCTTTCTGGGGAAAATCGTTTTTTTATGAGACGTTCAGAAGATGCTGAGATCAAGACTCTTTCAGCCCCGATCCTTACTGTTTAATTTCCATTTCATTTTGCTGTTGTTGTAGCCCAGGGCTGTCAAACTCATGATCCGTTGGCTGGATGCATCATGTATGCTGGCCATGCCCACACCCGGTTTGGCGAAGGGAAAAATAGTAGTGTATGTCATGTGACAACATGAGTTTGAAATCCCCTGTTGTAGCCCAGATTAGAGTGAATCGGGGAAAATCTAGTTACATAGCCTCTCATGATCCAGCTGTGGTCATTTGAAAAGTCTTGATTTGGTGCAGTTCTCTGCTTAATGTAAAGCTGAGGACTACTCAAACATGCTTGCCTTCCTCTAAGGATGCCAAGCAGCCTAATGCTGACAATGCAGTGATAACCACTGTCTCCAGACTGCAGTTTATTACTATGGAGTATAAATTGGTCCTCATTAAAATGCAATTTTTCAAGGTACTGTGGGCAATCTTTCTCAGTAAATGTCTTGCTCATTTATTAAGCATCATCCAAGGTCAATCAGGGCAAATGAAAAACACAGAAAATTAAGACAGCACTTCAAAGATTGGCAGCTCCTGCATGGAGAATGCGAGTCCTGACCTTAGCTGAAGCCTGTGCTGAGCATTTGGGAGCTGAGCAGCAGTCTGGGCAGAGGGCTTCAAAGATAAGAAGAATCCAGCTGCTTAAAACCAGAGCTTGGCAAAGAAGAGAAATGTTGGCAGAAGCAAAAGCCAATTCCATAAGAATATTTTAATGTTTTCTTTCTTTTATGAAGATGATCATCATCCTCTTCATTTTCATCATCTCAATAAGTTAAATATTTCATTAGGAAGCTTAAGCAATGGCAGGCTAGTTTTTAACAATTCTCTCATAAATGCCAGCTTCTCTAACCTATTATGCTCCATATATATTAGGACTAAAACTCCCAGAAGTCATTGACAGAAGAGTCAAAGGAACCAGACTGGAAAAGGCTGGGGGATAGACATTCTATTTCTCAGATATTGGTCAACACCAGTGCAGTAATTCCAGTCTTGGGTCAAAACTTTTTGCTTGTATATAAGGTGCATTGTCACTCCAGCTCTTTTACAGCTTGATCAGACTGTTTACACTAGAGGTATCTTCACTTACAGTGTTATATAGCACAAGGCATTAAGACTGGAAAGTAGTCCTCTCATTTGGATCATCTCAAGAATAATGGCATCTGTAAATTTTTAAATATTCCCTTTCCTTGTTACTTATGCACCATAAGCGCCATATTTTTCAGTTGCAATTCTACTCATTGACCTAGAATAATACTGACTGAATTTAAAATTATGTATTTCTGAGTAAAAATACACAGAATTACGATAAAAATCTACACTTTGCTTTATATTTGATTCAGTCTTATGTTCAGAAATGTTACCAGGATTTCTTATGACTTTTTCTGCATACATTTATTTATTTAAAGGATTTGTAGAGCTTGTCCATCTGATGTAGTATAATCCTGGACAGCTCACAAGCAATATTTAGACAAATCACATGTGTTCTTTTGATTAGTTTTATATTTGTATTAGTTTCCATCAATATTAGGGAGTCTGATTCTGATTAGAATACATTCCCTAACCTGAACAATTTAATGGGATGAGTAATAAATAGCACACAGTGCTGAAAAGCTAAATAAAAGCTTTTTTCCCCTTTCTGTCCATGAGCCCTGATGTTCTATTCACTTCTCTTCAATATATCATTGACAACCTCACAATGAAAAGAATAGGTTTAATGATATTTTGTAATTATTCTCAACACCTGGATAGATTTAACTATCTGCATTAAAGGGAACTAATGAATCTACATGAACTGATTTTTTAGAGCATGTATTGTGGGTTACTATCATATGTATAAGATTGTATTCATATAACACATTTAATTGGGACAGGCAAACAACATGGCAAGTGGGAGTTTTGTGTGTGTGTGTCTATGTGTCATAAAATGGCATGTACTGGGGGCCTTTGATTGGATTATTGTACAAACCCATAAAATCGATTAATTAATTTAGCATGTTGTGGGAATGCCACTGTAATGCAATGTATGTATATACCTTATCCTATATCATATATGCTCTATTTAATTGGGTTATATTCTTGTCTCCTCCAATATATATCCTCACTGAAAATAGCAGCACAGTAGGTTTCTATGGATCTGTTATTTACAATCATTTTCTTCAGTCATTGCTGAGAAGCAGTGATGCCTTTCACTTTGAGGAAGTAAAGACTGTCTTATGGAACAATTGTATCACAACAATGAAGGGCTATTAAATAATACTACATTCAACTGCAGACTTCCTTTAAGAGGGCTTTAAGATATATATCGACACATTGCCTAGATACAGTATATATCAGTTACACTTCTAGACAATTTGTACCACTTCAGTAGATCAATATGTATGTGTGTTTAAGTATGTATACATAGGTATATGTATGTGTGTGTACACACACACACACACACACTAACAATATCTGACAACATTGAGCTATAAACAATAAACAAATAGGTTATTTACAAATAATTTCATTCTTAAGCTTTTTGGAGGTCTACATTGGTATATTCAATTACAGTAGATCTGAAATGGTACCTCCCATGCTTTCTTGAAATTTTTTAAGAGTTTTTCCTCTGCAAATCTGAAGATGGGTGTCACTAATTTTCAGGTAGATGTCTCATTTTAATGGCATTACCTTTAAGGAGTAGGTACTGTATTTCAGGTGCTTTAGTCAATGGGATCACAATCTATTCTTCCTTCTCAAATCTTTGCACAATACTGCTATGCCGTGACAAAGCTATGTTCTCATGCAACATTCTATTCTAAAATTAGGGCTGCAAAAATCCAGAAGACTCTGAGATGACATGAAGGATAGGCAGAAAGGTAAGGTAGAAAATGCCAGTCCTTTTTTTGCAATCTAGTGGCTGTCTGGATTTCCCCAGAAAAGTGTTAGCATTTTCTGCCTATCTTTTCTACCATCTCAACGTCTCCTACATTTTTGCTACCTGGTCCCTAATTAGAAAAGGAATGTGTCAGACTGTTCACCACTACTTCAAGCAATTCTGAAAGGTTTTCCCACCTTTCTGAGAAAACACTAGCAAAAACAAGCACAGCAACAAAAATATATATACCTCTGTCAGCTGATGTCAACCTCTCTGTTTGGAGAATATTTTCATTTTGCTCCCTTGAAATGCTGAGATGTTTCCTGGGCTGAATTAACCAGCATGACTCAATATGAACTCTTCTGATCCAAATATTGGGTTTTATGCACAGTTGGCATTTTCCTGCATAAGTGAAGCAGCTTCATCACTATGCCAGTTCATTCTATGGCTTGTCTTGGCAATCGGGACAATGACTTGAAACCTTTTGGTTTTAACCTTCATGCTTCTGACAAAACACCAGAAACACCAACCCTCACTAAGGAAACTTGTTCCTTCCATGCCAGAGAAAGAAAAGGGCAATAAAAACAAGAAGGGTATTGGGAAATGAGGCTCCCTGAGACTTCTTGATGATTAAAAGGCTGATATTTCATTGATAGATACCTGAGCCAATGCTAGCTCACCCCATCCAAGAGACAACTTTGTGTATCTCCTTTGCAAAAAGGCACTTCATTAGTCCATTACAATTCTCACACAGATGGACACTTAAATCAGGAAGCTGCTGCAGAAATAGGACAGAGAGAAGGAAGACAGGAGCTCAGGATCTGCATTTGGTTCTTTATTTCCCTCCCCAATCTCTTACTCCTAATCTTCCAAACACCAGCTGTCCCCTTTTGCAGTAAATTTCTCTAAATTCTCAAAGTAACTCACAACTCAGTATTATTTTTAGCTTGCTTAGACTAAAAGACAATATGGCCTTTAATCACGCAGCCCTATATAACTGCATTCCTGGGAGTAAATGGATTTACTCCCAGGAAGGTGAGTAAAGATTGCACTGAGCTGCTTCATTGCTGAGAATGCACAGGTGGTCCAAAATAAGAATCAGCACCCAGAATTATGTTGCATTTTCCCTTTTAGAAACTCATTCTCTTTTAGTGACCAAACGAGAATGATTTTTGCAGCACAGTTAATGCTCGGATACAGAGAACATCCCATTATATAGAGAATCCATCTTTGTCAGATCACAGACTCAGTGGAATTTTTCCATTAAAAATGAACTATTGTTCTAAGCCTGCAGGAAACTTGGGGGAGATGGTGGGATGGGATTGGTAGGCTAGGCTAATTTTTAAAGTTGGAGGCTGGGAAGATCTCTATACCATGTTACTTATGATGAGTTTCCCAGTAGCCAGGTTGGGCCTCCTGGATCTCTAACTCTGCTGACAGCCAGTGGAAGTTAATGTCTACATGTTTGACAAAGAGAGCATCCTCAGTACTTGATCTCAATGGCTTCAACAAGCTGAAAACTGAAGGAAGGCTGAGGCCATTTCTATCTTTTAGAAGGAAATATCAATGCCAATCATGGAAAGGATTTTGGAGGTTATTATTAAGGGAGAGTACTTTTGCAATCCACACTCCACTATTCTCCTTTTAGCAAGAGATAAGTAGAACATATCTCTTCATAGGTAGCTTTTTCAATGAATAATCAAAACTTTCTATCTCTGGGTTGGTGAAAATGGTAAACTCACCTGTGCCTTCTATGAGAAAGAAAGTGGGTAATCAGATCAAAATTAAATAAGATAATTTTATACAAATCTGAATCTGGGTTAGTATTAATTATCCTTCACCTATTAGTACATTTGTAAACCCAGAAAACACAGAACTACAAAAACATCACCAGACATTTCCCCATCACATTGCTTGCTCTCTTCTACCTTTCACAGCCCACTATAGGACTAACAAAATATTCAGGTTACTGGAAATGCAATATTATATGTAGGAATCATTGTTTCCAAACAAAAAGGCTATTATGTTTTTATTGACAGGAGTTTTGAAGCAACATTTAGCACGTATTTGAACGGCTAGATCAACTTCCCCAGCCTAATGCTCTCAAAGCAAGTTGGACTGCAAAAGCTAGAATTCTCAGCCAGTTGAAGATTATGAGAACTGTAGTCCAGCATGTCAGGTAGCAACTTGGTGTGGAAGACTGTGGATGGAGGAAAAGCTTATGCTGCCTGAAATCTTAGGGACTCATTAAGATGTATACAGAGTATGTCATTGCTGTAGTAATGTCTCTCTACTAGGTAGACCAGTTTTTCTTCATATAATGATTTAGAGTTGGCTTTAATGATCTTGCAGACTGAGGACTACCAAGTGCAAGTTAGGCTTTCCTGAGAAAACATTCCTCTCACAGTGGTAAAGTGGTATGCCTGAAAACAGTGTTGTTCCCCCACCTCTATCTTTCTGCACTGAATGAAATCTAAGTACAGGTTCTCTTTGTTTAGTGACTCATATAGTTACCGTCCACAGTTACAAAAGTTCCTTTGTGACCTATCCCTAAATTTTTTACCTTCAAAGGTCTGTAAAGCAAAGCAAAATTGGTATCTGTTTATAAGCAATTTTACTTAGTTTTACTTCATTTTACTTTACTTCATCACCAAGTTGCCAATCACAATTGTGATCACTAAATAAGAACTATCTGTATATTCTTCTTCAAAACTGTAACAGCCTGCCTATCCTGGTTCCTTTATGTAGGGACAGTTTTATTTTCTGCTTCCATTTGTCTATCACCTCATTGTGCAGCTGCAATACAGCTACCCAATCCTTCAATAGCAAATCAAGCACCATGGTAGCAGCAACCTTGATTAATAAATATGCCAAAAATAGGTACTACAACCAACAAGGAAATATTGCAATTTCAGATGTTATATGGGTGCATCTATGTGCCTCCCCTTGCAGTTAAAAAGGAAGTGGGGCTGTAAGGACTGAATGACTAAAAGAAAATAGGAAATAGATAAATTAGCAGCAGCAGCAATGACAACAGCAATAAAAGGTGGAGGAAATCCTTGCCTTAAGGCTTCTGAAGCTCATGCTTTGATAGTTACTGACTGCAGTGTCACTACTCAGCTTCTTTACTTTGGTCCTCAAACAAGAAGCCTTTTCTTTTAGTCTCTGTGCTGTATTGACAATCTGTCTCTGGGATGGTAGGAAAAAAAAAAGTCCTAAAGGAGAGAAGTGAGCAGCCTGAAAAAGGAGAAAAGAGATGGGTAGGTGAAGGATGTCAACAGCTGAACCTGCAGCTTATGTTTGCCCTAGATTTCTCCATTCATCTCCATAATCCACAAGAGATCTATCTCTTTGCTTTGCTGAGCTGAAGTTGGGAATGGATGGGTCAAGGCAAATTTATAGATGGACGACTAAATACATGAGAGTCTTAAAAATGCATATGAAGACTCAGAAATACATGCAAATGAGGACAAGGTTCTGTAGTCATCAGAGATGAGTGGGAGAAGTATGAGGAGGTGGCGCTGCAGTAGACAGGTTGTAGGCAAAACCGGTAAGGGAGAAGTCTTAACACAGAGATTCCAAAGGATGGCACTGTGTATGCTAGAATGTCTTCTAAACTGTGGTTCTGCAGCCAAGAAGGTAACAGTTCTGGTAGAAATTTGTGCTTTAATATATTTTGTTTTTATTTTAAACAAAAGTTCCTACTTCCCTGAGGAAGTCTTGTCCAATGTTTTTAAAGGAACATGCCTTCCCCCATTCCACTGATCCTTTTAAACATCATTTTCATCCTCAGCATTGCCTTTCATTCTTTGCTTCCATTTCTTCTTTCCATTGCTTCCTCCCTCTTTCTTTCATTTGTTTGTTGTTGTCTCTTCTTTATTTATATATATTTTGTTTTTAGACAGTATGACTTCTTCCAGGAATCCCTTAGGTTCTTAGCTGGATCCCTTTTGCGTAGTCATGCATGTTAGTCTTTGGTAACATATGGACACTTTGGTGTGCCAGTGAGGAGGGGGAGATACAGGAGCAGAGGGTGACCAAGTAGGAAAGGAGGAGGAATGTCTTAGACAACAGGAGCATTCACTGCTATCATCTGAGCAGCACATAAAGAATGAAAAGTAGCGGCCTGCAGAGAGAAGGTGTGTGTTGGGTGACAGCAGAATTTCCTGGAAGGGCAACTGCTGAAGGGAAAGAAAGAGAAAAGTTACCTCATAAAAATTATCAATGGTTTGCAAAACAAATGACTGTGGAATGAAAGGATAATGTCAAGAATCCCAAGATTATACCCTCCCAAACAAAAGAATTGGATGTACAGGTAGTCTTCAATTTACAACCACAATTTATGTTGTTAAGTGAACATTTGTTAAGTGAGTTTTGTCTCATTTTACCACAGTTGTTAAGTGAGTCAGTTCACAGTGATAAGTTTGTAAGGTGGTTGTTAAGTGAATCTGGCTTCCCCGTAGACTTTGCTTGTCATATGGTTATAGCAATGGTCATAAGTATGAGTCAATCACCAAGCATCTAAATTTTGATCATATTATCATGGGGATACCACAAAGATCGTAAGTGTGAAAAATGATCAAAAGTAACATTTTTCAATAGTCACTAAATGAACTGTTGTAAGTCTAAGACTATCTGTATTGAAAATTGAAATCAGATGAAAACAAGAGAACGATTAGAATCCTAAATATCTAGTTTTACTGTGCAAGCCAGAGGTGGTATTCAGCAGGTTCTGACCAGTTCTGGAGAAGCAGTAGCGGAAATTTTGAATAGTTCAGAGAACCGGCAAATACCACCTCTGACTGGAGATTTTGTAGTATCCTTCCTCTGCTACGCCCACCAAGCCACACCCACAGAACCGGTAGTAAAAAAAATTGAATCCCAACACTGGTGCAAGCTGAATGTTTCAGAAACTAATGTGTTATAGAGGCTATTGTACTGCACTAGTTGTTGTTGTTAGTTGAGAAGTCGTGTCTGATCCATCATGACCCCATGGACAAAGTTCCTCCAGGCCTTCCTATCATCTACCATCCCCTGGAGTCCATTTAAGCTCACACTGACTGCCTCAATGACTCCATCCAGCCACCTCATTCTCTGTTGTCCCCTTCTTCTTCTGTATTGAACTACTGTCACCAATTTCTTGCCATATGAGGCATGCAAAATAGATATTTTTTTAATTTTGTCTCTCTTTCAGATTTTGTATAAAGACAAATCTAGACTGTGAAGAGTAGAACAGATATACAAAATAATGTCCAAGGACAATGGTTATTGAACTAATGTAGTAAGCTTCCTCATAACAGGCTAGATAATAACTGTATTCTTCTTTGGTCATATAACACTTGTACTATATCCACACTTTAAGAAGGATTCAGAAACAGTGGGATGGGATTACTGGAGGCTAACAAAGGTGATCGGAGGACTAGAAACTAAGCCCTATAAAGAAAGATGGATGGCATGTTTGCCTTGAGAAAAGATATTTGGGAGTGGGATGTGGCTGTACTCTTCAAATGCCTGAAAATGTCACTTAGAGAAACATCAGGATCTGTCCTCTCTCATTCCAGAGTGCAGTACTCAAAATAAAGGATGAGATCTGACAGGAAGTCAGATCCAAGTAAAACATTAGAAAAAGAGTTCTTAACATTGAGTTCCATTTGACAGTGGAAGTAATTATCCAGAAAAGGAGATAGCTGCCCCTTTTTGGATGTGTTCAAACAGAAATTAGACAGCCACTTTTCTGGGATGGTTTAATTTGAAATTCCTGCACTGTGCAGAGGTTGGATATGATGGCCTTATCCAAATTAATGATCCTGTGATTTGTTCAATCACTCAATGGTGCCTATTTTAATGAATAAAGACTTTCTGGGATCTTATGCAAAAAGATCACTTTCCTATCATTTGGTATCTGATCCTATTTTTTTGTTTGTTTGTTTGCTTGCTTTATTAAACTAAAAATGCTAAGGATTAATTCTGGATATCCTACACACACATTGTTACTGATGGCCCATAGTTTCCTTTTTTCCATTAAGCAGAACTTCACAAAAGAATCTAATCAAGTTCTGCTTAAAATAATCCTAAATATATTGACTAAGGATAATTTTCAAATACTGAGAAGAATAGTCTCCTGAATCTGTTGCCTTTGGTGTAGGATAGATAGGACAATTTGAGACAAATATACCCAAGGAAAAATATATATATTTATAATTTCGGAAGACATCTCTGTTTCAGATTACATAATAAAAATCAATAGATCAATCATCCGTCCATCATCACAGTTTTTTATGCTTATTATTACTGAATAACATTATCTTGTTTTATATGCTATGGCTATCGCTACAATCACCATTTTCCTGGCTCTGTAGATTTTAAAATTCCAACTTGTTTGGTAACAAATTTATCACAGAGGCTGAGGAATAATAAACATTTCATTATTTTCTGTAGCAAGATGGTTAAGAACCAATGTCAGGCATCGACATTAACCTGGGACATTACAATAAATTAAATGAGCTTGATACCCTGCAGCCAGTAATAATAATTATTTTCTCTCTCTCTCTCTCAAAATATGAACAAGTGTATGCTGATTATGAATAAGTATATTCTTATTACGGATAATTAATTATTATTATTACATGTAAACACACATTGATTAATATTCATAGCTTTCCCAATTTTTTTCCTTGAATTTGGGATGAAGTGATGCACAGGATTCACCAAGGATAATTACCTTTATTTGGGACAATTGGCTTTCTTGGACAATCACCTTTTTTCAGAGTAACATCATCAATAGCAATATCTCCCTCAGAACCTGTTCCACGGACACCTTCAAAGATGATCTGAGGGGAAAAAAAAGATCATACTTAGAAAGATTTTAAACTTCTAAAAAATTTCAACTCAGCAAAAAGAATGTTAGGATGTCTTCCTGTGATACTAAAGTCATCAGACCCAAAAGCCACTAGGTCCCACTCAACACACTGTCCACTTGCTCCGAAGTTTCCTGGTCGTTTCAATCTTGAAATGTCCCCAAATAGGGCATGATGGGGACAACTGTCTCTCATACTCCCACATGAGATAGAAATTTAGACCAGCTAAAAACAAATAAACAAATGAGAGAGAGAGAGAGGGAGAGGGAGAGAGGGAAGGAGGGAAAGATATGAATTTTTGCCCCAAATGATCTCTTTTATATTAGAATTGCTCTGCAATACTCTGTTCATTATTACTTTTCATGTTATTACTATGAAAAACAGAAAACTGACTTTGGGACAATTAATAAATGTTGGTGAAATTTAATGAGAAAAGAAAGTTCAGTTGATCTTTGTTACCCTTCACAACTCTACATTTTTAGACAACAGCATCCTTTAGGACTTTCTATAAGGCCTTGTTTACTTTTTAAAAATGTTTTAGTTTATCAGTGAATTGTCTGCAAGGTGTTGCTGAGCCGATAAGGTAGAAGGCTGGAGGCTTTAAACAACCTCCTGGAAGCCATTTCAAACTTCACATCCTGGCCCTGCCTCTGCACTGGACCAGAAGCTTGGTAGTTCCCTGTGCGACTGTCTAATTCCAAGATGAGTTCCCTGACATCCACCCATAAACTATTTTACAATTTTTTTTGCCAATTAATAAGTGAAAAACAAAAAGCAAAAGGATTTCAATATTGCAATCTCTTGGTTGTGTAACATGGAGGCATATGATTGAGGCGTTCTTCCCCTCCTTAGGAGACAGACAAATAAATGAAACTTTATTTTAAAAGTTACAATAAAATGCAACCTCCCTTCTAACTTTACATATTAAAAGAGAGTCAACATGGATAAACATAAATTGTAGAACTGTTCTGATACAGCTGGCAACTAAACAAGAGCATTTCCAAACAAATTGGAAGATGGTGCTAGTCTGTTACAAACAGCAGATTCTCGTGGTGAAATGGCAATTGAGTCTTAACTGCACAAACTCTCTCTCTCTCTCTCTCTCTGTGTGTTTGTGCATGTACGCATGTGCATGTCCAGCCTGAAGAATGGATTAAAAAATGAAATCACATAGAATTTACTACCTTGTGCAGAGAAATACAAGATAATTAGCACAACACAAAGAACCAGGAATTAAATGCCATACAAATGTTGGCTTCTTCCTAGAAGGCTGTTGAAGCAGACATTTTCTGCGCTTTAATTATCTGGATTTAAACAAAGACTGTGTGGAGTGATCTTAAATACTACTCCTTTCCAGAGTTGGGCCGACAACTTCTGTCTTTTTTTGAAAAGACCAACCCCTTCTTTCTATCTGCAGGAGTGTCCATGACAGACAGCATCTCCCCTACATGGAAGTGGATTCTGTAATGCCTGAGGCTGTGGGAAGGTAAACTGGGTGTCAGAGTAGGTGGCTTGTTTGGGCTAGTCACAGCAGGTATGCCACATGCAAAGGCATGGTAATACCTAACTTTCCACTCTGCAGGGTTAGATTGCCTTGTTCACACATTCTGGCTTCATTTCTGGAATGTACAGTAGACAACACACCTATAGCTTGACACAGAACCTCTATTTTGCAATGAAATCCAGCTTTGTGTGTCTTTCGAAGCCAATGTAAAGGGGTGCTAAAATTTGGGGGATAGGATGAAATCATTGGGAAGTGGTGATTTCTCCTATTAGAATGGGTTGCTGCTCATTTACCTTTTGTCCCTGCCTTGATATGAGGGAGGCCATCCCAAAAGTAAATCAAGGGACAAAATGAACTGCATTATTAGCTTGGGTGCTAAAATCTCCGTAACTTGGGCTGCTAGGAAGGCCAGAGTTATCCTTCTCCCCCTGTACTCCTGACTTTGGAATCATAGGGGGCTCCTTCACTCTCTGAGCTTGACAGTTACAGCTTCATTAGTCCATGCCATCCATGCTGTTCCCATGGTTACAACACTTTACAGGCAGTGAGGGCAGAGGCCCATTCACCTTCCATTCCCTCAGGAGCAGAGCCAACCTCTGCATTCATGTCCCATTATGCAGGAGAAGACTACAAGCCTGCCATTACCTGTCTTCCAATGATATAAAGCTCTGCACGAAGCCTCCTCACACTATTCCCATACTCGGGATATTCAGCGTAGCCACTTTCCTATTTGCTGAATGCTTGTGACAGGAGATTTTCAGAATAAAGACCAGATGGAGATCTGTGTATGGAGGCTGCAAAATTTCATTTTCTCCTAACCAACTATGCTCTCTTTTATTTTACTTGAAGCAAGTGTGGCAGGGATGGGCAACTGAAAATGTTAATTGATAATTCCCTTCTATGCTCCTTCTGCAAGTCTGGATTTGTAAAAAATCTACACAACCTTGGCACTTACATCTATTTCGGTACGTATCTTTTGAACACCTTAGAAAACAAGTGAGATGTATTCACTTTATCCCCGAATGCACAGTTTAAATACTTCTTGATTTTTCCCCCCTGAGCCACAAAACTCCAGTGTAATATTAAGGGAAGTGGAAAAAAATCCATCTGACTGCTAAGTTCTGATCTGCACATTTCTCTAGAAGAGGCAGATCAATTCAAGTTGAAAAGAGATTCCTCCAGCATTCCTAGTGGCAATGATATCACGTGTGTATATTTATCTGTAGGAAGCAAAGGGCAAATTTTTCATGCTCAGCTGCTCTGTTTTCCATAAAAAAGGGACTTTGCCTGTGTATGAATACTATTAATGCACATTTGTTTCCAATTTTCTGACCTGTTCTATTTTTCTATGAGGCAGCATTTTTGTGGTAAGAATATTCCATTCTCTGAGATCAATATGTTGTTCTTGGGAAAATGCAATATTTTCCTCCTAGCTAACACGCTGATTGCTATTAAGTTGGCTACATGGAATCTGGCTGGCAACATACTGACCACATATTGCATATGATATGATGTAATACTATTTTCTCTCTGTTTTGCTCTTTTTGAATTTTCCAGTTCATTGTCTGGAATTTCTCTGAGGCAGTGTGGTATCTCTCTATATTAATCCTGCAAAGGAATACTCATGTAGAAAAAAAATTCCTACATCTCTTTCAGTTATTAGCAGCTATTTTCACAGTGCAATCCTATATGTAGCTATTTAGAGGGAAGTCTTACTGAATTAAATGGTACTTAAGGCCAGGTAAGTATGTATATGGCCTTAGCCATAATTCTCCCCAGCAAAATGGCTGTATATATTGGTTATGTAGAGCCTGGTGTTACATTTTAGTCACTAAATACTTGGAAATGTTCCAGTTCTTCTTCAATTTTCATAGCCTGATGAAGAAGAAATGAACTGGATAGAAGGGATGAATCTCTCTCTCTCTCTCTCTCTCTCTCTCTCTCTCTCTCTCTCTCTCTCACACACACACACACACACACACACACACACACACACACACACACACACTGTACCATTGCTTTTTATGCCCCTCTGCAGAAGGGACACTTCTGCAAAAGGAAAGACCACCCCCAGGCTGTGAGTCAACAAGCTGGAACAAGCTCATACCAACTGAATGGTAACAAATTAGTTGCCCATCCCAATTGTCATTAAGCACACAGCAACAATTGAGCTACAAGCAATAAGCAATAGGCTTACAAGTAACTAGATCATTGTTTTATGGCACCCCAAAGTATACTGCACACTTCAGTGCTAAGTAAAAAAAGGAAAGCAAATGCTCATGGCCTCACCCAGTACAAGCAGCGTAACAAATCATTCACCAAAGAAAATAAGATGCCAGGAATAAAATTTGCAATAATACTCCTAGGGAATGAACACCTCTGATTTTAACACACACACACACACACACACACACACACACCAGAGAGAGAGAGAGAGAGAGAGAGAGAGAGAGAGAGAGAGAGAGAGAGAGAGAGAGAGAGAGAGTAGAATAATAAACAGATATGTAAGGCCCTGTTCATTCCTCAATATAGTTCTATTTATTTTGCAGATGCATATCAGTTTTATACTTGTCCAATATTTACGGGTTTGAAAAAGATCCCTGAGAACTGGTATGCTAAGATTTTAATTTTTTTTGAAAAGCAGCACTGTTGATATAACACAAGAATTTGCTTTATACTACGGGAGTTTAGAGTCTGGATTTCAAGGTATCAATATTAAATCAAACAGTTCACACAGAATTTGAACATAAACAGAGTTCATTTACCCAATAATACTAAGTAAATATGTTTTTGTGCAACTTTATATGAACAAAAATTCTATCTCTATGCCAATTTGCAACTATAACTCTTCTTTTAAAAGACCATAACCGAATTTTCATCTATATAATAAAATAACAATCATAAACATGTCCAATTCTTCATAGTAAATATAAACTTTTGTGCAATTTATATATGCTTCATATACTTCCAAAATAAAATAGACATTTGAAATCCAACCTACAGATGGAATAGCACTTTTAAATCATCTTTGTAGAATCATAGTATGCAATTGTCTCACTGCTCACAAACAGCTCAGAAAAATTAAAGCATAGTGGTTAAATTTTGCGTAGATTCAACACACCATCACAGAATCTTTCACAAAGCTATATAAAATTTTCATAACATTTAACACACACCTACCTATAGGAAGTAAGATTTATCTAGCTATACAGCTTTACCTCCAACCCAGTTCTGCCCTCTTTGATCAAGAGAGAGTTGATCCATTGCAGGGGTCCCTAAACTTGGCAACTTGAAGACTTGTGGACTTCATCTCCCAGAATTCTCCAGCTAGCGCTGGCTGGAGAATTCTGGGAGTTGAAGTCCACAAGTCTTCAAGAGACCTCTGATGCATTGATTTGACAGGAATTGATTAACTGGCTTGTCACCCAAGTATGATGTTGTAGGCTGAAAGTGAGTGCTGGTTCCAAAGTCACCTGGCCAGCTTTCATGCCCAAAGTGGGACTAGATCTCAGAGTCTCCTGGTTTCTAGCTGGACCACTAGACCAAAATGGCATATAGGACATCACATCACACTTTTCAAGACTGTTTAGAGCATTTACAGAAACACAGTATGGATCTGAAAATTTCTATTTAACAGATTACAATACGTACATTGGAAGAGATTTGCTATCATGGATGGTTCCACAGCTGATATATGACATTGCAGTGAATCAGAAGTAATCGTTCTGAATTTCCCCTACATTTCTCATTTCTGAGAATGTCTAGTAACATGGTGATAAAACATGTGCTACAAGTTTCCTCATGTAACTAGTTGCTGTTTATTGGAACATGGATATTTGAAGCCGAGTGGTGGTCATCTTAACAATAAGCACCACATCATCCTTGCATGCATTCCCTCCAGCTGAGACTCAAGTCAAGAACATTCTTTGCAGGGTACTTCAGATGACTGCTGGCTGCCTGCAATTTAGCAGTTTGAATCTCACCAGGCTCAAGGTTGACTCAGCCTCCCATTCTTCTGAGGTTGGTAAAACGAGGGCCCAGATTGTTGGAAGCGCAATAGGCTGACTCTGTAAACCACTTAGAGAGGGCTGCAAGCCCTGTGAAGTGGTATATAAGTCTTAAGTGTTATTGCTATTCTAAAAAGACATATTCTACAAAGAAATATTCTGGTTAAGGGTTGCACTTATGACTTCTGCATGCACAGCAGGTACTGTACCACTTAGCCTTTCCATGTCTCTTTCTCACATGAAAACAGAAATAGTACTCTCCTATGGAGCAGGTGGGAGATTATAATGTGAACTTCCTGACTGGGACACGATTTGCACTGGGGACTCTTAGCCACATAATCCATACTACCATAAGAAAGGGCTGGTGTTTTTGACAGCAGCTACATCCAGTTGCCCACGTAAGAATCCATTCAACAACAACAAAGCTCAAGTAACTGTTCAAGCCACATATTAGCGCTGAAGTATGAAGTCCTATTATGAAGTAATGGGGTTTGGGAGGGAGGGAGAGAGCCATGCCTCCTAAGCTATTTTATTGTAGGAGGCCAGAAAGAGGCATTCTGTTTTTCTTGAACTTGTGTTGCTGCACATTTCACCACTCACCATTCAATCTTTGCCTTAAGGTTTGCTATACTAAATCAAAGATATAATAGCATGTATTATAGGATCTGCTTACCTGGAAAGGTCCTGCAGGATTGATGGGTACATGTACTTGCTGCCACATATTTCCTTTGTCTCCTCTGAGTGACAAGGCTTGAGTGGGTTGCTTATTCTTCACGTGAACCAGGAGATTTAAGGATCCTATAAAGGAATGGCATGAAACACTGGAGTCATACTGCTTCTTTGCAGCAATCCTTTTGACATAGGGATCAATTGACATTTGCATCTATATTAGATCTTGCACATTGGTTCTTTCACTGAATGCATAAGATGTGAGTATGGGCTATTAGCAATCTATATATCTTTCATTTTTACAATCTTGGAGTAGAAGTATACATTTAAAAATCTTTTGCATTGTTTCCCTGAAGAATTCTAGTTAATTCCCAGTTAATCTTATCCCAACTTGGGTGCTCTTTATTCATTCGGTAAGTAATATCCCAGTTTAATGTATGCCCCCATTCTCTCCTCCTCATTTTTTTAAGCTGAAAAGGAAGATCTAAAAGAAATGAACATGTTGCAGTCCTTTATTTCTATCAAGAACCCTGATCTGGTAGGGGGTCTAGTGTCTTGGACTACAATGTCTACATCCAGACAACCTTGGTTATAATTATTCTTCAGACATTTGCCACCATGGGGAGGTTGAGGGACCAATTGTGACATTGATTTAAGAAAGGCAGTACAGAAAATGGACATTGAACTGTTTGTAAACCAAACTGCAAACTAAACTCAACTGCAGCCATGACACTGAGTAAATACATGTAGGATAAGTAGAAATCTCTTCACTAAACAGAGGGTTAGATTCAATGGTCTAAATTACCACTTCTAACTCAGTGAATATGAATTCAGGTTCAGTTAACATTCCCTGTAGAAATTCTTTCCCAGAATCATCCTGCAGCATACACCTCTATAATAGGCATCTAAGGAGCATTAAAGCTAATAAAATATGTGTTTAATAGGCATCTGGTCTGGCAGACCTTATCAAAGAGCAAGCTTCAATGAGCAAGCTCTTGTCTGCACATATTGTTTTCTGAAATGAATGTTTATTTAATTGATTTCCAAATGATCACCATGGGAAATGTGCTAGGATGGGCCAAAGCTATACAAAACTTTGCATAGAAGACAATTTCCAATTGCAAGGCTGTGAATATACTGCTTGAGTATATAGCCTTGAATATACAGCCTGGCTGCTGAAGGAAGCAGATACTACCAAGTTACTGAGCTCATAATTTTATAAACATACTTTTCTGGAGGTAAGTTACCTGAAACCAGGAGGAACTAGGGTAACGGGAAGACAGGTAGAATGGAATTTGCAACTGAACTTTTTAGAAAATGGATGCCCAATTGCTATATAGTAGAATGATAGCTGGCCTGTGGCTGGATAAATCCAGTTTGAAACTTCAAACTCCACTTAGCCATGAGATTACTAGACACTGTAATTGAGTCGATCTCACAGAATTACTCATGAAGGTAAAATAGTGGAAGACATGCCATCCTGAACAGCATAAAAACATTGATAAATCTTATTTTTATTACAAGACAAAGGTTCTCCTAGAAATCTATTTGTCTTGTCTCCCTTAACTCTCTAAATTTAATGTACTTTTTGACCTATTATAAATTACTAGTCATTCAAGACATGCTAAAAACACACATAAAATCCAGACATTTCATTGGTCTTTTTAGAAAAAAATGCCATCACTGGGGTCAGGTTTCAATTTGTCTCAGTAATATCCAGAATTAATGATTAAAGAAAGAAGTCTAAACAAAAGAAAAAAATCTGCTTAAACCCAAACTATTCTTAGATTGTTTTCCAATTTTTTTCTATGTGTTGGTTGATATGTGAATGGGTGTTGATACATATAATTTAACTTCACTTATATCTGTAGAATGAACTATTCGTGTTAAACCAAAGAACATAGTCAATTTTGGCCACCTGAGGAATGTAACTTGAAGGAAGGAGAATAAGTTGCTCTGTGACACTGGAGTGATGATCAATTATGATTTCACTTGCTTTGCATGATGGATAGGGTGTTTTTTCCTGAAACAGGAAATCTGATTATTATGCTTTAAACCAGAAGTTTTAGGTTTGGTGATTTGCATCCCTAATTTAAATCATTCCACTCTAGAACCAGCTACTGTCCCTAACAGCTAAGAAGTAAAAGATTTCCTTGACATTATTCACCAGATTACTGTTCTGAAGAGGCAGATAGCAATATTACACAGCAGGCAGGTTCTATATTACTACAAAAATGTGACTGACAATTGCATTTTCATGGCTACACATTCTAATGGAACCCAGATAAAATAAAATGGAACTGCCATATTTAATTCTGTCAATCAAGAAATGTATTAATCAGCTCCAAATGGATATTGGAGGAAAGGTGGGCCAACACCCAAATATTTGAGTTGTGGTGTACAATGAATATAATAACTCTTCTGCTGAGATCTGAGTTATACATATTCCATATTGGTCTCAAGCTAGCAACAGAGTGAAGGGATCCAGTGGTGAGATTCAAAAAATTGGCTTGGTGGGCATAGCAGGGGAAGGATACTGCAAAATCTCCAGTCAGAGGGGTTATTTGCCAGTTCTTTGAACTACTCAAAATTTCCGCCACCAGTTCTCCAGAACTGGTCAGAACCTGCTGAATACCACCTCTGAGGGATCTATACTTTGTCCCAATATTGCTTTAATTAAATGCACGTGCATGTATTTATACATATATAAGCACAGCAAGTTGTCTCATGAACCAGAGAAATGGGCATTTTCAGGCTGCATTTGAAACAAGTTCCTTTTCTGCAACTTTGGAGCCCTTTCCATCTGAACTACTAGATTTCAGTCTCCTGTGGTTTGGGTAGCGGAACAGTCAAAACAGAAATCTTTTACTTTTCCCTTCTGCCTGTCCCCTCTCCCTCATGTTTCTCCTGACACAACTCCATTCACATACACCAGGGCCCCTACATCAATGCCCAGGGCCTTGGGCATTGGGGTTCTTGCATCTTTCCAAGCTGTTATACCCAATTCACAGCCAACAAAAGTTTGCTTATGTTCAGTAATACATTATCTGCATGAAATCTGTTCTCCCACTACTAGAAGAAGTTGGTCCTCAGCAACTTGGGTAGAAGGCAATTATTTTCTTCCTTTGCAACATCCAGTCTTCTTTAACATCTGATACCTATTTGAAAGTGGACATCAGACAGAGATCTGGCTAAACTGGCAAGGCAACCAGAGCTGTTGATAAACTGGAAGGGGTTTAGAAGTGTGCAGTGCTGATGAGAATCCTGTAGCGGTTCCACAAATCAGTGTAAAGTTGGCTTTGTTCCCAGGCCTGGGCATAGAGTGGTTGTTGAGGCACTGTTAGGTGTTTTTTTTTTTTTTAATGTATTGGCTTGTTTGTTCTGGACATGCATGCTTTTTCCCCTTTCTTTCCCTTTTTTTACTTTTTAGATATAAGCCATCCAGAGTCATTGGCCAAATAAATCCAAATGAACAAACAAATAAATAAAGTCATAAATTGGCTACTATAGTGTGACTGCTGGGCTAGCTCTGATGAGTTTCAACAGGATCAACTTTATGTTAGGAACATTTCTCAGACCATTTCCATCAGCTTGAATGGGAGGCACTAGGTCAGTTCAATAAAAGGATCCCTCCAGGTCTCAAGCTTTAAGAAATAATCCTGAAAACTATTTTGGACCAAATCTTTTGAACAGAGAAATTGAATTTTAATGGACAACTCTCTCTGTGTCGTCCTTCTTTCAAGCTGGATAAATGCCAGACACTGCACTCATTAACTTGTGAAAACATCTGGAGGACATTTACACTTCCTTCATTATCCGTCTGAGTATCTCCAGCATTTCTGGCTCACGTCATGATTAATAATCAATTTAGCAAAGAAATGCCAGGAAATCAGGCATCATTCAGTGTTCTGATCTTATCTACTCATCCTAACTATAACCTTCCAGGCAAAAATATGCCAGCACAGCCAGGAGTGGACCAAATTATCCAGAAAATGAATTCTAATGCCTCTATGAAGAAGACAAAGAACAAAGGGAAGTGAAACAGCATCTGGAAAGCAAATATATATATATATATATATATACACGCTTTGAAATTCTCACCATCAAGCAAACTGAAACAACGTGCATTTTTTTTGCAGAAAGTTGCATGTTTGCACCAATCAAGGGAAGAAAAAGAACCAAGAAAATGTCATTTCGTCGACTGGAGGCTCAGGAAGCATTTTGAATAAATTATGGTTTATTGCTTAATCTTGCTCCTCTTTTTTCAATTAAAGTGGAAGAATATAAATGGGAAAACAGGACAAATAAACTGGGGACATACAACTCGGTTCTGTTCTGCTGTTCTGTTGTTTAGAATGAGGAAATTATTTTTCTGAATACTGTACATATACAATATATACATATACATATACATTTATCTGAATAGCAAGAGGAGGTGGTATGCCTAAATTTGGACAATATGTTTTAAATACTGTAGTCTAACGTTTAAAAATCTGGAGACTAAATCCCTAGTGATGAGATCATATAGGTCTATTAGGTTGTGATGGCAAGATATGATTATTAGTGAACTGCTCATCAAAAGGTGAGAATATTTGAATCTCAAAGGTTCAGATATTACACAGAGCCTGCATTTTAGAGAGAACTCAAAATGTTCAGATATTAAAAGGAGAGAAGTCAAAGTCCGAAGTAAGATTGTAAATGTTACATCAGGTTGAGAAATCTCCCTGGATCACTTTCCCCAACTAGTTCTTATTCAGCTTGATGAAAGAAAATGTTATTTGAATATGACAATTTTGGAGAAATTTACATCTTTAGCTCTAATATGGCGGAAGGCAGGGGTGGGATTCTACCAGTTCGCACCTATTCGCTAGAACCAGCTGTTAACATTCTAAGCAGTTTGGAGAACCGGTTGTTAGAAGAAATTACTGGCCTAATCCTGTAAGGAAGGCAGGAAGGAAACATTCTGGTGTTGCTTACAGAAACTGCCTCTCCGTTAACCCTTACTACATTCTTGGAAGGACTAGACTTCCTGTCTCAGGAACTTCTCTGGAGTTTTTTTCCCCCTCCTTTGCTGGTACTTTGTTTATGTGGAGTGACCATTCAAAGTTACAATGGCACTGAAAAAAATGACATAACCATTCTTCACATGACTGTTGCAGCATTCCCACAGTCATGAGAGACCAGGCGAGGAGATGCATGCCTCGATTTGAGTGATACTGAGTTGGCCACATCCAATCAATAATATGACCACCAAGCCATGTCCACCCAGTCACATGTCCACCAAGCCACGCCCACCACTTAAGCCATTCCCACCGAACCAGTTAAAAATTTTAATCCCACCCCTGGCTGAAGGTGTGTGTGTGTGTGTGTGTTTGCTTTGTGCAATAATTTCTCCAGCAATCTTCAGCCTTCCTGGCAACCCATCCCTCTGGAGTTTTTAGTACTCATGCTACTGATTATACTACAGGCAGGAATGGAAGGAATGCTCTTGAGAAATTGTTGGGGAATCTCCCCTGGATACAGTAAGTTAAAATATCCTGATTCACCTAAGTTCTCTTCCTTTGGATAATTTTCTTTTTGTTAAGGGAGCATTGGGGTGGGAAGAAACTCTCTCACAAGCACATCTCATTTCCCCCAAAGAACCAATATGCTGTAGCTCAGCTGGCACATTATACACATGCAAAAACAGAATGTCATTGGAAGCACTCATGCAAGTTTGGAAAAAGAACTGGCTACCTTAACGATATAAGGAAAGTAGCATCTCATGCCTATACCTGCTTCTCTGAAATACTCCTTTTAAAGGAGTATTTCTTCCCTCTTTTTAAGGTTCTTTTTTTGTTTTGATGATGACTTTTAATAAAGATCTCAAGAAGTGAAACAATGTCTTTATTAGCTCACAGTCATCTTGGTCATCTTTTCATTTTCTTCTCCTGTTTATCTTCTCCTGTTTGGCCATTTCTTCCCAGACTAAAATGCATTTGGCTTTTCCTTGAAACATCTGCACTGAAAAGGACTGGCTAGGGTTCAGTGCCAATTACGTGCAAAGGATCAAAGCTCTCCATGGCAAAAAAACAGAAGAAATCCCTGGACGCCAATTGCCGTTTTTCACATATGGGGATGAACATGGTATTTGTCTTTTTATATAAATATTTAATATGTTTATTTATGTTATTATTATAACTATATTAACCAAAAGACAAATAAAGGGCGATAATAAATGGTGAGGAACTGATCAATGTGTGGGAGGGCTGTGCCTGCTGCTACCTCTTTATAAGATCCGAGCTGGCATTTTAGAAGAGCGTCTGGTATACAAAAGAACACCAGCTGTGATACCAGATACAGTAGCCCAGGGGGATGCATTTAAATGCTACAGATTTCTGGATGAAAAGGTCTGATTTCAGTTTCCATTCAACAGAAAACTTACTTAGTTAGACAGAAGATGTACCTAAAACATGTTGTAGATAGCCCAGTGATGTTAAAGGAAGCATGGCAAATAGAAACATCAGTAACTCTCTCTATATTTTTCACAATCATGAGTTGTGGCACATTGTTCAATTCTGCAGACATGGAGAGAGGAAGAAAAGAAGTAAATGGCTAAATGTAGAAGTTATGAGAACAACCTGACAAGAATGCCAGTTTCACAAGTCATCCCAAAGCTGATATCAAATCAACAATTGGGTTGTTCAGTAATATATTTAGGAGAGTTGGAGGTAGATCTGTAGTTGTACAGTAGTTTAGAGGGGAGATGAGGTAGATGGTTCATGGTCAAAAACCCTGGACTGTAGAACACAAGAAAGATCCAGAGAATCCAAAAGTAGATGGAAATCCATGGAAACTCTGACTCAACTCTGAAACAATTATAAACGTTTACTTAAAAAAAACAACACGTCTGTCTGTCTGTCTATCTATCTATCTATCTATCTATCTATCTATCTATCTATCTATCTATCTATCTATCTA
>BLBF01000018.1:23929458-23972951 GCA_015471245.1 Laticauda colubrina
CTATCTATCTATCTATCTATCTATCTATCTATCTATCTATCTATCTACCATCTACCTTCTATCTTTCCAATCTATTTGCCACCCATCTCACAGTTCAAGGATTAATTTTAACTATTAACATCTGTATTTGATATTGCTGAAAATAAACAGTGATAACAACATCTCTTAACAGATAATCAGAGTTGGAAGGGACCTTGTAGGTCATCTAGTCCTCTTAATTTAATCTCTTCTAGTTTTCACCAGCTCTCTAGCATAATTTTCTTCTGATGTTCACCAAATATGTTGGAACTACACCTCCCAGAATTCCTGGCTGGAAGGAATTGGTATATGGAAGAAAAATTCCATAATTCTTTTGATTTGTATTGTACACATCTAGAGTCACATTCTTTTCATTTGTATTGCAAAGCTCGTACCTCCCTTGCACAGTCTTCTTTAATCCGTTTGAGATGACTATTTTTGTAAAATAATCTACATTTGGTAACATCATTTGTTTTTTCATTCCCTTTTTTAAAGCACTGCCTGACCCAGGAACGTGACATCAAATTTAATGTAACCTTATATATATCATGATGTCAGGTTTTAAAGCAACTTAAAATTATCATGATTATTATGCATGATTGCTTAGAAATCATAGCTCTAATGGTCTTAAAGCCACTGCTTCCATCTAGCTTATTAAAGTCTGCATTGAGATAGCATCTCTCCAAAGTTTCAAACAAGAAATCCTTGGAAATGATGGGAGCCAAACACATGGCTTTTGACCACATGTAAAACAGAGTGCTACCAAACAATGATTTGTGACATAAGATTTAATAAGGAAGGTACTGTAGCTAAATAATAATCGGAACAGCTAAACTCAAGAAAAATTTACATTCAATTCAGCTGCATCTGTCAAACCTTGGCAGGGGGCTGGCAGTTGGGTTAAAAATGTCCCCTTGCTCCCAATCCCATGAAATAAACAGATTGTAAAAAACCCATTCCATTCCTTGTGATGATGACACCACATCAGTGGATTGTCTCTTGGAAACCCTCCAGAAAATTGGGTGACTGAGTTGCAGTTCTGATTTGCTGATTTGTCAATGGTTGCTCAGCCTTATAAAGGACATTGTTATTTTTTCAAGAATATTTATTTAATTTATTTCCTTGTGTGAATTGCAGGCTTGGATTGAAATCAACTGCTATAAGCCAACCATGGGAAGTACTTGTTAATTGATAAACACTTAGTTCATTAATTATATAGTCAAGAATGTTTTTAAAGGTCTTGAGGAGAAGACTGTCTTTTAAACAGGAAGAACATAAAAAAATAGGCCTTTGGACATCACAACTGCTTCAGGATAATTTATAATGATAAGTTGTAATGAATGGGAAGAAATCCCATTCCAGAGAATTCAAGCATTTAAGATAGATAAATGAGCTGACCTCTTGGTCCAGGTAATGGGCAGCGACAATTGAAGTCTGGGAAAATCAAACAGAGAAACCAATCAGATGGGTTTCTATCTGACTAGAGTTGGTAAATGTGAATATTCATATTTATTTTCTTTCTCGAAAGAAAAATGGGAATATCTCTCATCCATGGTTCTTGGGAAACCAGGTAAGAAGAATAGCCCCAACCATTGAGATCTGAGTTTTGGATTAAGGGCATTTTACTTTATTTTTGCCCAGGATTCAGCACAGTGTAATGCACTGTATGGGAAAGGAACAGTACAAGGGAGATAGCAACAGTGATTGTACTACCAAAGAGCTGCTCCCTGGTGTTTCGGGAAGAAGCATTCCTAGTGGAAGGCGAAGCCTAAAAGAGCACAGTGACCTTGAATGGGCAAAGGCATAGAAGTGGTTTGTGTATAATCAAGAAAGGCAATTGCAGTTGTGGTGGGTAGAATAACAGCACTTAAAGAAAAAAAATGGAACTGTCAGTGGCCCTTTATATATTTCCAGGGTAAATCGGTTAAAATAAATTCCAAGTGGGAAGTTGATAGGTATTCCATTTACAAAGCAGAACTTTTAATTGCATTTATTAGAGATTTTAATTTGCTTTTATTTTTGATGTTATGTGTTCTCTTGTGATTTTTATTCTAGGAACTGCCTTGGGATTTTAAAAATGGATTAAAATGCAAATTAGGCTAATTTGCATAAAACATGAATTAGGCTGCTGCTGCTTGGATGTTTAGATTATGGCAATCCTAGGTATAACTTTAAAAGATCCCTGAACTTGGGGGGGGGGTGTTTCTGTACTTTTCTCTCCCCTCTCCTTGATCTTCGTGTGTTTTGTCATCTAAAATATAAACTTGAAATCTGGGAGTGTCACAGCGCCTGTTTGTGCTATGTTACTCTAGAGATTTTTTGGCCCTGCAATGGGGCTATAATACTTTATGGTGAGCTAAATAATAATAATTTCAACAGGTTCACAAGCTAAAGATGGAGAAATGTTTTCCCAACAACTGCAGAAATGTGACTTTTTGGCATAGGACTGGTTTCAGGAGTACCAGAACCCCAACAAGCCAAAAAGCAGCTGCTTAATTTCTGCTTTCCCATTTATTGTTCGTTTCCCTGACTTTCCAGGAATTCCTGTATTTCCTGACTTTCCTGTATTTCCAGGAAAGATGGCTCTAATGCAACTTGTGCTAAAATACTGATTTCACATAAAGCCCCCTGCAGGAAAGTCCAGGGGTGAGGTAGAACTCTCAGTAAGAATCTATTACCTTTCGTAATCTTATAAACAAATATGGGGTTTTTTCTCACTTAAATCAATGATAATGAAAAGTAATGAGCAACAAGAGTGTGTTCTTGGCTATGCAGTACTGGTAGCAAGTTTCAGGTCTGCAGAGAAGTAGAGGTGTCAAGGGGAAGAAAGAGAGAGAGAGAGATGGGAAAAGCCAATTCTCTTGATAGCAGAGGAAGAAAAATATCATGCAGCTCCAAGCTGAGATTTTTAGTAATGCAATTTGTCTCTATGCCATGATAAGATGTATTTACTCTTCTCTTGGCTCTAATGATTCTTCATAAAGCAACATGTGTCTAATAGGCACAACTGCAGAATCTCAGCTGCCTCATGATCTCATTGACTTGGTGCATTGTTTTAATGATGCCAGTTGGTATTCTGCCTAAATTGCCCAGCTACTCGCCCAGTCTGCCAGCTTCCTCACAACACATAAAACAGTTTCTATTACACAGAAGCATTTTCTCCAGGTCACTTTTGCTATATAGTTTTGTTCGGTGGCCTAATGAACACAAATAAGTCATCCTGATGGCTAAATGCAGCGGTAAAGCAACACGATGGGAACATGGTATAAAATAGTGCATCCCTTTAAAATAAAATTCTGTTCTCTTGAGGGTGACATTTGCTTAAAACAGGACTTCAAAGCTTTTTTTTTTAATGTGAGGAAAATGCTACAATGTCCTAGCTAGCTTTTTCCAGCAATATGTTTCTCCAGGGAATATTAATTCTTATGTTGCTCGAAATTACTGGCAGTAACTTTCCTTTTATTCATAAAAAAGCAGCTCTATCACCTTATGTATATATTTTTTTTAAAGGAAAAGTCCTGGAGGCTTGCTTTTTGCATTTCACGAGCTGGGCCAAAATCTCCAGGAGATTTTTCTAGAAATAACATTTTTAATTTAGGGTCTTATTGGTGACCCAAGGGAGTACAGAAAAAAAAGAAAAGAAAGAAAAGCCCTTAGCAACAACTATTGAATAAAAGATGATCAAATCCTCACACTATATAAAGAGGTGTGATATATAAACTCATGACTCACACCTAACCACATCTGAAGACCCTTTTGGCACTGTCTGGAGCAGTCCCAAATTGCACGACCAAAACTCAGCGGCAAAGGACAAACATTGTTGGTGGGCAACAGAACTTCAAATTAATCTTCCTCCCTTTCTGCTAGTCATGTCAGGCCCTGATCCCTACAAAGCTCAGTTTTAAAAAAAGTAGTTCCCCTTACAAAAAGGCTACCTACCCCTCCTCTAAATATCTTCAACTTGCCTTTTAAAACCAATTAATTTGGTCTCAACAACACTCCCTTCTTGCAATATGCATAACTGAGTTAATGTTGTTCTTCGAAGACATACATGGGAATCTGAGGCTGTGTCAACAGAACATTTGGAGTGGAGTGTCTCTGGAGATTCTCATTCTCCAGGTCATGATTGTCCCCAAGATGCTAGTTCAAGAGGCAGCTAGACTTTCTTTGTTTTTCCTTGAAGACATTTTGCTTCTCATTCAGAATTGAAGAAGCTTCTTGGGATGAAAAGTGAAACATCTTCAAGGAAAAACAAAGAAACTCCACTTGCCTCATGAACAGTTACCTTTGGGACATTTGGAGTGGAAATGTATTATATGTCTATTCCAGATTCAGAGTACAACATAACAGAGTTGGAAGGGACCTTGGAGGTCTTCTAGTCCAACCTCCAGCTTAAACAGGAGATCTTATACCATTTCAGACAGATGGTTGTCCAATATCTTTTTAAAAAGCAGTGTTGGAGCACTCACAAAACTTCTGGAGGCAAGTTGTTCCACTGATTAATTGTCCTCACTGTTATCAAATTTCTCCTTAGTTCTAGATTGCTTTTCTCCTTGATCAGTTTCCATCCATTGCTTCTTGTTCTGCCTTTAGGTACTTGGAAGAATAAGTTGACTCCCTCGTCTTTGTGGCAACCCCTTAGATATTGGAATATTGCTATCATCTCCCCCTACTCCTTTTCATTAAACTAGGCATACCCAGTTCCAGCAACCATTCTTCATATGTTTTAGCCTCCAGTCCCCTATCATCTTTGTTCCTCTCTGTACATTTTCTATGACCTCAGCATCTTTTTTACACTGTGGTGACCAAAACTGGATGCAGTATTCCAAGTGTGTCTATACAGATTCTTAGTTGTAATTAAGACAGAGTTCACCAATTGGTTAATATCTCCCAGGGAAAATTCTATCTCCTTCTCTCCTTCCCCCTTGTGAGAACATTTTTTTTTGCCCCATGCATATTTGAATAATTTGAATAATTATGGCAATCTGTCTTCAGAAAATCTTGCTTCAAACATCTGCAGTATAAAAAGGATGGTTTTAGGAAGATTGATTCACATTACCTCCAATCAGGTGATCCAGAAAGTGGTCGCTGCTTGTTTATTGTGATTAAAATGTTTTTCAGTGGAAATATGATTCCCACTCCCATCCACCCATCTTACTGTGCAAAGCAAATTGATCTGGATGTGAAGTGAAGCGATTATATGATTGCTTTGCTTAACAGCCAACTCTGATTCACTGTGTATTTTGAATTGATTTGAAATCATATAAATCAATGTTTGGCAGTCTGAAATCTTAATAAGACATTTATAGAAGGAGTAATAGGCCACTTCTGGCATTTTGCCTCGAGATGTTTAATGGCAGCAGCAGCACGATATCTAATCTGATTTATTAATTCTGATCATGTAAAAAGTGATCTTTAGGATGTGGTGTGACCTTTGACACTCTTTTAGTCATCATGTTACTGACATGATGACTATGAGGTTGGAGTTGACTTATAAGTAACAGAATATTTTTCAAGTTAAATATGTGTGTTCAGGATCTTGAACAGAAGAGACCACAAGAACACTATTTGATATAGAATGTCTAATTATTATTTCATGTGTAGCCCCGATGACAACCCAATTACTTCTTAGTGACAATACTCCAATAGAATGTTTGTTAAACCCTGATACAATCTTCTTTTAGAAAAACAATTGAAGCCATGTCTTTTTAATCCAGCTATAACAATAGCTTCTGAACTAGACTGTATTTTAAATTGTGTAAGGCTTTGCGCAATTTATTATTTTATTATTGGTTTTTTTTAAATCATATTTAGTTTAATTGTTGTATATTTTAGTTTTTAAATTTGATTGGTTCTATTGTGGTAGGTTTATTTAGATTGTTTTTTTATTGCTCTTTTCTACACTACTCCGGGACTTTTACAAGGAATATGAGTAGCATAGATACGAATACATATGAATACATTCATATGAAGAAATGCTCAGGATGATTCTCCCTATAGCTCCATCCAACCATCTTAACATGTGAGTATCGTTCACTACATGGATCAACGACACATTGGGAACAATCTTTTTGCTGCCTACATTATTTCAGAAATTGAATGCGACTGAAGACCATCTGTCTTAGGACAAAGATTTTCAGAAAATAGCTCTAGAGACCTCGGAGGGCAAACTGGGCAAATAGCATCAAGGAATGTTAATTATTCCCCATCTACACATAGAAGCCATCATTCTTTCCTGCCATGTACAATTGTCCAAAGTTTTTTTACAGCCTCATTATGATAAGCCTATGAAAAAATTACCCCCCCCCCCAAAGAATTATGAGTTCTAACATTTGAATTCAAGATGCACTTGAAATTCTGGTTGATTATAATGTAGATTTTAGAAACCTGGAAGGTCTCCATTCCTGCAACACCTAGTTTACAGAATTCCTGTAATAGGCTGTAATAGGCTGCTCTATGAGGTTTCTGGATGAGTACAATGAAAAAGGCTTTGCTACTCAGGAAATATTAATGGACCTCTGCAAAACTCTTCATTTTCTACATGAGACAGAAAGCATTTTCCTATAAGTAAAGAAATTAAAACATCAACCATGTGTGCGAGAGAAAAAAAGAAAGAGGTACAGGAGCTGAATTTTGTAAGGGAAGGGAGGAAAGCAGAGGAACCTTGAATCTGTAACTTTGCCTGAACAGAAACCCTTAGTACCATAAGTAGGTGGTGAGAATGGCTACCTTCTCAGTTGGATCTGCTTTTATTGAGAATCCAGCAGTGAGGTAAACTAACAGTGGTTTGGATTAAGTGAATTTGCAAACAGCTGCAAGCCACTGAGTTTTTCCTTTCCCTGCAATGAGAGGTTGGAAAATAATGTATCACAGCTTTACTTATCCTTGCAGAAACAGTACTTATACTTTCAAGGCCAGATAGTACAACTCAAATTACTTGCCAGAAACCAAAGATATGCTGCCCTGAGTTAAGAAAAGCTTTAGGTTAGCTCTGTGGTATATCACAAAGACTGATGTCATGTCAAACATTCTATCTCATTCTCAAGCCCACCATGTAAGCTGACCAAACAATCAAAACCTTCCCTTGCTATCTACATTCAACAGCTACAGTCCTGAACACAATGCCAGTCTTCCTAATTATCATCTCATCATTGACATAATCTAATGTAGGCATGCACATTTCTCATAAGCCAAATAATATATTTGGCTTTTAAATACCATGTTGGAGGTTGCATTCCAAAAAGGAATACTCAGGCTGATTTTATTTAATTCAATTGTGATTAAAAGTAAATGTAGTTGATACAATTACTCACCATTCATATATCTCATAAAATCTGTCATCTTAAAATTATATGTTATGACTCCATTGATGAACGAGATGGAGCCGAGACACCTAAGACTCGATAATTTATCCTGAGGAACGAACCTCCTTGATTGTCTCTGTGTCAGCTGTCTCTGTGTCAACGTTAGAATAAGACGGTCTGATGGGTAGAGAACTCCAATGAGACGATCCAATACTTAAAGACTTATGATAACATCCTACTCCATGGATGGATGACAAGTGGACGAAATCACGGGTGGTGGTATAGTTAGGAGGTGGGGCTGGAATGGGAGGAGAAATGGAATCGCTGATACGGGACTGAAGGAAAGTTACCGCATCATGAATACAGGACTGAAAGTTACCGCAATTAATTAGGAAGTTCCAGAAGTTAGGCAGCAGTGGTGGCCGGAAGGTAGTTATGTTTATTAAGTGATTATTTAATGAAAGACATGTATCAATACAGCTCTGGATTGCAATGCAATCCAGACCCAACTTTAATACGTTTTTGCTTGTTGTTGCCTGCTGTTTTGGGCATGAGAGACGAATAAACTCTTCTCAAAAATCTACAAGAGTGAGTGGTCTAGTTACACCCTAACGTTGGATAAACAGCTGAAATTATAATTTGATTAATAACTTTCGGACATTTTTGACAGCCATGATTAAGACCTTGGGGAATATTTGTGATCCTGAGATCATAGATGGTGTGCTTCTACTGTGATGAAACTATATTGCAATGACCAAGATCAAAGATATGTAGGAAAATACAAAGTAGTATATAAAAAGCAAACTAAGGATCCAAGCAAAATCCAAAAAACAGTAATTTATTTCTACAGCAGTTACACATAAGACTTCAACAATATTAGCTATCTCTCATCCAGTCTTTAGTTGGATGTATCTTGATCTAAATGGTTGCATACAGTCATCACAACTGAGTTTTCCATGAATGTGGTTAATTTTCCATGAATGTGGTTAATGACCCCTGAGTTTTCCATGGATGTGGTTAATTACCCCTGAAAACTAGGCCAAATAGTAGCTATCTTTCTGGCAGCAAATGCTATTAAAGTAAAATAATTATACATTGCATCGCATTTTGGCTATACCTTTATCAATTATTAATTTGATTATGGGCTTGCACAGTATTGTTAGTTGTTGTTTATAAACTGTGCTACAGCAATTGAGCCAATCCAAGTCTAAACTTAGCAGGCTTCTGTTTATAATATGCAAGCTTCCCAATCCCTTTTCCCATATGCATGCACATCTTGCAACTATGTTCTGGGGAAATTCCTCAAATCTTATGAAACAAGCATAGAAGCCCAGGATACTCCTGGAAGTCTGGGGAATTTGTTCAGTTAATCTAAACAAAATAATATGGTTGTATTTTCATATACTTGTATAATGTACACATTATTGTACATATTACTTGCAAAGATGAACCAGTTTGTTCAATGGAGAAACTATGTGCTTTAAACTGCTCACTGAGTACAGAAAATTAAGAAGATGGCCTTGAGGGAAATAGGCAAGAACTGTAATATAAGGAAAGAGAGCTGAAACAAGCTTGGGAAACAAAATAGTGTTGAGAAGAGACAATATAAATAGGCTCTTCCTTGACTGACTGGGATATAAAAGAGAGAGGAGATGAAGCATCATCAGGCTTGCAAGGTTTTGTTATCCTAGTTTATTTCAATAAAATATAGTTTTAATCTTTCTGAGGATTCTGTTTCCTGATCATAAGGAATTTATAATGAGATAGCACCAATTACATAGGTAGTTATCTAATTAATAAACCAATCATTTTTTGTCAAAGCAAAACAATGTTAGCATGGAAAACACTGATTTTTTGGGGAACAGCTTTCTTGAGTTTTTAATTTTTCTTGGGTCAGGATAGTCTAGGATAGTCTAACCACTCTTTTTCTGCATATTGGAGATTAAATATATAATGATACCTTCCTTCATGCTTTGTGAAAGTGTGCTGGTTTATTATATACACCTCTACTTGTTAAGATTTCTTTTCATGATTACCCAGGGAAGGCTGTTACTCTTTTTCAAACAGCACAAACATCTGGACTAAGGATGAAATTCAACCACCTCGACCCAGCTCGGGAGAGGTGATAGAGACGATTTGAATTGGTAAAAAATTGCCCCTGGTTGATATTACTATCAAGCCACATCCACAGCTACGCCCACAGAGCCGGTCGGGAAAAATTTGGAATTTCACTCTTGACTTGGACACAACTCATCTCAAAGAATCTCCACATCCTTTCATCACCATAATTGAACCTTCACTGCTGGATAACCATATTAGGTTTGATGCAGCTGAGCAGTTCCATAAATGGAAGGGCTTCTCCATTTTTGTGAAAGGGAAGCAGATTCAGCATAAGCACCTGTTAGGGATAACATTGTTCACCCTAACTGTTTTAGGTGAAATACTAACTATAAATCATAGTTAGTGTATGCAGCTTTAACTGTAAAATAGCAATTGTGGGTGTGGTTATGAAAACCATATAAAAGTAGCAAGGCTACAGCTTGCTCTCTCTCTCTCTGGCTTTGATGATCCCTGATTACTGCTTGGAAGCAAGACTGCATTGCTCGAACGGGAGAGACAACAACGGACTGATTTATGTGAACTGACAATAGGATATTCTACATGGACTTTGCTAACTGAATATCCCTGAATGGACTGACTACATGGTAACTGAATATTGGACTGTTTTTGACTATGCTATAAACTTATACTGGAATAAACTATATTCTTGATAGCACAAGCGTATCTGTTATTTTTACTGTATGTTAATAAACATACAAGCTTAGCTCACTCATTTATCTGTGTGCCTATCTGACTAACGCTGCACATTCTGTTTAGCTTGTCTACCTAACCCTGGTTGGGGAACCCAGGCTTAACAGCACCTACCCTGAGGATTGGTCATTCTCACAGAACAAAGGGATATAGCTCACTTTCTATATGTTCCACTTGATCTTCTGACACTGTAGAGTAAACTTGAAGGACATGCATGTGAATGAGAAAAAATAAAATAAAAACACCTCTGCTACAAGGAATTGCTATTTGAAACAACTTTGAAAGAACAATTTACATGTCTTTTACCATGGAATTCTTTGTATTTTGACTTGGAAATAGCACTATTTAGCCTTCAAGAACTAAAGTAAATGATCTTTGAAAGTTGTGACCTTCAGAATCATATGTCATTGATTAGAAGGGGATGATCTAGAAGGTGGATAGTCATTTTTTGTAAACCTGACTCGTTTGTTTAAACTATTTCCACTTTTCCTAAAATTAGCCAATTAACTGTGACTCAAACTTCCGTCTACAGCATTAAAACACTTTTGACAGTAGCACTGTTTATTTTTCTCAATATTCTCGAAGCAAAATCTGAAATTGCCTCAGTTCTTAAAACATAGGATAGAGAGGGTGTGCAAGACAGGATGTTAATTTAGTTAATTGTTTTTTTAAACTTTCCTCTGCCATTCAGTTCAATCTCTCAGAACTACTAGCTTCCCAGAACCACATGAAACAGCAAACATAAATAAAGGGAAAATAGAAACAGAAAGAAAGGAACTCAGCAGAGATAAAATTGAACTTAGTACACTAGAAGTAGCAATCTCTTGCTCAGAAAAGAGAAACATAAACTTCCATTCAGGTGAAGTTTAAATAACATTTTAAAAGGGGAAATAAAAAGCTTTTGATCTCTGCCTGGGACTAAAAATGACAATAAAACACACCTCCCTTGATAAAGATATTCCAGAGATATCACAGAAAAGTCCCTCTCCTTAGCTTTATTTTATTTATTTATTTGTTTGTTTGTTTGTTTGATTTGTCAATCGCTTACAAGATAATAGGTGTAAGTATATACATAGTTATGAATACATGAAATGGGTACATATAAGAAAAATAAAAGAAACAATAGGACAGGGACGGTAGGCACATTGGTGCGCTTATGCATGCCCCCTACAGACCTTTTAGGAAAGGAGTGAGGTCAATAGTACATAGTCGAAGGTTAAAGTTTTTGAGATTTGGGAAAGAAACCACAGAGTCAGGTAGAGTATTCCAGACATTGACCACTCTGTTGCTGAAGTCGTATTTCCTGCAAACAAGTTTGGTGCGGTTAACGTTGAGTTTGTACCTATTGTGTGCTCTTGTGTTGTTATGGTTGAAGCTGAAGTATTCATTGACAGGTTGGACATTGCAATGTATGATTTTATATGCCATACTTAGATCAGACCGAAGTTGGCGTAATTCAAGATTTTCTAGGTCTAGAATTTCAAGTCTGGTGGCATAAGGTACACTTACTCTACAATGAGTGTAGAGAACTCATGTAGAGAGTGTAGAGAGTGGAGAACGCTTCTTGTGAAATATTTGTGGACTTTCTCAACTGTGCTAATATCAGATATGTAATGTGGGTTCCATACTGATGAGCTGTATTCGAGTATTGGTCTAGCAAATGTTTTTTATGTTCTAGTTACTGGTGTGTTATTCCAAGAGAAAAAGCTATGTAGGATTAGGTTAACAACTCTTAATGCCTTTTTAGCTATGTAGTTATAGTGAGCTCTAGCACTTAGATAATTAGAGATGAGTATTCCAAGGTCCTTTACAGAGTTTGGACATCAACAAGATCTTGACTATTCAGCTTGTATTTTATTTTCTGATTTTTTTTTTGCCAATATGTAAGACAGAGCATTTATTTGTTGAGATTTGAAGTTGCCATTTGTTTGACCATTCTGATACATAGTCAAGATCTTTTCGAAGGGTAGCAGTATTTTCTGTGGTATTGAACAGCTTTACATCATCAGCTAAGAGAACGCAGTTGCTCTTAAGTGATTCTTTTTGGTGACAAAGTCATTTCCAGTGAAAACCCCAACAAACCATGTATGTAAAATTGCCTCTTCAGGCATCCAGGTCCCAACGCAATAAAGGTATATTTAAATAACCATGATTTTTTTTATGTGCGGGCAGCTCATAAAAATGTTTCAGTATTGACAAAATATGTTTCCACAATCTGTTTCCAGTCTAAACCTAGATGCTGCCTTCTCAACTAATTGCAGCTGCTGAATTCAAAGGGTGTCCTGTATATACTGAGATAAGCCAATCCTCTGTTGAATTTAATGACAGAATAATCTTCAGAAAGGGATTTTGTATTCCCAGACACATTTGTGTCATCAGGTGAAAGGGGGAAAGAGATATCTAGCTGGGTAATCTGACACATCCTGATGCTGTAACTTACCCAGTGTCAATTCTCCAGCATGCATTACTGTTGCCCAGATAGTCCAAGTCTGCAGGGATATCATTCAGCATGAGGACTTTATTTTCTTCTCTGTTCTTCTCCTCTACAGGTTTCATCTCTTCTGTAGGCCTACTTCTATCCATGCCTCCACCTCCTTAAACAAAACTGTGGTCTTCAACTAGTTACTGTCAGACAAAGTTAGAAAGCTAGCTTTGTCTGACATAATGAGGTTCAAAGCAGTACAGCAGATACACTGAAGGGAGGGGTAGAGCAGGAAAGAAAAGTCACTTGTTCAGTTTGCTTTCATGGTTCTAAGTCAGATGGGAAAAGTCTCTTGGAGTCAGCTACAGACAGAAACATGGGCTTTTTATTTTTGCAGAATACCTGATGCCACCAGACTTGAAATTCTAGACCTAGACTCCATCTTCGGTCTGATCTAAGTATAGTATATAAAATCATACATTCCGATGTCCTGCCTGTCAATGAACACTTCTGCTTCAACCATAACAATACAAGAGCACACAATAGATACAAACTCAAGGTTAACCACATCACACTTGATTGCAAGAAATACGACTTCAGCAACAGAGTGGTCAATGTCTGGAATACTCTACCTGACTCTGTGGTTTTTTTCCCAAACCCCAAAAACTTTAACCTTAGACTGTCTACTATTGACCTCACCCCTTTCCTAAGAGATCTGTAGGTGGTGTGCATAAGTGAACCAACGTGCCTAACATCCCTGTTCTATTATTTCTTTTTCTTTTTCTTATATGTATCCATTTCATGTACTCATAACTATGTTTATATTTATACCTGTAATCTTATAATTGCTTGACAAAATAAATAAATAAATAAAAATTCTTATCATGGTATGGCTTCCACCTAATGCAACCATGACTTGATTACATAAAGTTGCAAATATGATGGACATGCCAGAGGTGGTATTCAGCAGGTTCTGACTAGTTCTGGAGAACCAGTAGCGGAAATTTTGAGTAGTTTAGAGAACCATCCAATCCCACCTCTGACTGGAGATTTTACAGCATCCTTCCTCTGCCATGCCCCCCAAGCCATGCCCACAGAACTAGTAGTAAAAAAATTTGAATCCCACCACTGGGACACGCACCCCTATTTTATAAGTATATCAGAAAACCTGTCATGGTAGAACATCTTTGACTGTCATTTTCAGTAGAAAAACTTTTGTGCTGGTTCCTGACCTGAAGGATCTTAGCCTGAGCACCACTTAGCCTGCTACTGAGCAGTAGATCTTCTACTGCTGCATGAGCTTTTCATAAGATGGATAAGACAGTTATTAGAATTTAACTGACAATAGGCTATCTTTATTTGTCAGAGCAAATGGAATTCATATCAATTAACATAGTTGACCTGCTATAGATTTACAAATTTCCCTTTTTGTTTGTAGTTATGTTAGGCAGAATGTTTATTTCTGGTAATACTAATGAAGCATTAATTTGCCCTGTGAGGCAGGAAGCTTGAAAATATTGACTAGAAAACACTGTCCCACATAGACTGACTGTGTTATGATTTGTCTAATTTCTTTTTATGTTGTATTTGTTCTTACAAATCAGATGGTCACAGCCATATGCATTGTGTGATATTTTACTCAGATGTTAGCACTGCTTTGTTCAAATAAATATGTGCAATTCTATGTAAATTTATTTAACATAATAATTCATTATATGTCTTTTTATAAAAGGTCCAAAATGTGTTTAGGATTACTTTCTTTTTGGTCTAAAAATATCTTGAAAAAATGGTATCAAGTGATCAACTTGATGGTATTAAGTGATATATGGTAAGCATAATATATATTATAATAATATATATAATATAAGCATAATAAAAATATAAATTAAAATAAGGAACAATGAAATAGAGTACACTCTGAAGGATAAACTTTAATTTAAAATGTATACATAAATAAAAAGGTTTTAAGAGCATGATTAAATGTCTCCAACAGTTGCCCCTTTTGTATTATATATGGCAAATATATGAATCGAATAAGAGTAGACAGAATTGGCCATAAAAAGGAAGCAGCCTGCTGGTATGAAAAGAAGATTAAAAGAATGGTTTGATAGAGTGAACATGACATGCAGACATCCCCAGTTAAGTACTTTTCCTCACATGCTCATGTTTTTAGTTTTTTATGTTGCTTGCTTCTTATGTCTGCTGAACTGACTTTTTTGTGTGTGTTTTTTCTTTTTTTGGCATTTTGCTTTCCAGAGCAAGTCCAAACTGATTGAAGCTAGAAAGTTCCTGCATAAAATCTTGGCCAGGTCTATAAGGCATATCAGAGTTTTCAAATATGCTCCTGGACACTGAATACAAAGAGCTACTGAGGAAGATGCAGAAGAACTGGAATGAATTTATAGCATAGCCATATGCATATTCTTTCATAAATAAAGCCCATTATACTTCTTCCATGACCTCTGTCCCAGAAAGGAGTGAATTGACTATTATCCTAAGAGCAGGCCTCTATAAAACCAATAGGATTAATTCTGAATATTTTGGATTTTTGCACTTGAAAGCTGTTCCTATCATAGAAATTAAGAAAACTAATACAACAATCCCAAAGTCTATGGAGATTCTCAGTCATCCAGATCATGGTCGTCCCAAAGGTGCTTTTTCAGGAGGCAATCAAGCTTTGTTTTTTCATTCTTCTTTGAAGACATTTCGCTTCTCATCTAAGATGTTTCTTCAGCTCTGACTTGATGGTGGGGAATAGAAGGATTTATACTCTTTGCAGACAGTTGGTCATACTCTTTACAGAAGCTTCTTGGATGAGAAATGAAATGTCTTCAAAGAAGAAAGAAAAAATAAGGAAGTCCAGTTACCTCTTGAAAAAGCATCTTTCAGACAACCATGACCTGGATGACAGAGAATCTCCATAGACTTTGGGATTGTTGTATTAGTTCTCTTAATTTCTATGACAGCTTTCAGGTAAATACCAAATACACTCCTAAATATATAGAGGGATTTATTATTAAGAAGCAGTTTGAAGATTGCAACCTAAGTTACGATGGTTAATAGTATGGTTTCCATTTATTTCATTATCTTAAAATTAAAACTCAGTAATCAAGAGTAAAATATGGCATCAGAAATCTGATGTGAGCCAATCAGAATTTGCAAGGAATCAAGTAACAGGTCTTTTCATTGTGCAGACAACATATGAAACAATGGTTTGTGAATTTGGTCACTTGAGCAGTTGACAACAAGGACAGTGATGTCATGTACATTATGATATTTGCACAATTATATAGATATAGATTGCCCAATTCACAACATTTGCACATTTGTATCACATATATGGTACAAATACATACACAACACATACATACACATTATATATGTATCATATATAATTGTATGTTCCAAATATATGGTACATGTGGTACAATTGTACCAGATGCCAATTGGACATATGGCATTTGATAACTGCAAACAAATCAAATGGCTCCCAATGTCTCCACTCCTAAACCTGATAGTGATTTACAACAGCAAGAAAAAAAAAAGAATAAAGAATTAACCCCTTATTTTGTTTTTTCAATTTTATTTTCCAGGACGTGCTTTTTTCTTCGGGGGGGGGGGGGGGGGGACATCTGTCAGCTTTGGAAGCCATATTAGAACCAGCAGCTTCCACACTGCCATTTTTCTGAGCCTGGGAAATTGGGAGAGGGGATTTCATAGGGTGTAGGTAGTTAGATATAATAGCATTTTTCCTTTCAGTCAAGGTCAAGTCACTACTGCACCTGATTGAGGAGTAATTAGAGGATTGTCTCCTGTTGGGACAGATGGTGATTGGACCATGTGATGGACTGATTGGTGCAGGGGATGGGTCTTTGAATTTTAGTTACTAAAATGGAACTCTGAGAAAATGCCTGTCTTGGAGTTTTGGTGTTGGAGTTTGTTTTTCTGGAACACTGACAGAAAGTTTCCTTCTCACAATGAATGCTATTGTAAGTTGACTAAACTACACATAATATCAGACTTCTTCCAATTTCATAAATAAAAAATATAGTAAAATAAGAAGTAATGCTTCCATTATGGCTGATATACACATATTTTTCTTTGATGTATTTGTGGTGCCTGGAAGAATGGGTACCTGAAGAGCCAGAAGGACAGATGGAGGGAGGCAGCTGAAGGGATGGAAAACACTTTCCATAATGTAAACCTCTTATTTCAGTTCTGAAAGATTGTATTTTTTTAAAGTCCTGATTTTATTGCATGTTGTCCAGCAACAAGCATTTCCAATATTAAAAATTCATATCTTTTTTATATTAAAAAAACCCTCTGAATCTTATAGCACAAAAGCCAATATGCTTGAATGCTATAAAATCCAACATCACAGAAAATGCAGTGCTGGGTGCTAAGAAATAAAGCAAATAGAATGCCAGGGGCTTATGGTGATATGTGAACAACAGTGCTTCCCAAGAGCCTGATGATGAGAAATGTACTAAAAACAAATGCCAAGGATTAGAAACAGTAACAGTAACCAAGCACCCAAATCATAATGGAAGGTATTGCTTAAATAAAGGCATTGAAGGAGACCTAAAGAATGGAATTTTTAGCAAGTGGGGAAAGTACTTAATGGTTTCCGGTCCTAATATATCCTGCCACCTATACAGATAGTACCATGTCTGCTGCTGGAGACACAACCTGGTGCCCTAGCATTGTTGGTTATAGTACAACAATGTTGATGGATTATGTCAATCTTTTGGGCACCAGGGACCAGTTCTGTGGATTTCTAACAGCAAACCATAGATACCATTCCAAAACAAGAAGAAAGTTTCCTTCACTGAATGCTATTGTAAGTTGATTAAACTACCCATAATTTCAGACTTCTAATTTCATAAATAAAAAATACAGTAAAATAAGAAATTATGTTTCCATTATGGCCAATGTACATATATTTTACTTTGATGTATTTGTGGCATTTGAAAGAATGGGTACCCTGCAGAGCCAACTGAATAGAAGGAAAACACTTTCCATAAAGTGAAGAGAGTTTTTTCTGTGGACTGGAGGGGGCATGGTTTTACATACTGCCTGCAACCTGAGGATGTGGCTTCGCTTCTTTGGGTGGTCCAATTTCTGGCATGCTGCAGCTCAATGCTGGTCCATGGACCAGGGTATGGGGATCCCTGGATTATGTGCCATTTTTGACTCCTAACAACCACATAGGTAGATTTTCTCTGTGATAATGACCCTAACATGCTCCATAAAGTTATTCAATACTGCAACTGCTGGAAATAAGTATCTATGAAGATTCTCAATCATCCAGGTCATGGTTGTTCCAAAGGTGTTTTTCCAAAAGGAAATTGGACTTGTCATGGTTTTTTTCCCCCTTGAAAATGAAAAATTCAAGAAGTTTCTTGGATGAGAAATGGAAAGTTTTCAAGGGGAAAAAAAAGTTCAGTTGCCTTTTGGAAAAGCAACCTTGGCTGGAAATAAGGTTCTTTTCTTCCTAGGGCACTTCTTAATGGAGAGGCACACTTAAGCAAACATGTACCTCCTGGCCTGCCCTATAATTAGGGATTGCAGAAACTGACTCTATTGCCTGGCCAACTGTATTTGATACAATTGATGTTGAGAAAAAAACAGATGGGGTATATATATGTTGTAGGTTGGGAATTGTTTGCAACAGTTTGCCAGCTTCATTGATTTGGGATGTGGCAGGGATCATTACCTTGCAAGGGCTAAGCATTTCAAAACTGCTGCCCTTGTAACTTTTGGTGGTATTTGATTCATCTGCTACAATTCATCATATGCCTCCTTACTGTCACTCAGAAATGGAGAAGCAAAAGGTGGGAAATGGAAAAAGCACAGCAGAGAGGAAAAAGTTGCAGAAGACGGAACATCCACGCTATTGAGTTTACAATAGCAAGTGTGTAACAAAGAATAAGGATAACTATATAGGAGAAGTGAATTTATGGTGAGGGTTCCTATAAGGTGACTATTCCAGGTAGTGCTTCTGAGTGTGTTTCATGTTTGTTTGTGTGTGTGTGTGTGTGTGTGTGTGTGTGTGTGTGTGTGTGTATGTATGTATGCAAAAGGGGAATGGAAATTATATGTGGTGGAAAGGATGAAAATATAGCGCCCACTGCAAATTCTGCAAGGTTTGCATTTATGGCTTTATTATGATTAAAAATGTTACATGGGTACCTTGTAGAAGGAAGGGGGAGATTCAATCGTAAACACTTGATTAGCTTATAGGTGCTTCTTACCCAGTTTCTTACCCATCAGAATGAGTGTTTGGACCTTCCCTGAAACCATTTTCTATAGATTCGTATCCTCCTCCTTTTTAGCCTTTCAGTAACCAATATTAAGAGTTTTTACTCAATTAAGTTTTCTGGAACAGCTTATAATAAGAATAATGTGTATTATATATTAGCGCCCCTTGGACTTGGCACTGTACTGTAATTAAACCAAAAAGATTGAACCCTTCCTGCAGGCTTGAATTCAAAGAACATAGCAATACCTCAGGGAAGCTGTATCTTTGAATGTAAGCATTTATTTGCCAAAAATAGTTTTATAGGTATATAATTTTAAGAAATGGCTGCTATATGTTGTTAGTAGAAATGTTATTTGTCTTATTTATTATTTGTTTAATAAATTTATCTGTGATTTCATCATATAATGGTTCTCTGACAAGAAATATTCACTGAACCATCTCAATAGATCAAGTATACAGATCAGTGTTGCATGAAAAAGTAGGGGATGATAGAAGAAAATGTATTTTCTCTCTCTCCAGGATCTGTTCCTGTTTTCATATAATTACTGTTTTTGTCTAATAGAAAAATGAGGCTTTTCTCCCCCTGCCAAATAATTACCTGTGAATATTGTGTGTACGTGTGCATGTGTCTTCTTAAATTTACTGGAAAGAACAGATGCCACTGTGAAAACAAAAGAATGGGTGGGAAGTGCAAATGTTGCTGCTGTGAGGCACGGATAATGTTCAGAATTAGAGCTGGAGCTGTTTGCCTGCTGGATTTTAAACATGTAATATCTATTTTGCATTTTTTCCCCCCTTTTTCCCCTTATCTCTGTCCAGTTGCCTCTTCTTCTCCTCACCTCTTCTCCTTCCCTTATAGTTTTCCCCTTCACTTCCCAGGGCAGCTTTTTCTTCCCCATCACATTCCTGATTTGGATGGAAGGAGAGGGACAGAGTGTGTGTTTATGACTTTTTATTCATTTCTGTGGGTATGTAAGAGAGGACATTGTTGGTAATTGCAGATAGAGGGTCAATTAGTTTTATTAAGTTTACAGGGAATTAATTTGAAGCAATAGCTCTTTACACCAATTAATATTTATTTTTTGTTCCAGCTCTGACCTTTTAGGAAGTGTGTTTTCAAGACATATGGGTATGAATTTCTGAGGTTTATATACAGAGATTAATCACATGCACATATTTATTGAGAAACTGGAAATTTCTAGGGTTGATTTTGGCAATTGACAAACTGGAAAAATGTCTGTCCTTTTCCCCACTTTATCTTCTCTTTCTTTGGGTGTTTTATCCTATACACGGGGTAATATTCCTTTGGGGTTGATAACATTATTTTATAAACTAGACTAGTTAAAGTGAAAGTCGCAGACCTTAGGCATTCCATCTATACTTCTTTGTAAAACTCAGGTAAATAAAAATTGAATCACACATTTGTCAGTCTTCTTTGCAATTAGCTATATCTCTGTGTTTTGCAAATAACTACATACCAAAATAACAGAACGGAAGAGTTGGATGGGACCTTGGAGGTCTTCTAGTCCAATCCAAGTCTCAAGAAGAAAGCCCTATAACATTTCAGACAAATGGTTGTCCAACTTCTTCTTAAAACCTGCAGTGTTGGACCACCTATAACAACTTCTGGAGGCAAGTTATTCCATTGAACTGTCAGGACTTCAATCCAGCAAGTGAATGAAAGAATTTGAGCAGGGAAAAAAATACAAGAATTATTTAGCATTTTCTGTTCATCCAAATGCAATTTAACCATTATCTAGAATACGTGAAGAATTTGAATCGTACTGTCTTTCCTTTGACTCATCAGCATGTGCTTGCATTAAATTCTGAGATGCTGAAATTATTGAGAGAGACTAGATACTCATTTTACATATCCTGCATGGGGCCATTTTCAGCAGACTACCAATAAAGTCAATGTTTTTGTCAGTTTCCACAAAATGACATGTCTGCTTTCTATATTAATAGGGTGTTATATAGTATACTAAGTAGATTCCTACTGTGGAATCATATGCAAATCTGGAAGGTAGCTGACAGTAGAGCTGAGCTCCAGACAAAGCTGAATTCACTTCATCTCCCATGCCCAATGTATTCCTCATTCATTCCAGTTACTCAGTGTTAACTCTCTTGTCTTCTCTAGCGGCTTCCTTTATCTGCCTCATGTATTAATTGCTTAGTTAATTAAAATATTTCTATCTCACCCTCAATTGTTTGAAGACAATGAGAGCTTCCAATAGATAAAACAGTAATAAAGAAAACATTAAGGGCAATCAATAACCAATAGAACAAAAAGCAATAATGATCCAGTAAACAATAAAATGCTCTATAAGATGCATACACATCAATAAGCATTAGAAACATGAGCATATGGATCAATCTTAGCCTGTTTTAAATGTTATGAACTCTGTGCTATGAACGCTTTTCAAAGTTGAGTTGCCATGGCAGAAAGATCCCTTTCCTAATCAGCACCACAAATAATTTATTTTAAGAAATCATCAGATCTTGAAGAATCATACAATGTTTATAGGTACTGAAGGTGTGCCAGGACCAACCAAAGATTGTCCATTGTCTACCATGAAGAAAAACAGAGAACTCCTTCTCCTATGGTCATGTGGAAGCTGATGGAACTGAATATTACTCTATAGTCCATTCTCTTGAGGGCAGGAAGCAATTGTTGAGGGCCAGGTTAAGGTCACCCTGTGCTGATCACTGTTTTCCAACATTAACCTATTGGTTCACCCAGCAGCCACCACTTCTTTCTACTTAATGATTAGGACAGTTCTGGTACTGTTCTAACCCTTTTCAGGATCAAAAAGAGAAAATCAACTCTTTGAATTGTGCCCTGAAGCAAAGGGGCAGTAGGGATATTTCAGCAGACAGGAATAATCAGACAGAATTGTTACAATCAAAATCATATGGAATAGCAGCAATCAAGATGCCTTCAAAGGTTGGTTTGCTAAGGTTGATTACCAATTTCCTTTGGGTTCAATAAACAACTAGTGTGTATTAATTACAAAAACATAGTAGGGGTTCTAAGAGGCTGAAAGGGGTCCATCTTTGGTTTTTTTGGACATTTCAAGTCCTCTCTGGAATACAAATCAAGAGAAAGCTGTCTATAATTCAGATGCAACAAGAAAAACATGGAAAAGAGAAAGAAAGAAAAAGAAAGAAGTGTGTGCATTTTTGTGTGCATACCCAAGCATGAGAGAGTCAAAAAGCCCAGCAGCCAAATAAATCAGAAGAAATGTGAATGGCCTCCAGAGAGCTCTCCTTGAACCCACAGCCTGCTCAGCTGAGAGATATTCAACATCACCCTACTCTATTAGTTACTGAATATTTTATACTCTGGCTACATTTGCTCCATTTGTATTCTGTGCCTCTCTTTCGTCATATGCATTATAAACGAGCAGTGTCTGGAAACTCTCTCTGGGAAGATTTGCCTGGATGGCTATGGATATTTTATAGTCAAATTGTGGAGAGCAAACTAGCTTTCTGAGTTATGCTGTGAAAATCAGGAAAGGAAAAAAAAAGGTCATAAAGTGGTTATTAAAAAAATAAATACATGTCAGACTGTACAGAATTCTCCTTCCATTGTGCAATGAGATTCAGCCACCCAGTGATGGGGAGTGGTGATATGCACAATGATAAATCTAAGAAAAGGACATTATGATTTGCCAGGCTGGATTGTGAAGCCACTGGCAAAAGAATTCAAACAAGTTGAGCAAACCAGCCCCATTTCATTTTATCTTTGTTACAAACCTGCAGCCAAAATCACATTTCATGAATGAGAAAGAGATGTTTTTGACTTGAGAAAGCAACTGTTATGTCCAGATGTTTTGGATTACATCAGTGCTTATGGGATTTATAGTTCAACAAAATCCAGTAAGCACTGGGGTGTCTAACCCATTTTCAGAACTGGTATTTTTCTCTCTCTTAAAACAGAGAATGTACATGTACTAATTCAAAGAGTTACAGGATAATAACAAGCATGATTTTTATGTTCAGAATTAGTAGGAATTATGTTTATCTCATGATAATTGAAGCCATCACTTGAGCACTGAAACTGGTATAACAATTCTTTTGCTCTTATCACCTCAGCCAATTGCTGAACAAGAGGCAAACTGAGAAAGGATCATCACCTGTTTGGGCATACTCACTCAGTTTACTGAAGAAATATATTAAGAAATATACTTTAGATTTAGTCCAGAACTGCTCAGAAGTTAAGAAAAATAATTGGAAACAGAAACAAAAGTGATGTCAGAACTAACAGAATAGAGAGAATGCTGGCAGGCAGGCTTAAATATTGGGATTTTAACCATTTATTTCCTCTTCCTTTGGTATATGTCACAGCAGGTTGTAAAACCTAGCCAATCTTGACTGATCCCCCAAAATTAACCACTTGGATGGAGGGCCACCAGAAAACTCTGGGTTAGATTAGGAAGTAGAAAAACAAACATCTAAGAAAAAGCAATGGCCAAAATGCTTCTCTGTGGCTGCCAAGAAAACTGAACTGAAATATCCAAGTAACCAAAATATCAACCTTGACTCAAGGAAGATTTAACCTCAAGACCTTCAGGGACATCTCAAAACATCATAACAAAACAATGCAACACCTTATACAAATTTAAGATATTCTTGGAATTGCTTGTAGGAAATGTAGAAATGTCTAAAGCTTCAGTGGAGGAACTAGCCATGTTCTAGAGAGGTTTGAAAGATGATGAAAACAGTACAGGTGGAATTTGGTAGGTGAAAAGATACATAAATGTTTTTCTAGTTTTCTTAGTTATCGTACTCAAAACTAAATATATTATTACACTGAAATGGTCCAAAATAATGACAATTTCATTTCACCATTACCAGAACCTCTAAGTAATACTTGAACCAGGGAAGTTAAGATATTCCCCTTATCCAAAGGTCATCATTTTTTATTTTTAGACTAATAGCCATGATTCTTCTATCTGATTGGTATTACAAGAACTAAAAAGTTAAGCCTGTGAAAAGTTTGGGATAATTCGAAGTATTTGTAGAACAGGGTGGAAATGGGAGTGGTTCACTTCCCAAAAGCCCTGTGCTCCCTTCCTAGCCTAATTTTCTGGTCTTAAAACTTAAAAATGGCCACTTCACCACCAAATTACAGGCTGTATTCCAGAGTGCCTTGCAAGGTCCCAAAAAGTCTGGGGTAAAAAAAATACAGCTTCCAGATTACCCAGCATTGTCATATCTTTAAGAAATTGTATTCCCATTATAAGACATTCTAAACTTGTTCAAAGAAAATTTTAAAGAACTGTACTTGGTATCTTTCTATGTTTCTAGAACTTGAAATAAAAGTTCTTTCTGAGATTAATGCAAGACAGTTACTTAATGGTAAAATTTAACAATTAACGAACAAGTGTCCCAAATTTAGCAGACAGGAGGAAAATAAAACAATTCTGCTTCAGACCTGTGTCTGACTTCTTAAAGGCATTAATGAATGAATGTGAAACAAGACTTTTGCCTGCCATGCTTGGCTAGCTTTCAATGAGGCAGACATGGGCATTCATATTTCAAAGAATCATAATCTTAACACAGAGATTCCCTTTTTTCTGTCTGTAAGAAAAAAATGCAAAAAACTAACTTCTACTTGGTGATATTTCACATTCTTAGATAGATGAAGATGTACATTAACTCTGTTTACTAATCTTGCTTATCAATATGTAGACATACTATTTACTGGGCCCTGATTTCTCAGTCCAGCAGGTGATTAATAACTTAGTGGCTTTTGAAAGAGTGCATTTATTATTCAAATTAATGAAATTATAATCAAGAGGTGACAAACTAGAAATTGCTCCTTGACTGAATATGGAAACTCATTAGGCACTTTTGTGGCATTTACCCATGTACAGCTTTATCTTAACAATCAGGGACAGGAGGTGAAGAGGAAGGGAGCAAGATATCCTTTGAAATAACTTTGCTTCATAAAATAATCCTTATTTGCACATGATTTGTGCCATTTTCTGAGTCTTGTTTACTCTCTTTAAAGCACGGTGGTTATCAGAAAATCCCTACTACTAACTGGATTGTCCTGCCCAAGGAGTCTATTTACAGTCTCTCCAAACTAGACCCCAAATATTGTAATAAACAATTATTGAATCTATCCAATCCAATCCAAGCTAATGTCTCAATTCATATAAGAAAATATCTTCTTAGGAAGATTCTTATGGAAGCTGGAATCAGAAAAGCAAAAATGATGAAGCTGTATCACAGCTTTGGGAAGCAGAGGATAAAGAAAATTAAGTTTGGCCTTAACCATGCCTCTAACAATCATACACATGTAAAAGCTCTGCCAATCTTTGTAAGTCTGAAAACACCAAAATCAAGTTTCTACCTCTTATAGTACAGAAATAAATTCATCTGAAAAAATAGTGAGGATGTTCTTCTAAAGCTGCCTTCCAAATCTCATATGATGTTTCATAACCCCCAGAATGCTCAGCCAGCACAATGGGCATTGTTGGAGTTTTGTTCAACATGTGGCCAATATCACATAGATGAAGTTTATTCTAAAGGCTTAGAAACTGGATGCAATTTATACAGCTGCTTGTAGCTATCTGTATATCTATTATACAGATATCTTTAAATTTTCTTTCCATTCAACATATTCCACCATTTCAGCTCTGCACTGGAGCTTGAAATGATGAAAAACAGAGATGAAAGAAACACATACATAAATGAGAGAGATGGAGATGTTCTTTTCAGGATTCAACTTTGGTGTTGCTTTCCAAAGAGAAAAACAAAAAAGTATTATTTGCTTGAACACCACTCCAGGGCCAAGAAATAAAACGACAATCCAAATTGACAATAACCCCTGTAAAACAGATCTGGCATATCGTACACTTGAGAGCATTATTTCCCTGTAATTTGCAATGAATAGGCAATCCCTTTAAATCTCAGAGTGTTTTTTCTCCATCCCAATGAGCAGCAGTCCTTCAAGGTTACTTACCAATGTGCTTCCCATACATGTGATAATAGAAGGAGACACAGAATCTGGCAGTCATGTTGTACATAGGGCTGATTAATCTAGCTTTGTCATCCTTCACTCGGGGTGCAGAGGCTTCAATGAACATGTAGTACCCTAGAGAGTAAGAAACCAAGAGCAGGAAAGGTAAACACATTGCCACAGTCCTTTTTCATGTCAACAGTATGAAAAGTAGTATGAAGAAAAGCAAGAATTTGACTCAGTCCTTCTGGGGACACTAGAATTCTGGGCCGTAGCTTCATCTTCTCTCTGAAAGTGACAGAACTTGGACTTAAGTTACCTAATTTACTTATTTACCTATTTATATCTACCTTTTCTCCAGGATGTCTAGCTGGCTTATGTGAAATGTACTTATACAAATCATGAAGTAAGCTTTCATGGCAGAAGATAGACTTGAAATTGGGCCTCCACATATTAGTTCCATTCTTCTACACTATAGCTCTTAGATCAAATCCTACTATGCTCTCCCATCTCAAATATCTCAATATTTTTTCAGGCTGTTCTGGAGATGTTTGATGTTTCTTGAGAGCATAGTTTTGCAACAAGTATTGTATTTTAATTTGTACTAACCAAGCTTACATAGAAAGATTGCCTCTCTACCATAAATCTTGTCCTAAAATACACGCATGTTGGAGAATATGATAAAATGCTGATTATGCCAGAGAATCATTTAGTCCAGTATTCTGTGCCACATAGGAGCCAGCCTGTTGCATTTAGGAAGTTTCACAAGCAAGGGAGAGAGTCACAGTTCCTCTTCAACAACTATTTAAGGAACATTTGAACAAGTGGGATATACTCAACATCATAGTCTCCATTAGGAAAGAAAATAGAGTTATTTGGTTGGGTTTTTTTTTTTTAAATCATTTTCTAGGCTTAAATCATTCTTTGTCATTTCCACATCAATAAAATACCATCCTTTAAAAAAAAATAATGAGAATGAAAACCTGAAAAGATTTTAATAGATGCATTTTTACCAGCAAAATTTTAATATGCTCCTTGCAGAATTTGCACATTTTAGGGTGTACTTTCCCTATTTTAGGGATTTCGAAAATTGCAATCTCCCTTCATAAAAGTGCTTCTAGTGATGCTTTGTTGTGTTTTACTTTGATTGGGAAATGCAAATTAGATAAGCAGTTTCTACTTTAGTTTCTCTTTAGTATCTATTCCTTGTTCACTCAGCACGACAACAAGATCTTGTGGAAGCTATAACAAGAGGAAGACAATTTCTTTTAAGCCTACCAAATTTTTCCTTGGACAGACATTTTAGGATGTTTAAACTTGCTTCCCCACTTGCTTCTTTCCTCTGGGCATGCATCAATGGAACAAGGACATTTGGCAGCAGTAATTACCTAGTAACAAGGACTAATGTTCTCCTGTTTCCTAATTCCTCTAAACAAAGCTGTGGGAGTTTTAATTGGTTATTTAATGTGAATAAGAACATGCAAATTAGCTGCCTTATGTCTAATACTGATCAAGATAGTCCGTGTGCACATGAGTGTGTATATACAAAATTATGTTATATATGTATGTATGTATATTGTTATAATATCTTAAGGTGAAGCATACTATGGTAAATAGTGCAGCAACATATAGTAAACAAATTGTTCTTAGAGAAGATCTGGAAAAATCTAGAGACATCAGTTCTATCTTTTGCAAATTCTCAATATTGTAAACTATGCAAATTAAAGATTGAAGAATTCAAGGAGGACAAAGAGATAGGAACAAGGAAGGAGCAAACTGCTGGGTGATGGGAAAAAACTAAGAATTGAACTGGAAAGTTTGATTCCCAACAAAAATGGCTAAAATTATTCCATCTTCCAGCAAGAATTCAAGAGACAGAGGTTTTTATGTGCTTGACAGAGATTTGGAGCTGTAGATTCGAAATAAGTAGAAAGATGGCAGATGATCATTTGCATGAGACTGGTGACAAATACCATTTTGTAAGTAGTTATGAAATGGGGAATTCCTCTCTCATTTGTTAGACATCAGAGAGAAGGCAGGAATAGGAAAAAGCAAGGAGCATAACATTGAATCAGGAAACTGGTGGCCTCCTCACCTTCGGGTGTCCCACTGAAATCCATGGTGGGGCCTGTGTTGGCAGTGCGCTTCGGATCATGGGTTAGACTGCTTTGACGAATCCAATCAAAGTTGTCTGTTGTGTCCTGAATATAACCACAGATCTTCTCATCTTCAAAGTGGCAGGTGTTACCTGTAGGCAGGTAAGGTGCCTAATAAGTAGATCATTCCAACATGATCTTGTCTGGTGGAGTATACAGGAGACAAAAAAATAACTTCCTTGTAATAATGATACTTCTACACTGAGAGAATAACACTAATTTATGGAAGTAGTTGCATCTCCCATCCACAAACTGAAGTCAGCAAGAGGTCACAAAAACTAATTAACAGCCCTGCCTTTTTCTTCAGCTTTAAATATATATGGGAGAGTGTAAAAATCTTTACATTGAAAAAATGTCCTGCTTGTTTATAGATGAGTTAATAAAGCACACTGTGATCATATTTGTGTGATGAATGAATCTAGACAACATGTGGATTTGTTGTGATTTTTTTTTAACATTTCCCCAATGACTTTCCAAGCACTTCAAAATGCTGCTGCTGGCCATGCACAAAAATATTCTATTCAGTCTTCACTCACAAGGAATGAAAAAGCAAGGATAAGCATACACGCCTTGTTGCCGGCATCCTCACAGGTTTGGCTCCTCTGTAAATTTTCCAATAGTGAATCTATAAATGAACTTAGCAAACTAATTATAGATGTAAGCAGAGCTGGTATTCAGCAGGTTCTGACCAGTTCTGGAGAACTGGTAGTGGAAATTTTGAGTAGTTTGGAGAACCAGCAAATATCACCTCTGACTGGAGATTTTACAGTATCCTTCCCCTGCCATGTCTACAGAACTGGTAGTAAAAAAATTGAATCCCACCACTGGTGTAAGGATGACCATATAGGCACATTCATTCACTAACCTGTTTTCAATAGCTTTGGCTCCCTGTAGCCAAAAGTATTAAAATGTCCCTACACACAACTCCAGCTTTTTAGCATCTCAGATTATGGGGAAGTACACATACCTATGTTGGAGGCCAGCTCCTCAATGTTTGGGGTTACATAATCCAATTTGAATATTCATTGAGCTTGCTGTTGATGAATGTAATTGATCATAAAAGGGACTCAAAAGAGCTGGATACCTTAAACAAAACTGGGGGGGTGGGGTGGCGAATTGACATGCTGAGCAAAATCTAAAGAAAAAAAACCCTGATAAAACTATGATCAGCTTTGGGATAATATCAAACTCCATTGATATGAAAAAGAAAATCAGGATGTGAAGTATAGCTGGAAGGAACAAATGAAGTTGATCTTTATATCTTTTGCTGTAGTCCCAAGCTACCTTTTGAAGTTCCTTGTTTAGCTATTTTATAACAATTAATTTGTAAATTTAATCATATTATTTTACTGACAATTTCTGAACTTGGTTGGGATGATGATTTACAGGATTTGCATAACCACATTTAGCATACTACCGTGTTTCTCATATAATAAGGCTGGGTCTTTTTTTTTTTTGAGCCCCGAAAAAAATGGCTAGGCTGTCTTTTTGGGGATGACTTAATTCCCTCCCCCTTGCATCTTCAGGTGGGTGGGCGGCAATGGCTTGGATGTTGACCTTGGCGTTGGAGGGGCACTTCGTATCGGGGTCAACTCAGGCAACACCATATCCAGGTGTGCAACAAAAGTACTTCCTAACGGCAAGCCCCCCCACCATTCTCCCCCATTTCGCATGTTTTAATATAGGCCTTAAGTTGGGGGGGAGGGGCTTAATTTCATTTCATGCCTATAAAACATGCTGGGACTTCCTATTGGGGGAGGCCGTATTGTTGGAGAAACAGGGTAGCTACAGTCAGTATAATTTCACAATAATTACCTAGGATCCTTTTATATCACATCTATGCTATTGCAACATATTTTATGGATGTTATGCTTGAAGGCAATCCAGAATTTTAAATGTTTGTCACAAATGTGACAAATTAGATGTTAATTGATGTAATAATGTCAATCTAATTAAAAAAATAATTCTTATGTTGCTAGCCAACTGAATTCAAGATTTTATCTGTCTAAAGAGCTTCCTGTTTTGTATGAACCTGTCATTCTGTTCTGTTCTGAACCTACCATGTTATTAAAGTCTGCAGAAGAAAAAGAATAACTTCTTATAGACTTACTTTTCTGCTAAGCCAGGAAAAGCTTTCTCTTATGACCCCAAAAATGTACCTTTAGAGCTGTGATTGGTTCCACTGACTCTAGAAAGTGTGTTTTTTAAGAGCATTGTTTCAGCATCTTTCTTTTAAAAATAGCTTTAATATAAGATATTGGTTTTTTTCTGAATTCTCAGATAATACCTCCATAGTTCTCAGGAAGTTGGCACAAAAATACCTGGAGAAATAAACCCAATGGCCTAAGATGTCATAAACTGAAAGAGAAATAATGGTTTGCAAATTTCTTTACATATGCTATACCCCATCAATCCAGGATTGGATGAAAAAAAATCGAACTTGATACTCAAGCATAAGGAAGGGAAAGAGATGGAAATTATGGAAATTATATGGAGCACATAAAGAAAGATAATCCAATAAGAGAACGCCCCTGAATAAAAGGATCAGAGCCTTAAAAATATGTACAAAGCAAAGCAAACAAATCCAAACTCTTAAAAAAACCATTGGTGCCATGATTGTAAGAGAGGTTAGTGTTCTATATGTAAATTGGGTTACTCCAAAAAAAGCAAACCTGATTGGTTAACTAAAGTAAGCATTGGATTGGTTCACTAGGAACCAATCCAAATCAACTGAAAAAGGCGGCAAAATCAAACAGCTGCCAATGGCTACAAGCCGGCAGGCTAGCCTGTATAAAAGGCTACTGCAGTTTCAGCCAAACGTTCCGTTCACTGACAATTTAAGAATATAGACTTTGTTGTTGGAACCCGGTCTACCTCGTGTTTTTTCCAAACAAAACACTGGCGACGAAGGTGGGATCGTCCTAAACGCGAGACCTGCACGCAGTGAGAAGAAGTCCAGACGGCGACGAAAATGCCTGGAAACAACGCACCGCCCACACCTTTCAATCCCAACGAAGAAGATTGGGAGTCCTATGCAGACCATTTCCAAATGTACTTGGAGAGTAATGAGATGGAAGGAATCTCAGAGCAGCATAAGAGGGCTGTATTCTTAACACACTGCGGACCTACGGTTTTCAAGATGGCAAAGGCTCTGGCAAAGCCCCGAGATGTCAAATAACTGACGTGGCCAGAACTACAATGAATTCTGAAAGCCCACTATGCCTCGATGGTGTCTAATTTAATAAAGCAACATGAATTTTACCACAGAGACCAGAGAGAAGGAGAGACCGTCGCTGATTTCATTGCTGCCCTAAGACAAATAGGGGGTGAGTGTGATTTCCTGAACATTGACGAAGCAATGAGGGATCGCATAGTGTTGGGTTTAAGAGACACGACCGCACAGAGTAAATTACTCAACAAGCCCAACATCACCGTAACCGAAGCCATCGCGGAAGCCACAGGCGCTGAAGCCGCGAAAAAAATCAGCTGTCACAATGAAGAAGATGAACACACACAACGAAGAAACAAACCCAACCAAAGACAAAAACAGTCTACCACCACCACTCACTACGAAGAGTATGGCGAAACACCCGAGTCGAGCGAAGAAGACGACGAGGTCCACCATTTATTCGCGAACAAAAAAGAGCGCGAAAGAAGTAATTGGCGGAATGCGCTGGCTGCGGAGGAAACCATTCCCGAGCTGAATGCAGATTTCTCGATGCCATCTGCAGACATTGCAAGAAACGAGGGCGTATCGAGAAAGTCTGCAGGAACAAAAAAAGCTACAGCCCAACGAGACGCAGAAATTCCCCAACACAAGCTGAGCCAAAACGAACTGTGAGAAAGTGGCAACAAAAGAAGCGAGCCAATACACACCAAACTGTCATTATAGAAAGCGCTCAGACGGAAAGCGGGAAGAAAGTTAAAGTAATTGTAAATATTGAAGGAAAGCCTTGCAAGATGGAAGTGGACTCGGGATCTTTCCTTTCAATGGTATCTTGGGACACCATAAAACAACTAGTCCCAGGTATCAAATCCAAGGAACTTCAGAAGCAGCAACTAACCCTCAAAGACTACCAGGGAAACCAAATCCCTGTAGTCGGCATGGGACATTTCCAAGTCGCATACAAACAGTATGTTAAAGTGCTACCGCTGACCATAGTTGACCGAGACAGACCAAGCCTCCTGGGTATCGAGTGGTTCGCACCATTGGGCATCGGGATGACCGGAATAGACCGAGTAACCACAACTGGTTGGGAAGAAGACCTCATCCAGGAATTCCAGGACGTGTTTGACGACTCACTTGGCAAGTATCGGGGAAATCCTATTTCCTTTAGTCTAAACCCCCAAATAACACCGTGGAGACTAAAAGCCAGGCGAGTTCCTTTTGCACTAAAGGCAAAGATAGAGGAACAGCTAGACAAATTAATAGCCCAAGGGGTATTAGAACCTGTGGACCATGCCAAATGGGAAACGCCTATAGTTACACCTATTAAACCAGACGGGTCCGTTAGAATCTGTGGTGACTATAAGGCTACCCTGAACCACGCATTGCAACAGAGCGCATACCCGGTGCCAGTAGTCCAACATTTACTACACTCCCTGGGAAAAGGAAAATTTTTTGCTAAACTCGACCTAGCTCAAGTTTATCAACAGCTCCCAGTGGACCCAGAGACAGCTGAAGCACAGACTATAGTTACCCACAAGGGCGCCTTTAAGTGTAACAGACTCCAATTTGGAGTGAGTGTAGCACCAGGCATATTCCAGAGTCTAATGGAGCGCCTCCTAAATGGCATGCAAGGAGTCGTACCATATTTTGACGACGTCCTCATCTCAGCCAAAGATGAAGCTCAACTTAAAGACAGACTTAAAAAAGTACTCACTAAATTTAGAGATTCTGGCCTCAAAGTAAAAAAAGAAAAGTGTTGCCTAAAAAAAAATAGCGTCGAATTCCTGGGCTATTTAATAGACGGAGAGGGTATACGCCCTACAGACAAAAAAATTAAAGCTATCAATGAAGCGCCAGAACCAAGAAACAAAACCGAACTACAAGCATTTCTTGGACTGATAAATTTTTATAATGTATTCCTACCAAATAAAGCCACAATAGCAGAACCATTACACCGTTTATTGGACAAGAAAGCAATTTGGACTTGGGGTTATAGAGAGAAGAACTCCTTCCAAAAAATTAAAAATTTGCTAACATCAACAAACGTCCTCATTCAATTTAGCAACACACTGCCATTGAGGGTGACCTGCAACGCTTCGCCATTCGGAGTCGGTGCCATCCTGAGCCACCAACTGCCTGATGGCAGAGATGCACCCATCGCATATTACTCAAGGACCCTGTCTAAAACCGAGAGAAATTACAGCCAACTCGATAGAGAAGCTCTAGCAATTGTCGCTGGAGTGAAACGTTTCCATGAGTACCTCTACGGGCGGACTTTTCAAATTATAACAGACCACAAACCGCTAATGGGAATTTTGGCGGGAAACAAGCCAACACCAAATATCCTTTCTCCGATAATGACTAGATGGTCAGAATTCCTAGCAGCCTATTCCTACACTCTGACACATCGACCAGGGAAACAAATTTCCCATGCGGACGCTTTGAGCAGAGCACCCTTACCAGCAACCGAGGAAGACCCGGCACCAGCGATGACAACATTACAAATAGAGACTTGCCCCGATCTACCCATATCAGCTTATGATGTTGCCAGAGCCACCGCGAAAGACTCATTGACTGCCCGCGTTCTTAGCTGGGTAGGTAAAGGCTGGCCGGAAAACCAAAAAACTGAAAACTTTAAACCTTTCCGGACCAGACAGACTGAACTTTCTATTCAAAAGGGGTGTAAATTGTAGGGCGATCGGATAGTCATTCCTAACAAACTACAGCCCAGGGTACTTAGGATGTTACACGAAGGGCACCCGGGAATTGTAAAAATGAAAAGCCTTGCTAGAAGTTATGTTTGGTGGCCGGGTATTGATAGGGACATAGAATATTGGGTAAACTCATGCAACAAATGCCAGGGAATTAGACTGTCCCCGCCTAAAGCACCCATTAGAGACTGGGAAACCCCGCGAGGCCCTTGGTCAAGAATCCACATTGATTTCGCGGGTCCTACCAAGGGGCATACATTCCTGATTGTCGTTGATGCCTATTCTAATTGGCTAGAAGTAAAAATCATGCCATCAACGACAACAGAAACTGTAATTAAACAACTACACAACCTTTTTGCCACCCATTGTCTACCGGACGTCCTCGTATCAGATAATGGGCCACAGCTAACCAGTCTACAATTCGAGCAATACCTAGCCTTCCTAGGTATAAGACATGCCCTAACCGCGCCGGCTCACCCGGCTGCAAACGGCAGGGCTGAGAGAATGGTCCGATTTACCAAAGAGGGGTTAGAAAGAATGGACACTGGAGATGTCCAACAGAAAATAAACTGATTGCTCACACTCCAGCACATAACGCCCAGTACCACGACCAACAAATCCCCAGCAGAATTACTCATGGGGAGGAAATTAAGATCACACCTTGATCGGTTGCACCCAAATTTTACGCCAGAAAACCCTCCCGACTCCTCTACACGATTTAGAAGATTTGAAATAGGTGATTTGGTTTACGCTAAAAACTTCACCGGGGACCCTGTATGGCTACCAGGACAAATCACGCAAAGAACAGGCCCCAAATCCTACCGGTTAACAATTGACGACGGCAGGGAATGGAAGTGGCACATAGACCAGCTCCGTTCCCGAAACATAGAACGAAATACAGACATACACCCATATGTTAAAAAAACCAGTGAATGGCAAACCAAGGTGGGGGGGGGAAATGCGAGAAATAAATAAAGAACCGTTACAAACAAAACCCGAAGAGATTAACAAACAAAAAGAGCAAATGAAAGACTCACTGTTTGAAGAGACTTGCGGGAAGAGCCCATCGGAAGGGGACAGCCAGGCCAGCTCGACCTGCCCGGAGGAAACGGGAGGGACTGGCAAAACCGCCAGCCTAAGAAACTCAGGCGGCAGTAGAATGGCTGACTCACCCTTCCAGACGGTTCCAGAGAGAGGGATGGACGACACAGCAGCCCCATCCGAATTGGTCGAAGTCTCCGCCAAAAATGAACCGCACAAGTCCAGTCGAGTCAGGAGAAGCCCCGCCTACCTGCATGACTACGTCACCACGTAGGACTGAACTAAGGGGGGAGGGGTGTTCTATATGTAAATTGGGTTACTCCAAAACATGCAAACCTGATTGGTTAACTAAAGTAAGCATTGGATTGCTTCACTAGGAACCAATCCAAATCAACTGAAAAAGGCGGCAAAATCAAACAGCTGCCATTGGCTACAAGCCGGCAGGCTAGCCTGTATAAAAGGCTGCCGCGGTTTCAGCCAAATGTTCCGTTCACTGACAATTTAAGAATAAAGACTTTGTTGTTGGAACCCGGTCTACCTCATGTTTTTTCCGAACAAAACAGTTAGTAATTTTTTTCCTGGTCTCAAGTACTGTAGTTTAACACTCACTGATGCTTGTGACCTAGGAAGTGGGGAGGAGTGTGGCATAATCTCTTTATTTAAACTGAACACCTGTGGAAAGATAAAAAAGGGCTTCTATGCATTTCCTGCATTAGATTGTGTGTCTATGTGTGTCAAGACCTTTTTTAGAATATTGAGCAGATGTGTACACCTTTCCTCTTTCAAGGCCTGTTTTTGGCCTCCTTCATTTTTTTTCATATCCATTTCTCTCAAGTTAGAACAGGGCTTAGTTTTAAACTCAATAAAATGGGCAGAGAGTACATGCTCATTCTTCTTGGCTCTGGGCTGGATATGAAGGACCAGCTTAAAGTAATTTATTGATTAGAAGTGAAGGGCAGCCACTGGTGAAGGTCTGCTAAGTACTTGCACTGGAAGACCTCATGAAAACTCAGCTGGCTGGTGAAACTCCTGCCAGTGAAGAAAACACAGCAGCCAAAAGGAGCTTGGCTGGCCACTTAACCACTAATTAACCCTGACTAAGTGCTCTCTATGCAGTCCATTCATTTCTAATTAGCATCCTAATCCAAATTAGCCACAGTTTATAATGCTGAGAGCTGGGGACTGCCCAGCATCTGTAACTGGAGAAGAAGCAGAACATGCATGCAGGAGATCTGTGACTGGGAAATCACAAAAACAATCTGTCTTAGGTCCAGGTCTGAGAGGCTGGGACAGAAGGGAGGTTTCTTTTTTTTTTAACAGATTTTCCAATGCATTATTGGCATGAAGATGATCGAACTCCAATTGCAGCTATATACAGAAAGCTTTAAAAGTTGTGAGGGAGGCTTGGTCATTTCAGCCAATCCCACAGTATAACCTTAGCTATATAGATGATGCATTAATTTCTAATTTCTAAAAAGACAAACTGTAATCCCACTTCCTACAAGAAACCCTGCCATTATTGGATGATTTTTGCGAACATTATCAGATAAAAGCACTCTTCCTCATTCCCAGTGCCTTCAACAAAGCAGAATTTGTCACTACTTGTTTTGTGTCTGTGTATGGCACTAGAAAGCTTCTTGGCGAAGCTGGGTAAGGTAAAACCTAGTTAATATTTCTATAAGGTTTCCCCAGAAATTCCCAGGGCTAGACTGTAGGCAAACGACTTCACGACTTCTCTCAAGAAAAATCTCAATAGAAGCTTTGCTCAACTACAAGACTTCAATTTGCATCTTCCACTTAAAATTTCACTGATTTCAATTCTAAATTGAATTTATTGCCAATGCTAAATTAAACTAATATAAAAGTTTAACTGCACAGAAGGAAAAGTAAAGATACGGAAATGAAATGGAACTAAATTTGGGCATACCTATTCAGTAATAAACTGTATTTTCAACAGGAAACCTTAGATTCTGCCTGATCAGCACTCATTCCTACCATGCAAGCATTAGGCTGCAATGAACAGGAAAAATAGTCCTTCTCTGTATGGCCAGAAATAGAGAACACCCCGTTGGTGACCCTTTCTATCTTCTTTGAAACCCAACAATTTCTGTGATTTAATTTTTGCTTTTTCACTATAAGGGAGGAGAAGACATGGATGCTCCCATTCATACCTACAACAGTTCTGCTAAATAATTTATCAGTGCCAAAGCTGACAACTTCTATTGTCTGTTGGATGTTTAGGTAAGCACAGACACTTGTCAGTATACCTTTGTCTTTTAATTGATTATTTGTACACTTTCCCTTTACTGTTGTACACTTTTCCTTTACTGTTTAGCTGTTTTCCATCTTAAGGCTGGCGTTTGCTTTTGCAGAATCTGTGTTTTATAGCAAGTGGTCTAGAATTAGTTCAACTGCAAGCTCATTAATGAAGAAGATTAAAGAACATGGTACATAAAAGAATGTAAAAGGTTCAAACCACACATATATCTACAATCTGAATTTTTCCCCCTATATGGATCCACCAGACATGCAATAGCATTTTTGTTGTTTTCTACAATTATTTACATTTAAGACCATAATGCAGCCAGCACAGTCAAAGCATTCCTTTCACCATTTACTCAGGACTTTTAGGTTGCGACACAATATCTATTTTAAAAAAATCACAAGAAGAGCTAATTAAAAGTTTAGGGGGCCAAAGAAAGAAGATGTAATAGGCATTAATTCTGGTATTCATTTTTATTTTTAATTATTAAAAATCTTTATTAAATACAAAAAGTTAAAATATACATACAAAACTGAAAGACAAGAAGTCATATAAGTAAACATCACAGCACTTTCTATGATAAAACTGATTAAATTTTCCTTCAATAAATTTGATAGTGAGTTAAATATTCCATAATTAATGTAAGGTGGCAATTATTTCCTATATCTACAGAACCTAGGGACACATTATGTTAATTTTTTATTTTTATCATTTTCCACAAGGGATTCAGTGAAAGGGTCAACCATATGAATGAGAAATGCAGCAGCATTTACACTGTGGGAACTGAGAAACTGAAGCATATTGAAAAGACAAAGTTTTTCAGTTTTTCATTTTTCAGTTTGATGCAGGCTACTCTATGGTAATAGAATCCAAGGCCCTGAATTCAAATCTTAACATGCTCAAGCAGAAAACCCTGTAACATTTCAGATAAATGTTTGTCCAATCTCTTCTTAAAAACCTCCAGCGATGGAGCTAAACTCTCTTGGAATAAACTACCCTCTTTTGCTTATTTAAGGAGGGTCTTTTAGATGCCACTAAAGATTCTTGGATAGCCAAGAATATTATTGGGTATGTGGATAAAAACAGATAGATAGATAGATAGATAGATAGATAGATAGATAGATAGATAGATAGATAGGTAGATAGATAGATAGAAATGGATAGATGATAGATATAGACATCAATGTTCATATTAAGAAATATTTTATAACTTTTAAAAAGACTAAGGAATCCTCAGCAAAACAGAAGTATGTATTGTTTTTCTAAATTATTCATATACAAACATACTTTTTATATGTAAAATATTATTCAAAGTCAACACTCTATAATGGACTATTCCATATTCCCCATTATTTTTCTAGCCTAGTGTCTATTTGTCTAAATAATAAAGAGTTAATATTATTCGGAGAGCACAGTTCTACAGACAAACTCCACAGCTTCCTGAACTGTCCCAAATAATCATTTTCCTTTAGAGTCACTCTGTCCATTCAAAACTCTGGGGACATGGCATTTTGAAGATAATGAGAGCTTATAGTTCAAGGCAAATCAATACATATATTATGAATAGATTCTAGCATTAAGTACCAGAGAAAATGTTGGATTTCCAAGATGATAAGTAGATCTGTAAATAACTACATATATACAACAATAGCAATACCACCAACATCAACTTTCTTTTCTTTCTGTAATTCAATTTCAGATGTGAAGTGAACCATACAACTGAAACAAGAACCTGACTCATGGAAGAATTAGAATACAGTATTGTGACTGACTAGAATACAGTATTGTGACTCTTCTGTTCCTCCTGATCTTTATGTAGCTGTACATTTAATTCCAGATAAATATATTAAAGGCTGTACCTTTATAAGTATGGTCTGTGTGTTGTGAGTCAGAGCCTTGGAACAAGTTCAGATAATTCTGCATGGCATTCTCCTCTTAGATTAACTACTTTTGTATTCACTGGCACAACAAATAGAGTGGGTACAAATAAATGATTTGTTTGTAGATCTCTAGTTAAAAGGATTCGGCAGCAGGTGATGGAATTCTGGAGATGTGTTGCCAATATCATTAGACAACAATGGGGTTTGATGGATGAAGAGTGTAACCTCAGAAAAGTTAAAGCTACCATAATCTGAACTGTAACAGTCTCAACAACCATTAGATCAGGTCACCAACTTTTTGGGCCTCAGGGACCACCAAACTTTTAATTTTAAATCCTGCGGACCACAAATATGAATTTTGACTGACGGTGGCATGCTGACATTGGTGAAGCTTCGTGGGAAACTTCAGCCAGGCTCCTGAGAGACGAGAGTGACTCTGGCTGCTTCTATCTGCAAGTGCTTCTTGAGAGAGAGACCATTTTGCAGGTAGCTTGGCCAAACTCCTGTCCCTGGGAGTCAAAGTGCTGAAGTGTGAGCGGTGCGGGAAACTTCGGCCAGGCTCATCGTGTGAAGGCAAAATGGTGAGGAGAACAGTGCTCCCACACCTTCCAGACATCTCTATTGCTGCTTCGGTCCACCCATTCCATCGCCCCCCTCTTGCTGCAACAGCACAATTACCTCGTCCTGGCCAGCAAGGGCTGCACTGCTTTTTACACATTGCCCCACCCACAAATTTGCACATTACGCATGCCACCCCCTACGGTGGAGATTTCCAACTCCACTATGGGCCAGTCCCACATTCCAGAACTGCAGTAGTTATAAGACTAGCCCTTTGGTCATCCCAGAGCAGCTCATCCATAGCAGGCTGGTGCACGGGCCAGTCCTATGACTACTGCAGGTCTGGAATATGGGACCGACTTTCCCATTAACATCAGCAATACACCCCATGGTGGATTTCCCTCCCCTGCTGTTGGTCTTACCTTCCAGTTCTAGCTCGCAGTTAGAACTCCAGTTCTAGTTCTAGGCTCTCCTCAAGGTAAGGTTTGCACTTGGCTGAAGGGCGGGGGCCAGCGGGTAGGCAGGCCATGTGGGCGGCACAGCCTTGTGTTCCCATGCAACCTGGATTAATTGCCTTGGGGGAAGACATTTCTCTGCAGACCACCAAAATTTTCTTGCGGACCAGTGGTTTGTGGCCTACCAGTTGGCAACCACTACATTAGATGGAAGGAAAACTGACTCTTTACTGCCTTCTAATGGTCAGTTTTTTATCAAGTTGTCGGAGAGAGACTGTCACACTCAGGAGGAGGAATCAAGTGGGGGATCAGTCTGGAATTGTAATGTAGACATAGGAAAGCAAGGTCTGACTCTCCTCAATACTGTTGAACCTTAGTCCTTCTGGGGGCAAACTGCCAGTCTGAGAAGATTGCTGTGAAATTTACTTGAGCAATAAAGTAGCACCCAATGCAAATAGATTGAATTGTCTTTTCTGGTTCTTCATTACTTTCCTGTTACTTTTTGTTTAAAAACAATAATCCTACCTCTAAGCTTAGGCACTGCATCATACATCATACTATATGAATATAGCATCTTTCTTTATGTCTGGCTGTATTCTTTGGCTCAGCTGATTCTTTGGTGGTAAACACTTCATTTATTAGATACATTTAAAAGAATTCCTATTTGAATAAAATTCTTTAGAAATGTAAAACATATAAAAGTGGCATTGTTCCAGAAAATAAATAGTGGCTTGTATTATAATAGTATATAATACTATAATATAATAGTATTATAATAGTATTATAATAGTGGCTTGTAACAAATAGTGGCAAATAGTAAGTGAAAATTATTCTAGGTGTTTTAAATTTGTTTTACTGCATGTGGTAAGCAAGGATTTTCAATAAATTTTAGTTTCAAAGTATGTTTTTCACTATTAAGATTTCACTTTAATTCTAAGAAGCAGGACACATAAAAAGATAAAGAAAGCATTGTGAAATAATCACTTACCTACTGGGTTAGGGTAGCTGATTGCTGAGAAAGGAAATAGAAATAGATTTATAAAAATATTTTTATATCAACACATTTAAAGAAGTAAGAGAAAAAAAACAAGTACCTGGATTTGATCTGATTAAATACCTGTATCCTTTTGTTCCTGGGCAGATTCAAAGTTGAGATTGAATGCAGATAATTTATAATTTAAACCTTGAAAATTGCACCAACAGGGACTGGCCACAAGAAATTGTGTTCTTTTTGAGAAATAAGAAATGTATTATATTTATTTATTCTTCATCCATCTATCTACTCATCAAGCAACTCTGTGTGGTTTACACAGAATTGAAAACATCAAAGAATCCCATTCTTTCATGGAACTGGGTGGGAATTAAGATAACTTGAAAGAATGGAAGCCAATATTTGGGAAAAGTTATACCTTCCATCATATCATGAGACTAAATTTTATATGAAAAGATGTTTCGGAGAAGGTTAAATCTTGTAGGAGAAAGCTCCATGTTTAAAGAATTTGATGCCCCTTGTTTTCTCATTAAAATACTATATAGTATGTTTGCATAAAACGATGTCCAACTTTATATTCCATACTAACAAATCAGTAAAATATGTGACAGAAAAAGGTTTGATATTAATTAAAAACTGAAGTCAAAGCTCACAAATTCTCCTGGACCTTGTACCTTTCAATGGCTAGGATCATAATAAAGATTTGACTGATTGTATCTTTCTAAATTGAACACACTTACCAAAGATGCTATTTGGCCATTGAACTATGTATTGTTTATTTATTTCCCACTGAAAAAATGATTCATGGATACCAATCACCACGTAACCTAATAGTTGGGAGCAAACTGATGACACGTTTACATTAACTCCTGTTTTGGCAATGGTCAAATACTGAGACCAGTCAAACACTGAGACCAGTTTACTTGGAAGATAGTCTGGGAAGCACATATTGTATATGATATTTTAAAAAACATCTTGATCTCTGGAGATGTTGAGCTATAACTATTACAATTTTCCACCAGGAAATTTTGAGATTTGTTGTTCAATATATATGGGAAAGATCAGTGGGAAAAGATTTCTCTGAATAATGCAGGTCTATTGAGTTTGTCAAAAGAAATACACTTCCTTCAGTTAATACCTGTGATTACGGGTTCAAAAACTGTCACGTAAGGGAGAAAAAGAGATACTCACGTTCTATATAGTGGATGATGCGAGTAGCCATGTCCCCCATCCCAAACTGGGTTATGGGTATCAAGTGAAGTTCATAGCCTTGAGGCACCTTCAAGTCAGTCAGAAGGTATTCCTGTAACATGCCCTTTTCCATCTTCCTCACAGAAATGGATTTAGGGGGTAAGTCCCTGTGATTCAGCTGTTATTCAGAGATATAAGGCAGGATTGAATTAGATAAGAGTAGAGAGTGCTGGAATCTGAATGCTGAAGGAATTTCATGAGCTTTGTATTTCAAGTATATCTTTTCTTTTCTTTGTCAATTAGGAGTTGTTTATTCAGGGTAAAAGCTGCTGGTATTTGGTATATGCCTGCATATGCTTGACCTATGCTAAATTCTCAAATATGGAAAACGATGTTGAGTCCTTAGAATCTCACAAGTTTATAAACTAAAATTTTAAAAAACAGCAATTGTTTTTAACTTCTGTAATAATAAAAACTCAATTATTAATGGATTTTGGCTATAGTTTATATCAAACAGATTATGAGAAGTTTGTAAGTAATATAGTAAGTACTTTCATAAAATTATGGAGCAGATGGTCTATTTGCCACTATGTTATATGGAAACAAAAAGCTGGACGTAGTCCTGGTTTGCACAATGTTCATGTTTTGTTGTCACAAGGACATTTATAAATATACATGTCTCAAAACTGTAGTGTTTTAAGAAAGTCAATATTAACATCACTTAGACTTATATAATGCCGCATAGTGCTTTATAGCACTCTCTAGGTCAGTGGTTCCCAACCTTTTTTTTGCCCCGCACCCCTAAAGAAATTTCACTCGAACCTCACACCCCCTGAAATATATGGTAAATATATGGTAGGATTGAATTATTTAATAATTAAATATATGGAAGGATTGAATCTTTTCAGCTATGTATGTGACGGCCACTAAATAACGATACTTAATTCTAAAATGAAAACAAAGCTAGTCCACTGCAAAAGAAAATAAAAATGCCAACATATAACCAATATCCTATTATTTACCTGGACTTTTCTTGCACCCCCTGGAACATCGTCTCGCACCCCAGGTTGGGAACCCCTGCTCTAGGTCAGTATATTGCCCCCAACAATTTGGGCCCTCATTTTACCAATGTTGAAAAGATGGAAGACTGAGTCAACCTTTAGCCTGTCAGGATTGAACTTTTGTTTCTGGGCAGTTAGCTTGCAATACTGCATTCTAACCACCAGAGGTCCTATAAGGGCTCCTTATATTATATTATATTATATTATATTATATTATATTATATTATATT
>BLBF01000018.1:23972961-24021698 GCA_015471245.1 Laticauda colubrina
ATATTATATTATATTATATTATATTATATTATATTATATTATATTAAGATAACATAGATAATCACAGCTTTTCTTGTGTCCTTACATATATATTCATCAGCTTTGGGACAAAAGTCTGTCTTCTGATTCTTCCCTCCCTCAACTCTGTCCCCATTTTAATTCAACCTACAATCGTGAATTTCTCTTGAGAGATTTGGACTGAACTGAAGTTGCCACACTGGGTTGGTTCACTTACAATTCTATGTCATGCTTTCTTTTAGTTCTATTTTGTTATAGAACCCATAATGACCTAATTCACACAGGATGCTAAGCTAGGATTTATGAATACAATGGCTGAGTTTGTCCATTCAATTCTAAAATCACACAAAGTCTTAGCACAATTTACCAATCAAGTTTCTTTCCTCAATATCTAGGGAGATACTTTAAATAGGTATGCTTCCATTTATCCATTTTTATTTATTAAACTGTGATGCAGACAAAGGATGAGAAAAAGTCAGAACCAAACAGTGGTGAGAAAGAGTCCCCTTTACTCTTGCTCATAAGTGTATGTATATCTGTCCTTATATCTGCTTGATTAATTATTTGAGCCATTTCCTGCCTTGCCTTCTCTTGGTCTCCAACTTTGCTTGAAAATCAAATGAATCACTATTTGATCGACCTAAAAACAAATTGTTCTCTGATACCAATCTACCCCCTAAGTCATCCTGTCTTTGATATGTTAATTTTCATATTAATACTTTTAAATTCATCAAGCAGTATTTCCAATATTCATAGCAAAGCATTTGGATTTTTATCCAGCAACATGTCACTGCCTGTGTATAATGCACTTACACTCCTAATCAAGACATCTTTACCACAACCACAATATTTATCCATAAATATATTAAACAAATAAGGAGATATGAAACATCCTTGTCTTATTCCCTGCCCAGTCCTGAACCATTCATTAAGCACTGATGGTTTATATTATTCAACAAATTACCTCTCTATAATTATGCAAAGCATGCCCTAATTCAGACCTATTCATTTTTCTGTTTTCTCTATATCAACAAGTATAGAATAATTTCAGCTGTATTCATAAATGTCTTAGTTACTTGCTAATGAGCCAAAATCTGATCAGCATATTCTAAGCCCCTGTCACACTGCACCAACGGATGCAAAGAGGATGTAAAACGGACAAAAAAGCTTGCCATCCGTTCGAAAACGCGATGTACTCACTGCCTCCGTTTGGCTTCCTCTCTATCCGTCCAGCATCCGTTTATTGACATTTCAACCACTCAAAAAGTTTTAGGCTGCCCAAAACTTTTGCGCGGAAAATACATTTGCACGAAATGTATCCAGTTTGTCCGTTCTGCATCTGCTACGCATCCATTACGCATCCGCTATATCCGCTTGGCGTCCGTTCCGCATCTGCGCAACGCGCATCCACCCGGACGCAGGGAGGAAGTATCCCTTCCCATCCCACAGGTATCCCTACCCATCCCACTGCTATCTTAACCCATCCCACAAGCATGCAAAGGCTAAACCATTTCTAAAAGTTTCCACCCAGACTTTATAGAAAAAAAATTAATGAAGCAAGTGTGTGAAACAAAGATAAACTTTATTAATAACAAGCTGTCAAATAAACATGACCCAAGTCAAGTGTCCAAATAAAGTCCACAAATATCCAGGCAGCCAGTCTCTGGCACTCCTCTTGGTCACTCGGAGGTGTGTGCCCAGGCTACGGTGTTAGGGTGCAGGTGCTGTGGAGGTGGGTGCTGCTGCAGTGCTGGTCTGAGGTGTTATTGGAATGCCTAGTCCCGAGAGGACAACTGGGGACGGTGTGTTGAGGAAGGTGTTGGACAGCTGGCTCAGCCCCGTGATGCTGAGAGGTCCTTCCTCCATGCCATGGGGTATCAGCCCCAGTACTGAGGACAGATGTACTGAGGCCGGGCTTGGCTGTGGGATGGAGGAAGGAGCAGTGTAGTGGGGCTGCCTGCTCTGCAGCGGGGTGAGGACTGTCATGGTTGGCATCGGTGGCATCATTGGAACCGGTGGCAATGGTGCCACCCGATGACTCTGTGCCTGCATCTGTAAGGGCTGCTGTCTGTGCTGCTGGATCTCTGGGTAGCTGTAGCCCTGGTAGGTGAGGGGCTGTGGGAAGCCTTGGTATGGGAGGGACATCACCTGGGGTGGAGGAGAAGACCTGGACTGGGTGGGAGCAGGTGCCTCTGGGTCTGGAGGTTTGTTAAGCAGCGTGGTGATCCTCTCCTTCACCACCTGGTACTGGGGATCCACCATCTCCTTGAGGGTCTGGTTCACATAATTGAGGAAGGGCTTGCGGTTGGAGGAGGAGGATTCGATGGGGACCAGCTGAGAGAGGAGACCTATGCTGGTGCGGATGGTGTCCCTGATCTCCACCAGGACCTTGTGGCTCTGCCCCTCCTGCGGTCCGGCTCTCTGCCTTACTGTGGTGGCGGAGGTGTGGGTGGATGCGGCTTCGCCAGCGGTGGACTCGATGTCTTCTTTCTCCCATTGCACCAGGGAGTCCTCATCGCTCTCCACCATGCTTTCAACACCTGCCCTGGGGTTCTCCGCCGTGGCACGCTCCACAGATACCTGCATGGAGACAGGGACTGACTCTTGGCCGCTAGAGGACTGGCTCCCAGCAGGCTGCCGGAGAGAGAGGGTTGAGATTTGGGCTCCTGGTGCTCCTCGGTGGCGGACCTCACCCTCCAGGAAGCTGCACTTGGCCATGACATAGTTCTCTCTGTCTGTCAGCTTAACCCTGGCCTGGCCAGATTTTTTGCGGTGCAGCTTCCCGTACCAGGTGTGCATGTGCTTCCACCAGCCGAGGAGCACCTCCGAAGTGTAGCCCAGACTCTCCGCCCTCTCTCTCCAAGCAGCCTGCTTCCGCTTGGTGTCCCTGTACAGCCGGTATCCCTTCCGCCACAGATAGTCGTTCTCTCTCAGCCACTCCAGCACCTCATCCTCGTGCACTTCCTCAATGTAATACTGCCTCCTCTCCCGTTGTTGCATACGCCTCTTCCTCCCTTTGGCAGGACCAGATGGGGCCTCATCAGAGGGGCTTCCAGGTTGCAGGGGCTGCTCCTCCACACCAACAGCAGCACCAACAGGATCATCATCATCATCATCATCACCAGCAGGATCATAATCAGCATCATCAGCATCAGCATAATCACCAGCAGGATCATAAGCAGCAGCAGCAGCAGCAGCAGCAGCAGCAGCAGCAGCAGCAGAAGCAAGACCAGGATGAGCAGCAGCAGAGTAAGCACCAGCAGCAGGGTCAGCAAGACCAGGAGCACGAGCAGAACGAGAAGGACCAGCAGGACCAGGAGCAGCTCCAGCAGAGTACGCAGCAGAAGCACCACTGCCAGGAGCAGCTCCAGCAGAAGCTCCAGCAACAGAAGAGCGAGCCCAAGCAGCAGAAGCCCCAGCAGAAGCAGAGTCAGGGACATGAGGCGGGAGGTTGGCCCTGTCCCTCTTGCCAGGGATGGCGGCAGGTTGCTGAGACTTTCGCTTCTTCCCCTTGGTTGTGGGGTTGCTGGCTGGCAGGAAGGCTGGCAGACAGACTGGCTGGCAGGGAGGCTGGAAGGCAGGCTGGCAGCAAGGCTGGCAGGGAGGCTGGAAGGCAGGCTGCCAGCAAGGATGGAAGGGAGGCTGGAAGGCAGGCTGCCAGCAAGGCTGGAAGGGAGGCTGGAAGGCAGGCTGGCAGCAAGGCTGGCAGGGAGGCTGCCCAGGAGGCTGGGAGGCAGGCTTGGAGGCAGGCTGGCAGAAAGGCTTGCAGGCAGACATGCAGGCAAGAAATTGAGGTATCCAGCAGCAGGTCTTTCCTCAGAATGCTGGCCACGTGCGAGCTGCTTCCCTTTATATCCGGGGGGCTTGCGCAATGCATCCCCCCCGCATGTGCAATTAACGCTAGGCATCCGTTAGGCTTCCGCTGTGCATCCGCTAGGCTTCCGCTGTGCATCCGCTTCATCCGCTGTGCATCCGTTCTGCATCCACTTTTTCTGTTCTGTGTCCACTTCGCTGAGGCCCCCCGGAAGCCTAGCGGACGCGCCATCTGCTTCCATCTGCTGTGCTTCCGTTCCGCATCCGCTTTGCATCCGCCCTGCGTCCTCCCCGCATCCGTGTTGTCCGCTCCAATTATGCAAATTTTCACCCCTTTTGAGCGCGGATACAACGGATGTAACATTTTTCTCTTCCGTTGTGTCCTTTTTGCATCAGTTGAGCAGTGTGACACGGCCTTCAACATGGATGTTTATAGATACTGACTTCTATATGTTTATTGATGCTTTGGTGAGTCAAGGTTTTCACTTAAAAATTTTTAACAGTACTATGTAGAGAAAGTTACTAGTCTTAGTTGTATATATGTCACATCAGAGGTGGTATTCAACATGTTCTGAGCAGTTCTGGAGAACTGGTAGTGGAAATTTTGAGTAGTTTGGAGTACTGGCAAATGCCACTTCTGACTGGCCCTGCCCCCATCTATTCTCTCCCTCCTGAGTCCCAGCTGATCAGCTGGGTCTTCTTTTGTTGCCCTGCACAGGAGAATAGAGCTGGAAAGTAGGTAGTGGGGTGGAGAGGGAATGGGATTTTGCAATAACCTTCCTCCAGGAGTGGGGAGGGAATGGAGATTTTACAGTATCCTTCCCCTGCCATGCCCACCAAACCATGCCACGCCCACAGACAGGTAGTAAATTTTTTTAATCCCACTATGTCACATGTAGCAATCCTGTTTCTAATTGTATCACAGACATGATTAAACTGGTCAATACAGTCTAGGATCTTTAACTTAGAGAGTGCCTCACAGGTCAACTTTTTGTTTTCCATAACCCACCAATTCAAAGTTTCAGAAGTATATGTACACTCAAGATGGATGGTGTTTTAATTTTTTTGGGAGGGCTGCAAAAGATGAGCATAGCTACCTCTACATGTTGTTTCAAATGACTTTTAGACACTATATGGTCAAGATCCTTCTGATACAGGATCTTATATGTATACATTTTGTATGCTTGTTTAAGTCTTAATAGAAACTAAGAGGTCTCTGACTTGGATTGGAAATAAAGAGGGAGGAGAAACAAAACTTTTTTTCCCACTTACCCTGTATCTTCTATAAACATTGTACCATCTCCAAATAGTCTGTACCTGTTTCCTGTTGTTTAATAAGCAATTTGGAACTGCATGATTCTGACTGAAGAAATACTTTGCATGTATGAAGTGAAATATCAGTGCTCTTTTGCCTCTATGTAGTAGTCTCATTCTATAATCCTTGGCTCACTCTGCATTAATACTTAAAGGCTGCACAAGTAATGCTTATATTTTATATCAATTCTGGTTTGCAATTCAGCTGTATAATTTACAGATGGTGCTATTTCTCAAGATGATTAAACCCCAAGCTCCTTGAGTAACCAAGTTCTTCTTCATTCATCTTCAAACAGGTTATACTCTTGTTTTCCTCTTTGCTTGCTTGCTCCTGCTCTTTTAAATAGAGCTTAAGGAAGTCTCCCTTGATTGCATGACTGCTGCTTAGGGTAGAAAAGCTTCTCAGGGACTGAAACCAAATAAGGAAGAATTATTACACTCCTGGAATCTTGCTAGGGTTCATTTTAATGCAAAGGGGATTCACATGACATCCTTAGATTGAAGGTTTTTTTTTCTATTGATCTCCTACCAAGCAAAGCACACTCAGGAGCAAAAACTGTTATAAGCACACATATGTGTCTCTTTATTGTTTTCTGGAAACAATATCAGCACTCATAATAAAAGCAAGGTAAGTTCCAGCATCAAAGAAGAAGAGCTGTTTTACAATATTGAACTAAGCATTTCTGATAGGGAGACAGCTGTCCTACGTTTAGGGACAACTGTTCCTTTATATCTGATATACTCAGCTGTATGAAGTCCAATTCACACAGCATAATTTGCAGACATGGAATGACTTTGATTTTACTGATGGCTCATCTGTGCTTGCTCTGTTTGCAAATCTGTAGAAAAAAAGACTTGTAGAATTTCATTTTACTTTTCAGTAATCTTCTAATCTGCAAGCTTGGTTTTATAAACTGTATTTCATGGTCTTGTAGAAAAGTGAACTGCATGCATGATAAAGTCATATGATTCATTTATATCTAGGCATCCAAAGAGGCCACCTGGCCTTTAGATAAAGATCAAACTTTACAGCATTTCCCCATAGTTTTGAAGTTTTCTTGCATTGTTTGCATGATTATAAATATATACGTGAAAACAAACACTGATGCAAAAAGCATCATTAGAATTAAAATCACATTGTTACATATATTACATTCAAATGTTAGCTAATTTAATATAAGTGGAAAGCTGTTAGCCCCAATTATTGTGATAGGCTTGTTTTCAAAAGTCCATCTTGCTTAGATTGTCTCAACCAGTCTGCTCCTATCATATCTTCAGGGAAATTTAATTCAGACTGGATCAATAATTAATTAAAAATTGTGAAATTGTGGAAAAAAAACCTTACATGAGTCTAATATCCCATGAAAAATTTGTGAACTATGTCATTTTTTAAATGGTATTCCTACTTTTTATATTCTGTGAAAAAAAAAATTATGTCACACAAACACATAAAAGCAACATAGAACAGACTTACAACAGCAGATAAATATACTTTCCATATAAATAAACTTCTGAACTGTGCAGCCCATTGCTTTATTCTTTCTTTTGTGAAGTATCAAATTTACCAAGAAAACTTCTGGAATATAATCTGGGAAACTATGATAAATAACTTTTGAACAAGCCATAGTGTTCTACCATTTTTAACCATTCTCTAATGTTTAGCCTTAGTTCTTGATGTGGAAATTATAATGCAAAATTATCTCTTAATGTTTGCTCACATGAAGACAAAAGACAAGGGACTTCCTGTATCTGAAGCCTTACTGTATATTGGTCTTATGAAATCTTTATTCACTGAATAGACCAGGATTTCTCAACCTTGGCAAATTTATGGATTTTAATTGCCAGAATTCTCAAACCAGCATTAACTGTTCAATTAATTTCTTCTAAGCCCCAGGAACCTGAACCCAAATAAAAGTTTAGGGTAACTATAGGGGGATCCTTTGCAAGACCCTTTTAATCCACAATAAGCTTCTTATTCAACAGATCTCTGCTAATGTATTATAGTTGAAATTTAGCTCCTGCAAAATGTTTCTCCTGCATGATTGTTGTTGGTATTTCTATATTGAAACAATAGTATCAAATCCCCCAGTCTGGGAGATTTTTCTTCATACAAGGCTTCTGACATTATCTCCGACCCCCCATCTTATTATCTTTCTATTTTTCCTTTCCCACCCGTGCCTCCCACCCCCAAATCCTTTCCTTCATAAACACACCATCCTGGAGCTGTGGTCCTATATTACTCTGGATGACTTAATAAAATAAACAGCCAGGGCAAGATTGCTGGAGAAAATGGAGGTAGCCTTATTAGAGATTCTCAATCTTTGGTGGAGGAACCTGTGCAGGACCCAGCAATGAGCTCATTCATCACTGCTGCAGTTAGCTGCCTCCAATGGCAGCTAACTGAAGGAGAAGCAGATAATAGTTCTCAGTCTTGACTCTTTCCCTTTACCTCCTATTTCATCTGAGGAAAGTAAGACTGGGTGGGAAACCACATCATTTCCTATATCCACAAGCAGCATGCTGCAGACATTAGAAGTGAAACTCTAGGAAAAGAAGACAAAAAGTAACCAAATGATTTGTCTATGAAGATTCACAGTCATCCAGGTCATGGTTGTCCCAAAGGTGCTTTTTCAAGAGGCAACTGGACTTTCTGGTTTTTCTTTGAAGATGTTTTACTTCTCATCCAAGAAGCTTCTTCAGTAACCAAATGATTTGATTCACACAGGTAAAAGGACTGAGCACCCATCACCCAGAAGGGAAGAAGAGTACAGCTTCAGTGCAAGAGAGCTTCAATTACCTCTCTTTGCTCATTAGAATTATAGTGGAAATTCTTCTTTCTTCTCAACTGCCTCCTCATTTATTTATTTAGCATATGGTCTCCTTAGAGCAACCTTTATGAGTAATTTGAAATCTCTACCCATCTCATGATATTCAGAAACACTTGGGTCTTCTGAGAAGACTAAGAAACAATTAGTCTTCTGTGGAGACTAATTCCCATTGAACTGCCTTCTTGAGCTTCTCCAAGCTTCTGAGGAATTATACATTTAAGTATCCTTGAATCTTTGTCTTCACAGATGCTCCTTTTCTGTTCTTGTAAAGTATTTCCACTAAAACTGCTTTGTGCACTGAATATTTCCCAGCCTAATAAGGAAATGAAAAATTGGTTGTCTTGCAGATTCTGTTTTTTTCAAAAGTTTTTGTTCCATTTGGACAATAAGGAATACGAGACCGGTATATCAACAAACAATTCTTTATTAAACAGTATAGTGACATGTAGTGGAATGTTTGCTGAAGCCGTAGCAGCCATTCTTATAGTGGCTGCTCGTGGCTTGTGGCCAATGACAGTTCTTTAGACTGTCAGACTGGTGCGTAATTGCCCAATCTGAGAGCAGCCTTTTCGGCCAATCAGTTTTAGCTATTTGGAGTCTTCCAATTTCCATACACAACACCCCTCCCACCTTGGTTTCATCCAACGTGTGTAACGTAGTCATGCAGGAAGGTGGGGCTTTTGCGGGTCCTACTTGACCTGTGCAGCTCAGTCTCATTGTGGTCTTCCATCGGTTCAGACAGGATCACCTTTTTTCTGCGTCTTCTCCATGGAACCTCCTGCAAGGGTGAGTCAGCCTTGCCGCTCCTGCCTGGGTTTCTTGGGCTGGTTGAGGTGGCTCTGCTGCTCCTTCCTGGTTTGCCCGGGTTGGTCGAGCTGGCCTGGCTGTCTCATTCCAGGAAGGCCTCACCTGCTACCGGATCTCTTCTCTGGAGGTCATTTATGGGTAAGTGCTCTTTTTGTTTTATCAGTTTCTAATTCGGGTTTGTGTTGTCTTTTGTCATGTTATTGGTGGTTCGTCTCTCCCTTTTTTATTATTTTGTGTTTCCCCTCCTCCTCGATTGTTTTTGGAGTGTTTATTGGTGTTGGTGGCAGTGCTGTAGTATTGTATTCCAATGTCCTAGAGCGAAGTTGGTCGATGTGCCGCTTCCATGTTCTGCCATCGTCTCGTGTGAGTTGGTATGACCGGGGCCCTGTGATTTGAGTAACTGTGGCTGGAAGCCATAATGGGTCCCCAGTAAGATTTTTCACGTAGATTAAGTCGCCTATAGCAAAGGAGTGATATTTACTTGAGGAATTGGGTTTTTTCACATTATAAGTGGGGTGCAGTCTATCAAGGTAGGAATGCAGTTTTCTACCCATGAGGAGTTCAGCTGGGCTTTTGTAGGTGGTTGTGCTAGGGGTAATATGCTGAATCGTTAACAGTTTGTTAAGTTTATCCTGGACGTCCCCTGTGTCCAGTTTGTCTAGGGCCTCTTTGGTATAACGAATCATGCATTCAGCTCATCCATTTGACGCTAGATGAGCCGGTGCTGTTAGGGCATGTCGGATGCCCTGCGCAGCCAGGTATTGCTCGAAGGCTAAAGCAGAAAACTGGGGGCCATTGTCAGAGACTACTACATCTGGCAGTCCATGAGTAGCAAAAAGTCTGTTCAATTGTTTTACGACTGCTTCAGTCGTAGTGGACGCCATAAGGAAAACTTCTAACCAATTTGAATAAGCATCAACAATTACAAGATATGTGTTCCCTTTCATTGGCCCAGCAAAGTCAATATGCAGTCTTGACCATGGGCCTCTGGGAGTTTCCCATTCCAGGACTGGTGCAAGAGGGGGGGTAGGCCTAGATTTTTGGCAGTCATGGCATGTTGCCACCCATTTTTCAATGTCTTTGTCCAGCCCTGGCCACCAGATGTAACTCCTAGCCAGGGCTTTCATTTTTACAATGCCCGGGTGTCCCTCATGCAACATGCACAACACTTCCTCCTGCAACATTTTTGGAATTACCACCCTGTCTCCCCACAGTATACAACCCCTTTCAATGGACAGTTCAGTCTGCTGGGTGTGAAAAGGTTTAAAAGTCTCGCCTTTATCCTCATCCGGCCAGCCCTTACCTACCCAATGCAGGATTCGAGCTGTCAGCGGATCTTTCGCGGTGGCTTTAGCGACGTCTGCTGTGGTTAGTGGCAGGTTCGGCTATGTCTCGATCTGAAGAGTGGAGACGGTAGGAGTTGGGTCGCCTTCCTTATTGGGCAGTGGGGAATGGCTCAAGGCATCCGCATGGGTGATGGTCTTTCTAGGGCGATGGATGAGTTTGTAATTGTATGCAGCGAGGAATTCTAACCACCTCGTCATTCTTGGTGATAGGATGTTCAGGGTTGGTTTGTTCCCTGCCAGAATCCCTAACAGGGGTTTATGGTCTATGATAATAGAAAATGTCCTACCATATAGGTATTCGTAGAATCTTTTGATGCCTGCTATAATTGTGAGGGCTTCTTGGTCAAATTGTCTGTAGTTTCTTTCAGATTTTGACAGCGTTTTGGAATAGAAGGCGATCGGTGCTTCTCTGCCGTCTGGTAGCTTGTGGCTCAGTATGGCACCAATTCCAAAAGGCAATACATCACAGGTGACCATCAGTGGCAGGGTGTTGCTGTATTGTATTAAAACGGTGTTGGATGTTAATAAATCCTTAATGTTTTGGAATGCTGTTTGTTCTCGGTGGCCCCAATTCCAGACAGTTTTTTTTATCTAATAGTCGATGAAATGGCTCTGCTATGGTTGCCTTTTAAGGCAGGAAGACATTGTAAAAATTAATGAGACCTAAGAATGCCTGTAATTCTGTTTTGTTCTTAGGCCTGGGTGCTTCTTTAATTGCCTTTATTTTCTTTTCAGTGGGGTGTATCTCTTGCTCATCTATAAGGTAGCCTAAGAATTCGACTTGATTGGTGGCTAGTTTACATTTTTCTCTTTTGACCTTAAGCCCTGCTTCCCTGAATCTTTGCAAGACTTCTCTTAGTCTATTTTCCAATTGGTGTTTACTTTTTGCTGATACTAATATGTCATCAAAATAGGGAAAGACTCCTTTTATTCCGTTTAGGAGGCGCTCCATGACGCTTTGGAAAACGCTTGGGGCAAAGCAAACACCAAATTGAAGTCTGTTACATTTGAATGCCCCTTTGTGCATGACTATAGTCTGTGCCTCTTCAGTTTCGGGGTCAACCGGCAGCTGTTGATATGCTTGCGTGAGATCAAGCTTCACAAAATTTTTTCCTCCCCCTAATGAATGCAACAGGTGTTGAACTACGGAATAGGGTATGCGCTTTGCTGGAGTGCATGATTTAGGGTAGCCTTATAGTCACCACAGATGCACACTGACCCATCTGGTTTGACAGGAGTCACGATGGGAGTTTCCCATCTGGCATGTTCGATTGACTCTAACAACTCTTGTGCGATGAGTTTGTCAAGCTGCCCATCTATTTTTGGTTTTAAGTCAAAGGGAACGTGTCTGGCTTTGAGCCTGATGGGAGCTATCTTAAGATCTAGGCTGAATGTTATTGGGGTCCCTTTGTACTTGTCTAGGGTCCCATCAAATACATCCCAGAACTCTTCCAGCAGGCTCTCCTCCCAATTGGTCTCAGCGATGCTGTTGATCCCGGTCACTCCGATTCCCAGGGGCTCGAACCATTTAATTCCCAGCAAGCTAGGATGATCACGGTCGACGATTGTCAGAGGAAGTACCTCAGCGTGGTTTTTGAACTCTATTAAGAAATGTCCAAGACCTACTACCGGGATTCGGTTTCCCTGGTAATCTTGAAGAATTAGCTTTTGCTGTTCCAGGTCTCTTCGCTTAATGTCTGGTATCAGGTTTCTGATAGTGTTCCAGGATACCATTGACAGGTATGATCCAGAGTCTATTTCCATGTCACAGGGCTTTCCTTTGATTTTCACATTTATTTGGACCTTTTTTGCATTTGCTGCCCTGGCATTTCTGATGATTATTGTTTGATGTGTTTCTTCTCTGTCATTCATTCATCGGTTCCTGTTCTCTCGGCTCCATCGGCTTCTGGCTTGTTTCTCTCTGTTTCTGGGGGGATGCTGCTACGTCTCTTTGGACTATAGCTCTTTTTGTTTCAGCAGACCCAAGCAATGTGCCCCCGTTTCTCACAGAATCTGCAAAAGGCATCCAGGAATCTGCATTCGGAGCACGGGTGATCGCCTCCACATCCAGCACATTGGAATTCTCACCTCCTACCTCTTTTTTTCCGCCATTTTCTTTCTGACTGAAGCCTATGTATGTCTTCATTGTCATCATTGGTGACACTCGGGGAATCGAGGTCTTCATGATAGACAGTCGTTGTGGGCTGCTTTTGGTTTCCTTCTGCCATCTTTTCTTGGGTTTGGTTTGGTGATTCTGCATTTGTTGAATTCATCTGGCGCATGGTGGCTGCGGATTTCTTGGCTGCTTCGGTGGTGGTGCTTCTGCGATGGCCTCAGCCACTGTGATGTTCAGTCTGTTTAACAGCTTGCTTTGGAGCGTAGCGTCCTTCAATCCCAGGACCACGCGGTCTCTCATGGCTTCGTCCATGTTCTGAAATTCGCAGGCTCCCCCGATATTTCTTAGGGCTGCTACGAAATCTCTGATACTCTCGTCTTCCCGTTGGTCTCATTTATAAAATTCGTGCCTTTTGATCAGATTGGAGACCACAGGTGTGTAATGGGCTTGTAGCATTCGGTTTAATTCTGGCCATGCCATCTGTTTTACGTCCCGCGGTTTGGCTAATGCCTTTGCCATTTTGAAAATGGCAGGGCCACAGTGCATGAGGAATACAGTTCTCTTCCTCTGGTCATTTCTTGTAGCTCATTGCTTTCCAAGAACATCAGAAAATGGTCAATGTATGACTCCCAATCTTCTTCGGCTGGGTTGAACGGTGCGGGCGGCGCATTGTTACCGGCCATCTTGGTTGCTCGGTTCTGGTTACCATGTGCTTTGGTCTTGCTCTTCTAGGACGATCCCACCTTCGTCACCAGTGTTCCATTTGGACAATAAGGTATGTGAGACCGGTATCTCAACAAACAATTCTTTATTAAACAGTATAGTGACTTGTAGCGGAACGTTTGCCGAAGCATCGGCAGCCCTTCTTATAGCGGCTGCTCACGGCTTGTGGCCAATGACAGTTCTTTAGAATTCCCGCTGTCTGGCGGGCCAATCAGTCTGATGCGTAATTGCCCAATCCGAGAGCGGCCTTTTCGGCCAATCAGTTTTAGCTATTTGGAATCTTCCAATTTCCATACACAACAGTTTTCTCTCAATGTTGTGCTCTAACCATCTCTGGGTACATCTACGGTATGCATCTTTAACTGAAAAAGAAAATCTATTTAGAAAAGCTGTTGATTTTGTTGTTTCATTATTTTTATTTGTCAATTTTTATTTGCTTTTTTAATCCTAATGTATATGCTATGTAGAGTGACTTTGTGATTAAGATGGCATATGCGTTGATAAATAAACCAAATAGTTAAATCTGAATTTTCATGGAAATTATTTTTATAGTATAGTGTAAATGAGGAAACAATGAATGTATAGGTAAAGATATATAAAAGATAGGGACTGGGAAAAGACCAATTCATGTCACTATAGGATACATCAGGGCTGTCAAATTCCTGGCCCATGGGCCAGATGTGTCATGTTCTGATCATGGCTATGCCTAGTTTAGTGAAGGAAAAAAGTCCAAATATGTCACGTCATAATGATGTGAGTTTCATACCTCTGGTCTACATGAATGCTACCATTCTATATAGTATATGGAGTCAGAATTCCACAGAGGTGGAATCCCCTTCAACTTTTAAAATGTTTTATTTTAAGGCTAACATGCCACTCCCATTGTGAATCAGCTCTGAACAATTAAAATTCTATCACATCCACAGGATTAAAAGAATGGAAAAAAGAATACACTCAGGTAAATAACATGTATTAACAGCCTTGAATTTCACCCAATAACATCAAATATTCCTATAGTAAAGACCCATATACAAGGATTCTTTGTCAATTCATCTTTCTCACAGAATTCTGTTTTTGCTAAGTAGGTATGGAGTTTTCACATGTGCCTATTAAGGCAATGTGGTTTTGAGGTGAACTGGAATGTTTTGGGAAGATGGGGAAATGAACAGTTCTGTCCTCAGAGCCATTCATCTTCCCCTAATTCAACAGTGAGACGCATACATTTCACAGTCATGGAATGAAAGTTCAGAACAGATTTTTTTTCTCTCCTTATTAGTTGACAAGAAATAATAGTCAAAAGCATTAGAAGTTTGGAAGGAAACATTTATGAAGCATACTGTAAATGGTAGTATAATGGGAATAAGATAGCATATTTCTCTATATATTTAGTAACAAGTGTATTTCCTGAAATAGCTTGTTTACATGACATAATTCTTAGTTAGGCCTAAATGTTCTTCATGTTGCATTCTTAAATTATCTGCCTGAGATCTCTTGTAAAACTAATTGGCTATAAACAAGCAAGCATCAATTATCTGGATAGAAATCAGATTTATTACCATATATAACTCTAGACAGAGAAACTAGAGATAGCATGTCTCAATGGGCTCATACTATGATTGAGTTAGCTTAAGCCACACCAAGCTTGGGATGGCATGTTTAAGGACCACACCAAAAGTTTTGTTGATTTGGGAGAGGGTTTATAAACAACAGGCCTAGGTTTAAGCAGTTTTGAGACTTACTAAAATATTATTGGGCCCATAAATTCTTCTATATCAGTCTGCTGCAGTGGTGGGATTCTACCAGTTTCCTTACTGGTTCGGTGATTGTGCACTTCACAGGTGCGTGCGCACACACCTAACACATGAGTGTGCAGCTTTCCAAACACCAGCTGAGGCTCTGCCCTCATAATCAGCTGAGAGGATAAAGAACAGAAAAGTACAGGGAGGGCTGATCCTGTGCTTTTCTCTTCTTTCTCCTCTTAGCTGATCATGAGACTTTTTTTTTCTTTTTTTACTACCGGTTTGGTGAAACTAGTAGCGATTTTTGCTACCAGTTCAGGTGAACCAGGTGAAACCGATAGCATTTCACCAATGGTCTGCTGGCCTTTTTAGAAAGGTGATCTGGGACAGAGATTCCATGGTTTAGTTCAAAAACTTCTCAAAGACATTAGAAGAAAAGCCTTTTGCTCAATTATGATTAAGTTTCAGAATATTTTTCTTTGCTCTTTCAATATGTTTCCATTCTTTAATATGTTTAGAATATTTTTATTGCTATATACTGTTTCCTGATGCAATTTTCAAGTTTCTTATGATGTTGCAATTTAGAAATATGATTTTAATTGTAAATTTACCATTGGAAGCTTCCTAAAACACTTAAGATATAAGGCAAGAAAGACATCTTTTAAAATAAAATAAAATTTTGCATAGGATGTTGAAGAAATATTTTAGTATTCATAAAATATTTTAGTATTAAACATATTTTACTCCCAGATCCATCCTAGAGAAAGTTGCATGGATAGCCAATGTAATACAACTTTTACAAGTGATTCCATGTGTCCTGAATATTTTAATGGAATTGGCTCATATTGTGAGTAGAGAGAAAACTTACAATGAATAAATAAGAATGAAAAATATCTGATTGCTAGAAATGTTCTTGTTGGCCTTCAAATGGGAATATGTAAGACAAGGAAAGAATTGGAAAAGTATCAGTGGGATTCATTCATACATAGAAAATAGCAAGAGACACCATAGAACCACTTCAATAAAACAGTGGAAGTATGGACTACTAAGGATGAAAAAGACATCAAAGTGTTTTAGGGTGTGGGGCCTCTATTAATTTTTAGTGAGTACTATATGCTCTATGGAATAGGAATAGAACTATTGATTGAGAGTGAATTGAAATGTGGTAAAAGATTTATAAATGAAAGCAATCACATGGAGAATTGGAGAAGGAGAATTAAAATATTCTTCAGAGTAGATCACCAGTATACTTTCCCCTTCAGAATTAATAACAGTATTGTCCTGTCTTTCCCTTCCCACACCCTTCTCCATTATTAGCAAATGTTTTGGAAAGAGGAATTAAAACAAGAAAATTGTATTGAATAGATTCTGTCAATTTCCCTTTGACAGAACCATAGAAACACTAAAAATAATCTCTGGTAGTATTTAACCAAAGGAGAAAAGGCACAAAATGGATTGCCCACATTCAGGGGTGGGATACTGCTAGTATAACAACTTGTTTGGTGATTGTGCACTTTGCGCATGAATGCACACATGAACAGCAATGCAAAAATCCTTACTTGCTATGTTACTTTGGAAGAGTAACACAGCTGAGGAGCAGCAATCCACTCTTCTGCACTGATCAGCTGAGATGATAAATGTCAGTACAGCATGCAGGCTGGCCCACAGGATCGTCAGAGCGAACTGGTTGGCTCCCAACTGATCTTTGGAGCTAGGGGTCTGCCCAAACCGGTCTGAACCAGCAGAATCCCACCCCTGCCCACATTACAACATGCTGGCCTTGAGAAACTATGAATGGTAAACAAAGCTGGTGAAACAGAATGGGAAGATCTGAACTTATGAAGAACCATTTAATATGTATCAACAGCATAAACTATGTCTTAATAGTTGAATATAAAGTATAATATTTTGCAAAGCTTTCAAATAAAATAATTTGGAGAGGGTAAATTTTCCATGATTGGTAATTAGACTTGAGTTATCATCACTACCATCATCACCACCATCATCAAACTTTCTTTGTTTCTATGGCAGGCAACCCCCTCCTCCAACAAGGTTGGAAAAAAGCACAAAAAAATAAAATTGCAATTGCAACTTATTGCAACTTCTGGAGGAGGCATGTTGAACTGAAGATATATCCACAAAAGTGGAGCCAAAAACTGTGGCAAAGACTGAAAAAGTGGTGAGCAAGCCAGTTCTTTGGAACAGTTCTAGACAAGGAGACAATGAGATGCAGGTGCACCAGACAGCTGTTCTTTGCAAGGAGACCACAGAATACCAGTCCTCTGTGGATCGAAGCATCAGGAGATGAAGGGGTTAGCTACCTTTGCTCACAACTATGGTACAGCAATTTTGAAAATTTAGTGGACTTCAGCTTCAACTCTGTGCAGAAGAAAAATTAATCATAAACTTAAGAAGTTGAAGAATTTGAAATAAAAAACAAAAAGTTAAATCAGATTTTGAACTAAAAAAATTATAGATTAAAGGTCCAGATAAGTTTGGAAAATTAACTGTACAGTTTTGAAGTATTTTGAAAGTAGCTACAAAAAATAGCTTTTCATGGGAAGGTTTATTTGTCTACCTTAGGTTATTGTCCATCATGACAAAAATAATCAAATTTACAATGTAGAAATTGGACACTAGAGAAGATTAAGTAGAAGGGGAAAAACATGTGCCTGCTTTTGGTGTTAGTTAGGGACCTACAAAATGACACAAAACAATCAGACTGGAGCTAGAAAATAGCAGCTACAATATCATCATGTCAGTAATGCAGGCTGAAACTATGGATGGGCTACGTCAAAAAGATGTTGAAGAGGGAATAACACATGTGGAACAAATTTTGTCTGACAAGACAAAGAAAGTACCAAAAGTACTACAAATGACGGACCTAGAGAATGATTTGGAAAAGGATACTTCATTGAATGTGCAAAAGAAACTGGCTGAAGTTTTTAAAATTATAAGGGAAATGCAAATGACAAACCAAGAGAATGAACTGGAAAAAGTTTTCTTATTGAATCTAGAAGCTTATTAAACCCTTGAGGAAATCTTTCTAGTGGGATAATGAAGAAGAGAAATCAAATCCTAAAATAATGTAACAACATTTGAATAAACTAAATATGAATTGTCTTAAGCCCATGTCACACTGCACCAACCGATGGAAAGAGGATGTGAAATGGAGAAAAATGCTTGCCATCCGTTGGTTAACGTGATGCATCCGTTCTGTACTCACTGCGTGCGTGATTCATACATTCTATCCGTCCAGCATCCGTCTACTGAGATTTCATCCGCTCAAAAAGTTTTGAGCTGCACAAAACTTTTTGAGCGGATGAACTTTCCGGAGCATCCGTTCTACATCTGCGACACATACGGGGAACAAACGTTCTACATCCGTTACACGTCCGCTGTATCTTCTTGGCATCCGCTGTGCATCTGCGCAACTCGCATCCGTTCCAGCAGAAAACGGAAAGAGGGAGGAAGCAAAACAGACGCGGAACATCCGTGCAGCATTAGTAGTACGGACATGGAAAGGATGTAAGCGGATTCAGCTTGCATATAAAGCATTAAAACGGAAAAAACGTTCGTATAGGGAACGTATCTCGGATATTTAGGATGTCTGGAGGATGTCTAGAGGATGCAAAAGGACACCTAGTGGAAAACCTATATTTCCTATAAAAAGGGGGAGGAAATCACCTGGATCTCAATTTCAGTCCAGCAGCCCTGGTGTGCAGACCTCTGCAGCCTTGCTCTTGCTCTTCCACAGCAACCAGTCATCTCCATCATCGATCATCGCACACTCCTTTTGGTAGCCGCCATCATTCTACAACAGTGTGAAGCCCTCTACAGGCTCTTTCACCTGTTCTACGCAAGGAAAAGGAGGCATCCAAGAAGTGTGTGGGTTCGAAGATGGATCACGAGAAGAGCCGAGTAAGGACTGTATGACAAGCTGATGGTGGAGCTCAGGAACGAAGACCCTCATGCATTCCAGCACTTCATGAGGATGCCACCAGCCATGTTTGACGAAGTTGTGGAGTGGCTGAGACCCAGGTTGACCAAGGCAAACACCAACTTCCCATCCAGCCTGGACCCTGGGCTGAAGGTGGCACTGACTCTGCGCCACCTGGCCTCCGGGACCACGAACAGGAACATGCAGTATGCCTGGAGGGTGCCACACAACACAATCAGCATTGTGGTCAGAGAAGTCGTGCAGGCCATCATCGAAGAATACCTGGAGGAGCTCCTCCAGTGCCCCTCCACTGAAGAAGGATGGAAGAAAGTTGCAGAGCAGTGGTATCAGAAGTGGAACTTCCCCCACACCGTTGGAGCCATAGATGGGAAGCACGTGGCCTGCAAAGCTCCAGCCAAGTCGGGGTCCACTTATCACAAGTATAAGGGTTTCTTCAGCATCATCCTCTTTGCCATGGTCGATGCTGACTACAAGTTCATGTACATCGATGCTTCAGGCAACGGGTCATCTTCAGATACCCAGGTATACAATGCCAGTAACCTCAAGGAGGGGCTGGAATGCAATCTCATCATGGGCTTCCCAGATCCAGACCCCCTGCCCAACGACACACAAGATGTGCCCTACTTCATCGTGGGGGGGATGACGCCTTCTCCCTCAGAAGCCCTACACTTCCAGATGCCTCACCCGTGAAGAGAGGATCTTCAACTACAGGGCAAGACGGGTGGTGGAGAACGCCTTTGGCATCCTGGCCAACAGGTTCCAGGTACTTCTCACCACCATGCAGCATCACCCAGAGACCGTGAGGAGCATCGTGGAAGCTTGCTGCATCCTGCACAATCTCATGCGCACTTGCTACCCAGTGTTGCAGAACAGGCTCGTGGACCACCAACAAGGCAATGGGGACACGGAGCCTGGTGAATGGAGGCAAGGAGTAAACCTGATAGACACTGTGGATGTGCCAGGCCCCAACAGAGCTTCACGTGAAGGGAAGAAGCAGCACAACCTCCTGAAACACTGATGCAACTCCCCAGCTGGAGCAGTGGAATGGCGAGACAGGATAGTAGATGCTTAATGGATGCTTCCTTGAGCCTCTCTCATCACACTGATGAGATTGTGCCATGTATGTTGAGTGGCCCTACAATGAACAGGACATTTAATAAAGAGTTGTTTTTATGTTGAAATGTGTTGATGAATGATTAAATTGTTATTGATAATAAAGAGCCATAGGTGTGGCACCTGGGAGGGCGGACCATACAGTCCCACTATGCTTGCACTGGAGGCTTATCTATCCCACAGCTATTACCCATCCCACAGCTATTACCCATTCCACAGGTATCCCTGCCCATCCCACTGCTATCCTTACCCATCCCACAAGCATGCAAAGGCTTAAACCATTTCTAAAAGTTTCCACCAAGACTTTATTTACTAAAAGAACTGATCCAAGTGTGTGAAGCAAAGATAACCTTTATTAAGAACAAACTGTAAAAGCAAAATGACCCAAGTAAAGTGTCCCAAGCAAAGATAAAGTCAACAGGTAGCAACCCAGTCTCTGGCACTCTTCTCAGTCACTCTGAGGCATGCCCATGGTCTCAGGGGTGAAGGGTCCCGGTGCTGTGGAGGTGGCAGTGGCTGGAGTGCTGGTCTGAGGCACCACTGGGGTGTCTGGCCCCGAGAGGACAACAAGGGATGGTGTGTGGAGGAAGCTCTCAGAGAGCTGGCTCAGTCCCGTGATGTTGAGAGGCCCTTCCTCCATGACATGGGGTGTCAGCCCCAAGACCGATGACAGATGTTCTGAGGCCGGGCTTGGCTGTGGGGTCGAGGAAGGAGGAGTGTAGTGGGGCTGTCTGGTCTGCAGGTGAGCGAGGTGAGGCGTCGGTGGCATCTGTGGCATTGGTGGCATCTGTGGCGTCTGTGGCATCAGTGGTATCGGTGGCACCTGTGGTGTGCGATGTACCTGTGCCTGGACTGGAAAGGGCTGCCTGTGCTGCTGGAACTCCTGGTAGCCGTAGCCTTGGTAGGTGAGGGGCTGTTGAAAGCCTTGGAAGGGCTGTGACATCACCTGGGGTGGAGGAGCAGACCTGGACTGGGTCAGAGCAGGTTCAGCTGGGCCTGGAGGGTGGTGCAGAAGACCGGTGATCTTGTCCTTGATCACCTGGTACTGGGATTCGGGCATTTCCATGAGGGTCTGGTTCACATAGGTGAGGAAGGGCTTTCTGTTAGAGGATGGTATGTCGAAGTGTACCAGCTGAGAGAGGAGATCTACGCTGTTCTTGATTGTGTCCCTGATCTCCAAGAGGACAGTGTGGCTTTGCCCCTCCGGTCTGGCTCTCTGCCTGCTTTCTTTGGAGGTGGAGCTGGGTGTGGGTGTGGGTTGGTCTCTGGTGGCAGCAGCCTCTTCTTGCTCCAACTGCATCAGGGGGTCCTTCATGTGCTCCACCATGGGGAGTGCAGCTTTTGGGGGGGGTCTCCATCGTGGGGCGCTCCAAAGATACCTGCCTGGACACAGGAACTGACTCTTGGCCAGAAGAGGACTGGCTCTCTGTGGGTTGCCTGAGAGAGAGGGTTGACAGAGGGGCTGCTGCTCGGTGGCGGATCTCACTCTCCAAGAAGCTGCACTTGGTGCATCACGTAGTGAGCTTGACTGCGGCTTGGCCAGACTTCTTCAGGTGCAGCTTCCCGTACCAGGTGTGCATGTGCTTCCACCACCCAGAAGGACATCCGAAGTTTAGCCCAGGCTCTCCGCCTTCTCTCTCCAAGCTGCCTGCTTCCGCTTGGTGTCTCAATAGAGCCTGTGTCCCTTCCTGCAGAGGTACTCGTTCTCCCTCAGCCATTCGAGCACCTCCTCCTCATGTTCCTCTGCAATGGAGTACTGTCTCTCTCCCTCTTTTCTCGTGAATGCCTCTTCCTCCCCCTGGCAGGGCTTTCTGGGCCCTCATTAGCAGGGCTTTGAGGTTCTAGGGGCTGGTCCACCACACCACCACCACCAGCAGCAGCAGCAGCAACACCAGCACCAGCAGCACCAGCAAGACCAGGAGCAGCACCAGCAGAGTCAGTACCAGCAGAAGCACCAGCACCAGGAGCAGCACCAGCAGAGTCAACACCAGCAGAAGCACCAGCACCAGGAGCAGCACCAGCACCAGCAGAGTCAGCACCAGCAGCAGAAGCCCTAGCAGAAGCAGAGTCAGCACCAAGGGGTGTGATGGTGGTCCTGTCCTTCTTGCCAGGGCTGGCAGGAGTAGGCACAGGCTTCCTCTTCTTCCCCATGGTTGTTGGCTGAAGATGTGTCTGGCAGCAGGTCTTTCCTCTGAATGGTGACCTGCTTGCGAGCTGCTTCCTTTTATATCCGCGGGGCTGACGTAATGCATCCTCCCAGCATGCGCAGTGAATGCTTTGCATCCGCTAGGCATCCGCTAGGCATCCGCTAGGCGTCCGTGATGCATCTGCTGTATCCACTTGGCATCCGCTCTGCATCTGCTCCTTCCTCTCTGCATCCGCTCCTTCCGCTGCGCATCCGCTTCGCTGTTCTCCCCCGGAAGCCCTGCGGATGTGTCATCCGCTTCCATCCACTTCCATCTGCTCGGCTTCCATTGAGCATCCGCTTAACATCCTCGCTATATCCTCCCCACGTCCGTTCCTTTCCATTGCCCGCTCTGTTTATGCAAATTTGGGGCACTTTTGAGAGCAGATAACAACGGATGGAAATTTGCTCGTCCACTGTGTCCTTTTTACATACGTTTTGCATCCGTCGGCTGATGTGACCTAGCCTTTAGAAGTAAAAGGAAGGAATATAAAGTTGGTTTATTTAATCAAAATTAAGACATTTTTTGTAAAATTCTGGTAACTCTTTATGAACTTTTTGCTGACTCAGAATAGAAAAGCTGATGTCCTATGGATTTGCTTATAGATAAGGGATTAAGGGACAGGATACAGAATGAAGAGATATCTGCTTATAACCTTATAGGGAATGAAAAGTTATAGAATTCGTCTATACTTATAATTAAGGGTGGAAGCCTTCCTTCCCTCCCTCCCTCCTTCCTTCCTTCTGTTTGTTTCTATACTTTTTTCTTACTCTTTTCTTCTCTTTCAAGAACTAAACATTTAGTTTGTATTAGATTTTACTATTGTAACTTGTTGAGATGAGTGCCTATAGAAATCAAGTTAATACATAAATCAAAATCCTTAATAAAAACTATCTAAGGGAAAAAATAAAATTGAAGTTGAATAGCAAGCAACATGGATTTATGAGAAGATTTATTTGTGGGGAAATAATCCAAATAAGGCTAATATGCAAAAATTTGGTTCTGTTAAAAATGAATATACATGGAAAGAAACAGAGAAAGTGGAGAGAAAATAATAGAAAAGCTGGAAACTTGATATATTGTAATAATAAAACTGACAGAAAGGAACTTTTTTTTGGGAAAAAAAGGAAAGTGGTGACTTAATCAAGCAGCACCAAAAAGGCAATTTTAAAGAAAGACATATGCAATTTCATATTTCAGGTCTGGAAAATGTTTTTTTTTTTTTTTTATTGATGATGGCTGACATTAAATTTCTGTATGACTTTTGTAGAATTCAAAAGTAAATTGACATAGAGTGGCACTATTGAATTGTCTAAAGCAGAGCTAGACAATTAATATCCTCTGAATGCCTTGGGCTTTAGCTATTATCGGTTTCAATTACCATGGCTAAAGGTAGCAGATAATAATTCTATAATTCCAAATAATTACAATTTGGAAATTATAATACAAAATATCTGAAGGCCATTTAGCTTTTTACCTTTGATCTACAAGTATCAGCTAGCAAAACCAAGAGTATTTCTATCAAAATTATTTTCTTGATTTGATGTCTTACCACAACCATGTCATAGCCACTGAAACACTAACTGAGATTTCTGAAAGGTGTAGTCCAACATATCTGGAAGGTATGAAATGGGGTAATTTGTAAGACAAGATATTATCAGTAAAGTTTGAAAGCCTTGCTGTGATATACAGTATCTGCTATCAGTATCAAGGGGTAAAAGACAGGTACAATGTCTAGATACAATATGTTACTGATGCCAGAACAAATGAAGTTCTTGTTTGCACTGAACTCGAGAATAGACTGCACAGTGATGTTTCCTGGGACCATCAACCCTCTTGAGGCTTACTTTGACCTTTCATAAATCTCTTTTGTTAGGGTCCATGTACCCTAAGGTGTCCAAGCCAAAGAAGTTTTTAATGATGTCTGTGGTGTTCAGAAAAAATTGAGCTGAAGTCTTCACTCCGGTCCGCATTTCCAGTGGGAACATGGACCGTTCCTATTGTCTGATGCCGTTTGACAGCCGGCTATAAAAGGGAGCTGTCAAACGGCATCAGCTGTTGTCCACCAGCTGGCAACCTTGTTAGCGCGGCAGCCGTGGCAACCCTTTATTGTTTCAATAAAGTAAAAAGTTGAAGTTCGCTCTGTGTTTGCCTCCAGTTATTCTGCCCTTCTACAACACTGGCGACAAGGGCAGGATACATATAAGAGGCAACCGGGCAAAGAATTGCTAAGCAAAGTCACTACAAAAAGAGCCGAAGTCACTACTGAGCTGAATGTCAGTTTAAGAGCTGTCAACTTTCCTCAAAAGATCTGGCACCACTGAGTCGAGATGACTTTGAACCCTGCATTCTCGCCTTTCAGACTGACAGTAGAAACATGGGAGTCCTACAGAAACTGATTTGACTGTTTCCTAGATGCCATAGACCTTGCTGACATTTCCGACCATAGGAAAAAGTCCTATTTTTAAAGTTTTTGCAGAGCTACAGTATTTGACACTGCTATGGCATTATTGGCTCCATGTTCAATTAAGACTGTTCCATGGGAAGAATTGCAGGAAATTCTTTCCAACCACTATTCCCCTAAGCCATCTCAAATTGCCAGGTGTCATGCTTTTAGGAGATAAATTCAGGCTGAGGGAGAGACTATGAATGGGTACATGGCTGCCCTACGAACAGCTGCCTTGCATTGTGGGTTTAGAGACAATCTGGAATACACGTTATTAGATCAACTAGTTTGTGGAGTCATGGATTAAAGGCTACAAAGGCATTTATTGGCTAAAGGGGATTTAACCCTTAAATTAGCAATTGAAGAGTCTCAAGCTGCTGAAATATCTGTATTTTTGGCAGCAGAAATTCAGGGAAATCCAATTAGCCAGAGCAGCTCAGCCATTCATTATGATGAAGCCTTCTCAGAAGAAGGCTATGAAGATGCTAATGATGTAAACCACCTCAGGCAGCAAAGAACCAGTCAAGGGGAGAACAGGCCAAACCCCAATCTACCTCCATGGTCTCAGCCCATTTGTCTAAGCTGTGGAGGAAACCACCTCAGGGCATCCTGCAAGTTCAGGAATGCCATTTGTCTAAAATGCCAAAGGAAGGGTCATTTATCCAGGATCTGTCAAGCAGGAAAGACTTTTGCCCAAAAGCTTCAGACAACCCAACGTTTCCAAAAACAAGTTGAAGACTGTTTTACCTGCTATCAAACCAAGCTGACGAACAAAATCAGTGTTTTTGTTTCTATAGAAGGAAAACTTTGCAGGATGGAGGTTGACACAGGCTCAGCACTGTCCATCATCTCATGGAGCACCTTGAAACAACTACTTCCCAGAATGACTAAGAAGAAGCTTCATGGCTGCCAGTTAATCCTACGTGACTACCAAGGCAGAACCATCCCAGTCATTGGAAAAGGCAAGTTTTTTGTACAATTTCAAAATTTTAAAGTTCACTTGCCTTTAGTAGTAGTGGATGGTGCCCTCCCTAGCCTGTTGGGGTTAGACTGGTTCCCTGCCCTTGACCTCCATATAAGCGGAATCCACTCTATTACAAATGCTGAAGTGGACACCTTGTTTAATGACTATGCTGGTGTGTTCAGCGAGGGGCTGGGCTGTTATTCAGGAACCCCAATATCTTTCAACTTGGACCCTCAGGCAGTACCAATCCGTTTAAAGCCTCGAAGGGTCCCTTTTGCAATCCACCCCAAATTAGACATGGAGCTTGACAAATTAATTAAACAGGGCGTATTACAACCTGTGGACTTTGCAAAATGGGAAACCCCTAAAGAAAGATGGTAGTGTAAGAATCTGCGCAGATTACAAGATGTCATTGAATAAATATTTACAAATCAGCGCTTATCCAGTCCCTGTTATCCAGCACTTACGACATTCTTTTGAGCCAGGAACCATTTTCATGAAATTAGACATGTCACAGACCTATCAACAGTTCCGTGTTGATGACACAGCTGCTGAACTACAAAGTATTGTAATGCACAGGGGCGCTTTCAAATATAGGTGCCTCCAATTTGACGTGAGTGTAGCCCCAGGAATTTTCCAGTCCTTAATAGAAAGACTTCTTGAAGGATTACCAGGCGTAATCCCATATTTTGATGATATTTTAATATCTGCCCTTGGAAAGCCTCAGTTACTGCAAAGAGTCAGAGCAGTCCTCGATCGTTTCAGAAAGCATGGTCTTAAGTTAAAGAAAGATAAGTGCACTATTGCCACCCTATAGGTAGAATTTTTGGGATATAGAATTGATGCCTCTGGTATTCATCCAATCGAATCCAAAGTAAGGGCTATTCACGAGGCACCCACGCCAATTAACAAAACTCAGCTCCAAGCCTTTTTAGGACTTCTTAACTTTTACGCTTCGTTTTTGCCACATAAAACTTCTGTTGCAGAACCTCTGCACAGACTCTTGGATAAACATTCCCCCTGGCACTGGGGACCTAGGGAAGCCCATACTTTCCATGCTATCAAATCATTACTTACGTCCAATGCTGTCCTGATCCAATTTAATTGACATTTACCTTTAGTTTTAGCAGCAGATGCTTCTCCTTTTGGCATAGGTGCTGTTTTAAGTCATAGACTGCCTAACGGTTCTGAGGCACCCATTGCCTTTTTCTCCAGAACTTTTTCCCCAGCTGAGTGCAACTACAGCCAAATTGACAAGGAGGCTTTGGCTGCAGTTGCTTCTGTCAAAAAAATCCATGAGTTTCTGTGTAGACACTATTTCGAGTTGATTACGGATCACAGTCTCTGTTAGGCCTTCTGTCAGGCGAAAGACAAACTCCTCAGATTTTGTCTCCAAGGATGACCAGGTGGACTTTATTTCTGGCTGCCTATTCCTATACACTGATTCATCAACCCGGCAAGAGTCTATGCCACGCTGATGCTCTTAATCGCTGCCCCCTACCTGTTCCTGTGGAGGATCCTGCACCAACTAATGCTGCTTTCCAGATCAACGATCTCAACCTCCCCATCACTGCCCTCAATATTGCTGCCCACTCTTCCAGGGACAAAGTAATCGCCCAAGTTCTTGACTGGGTGGGAAGGGGGTGGCCGGCAATTCCTTATGCCCCTGAATTCGCGCCTTTCAAAACTCACCAGCAAGAACTATCTTCTTTGCAAGGCTGTTTACTTTGGGGAACTAGGGTAGTTATCCCTTCCAAGTTGCAAGACTCAGTTTTAAAGGTCCTGAATGAGGGCCATCCCGGCATTGTCAGGATGAAGGCCCTGACTCGCAGTTATGTATGGTGGCCAGGCATGGATGCTCAGATTACAAGTTGGGTGAATGCTTGTCAGCCATGCCAAGCTACCAGACCTGCTCCAACCCACATCCACTCCAGGCAGGTGGGAAGATTCTATGGCCCCATGGTCCCGGGTGCATATTGATCTGACTGGCCCAGTTTATGGGCATATATCCCTGGTGATGGTTGATTCTTTTTCTAAATGGGTGGAGCTGACCTTGATGACCTCCACAACTTCAGAAGCTATCTCTAAGGCTCTATCAAGGGTATTCGCTACCCATGTCTTCCCTGACACCATCGTGTCTGATAACGGCCCCCAGTTTGCTTCCTGTGAGTTTGAGATCTTCCTAGACAACCTAGGAATAAGGCACACACTTACAGCTCCTTTTCATCCTGCCGGTAATGGCCTGACAGAAAGGGCAGTCAGATCAGTTAAGGAGGCTCTGGCAAGGTTTGGGCCTATAGATTAGCACTCTAGGGTCACTAAGTATCTCCTGATACAGCACACAACTCCCTGTGCCACCATTAATAGGTCTCCGGCTGAACTTCTCATGGGTAGACATCTGAGGACCGCCCTAGACAGACTCCATCCACATTATGCCCCAGTCACATCCCTAGGGTCAAAAAGCCAGGCAAGGGAGTTCACTGAGAATGACCAGGTCTGTGCCTGGAACTATGCAGGACACCCTTTGTGGATGCCTGGGCAAAGTGTGGTGGTAACTGGTCCTAGGTCTTACAGGGTCCAACTGCAAGACAGGCACATCTGGTGCCGCCATATCGATCAGCTTAGAAGGTATTGGAGTGCATCTGCAGATGGCCCTCAAGACATTCCTGCAACAGAGAAACTGCCAGCAACCATAGAAACTTCCCACGGATCCGACAGGAATGCAAGCCTACCTGAACAGTCATCTATCCCTTGCCCAGAAACTCCTGAAGCCGAGACACCAGCTTCCTTGGCACCAGAAGTTGCCCAGCAAGTGGAAAAGTTCCTTCCAGCAGCAGCTTCGTCAGGACTTAGAAGATCTGGCCGCCTGCACAAGCGCCCAAGTTATCTGAAGGACTACACATGCTCCATTCTGGGGGAAAGGAGTGTGGCATTCGGAAAAGACTGAGCTCGGGTCTGTGTTTTCAGCGGGAATGGCTGATGCCGTTTGACAGCCAGCTATAAAAGGGAGCTGTCAAACGGCATCAGCTGTTGTCTGCCAGCTGGCTGCCTTGTTAACGCGGCAGCCGCGGCAACCCTTTATTGTTTCAATAAAGTAAAAAGCTGAAGTTCGCTCCATTATTTGCCTCAGGTTATTCCGCCGCTCTACAACAAAGTCTGCAGTCCTTAGCTACCCCAAAGACCTTTGGACATGGGATGAAACTTGAAACCTAAGATTCTCAGCCTTTGGCATTCCCCACCTTGCCACAGAGAATCTTGTTGGTAAGTAATTTGGAAACCTGAATTGAATCATCTCCATTTACTTGTCCAATTTTTAGGGTTTGCAGCAATAACAGAACAAGGGACTATGAGAGTCTGGAGATAAGAATAGAGTCTAATTGGGATTCAGATTTCTTACAGAGATGCCAAAAGCTTTGCAAGAGGGTTGTTGGTTAAAAAATTGTTCATAACTTTAGCTGCCCATATGACAGGGTGGCTAAACAACAACCAATTAAGGAGAGTCTGAAATTGACAAGTTTAACTAAGCAGCCTCTTTATATAAAAGTATAACTATGACATGAAAAAGGAGAGGGTGACATACAACCAGCGATGGCTTTTTTTAGCCATGAAATTAAGACAAGGGTAGTAGTTATATTCCAATCAGCTAAGAAATACAGTACACAACAAAGCTTGAAGTACACTAGCCATGCAAATTATTATTTTCTTAAATGTGAAGGTAATAATTTCTGCAGAACATTTGCACAGTGTTTGTATCATGCATAGCTATGAATCACATCTGAAAAGCTTATTAAACTGTGGACCTAAAGAAAATAGAAAATTAAATGTAATGTATTCTGAGCAACATACACTTTTCCTGAGGTTTTCAATCCAGAAAGTATTTTTTTTCCAACACAGAGAAGTAAACCAGTAAATATTAGAAGTAAACACTTCTAATCCATGTAATTTTCATGTGCTCATTCATACATTTGTTCTGTCCTATTTCTATATTGATCTGTGAGATTTTTAATCAGCAGGTGTATCCGAAGCTCTGTATGGGTATGAAATCTTGATTTCAGATGTAATTTTAACAAACTTGAGGGGTTTACTCTGAATTTTTTTGATACCTTGAATTTTACTCAATCTTAACTATTGCAACTTTGCTTTTCCCCCAAGTCTTTATTATATAATTCTAATTCTGGTTCTAAAGGACAAAGGCAGACTCTTCATCTAAAATTGACACTGAGGTTTGTAAGATCAGATCTTTTAAAAAGAGCTGGTCAAGAAAGAGAATTGGCAGAATTCCAGAAGGACCTAAGCTTAATGATGGAAGTACAAGTATTTGTGGCTTTAGTGAACTCTTCCACATTTTCTCACTTACTTTCCCCAAGGATTCCTCCCCCTCCCTCTTTACAGCTTTAGCAGTTTCAGATTTGCATGCCTCAAATAATTAAATACATTCAAAACTCATAAAGTTGAGACAAAAGCTTGATTTAATGCCTCCAGTATTAGAGACTTGTGTATTTATGGCAGGTATTCTTTCTCACCCTGATTCAAACCCCTAAAAGCACTGAAGGAGCAAATGAAATATTAGCTGAAGACAGTTTTGATAAAAGATGACTCATGAAAAGTTGCACTGCAAGCAACACAAATTGCTGGCTAGTATACACAGGGATGATGAATCTTGAGAAATTGCATTTCAGGTAAAAGATATTTCTTGCCAATACTGAAAGTCCTCCTTTACCTATTGAACCAAGTGACTGTCACCAAGAGATACGTTTCAAATATTTGTACTAACCTACATAGCAAAATGAGATACATTAGCATCATGATTTGATTATATTGTTAGTTGTTATACAGCAGTTGTCAAATAACAGCAGTTATCAAAACTTCTACATATCCGGTTTTATATATACTACCTCCAAAATTTGATTCAGTACTAGCACAATGGGCAAAGATCATGCCTCCGCTTTAATCCAAAGACCTGGTATTCAAGGCCATTTTCAGCTATGCTAGAATAATTCATGATTTCGGCCTAGCTACTATTTCTTAGCTCAATTAGATATTTTTAGAAATGTTGGGAGACAAAGCTATATATGTATGCTGCTCTGCGTTTATGGAGGAAATATGTGCCATAAAACTAACAAATAATATCATCACATTTACTTCTACTTAAATTCCCATCCATCCATTCTTCCATGCTTCCATCAAGATCCTGCTAGCATGAAATATTATGCTAGCATCCAATTCTATATATCTTACCTGTTCCTAGATATGCATTTTGTGCTTCAACAAGTATCTTATTTACTAATCATACTCTTATTCCATAATTGTCTGCTAGCATCTATATGTGCATATTCTGAAAGTGAGCCCTGAATAACAAATGCACAAAGCAGCAAATCACATTTATTACATGAACATGCTTTCTAAAGCCCCTGTCACACTGCACCAACGGATGCAAAGAGGATGTAAAACGGACAAAAAAGCTTGCAATCCGTTGGTTAACGCGATGTATCCATTCTGTACTCACTGCCTCCGTTTTGCTTCCTCTCTATCCGTCCAGCATCCATTTATGGACGTCTCATCCGCTCAGAAAGTTTTGAGCTGCTCAAAACTTTTGCGCGGAAAATGTATCCAATTTGTCCGTTCTGCATCCGTTCTGCATCCGCTATATCCGCTAGGCATCCGTTCCGCATCCACGCAACTCGCACCCGCTCAGACGCAGGGAAGAAGTGGAACGGACGCAGAACGGATGCAGAACGGATGCCTAGTGGATGCAGCATGGAAACAAAGCATTTAAAATGGAAAAAACGTTCGCAGAGGGGACCTATCTCGGATATTAAGGATGTCTAGAGGATGCCTAGAGGATGCAAAGGGACACCTATACTGCCTATAAAAAGGGGGAGCAACTCACCTGCATCTCACTTTCAGCCCAGCAGCCCAGCTGTGCAGACCTCTGCAGCCTTCATCTGACTCTTGCTCTTCCACAGCATCCAGTCATGTCAACCGTGGATTGTAACACAGTCCTTTTGGCAGCCACCATCCTTCTGCAACAGTGCGAAGCCATCTACAGGCTCTGTGAACTCTATTACGGGAAGAAAAGGAGGTGGCCAAGAAACGCCTGGGTCCCAAGATGGATCGGGAGAAGAGCAGAGGACGGACTATACAACAAGCTGATGGTGGAGCTCAGGAACGAAGACACTCATGCATTCCAGAACTTCATGAGGATGCCTCCAGCCATGTTTGACGAAGTTGTGCAGCGGCTGACACCCAGGTTGACCAAGGCAAACACCAACTTCCGGCCCAGCCTGGAACCTGGGCTCAAAGTGGCACTCACTCTGCGCCACCTGACCTCAGGGACCACCTACAGGAGCATGCAGTACGGCTAGAGGGTGCCACACAACACCATCAGCATTGCGGTCAGAGAAGTGGTGCAGGCCATCATCGAAGAATACCTGCAGGAGCTCCTCCAGTGCCCCTCCACTGAAGAAGGATGGAAGAAAGTTGCAGAGCAGTGGTATCAGAAGTGGAACTTCCCACACACCGTTGGAGCCATAGATGGCAAGCACGTGGCCTGCAAAGCGCCAGCCAAGTCAGGGTCCACTTATTTCAACTACAAGGGCTTCTTCAGCATCATCCTCTTCGCCATGGTCAGTGCTGACTACAAGTTCATGTACATCGATGCTTCAGGCAATGGCTCATGTTCAGATGCCCAGGTATACAATGCCAGTGACCTCAAGGAGGGGCTGGAACGCAACCTCATCGGGGGCTTCCCAGATCCAGACCCCCTGCCTAACGACACGCAAGATGTGCCCTACTTCATCATGGGGGATGACGCTTTCTCCCTCAGAAACTACCTCATGAAGCCCTACACCTCCAGATGCCTCACCCGTGAAGAGAGGATCTTCAACTACAGGCTGTCCAGGGCAAGGCGGGTGGTGAAGAATGCCTTTGGCATCCTGGCCAACAGGTTCCAGGTACTTCTCACCACCATGCAGCATCGCCCACAGACCGTGAGGAGGATCGTGGAAGCTTGCTGCATCCTGCACAATTTCATGTTCACCTGCTACCCAGTGTTGCAGAACAGGCTCGTGAACCTCCAACAAGGCAATGGGGACATGGAGCCTGGGGAATGGAGGCAAGGGCAAAACCTGATAGACAAGGCCCCAACAGAGCCTCACGTGAAGGGAAGAAGCAGCACAACCTCCTGAAACACTGGTGCAACTCCCCAGCTGGAGCAGTGGAGTGGCAAGACAGGATGATAGATGATTAATGGATGCTTCCTTCAGCCTGTCTCATCACACTGATGAGATTGGGCCATGTATGTTGAGTGGGCCTACAATGAACAGGGCATTTAATAAAGAGTTGTGTTTGTGTTGACATGTGTGGATGATTTTTACATTGTTATTGATAATAAAGGGCCATAGATGTGGCACCTGGGAGAGTGGACCATACAGTCCCACTATGCTTGCACTGGAGGTTTATCTATCCCACAGATATTACCCATCCCAAAGGTATCCCTGCTCATTCCACAGGAATCCCTGCCCACCCCACTGCTATCTTAACCCATCCCACAAGCATGCAAAGGCTTAAGCCATTTCTAAAAGTTTCCACCAAGATTTTATTAAAAAAAAGAAATGAAGCAAGTGTGTGAATCAAAAATAGACTTTATTGAACAACAAGCTGCAAAAGAAAAATGACCCAAGACAAATGTCCAAATAAAGTCCACAGGTAGCCAACTAGCCAGTCTCTGGCACTCCTCTTGGTCACTCGGAGGTGTGCCCAGTCTCAGGGGTGAAGGGTCCAGGTGCTGTGGAGGTGGGTGCTGCTGCAGTGCTGGTCTGAAGCCCCACTGGGGTGCCTGACCCCGAGAGGACAACAGGTGACGGTGTGTTGAGAAAGCTCTCGGACAGCTGGCTCAGACCCGTGATGCTGAGAGGTCCTTCCTCCATGCCATGGGGTGTCAGCCCCAGTACTGAGGACAGATGTACTGAGGCCGGGCTTTGCTGTGAGGTGGAGGAAGGAGTAGTGTAGTGGGGCTGTCTGGTCTGGAGCTGGGTGAGGACTGGCATGGGTGGCATCGGTGATGTGGGTGGCATGGGTGGCATGGTGGCATCAGTGGCGTGGGTGGCATGGGTGGCATCAGTGGAACTGGTGGCAACGGTGTTGCCCGATGACTCTGTGCCTGGACTGGGAAATGCTGCTGCCTGTGTTGCTGGACCTCCTGGTAGCCGTAGCCCTGGTAGGTGAGGGGCTGTGGGAAGCCTTGGAATGGGAGGGACATCACCTGGGGTGGAGGAGCAGACCTGGACTGGGTGGGAGCAGGTTCCTCTGGATCTGGAGGGTTGTGAAGCAGCTCGGTGATCCGGTCCTTCACCACCTGGTACTGGGGTTCCTCCATGTTCCTGAGGGTCTGGTTGACATAGGTGAGGAAGGGCTTGCGGTTGGAGGATGAAGTGTTGGTGTGGACCAGCTGAGAGAGGAGATCTATGCTGGTCCGGATGGTGTCCCTGATCTCCAGCAGGACAGTGTGGCTCTGCCCCTCCTGCTGTCTGGCTCTCTGCCTTTCTGTGGAGGTGGAGCTAGGGGTGGTGGATGCGGCTACGGCTGTGGTGGACGCACCGTCTCCTTTCTCTCACCACACCAGGGAGTCCTCCACGCGCTCCACCACAGTTACAACCCCTGTCCGCGGGTTCTCCGCCGTGGCACGCTCCACAGAAACCTGCCTGGAGACAGGGACTGACTCTCGGCTGGAAGAGGACTGGCTCTCAGCAGGCTGCCGGAGAGAGAGGGTTGTGAGAGGGGCTCCTGGTGCTCCTCGGTGGCAGATCTCACCCTCCAGGAAGCTACACCTGGCCATGACATAGGTCTCTCTGTCTGTCAGCTTAACCATGGCCTGACCAGATTTCTTGAGGTGCAGCTTCCCGTACCAGGTGTGCATGTGCTTCCACCAGCCGAGGAGCACCTCCGAAGTGTAGCCCATACTCTCCGCCTTCTCTCTCCAAGCAGCCTGCTTCCTTTTGGTGTCCCTGTACAGCCGATGTCCCTTCCGCCAGATAGTCATTCTCTCTCAGCCACTCCAGCACCTCATCCTTGTGTTCCTCCTCAATATAGTATTGCCTCCTCTCCCGTTGTTGCAAACGCCTCTTCCTCCCTTTGGCAGGACCATATGGGCCCTCATCAGAGGGGCTCCCAGGTAGTAGGGGCTGCTCCTCCACACCACCAGCAGCAGCAGCACCAGCAGGATCATCATCATCATCATCATCATCATCATCATCATCATCATCATCATCCTCACCAGCAGGATCATCATCAGCAGCAGCAGCAGCAGCAGCACCAACAGGATCAGCAGCAGCAGCACCAGGAGCACCAGCAGCACGAGCAGGACAAGCAAGACCAGGAGCACGAGCAATACGAGCAGTACGAGCAAGTCCAGGAGCATGAGCAGGACCAGCAGGACCAGGAGCAGCTTCAGCAGAGTTAGCACCAGCAGAAGCACCACCGCCAGGAGCAGCTTCAGCAGAAGCTCCAGCAACAGAAGAGCGAGCCCAAGCAGCAGAAGCCCCAACAGAAGCAGGGACAGGGGGCGGGAGGGTGGCCCTGTCCCTCTTGCCAGGGATGGTGGCAGGTTGCTGAGGCTTTCGCTTCTTCCCCATGGTTGTGGGGTTGCTGGCTGGCAGGGAGACTGGCAGGCACCAAGGCTGGCAGGAAGGCTGGCAGGCAGGCAGGCAACAAGGCTGGCAGGCAACAAGGCTGGCAGGCAGGCTGGCAGGCAGGCTGGCAGGAAGCCTGGAAGGAAGGCAGGCAGGCACCAAGGCTGGCAGGGAGACTGGAAGGCAGGCTGGCAGCAAGGCTGGCAGGCAGAGAGCAAGGCTGGCAGGGAGGCTGGCCAGGAGGCTGGGAGGCAGGCTAGGAGGCAGGCTGGCAGGAAGGCTGGCAGGAAAGCTTGCAACAAGGCTTGCAGGCAGGCATGCAGGCAGGGCAGGCAAGGACTCGATGTATGCGGCAGCAGGTCTTTCCTCTGAATGCTGGCCATGTGCGAGCTGCTTCCCTTTATATCCGTGGGGCTGACGCAATAAATCCCCCCCGCATGCGCAATTAACGCAAGGCATCCACTAGGCTTCCGCTGTGCATCCGCTAGGCTTCTGCTCTGCATCCGCTTCATCCGCTGTGCATCCGCTGTATCCGTTCCGCATCCGCTTTGCTGAGGTCCCCCAGAAACCTAGCGGATGTGCCATCCGCTCTCATCCGCTTCCATCCGCTAGGCTTCCGTTCCGCATTCGCTTTTCATCCACCCTGCATCCTCCCCGCGTCCGTTCCTTTCTGTGTTATCCGCTCCGGTTATGCAAATTTTCGCCCCTTCTGAGAGCGGATAACAACGGATGGAACATTTTGCTCGTCCGTTGTGTCCTTTTTACTAATGTTTTGCATCCGTTGGGCAGTGTGACAGGGCCTTAAGGAAGCAATTTAAATATACCTGCAGTGCATACTCTATAACCGCAAATGGGAAATTTATGCTTTGGAGGATTTTTTTTAAAGCTATTGTCACATATAGATTTTATTCCCAGCAGAAATAATTTTCCTCTACATTCCTTTTTTGATTCAACTACTTCACTTTTGTGAAGTACACTCATACTTCAGTACACTTATTTTCATCTGACAAATGTTGCTGCACATTGACTTTTAAATACAAACCTCCAAGTCTGGAAAAAGAGGCTGAATCAATACAACATTCTGGGAGAGAAATGTTGGTGATGTTTTTGTTTATTTGAATCAAGGATATGAAATAAATGCAAGAGTCCTTCAAAGAATTTTGGAGTCAGAAAGGACAATTGCAACAACAAATATTATAGTGAAGTGTATTCTGTGGAGCTCAACTGAGCAGAATGTGAATATCTGAAAACAGCAGTTAACTACTGTATGCTCAGCTATCGTGTACTGCAGCAGCCTTCCCCAATCGGGTACTTTCCAGATACGGGATATGCTGAGAATGTTGACAATTCTGGGAGTGGTACCCCAGTGTATCTGCAGAGAACAATATCTTAGCCATAAAAATAATCCTTTGAAAGTTGATTCCTCTTTTAAAGTCAGACATCTCAGCCAGGGTGGTTGCAGGGAGACCTTTAATGGCTGTGTTTCCTTAACTCTGACTGTAATGACGAAGGCTTTCAATTCTTTCATGTAGAGAACACAACAGAAGCAAAATATCAGCAACAATGAACTAGAGTTGAATGATCGAATTTTTGCTCCTTGAGGCCTCATCAATAATGGACCCATGAGGACAAGGCAACAGAAACAAGTTCATTTAAGAATGCTGCCTGTACAGAGTTTTGATACAATTTCTTTGCAAACAGGCAAACAAACTTGCCTCTTCCATCCTCTGATCGCAGTGCAAGTTCTGAGAGAAGGAAAACATTCTTACAAGGATGGAAACCTCCCTGGGGTTTACAAAGAAGCTTGATTTTTTTTTTTTAAAGGCTGGAATTTTGCCACACCAACAGCTTCTCTGCAGTTTCTTGTCTCCTTGGGGCTTTAATGTGAGGTTCAGACCTACAGACAAAATAGAATAATGTGTTCTGTGGCAAGGGAAAGTTGATGTGGCTTAGTTATGAAACCAGCCCCTTGGAGGCTTCTCAAGACTTTGGCTTAACTTTCTATATCCACAGCAAGTGGATGGTAAAACTTCTCAATAAAGAACCTGAGCTTTTTACTGCATATTCACCCTCTCATGGAAAGAGATGTCAGAAATAATGGCTGTAGGTTTTAATGATATTTTCTGTCCAATTATATATGCTTTCATCCATCAGAAAAATCATGATTAATGGCAGCTTTGCAGAGGAAACAGCCACAGTTGCAAAATATGAAATCTATTTACTACAATTTTGGGTAAGGTGGGCTTAAAATTCATGTGCTTCATAGAAGACATCTGATTCTTCCTTTTTTTTTTTTTCTAAAAAGATGGTCACTGTAAGCAAAACCAAATCAGAATGCTACCTAACAATCTTAGTATTGTGAATGTTAGATTTCACTGCTGGAGGAGAAGGAAATTCCAGATTCAATTCAGAATGAATGGGTAATTTTGGTTGAGCCAGCCAAGAGATTCTGATATATTTAGTTGCAGGAAAGATGTATCTCTCTCACACACATACATACCAAATAGCTCACAGAATTGGCTGCCCATCCTCATTAGGCTCAGAGAACTGCAGTTTACAGCTTTCCTGAGAATCAAATTGCTGCTGTCATGAATTGCTGTAGCTGCATGTCCTACACATTTCAATAATGTCTTTCATTAGAGGATGATAAAGAAACAATGTGCATTTTATTAGCATATGTTTTCCCCCTCTTCCATGTTGGAGAAGATCAAAGCTCATCTTTTATTTGTCAGGAAGAAAGTTCAGATGAAATCCACAGCTAATTCAGGGCCTATTTTTATCAGCTATTTAAACTTGAAGGTCCAGCAGAACTCCTTATATTTTTGGAATTTGATCCTTATTTAACTTGCTCTAAATTTTCACCATTTATCTACTAGAACTTAGTCATTCACTTATTTTTTTGCTCTTAGCTGGAATGATTTTATGCATTAATTTTCAGACCCATAAGTCATTGTTAAGTTATACACTCAGTGATATTTACCCTAAATTGTAGGATTCTCAGGCAGGAACACTTCATTGTCTGCACACAAAACTATGCACAAATTTTACATTCCTAAAGCCCATGTCCCACTGAACCAACGGATGCAAAGAGGATGCAAAACGGACATGCCATCTGTTGGAAAACGCGGTGCATCCGTTGTGTACTCATTGCATACGTGTTTCATACGCTGTATCCATTGAGCATCCGTCCACTGAGATTTCATCCGCATAAGAAGTTTTGAGCTGCACAAAACTTTTTGAGTGGATGAACTTTCCGCCGCGTACGATGTACATCCGTGACATATACGGGCAACAAACGTTCTTTGTTCGTTATCATCCATTAAACATCTTCTGTATCCTCTTGGCATCCTCTGGCCATCCCCCCAACTCACATCCGCTCCAGCTGAAAATGGAAAGAGGGAGGAAATGAAAGGTGCACAGAACGTCCACACAGCGTTAGTAGCACGGAAATAGAAAGGATGTAAGCAGATGTATCTCATATATAAAGCATTAAAACGGACAAAACGTTTGTATATGGGATGTATCTCGGATACTTAGGATGTCTGCAGTATGTCTAGAGTATGTAGAAGGACACCTAGCGGAAAACCGATATTTCCTATAAAAAGGGGGAGGAAATCACCTGGATCTCAGTATGAGTCCAGCAGCCGTGGTGTACAGACCTCTTCACCCTTGGTCTTGGTCTTCAACATCATCCATTGATCTCCACCATGGATCATCACACAGTCCTTATGGTAGCTGCGATCATTCAACACCAGAACCAAGCCCTGTTCAGACTGTTTCACCTTTTCTACACAAGGAGAAGAAGGAGATGTTCAAGAGCTGTGTGGGTCCGAAGATGGATCGGGAGAAGAGTGGAGTTTGGACTGTATGACAAGCTGATGGTGGAGCTGAGGAATGAAAACACTCGTGCATTCCAGCACTTCATGAGGATGCCACCAGCCATGTTTGATGAAATTGTTGAGCGTCTGAGACCCAGGTTGACCAAGCCAAGCACCAACTTCCATCCCAACCTGGACCCTGGACTGAAGGTGGCACTGACTATGCGCTGCCTGGCCTCTGGAACCACGTACAGAAACATGCAGTATGCCTGGAGGGTGCCACACAACAGCATCAGCAAAATAGCCAGGTATACAATGCCAGTGACCTCAAGGATGGGCTGGAACGCAACCTCATCATGGGTTTTCCAGATCCAGACCCCCTACCCAATGACACACAAGATGTGCCCTACTTCATCGTGGGGGATGACGCCTTCTCCCTCAGAACCTACCTCATGAAGCCCTACAGTTCAAGATACCTCACCCGTGAAGAGAGGATCTTCAACTACAGGCTGTCCAGGGCAAGACGGGTGGTGGAGAACGCCTTTGGCATCCTGGCCAACAGGTTCCAGATACTTCTCACCACCATGCAGCATCATCCAGGGACTGTGAGGAGCATCGTGGAAGCTTGCTGCATCCTGCACAATCTTATGCGCACCCGCTACCCAGTGTTGCAGAACAGGCTTGTGGACCGTCAAGAAGGCAATGGGGACATGGAGCCTGGTGAATTGAGGCAAGGATGAAACCTGATAGACACTGTGGATGTACAAGGCCCCAACAGAGCTTTACGTGAAGGGAAGAAGCAGCGCAACCTCCTGAGACACTGGTGCAACTCCCCAGCTGGAGCAGTGGAGTGGCAAGACAGGATGATAGATGGTTAATGGATGCTTCCTTCAGCCTGTCTCATAACACTGATGAGATTGTGCCATGTATGTTGAGTGGCCCTACAATGAATAGGGCATTAATAAAGAGCTTGGTTTATTTTGAAATGTGTTGATCAATGAATAAATTGTTATTGATAAAAAAGGGCCATATGTGTGGCAGCTGGGAGGGTGGACCATACAGTCCCACTATGCTTGCACTGGAGGTTTATCTATCCCACAGCTATCCTTACCTATCCCACAACTATCCTTACCCATCCCACAGCTATCCTTACCCATCCCACAGCTATCCTTACCCATCCCACAAGCATGCAAAGGCTTAACCATTTTTTTCAAAGTTTTCACCAAAACTTAATTAAGTTAAAAAATAATGAACCAAGTGTGTTAAGCAAAGATAACCTTTATTAATAACTGTTTTAAGTAAACTGTATGACTTTATTAAAAAAGCAAAATGAACCAAGTAAAGTGTCTTAAGCAAAGATAAAGTGAACAGGTAACAACTCAGTCTTTGGCACTATTCTCAGTCACTCTGAGGCATGTCCATGGTCTCAGCTGTTCAGCAGGCAGGGACTGTGGAGGTGGCTGTGGCTGGAGTGCTGGTCTGAGGCGCCATTGGGGTGCTTGGCCCCGAGAGTACAACAGGGTACAGTGTATTCAGGAAGCTCTCAGAGAGCTGACTCGGTCCCGTGAGGTTGAGAGGCCCTTCATCAAGTACCTGGGATGTCAGGCACAATACTGATGACAGATTGTCTGTTGACGGGCTTGGCTGTGGGGTGGAGGAAGGAGGAGTGTAGTGGGGCTGTCTGGTCTGCAGCTGGGCGAGGTGTGGCGTCTGTGGTGTGCGGTGTACTTGGGCCTGGACTGGGAAGGGCTGTTTCTGCTGTGGGAAGTCCTGGTAGTCATAGCCTTGGTAGGTGAGAGGCTGTTGAAAGCCGTGGAAGGGTTGTGACATCGCCTGGGGTGGAGGAGCAGACCTGGACTGGGTAGGAGCAGCTTCAGTGGGCCTTGAGGGTTATGCAGAAGTGCTGCTATCTTTTGCTTCATCATCTGGTATTGGGCCTCGGGCAGGTCCATGAGGGTCTGGCTCACGTAGGTGATGAAGGGCTTCTGGTCCGAAGATGGTATGTCGCTGTGGACCAGCTGAGAGAGAAGTTCTGTGCTGGTTTTGATTGTGTCCCTGATCTCCAACAGGACAGTGTGGCTCTGGCCCTGCAGTCTGCCTCTCTGCCTGCATCCTGTGGAGCTGGGTGTGGGTGTGGGTGTGGGTGTGGGTTGGTCTTTGGTGGCTGCCGCTTCTTGCTCCATTTGTGACAGGGGATCCTCCAAGTCCTCCGGCATGGGGAGTGCAGCTGTCAGGGGGGTCTCTGCCGTGGGGCCCTCCAAAGACACCTGCCTGGACAGGGCAGCTGTCTCCTGGCTGGAAGAGGAGTGGCTGTCTGTGGGCTGTCTTAGGGAGAGGGGTCTCAGAGGGGCTACTCTTCGGTGGCGGACCTCACCCTCCAGGAAGCTGCACTTGGCCATGACGTACATCTCCCGGTCAGTGAGCTTGACAGCGGCCTGCCCGGATTTCTTGAGGTGTAGCTTGCCATACTAGGTGTGCATGTTCTTCCACCATCCCAGGAGTACATCTGCAGTGTAGCCCAGGCTCTCTGCCGTGTCTCTCCAAGTTGCCTGTTTCTTCTTGGTGTCGCGATAGAGTCTGTGGCCCTTTCTCCACAGGTACTCGTTCTCCCTCAGCCATTTCAGCACCTCCTCCTCATGGTCCTTGGAAACAGTGTACTGTTTCCTCTCTCCCTTCTCCTTCCCTTGCCTCTTCCTCCCTTTGGCAGGGGCTTCAGCAGCAAGCCCTTCAGGGGATTGAGCAGCAGGGCTTTGAGGGCCTTGAGGGCCTTTGAGGGCCCTGGTCCACCACAGCAGCAGCAGCAATAGCAGCAGCAGCAGCAGCAGCAGCAGCACCAGCACCAGCAGCACCAGCAGCTTCAGAGTCAGCGCCAGCGGGTGGGATGGTGGTTCTGTCCTTCTTGCCAGGGCTGGCAGGAGTAGGCACAGGCTTTCTCTTCTTCCCTGACTGATGAACCATGGTGTTATTCGAAGACGTCCATGGTAGCACGTCTTTCCTCTGAATGCTGACTGCTTGCGAGCTGCATCCTTTTATATCCACGGAGCTGACGCAATTCATACTCCCTGCATGCGCAGTGAACGCTTTGCATCCGCTATGCATCCGCTATGCATCCGCTATGCATCCGCTATGCATCCGCTTTGCTTCCTATAGGCATCTGTGATGCATCCGCGTCATCCGCTATGCATCCACCCCTTCTGCTACGCATCCGCTTCGCAATTCTCCCCCGGAAGCCCTTCGGATGTGTCATCTGCTTCCATCCGCTAGGCTTCCTGTGAACATCCGTTTAACATCCCCGCTCCGTACTACACCCGTCCATTCCTCTCCGTTCTTTTCCATTCTGTTTATGCAAATTTGGGCCACTTTTTGGAGCGGATAACAACAGATGGAGCCACCCCCGAAATTTTGCTCTTCTGCTGTGTCCTTTTTGCATACATTTTGCATCCGTTGACCAGTGGGACCTAGCCTTAACTTTTCTAAGGTTACCACAAGCATTCAGTAGGCATTTAACTAGGGAATCAGGCTTGGAAATGGGAAACTGCACCTGATTTTACAATCTTTTTTGTGGTAGTTATTAAGTGGTCCTAAAGCAGGGTATCAAACGTCATCATGGCAGCATCACATGATGTACCGGGACTTTTTTCCCCTTTGCTAAACCAGGCCGGGAGTTTGTCAGCCCTGTCCTAAAGCAACTGCTTTAACGGTTGTTAAACAAATCCATTGAGTACAATGGTTGCTTTTGCCAGAAACTAGAAGTAAATTTCCATCCAAACCTGCAATAAATCATGGTCATGTGACCACTGGATGCTACAAACATATGTAAATGGCCAAGAAACCAAAATGAATCATGTGACCATGGAGGACCCACCTGGCCATTGTAAATTTGAATCTGGGTTGTAAGTAGACCTGGAAAGGTACATCATAACTTTGAATGGTCACTAAGGAACCAGTCATGAGTCAACAATTAATTGTAATATGATACTGAGGAAGCAGGAAAGCTACATAAAACTAAAAGCATGTAACTGTGGAGGCAAAATAAGACTGAATATAAAAGTAATTAGAAAAAAAAAATTGTCTTGAAAGAGAAGTCAAGGGTGATATGAACAAATGATATGCCAAAAGCAGTTGTGTTGATTTTGAAGCAGGGAAATTTTTTTATTACCACTTAGAGCTGAAAATAAATTAGAGGTCAGAACTGGGTCTGTTGTTTCACTAAGTTTATACCCCAACTTTTCTTTTTAGTACAATAGGTTTGTAAATATTTTAGCATTTGTATATTTACTAGGATCATTCGTGTCTCTTTATAAGTAGCAGAATAATTATGGAAATTTATTTAGTATATTGGAAAAAATATTTTTATATTTAAAATCTAAGTATGATAAACATATTAAATCTGCTTCCTAATATCAGTTAACCTATTTTCTTTTAATGGTTAATATTTATCTTTTTTTCTGAATTTTTATGCCTCCATTTCAGGTCTGATTCCTATTTATGTACTGTGATTCATTTTTTTTTCTAATTTTGAGTCTCATTCTTTTGTGATTACCATCAATAGTTCATTGGCCTAAACTAACAGTATTTTAAAAGATTTTTTTTTATTTTCTTACTACATCCAAACATAAATATACATACTGTTTATTGTTTCTATTCTAATGAAGCTCGAGAGATTGATTTCCATGATCTAACCAAAGAGAATTTATGAATTGAAAAAAAAATACACTCTTTCCCCCCATTCTCTTCATAATAGGATCCATATAAGACCGCTCAATTTTTTTTTAAAGTGAGGATGGACAAAATAAAACCCTGATGCTACTGGACTGTAACTCTCATCAGCTAATGGCCAATGATAAAAGTTCATGGGAGCTGTAGTCCAATGACTTTTGAAAGGTCACAGGCACCATAGGAGTCATCTGTCACTTCAACACATTGCATACTGCATAGCCTTCTACATATTACATTGAGGGATATTTTTTCTGATTTTGAAATGTTAATTTGGATCAGGGGTGTCAAAATCAAGGCCCATGGGCTGAATCCAGCCCACAGGGTGCTTAGATCTGGCCTTTGAGGCTGCCCTGAAAACCAGAAGGACCGGCCCGTGGTTCCTCTGCCAGAAAAATGGAGCTCAGGAGGGCCGTGTGAGGACCTCCTGAAATCCATTTTTGCTGGCAGAGGGTTGCAGGAGGCAGTTGCACTTGAAAACGGAGCTTGAGAGCCCATATTTGCTGGCAGAGTGCCCAAGCCACTACAGGCATCCATGACATGAGTTCTGGCCATGTCCAACTGGACACGCCACCCCTCCCACCTGAGGTCAAACACAACTTTGATGTGGCCCTCAATGAAATCAAGTTTAACACCCCTGATCTGGATGCTACAGTTTCAGGGTTCTAAAGATTTATTGATATACCTTCTAGAGATGACCTGCAGAAAAGTGCTAATTCAAATCAAACAGTGCCCGGGGGAAGTTCCTTTATTATTTGGACTTGAGATTGAACACCCAAATCAAGAGTTCCATTGTTCCTGCAAATAAAAATGACCAGAGGTCATTAATATGTTACATTCTACAGATAGGCATTGAGTAGTAACTCAGATCTTATTCTAGCAAAATATATACAAGCAGTTCAGTTTTGTCTTGGTGGTTGGTCCCTGGAAAAACTAAATGCAAATTGCTGGATTGCTGTACTGTTTTCAGGAGGAAAAGCACAAGCAATAATGACTGACATGTCTCTAAGAAATAAGAGGCAATGTCCCTCCTTTGAAAACATATGCATTTTCATTTATAATAGAGAAGATAAATAACACAGGAGATTTTGTAACAGAATTCTGTGATTCTGGAATAATTTAAATATTAGAAAGTGGAAACTGGACTGCCTGAAGGGGGAGGGGTTAATATGTTCCCATGGAAGGGGGAAACAGACTGAAAATTTTATATCTTTATTAAAAAGATTTTTATTGTTGTTTATATCTGTTTATTGCAAGCTGATTTTAGTCTCTTCACCTTAAGAATTGTAAATAGTCCAGACTCACTTAGCTGAGTTGGGAAGCTATAGAAATTAGATTGATAAATAAAATGGCAAATCAAAGTTTTTTAAAAGTGAAATGAACGAAAAGATTCTTAAAAAAGAAATGATCCCAACTGATCAGAGACATCTGCTAATTAGCTTTACTACTTCAGAATTCTAGCAAGTTGGCCTTCTAATGTTCTCTCTTGCTAACACTCAAGTGGGCCTTTCCTTCCTTTTGATAAAGGGGCATGCTGTTGAAATAAATCACAGCTTCCAAATACACTTTCCCTCAAGGCACTTGTTTGGTTTACTCTGCCACAAAGGAAAACTTCCTGGAGAATGAGTCTTTTCTGCTGCAAAGATAGAGAACACTTGTTTCTCTTTTTGATATTATTATTATTATTCTTTATTATTTTTGTAGTTATTATTGTTTATACATTAATTAGCCAAGAAACCTGTTTCAAATGCACCAAAGGTGGTATACAGTAGATTCTGACCATTCTGGAGAACTGGTAATGGAAATTTTTAGTAGTTTGGAGAACCAGCAAATACCAGCTCTGACTGGAGATTTTACAGAATCCTTCCCCTGCCACATCCACCAAGCCACACCCATAGAATCAGTAGTACAAACATTTGAACCCCACCACTAAAATCCACCCTTTAGTCAGTGTAGGAGGAGAAATAAGTTAATCTAGGCTAGCCAACAATCAGGAGGGGACTGGTGACACCTTTTATTAAAAGGACCCACACTTTTGTCAGATGCAGTTCCATTGACTTTGAGTCAGAGCATTTTTCTTTTGCTCCTCTTATGTCAGTGTTTGAAAAAGGGAAGAGGGGAAAAATAAAAGAAAATGAAAGTAATCAAAGTGTGTGTGTGTGGGGGGGAGGTGGAAAGGAAAGAAATATTTTACCTCAGAAAAAAAGTCCTTAACCTTCTCTATCCAAACTTTCAGGAAAGTGTATAACAAAATTCTGTATAGGTCAAATAGGAAAACAAACACCAAAACACTTCACTGAGTCCAAACCAGACTTACTTTCATGTGAGTGTGTTTAAACATCCTTTTGCAATCTGGAATCTATCTGATACATCAGGCTGAAACTCCCCCACTCCTCTCAGCCACTGTACCCAAAGACTACCTGAAGGTAATCCAACATATATCTGCTGGGCAGATTGGGGAAAGGTGTAACCTCTGTAACACTCTGTGGTAGCCCAATGATGACAAACAGGGATGACCAAATGCTTTGTGCAATGGCTGCCAAGTCAGAAGGTAAATGGAACAATAATTTGTAGAGAGGAAGAGGGCAATTTAATACAAGGCTACCATTTTTTCTTCTTCTTTTCAATGGATTATTTTATCTCGCCCCCAACCCCAGACAAACACAGAAAGAGCTGATTCAGTAGCTCTGCTGTTCCAGCTAAATTACTGTAACTGCTTGGATTGGCAAAGTGCTTTTGAAGCTGTCCCTGACTGCTTATTTATGTTATAAATGGCTTCTGTGCCAGAATCCAGAGATTCATTTGTGTTTATCCTTAAATTCAAATGTGTCTTTCTTTTGTTTAAAAAAAAGGAGGGGGAAATCTGAAAGATATTTATGATAAAATCTAACAAGGTGTCTTATACCCAATGTAAGCTATCAAAGATAGAACTAAAACTGAAATTACACAATAATGATGCTACCAAACTATTCAAATAGTCCTCTATCTCCATCTCTTTAATTTATTTATTTTTTTAAAATCCAGGTAAAGAGAAAAACTTAAGTATTGTTAAGAATTTCCAAAGTTTCTATGGTCTTTGGAGTCAATAGGATGTACTTCAAATTGAGATTCAACTTTATTATGGTAATTGATTGTTTTATACAATTAAATTGCATTATAATAATTATAATTCTTAATTTGGAATTTGGAAATTAAATATGGAAATTAAGAACCAAAGGAAAATAAGATAAGTGAAGAATCAAAAAGTTTAAGTACAGTCCTTAAAGGCCCTGTCACACTGCCCAACGGATGCAAAACGGACACAACGGACAAGCAAAATGTTCCATCCGTTGTTATCCGCTCTCAAAAGGGGCAAAAATTTGCATAACCAGAGCGGATAACACAGACGCGGGGAGGACGCAGAGCGGATGGAAAGCGGATGCGGAATGGAAGCCCAGCGGATGGAAGCGGATGGGAGCGGATGGCACATCCGCTAGGCTTCCGGGGGGGCTCAGCAAAGCAGACGCGGAACGAATACAGTGGATGCACAGCGGATGCACAGCAGATAAAGCGGATGCAGAGCGGAAGCCTAGTGGATGCATAGCGGAAGCCTAACGGATACCTGGCGTAAATTGCGCATGCGGGGGGGATGCATTACGTAAGCCACGCAGATATAAAGGGAAGCAGCTCACACGTGGCCAGCATTCGGAGGAAAGACCTGCTGCAGGATACATCGAGTCCTTGCCTGCCCTGCCTGCAAGCCTTGCTGCCAGCCTTCCTGCCAGCCTGCCTCCAAGCCTCCTGGCCAGCCTCCCTGCCAGCCTTGCTCTCTGCCTGCCTGCCAGCCTTGCTGCCAGCCTGCCTTCCAGCCTCCTTGCCAGCCAGTCTGTCTGCCAGCCTTGGTGCCTGCCTGCCTGCCAGTCTTCCTGCCAGCCTTGGTGCCTGCAAGCCTCCCTGCCAGCCTCCCTGCCAGCCAGCAACCCCACAACCATGGGGAAGAAGCGAAAGTCTCAGAAACCTGCCGCCATCCCTGGCAAGAGGGACAGGGCCACTCTCCCGCCCCCTGTCCCTGACTCTGCTTCTGCTGGGGCTTCTGCTGCTCGGGCTCGCTCTTCTGGTGCTGGAGCTTCTGCTGAAGCTGCTCCTGGCGGTGGTGCTTCTGCTGCTGTGTACCCTGCTGAAGCTGCTCCTGGAGGTGGTGCTTCTGCTGCTGCGCACTCTGCTGAAGCTGCTCCTGGTCCTGCTGGTCCTGCTCGTGCTCCTGGACTTGCTCGTACTGCTCGTGCTCCTGGTCTTGCTCATCCTGCTTGTCCTGCTCGTGCTCCTGGTCCTGCTCGTGCTCCTGGTCCTGCTCGTGCTGCTGTTGCTGCTGCTGCTGGTGCTGCTGGGGCTCCTGGTGCTTACTTTCCTGCTGCTGATCCTGGTCCTGCTGATCCTGCTGCTGCTGCTGCTGATGATGATGATGATTCTGCTGCTGGTGCTGCTGCTGGTGGTGTGGAGGAGCAGCCCCTATCACCTGGGAGCCCCTCTGATGAGGGCCCATATGGTCCTGCCAAAGGGAGGAAGAGGCGTATGCGGGGACAGGAGAGGAGGCAATACTTCATTGAGGAGGAACACGAGGATGAGGTGCTGGAGTGGCTGAGAGAGAATGACTATCTGTGGCGGAAGGGACACCGGCTGTACAGGGACACCAAAAGGAAGCAGGTTGCTTGGAGAGAGAGGGCAGAGAGTATGGGTTACACTTCGGAGGTGCTCCTCGGCTGATGGAAGCACATGCACACCTGGTACGGGAAGCTGCACCTGAAGAAATCTGGCCAGGCCATGGTTAAGCTGACGGACAGAGAGACCTATGTCATGGTCAGGTGCAGCTTCCTGGAGGGTGAGATCTGCCACCGAGGAGCACCAGGAGCCCCTCTCACAACCCTCTCTCTCCGGCAGCCTGCTGAGAGCCAGTCCTCTTCCAGCCGAGAGTCAGTCCCTGTCTCCAGGCAGGTTTCTGTGGAGCGTGCCACGGCGGAGAACCCGTGGACAGGTGTTGTAACTGTGGTGGAGAACGTGGAGGACTCCCTGGTGTGGTGGGAGAAAGGAGACGGTGCGTCCACCACAGCTGTAGCCACATCCACCCCCCCCCCAGCTCCACCTTCACAGAAAGGCAGAGAGCCAGACAGCAGGACGGGCAGAGCCACACTGTCCTGCTGGAGATCAGGGACACCATCCGGAC
>BLBF01000018.1:24032692-24067035 GCA_015471245.1 Laticauda colubrina
GAGAGAGAGAGAGAGAGAGAGAGAGAGAGAGAGAGAGAGAGAGAGAGCGCACATCTGATAGCTTTGGTAGTGAATGCAACTTAAATCTGTATGGAGAGATACATTTTATCGCCATACAGGAGACACAGAAAACCTATAAATTTTGGCTACTAATTAGTGGTTGTCCATAATTTTGTACTCCTACACCAAGGGTGTCCAACCTTCACAACTTTAATGATGGCTAACTGGGAAATTCTGAGAGTTGAAATCCACAAGTCTTAAAGTTGCCAAGGTTGGACATCCCTGAACTACACTAAAGGTTGAGAGGTGATAGTAGAACACACAAGCCTTTGCCTAAACTTATTTATACAATATTTGCTTTGGCATTATACAAAGACTAGGACAACAGGGTGAGCTCCTGTCCTCATCCCAGCTCCTGCCAAACTAGTAGTTTGAAAACATGCAAATATGAGTAGATAAATAGGTACCACTTTGCTGGGAAGGTAACAGTACTTGTGACATCATGCTGGCCACATGACCTTGGAAATGTCTTTGGACAGCACTGGCTCAATGGCCTTGGAATGGAGATGAGAACCGCCCCCTATAGTCGGCAATGACTAGCAGAGTAAAACTTACAAGGACTCCTTGCATTTCAAATTTCCAGAGGATGTGGGACGAGCTGCTGTCTGCTTGTGAAGGAAGCAGAAGGTGAATAGAAAAGAGAGAGGCAGTTTGAATTGCTTCCATTGCATTTCAAATTCCCAGAGGTTGTGGGAGGAGCTGCTGGCTGCTTGTGAAGGAAGCGGAGTGTGAGTAGAAAGGAGAAAGCTAGCGGCCCACGCACCTAATGGTGCACAAATCATATAACTATAAACCAAGAATACCAAGAAGACATTTAGGGTAAGTGCACTTGAGATTGTGATTTCATTTTATTACAAAATGACTGGCTTAGTTCAGTGTAATTTTTTTTTACAGCTGTCTTTCACAGTACTCTTTTCAAACTTGGATACTGTCCTGTTTGTAAAAAAATTACCAGTCTACATGGACAGATTACCTATCTAGAATCTCTAATCTGTGCTCTCCAAACAGAAATTAGGTGCCCAATCCAGCCATCTATTGAGCTGCTACCGTCTACAAAGATCCTGCAGGAAAAGGGCAGTATGGACAACCATGAGATCTGGCAGGGTGAGAGCTGTGGACCATAAACACAAAGCTTTTGCTGTGTCCCAGCATAACAGATATAGTGCCCTTGCTGACCTTAATAGGGACACTAAAGTGACAGGTCAAGGTAGTTGTGATAATGATAACTCAAGTAAGCTGGGGATCATGGTCCTAGAAGAAGAACTTACTTTGGAAAGTAAAAAGTGTCAATCAGGTATTATGCACCAGTCACACAAGAAGAGCAAGACATCCAAAAAGAGAAGCCACCTCCTGATTGGGGACTCAGTTTTAAGGGATGTAAATTTAGGAAAGGATATTGAGGTTTTGAAAGAGGTCAGGTGTCTACCAGGTGTTACTGCCAGCAGAGACAAGAAGTGTATTCTTAAGATAGTCAAGAATGCCAGCAAGGACTGTGATGTTTATGCTATTATACATCTTGGTACAAATGATCTATCCCAGAAGAATGTACTTTCTGTTCAGAAAGATTTCCAGAGCTTGGGATATGAACTTAGTAATTTTCAGAAGTTCGACCAGTATACAAGGAACAAAAAGGGAAAGGGCAGCCCGTAGCAGAGTTTAATGTGTGGCTAAAGGAGTGGTGTAAAAGGGAAGGTTTTGATTTTGTTAGTCATGCTAATAAAAGTGCCTTGTGCACTAATTAAACAGGTGGCAAGAAAGTAGGGGCAGGCAGGCACAACACAGGTTATGTAGACAGTAAACACAGTGTCAGACATAAAGATCTCAAGTGCCTATATACAAATGCACAAAGTCTGGGGAACAAACAGGGTGAACTCGAACTATGAATACATGAAGGGAAATATGATATGATTGGAATAACAGAAGCTTGGTGGGATGAAATTCATGACTGGAACATACTGGTAGAAAGATATAAACTATTAAAAAAAAACAGACCCCATAAAAGAGGAGGTGGAGTTGCACTGTATGTAAAGGACCACTATATTGCCACAGAAATGCATGAAACCAAAGATGAAAACCTCCTAGAATGCATATGGGTCAATATAAAAGAAAAAAAGAATGACATGGCCATAGGTGTATATTACAGGCCACCCAATCAAGTAGAAAATATAGATGTCCTTTTTGCCAGTCAACTAACAAACATATGCAGGAAACACACAACAATGGTAATGGGAGACTTCAATTATCCTGATATCAATTGGAAAATTAATTCCACACCAAGCAAGAAATCATATAAGTTCCTAACCAACCTAGCTGACAACTTTGTTGTCCAAAGGTAGATGATGGAACCAGAGGGACAGCCATACTGGACTTAATTCTTACAAACAGAGAAGAAGTGATAGAGGGAGTTGAAATTGCAGGAACCTTGGGTGAGAGTGACCATGTCATATTAGAATTCAACATAACACAAACACAAGCAACAGAACATAATGACACCAGAGTCTTGGATTTTAAAAGAGCTGATTTCAATAAGCTCAGAGAGAACTTGGGAAAGATTCCATGGATGAAAATTCTAAAGGGGAAAACAACTCAAGAATCTTGGAAAAAGTATGATCATAGAAGCCCAGACCAACACAATACCACTGAGAAAGAAAAACAAGAAATCCAAGAAGAAATCAGCACAAAGATCTCTCTGGCAAATTGAAAGAAAAAAAGGACAAGTACAAAAAATGGAAAGAAGGACACACAACTAAGTCAAATATCAGCAGATAGCCAGAATCTGCAAAGACAAAGTCAGGATAGCAAAGGCTCAGAATGAACAAAGACTTGCAACAAAAGTCAAAGATTATAAAAAAAGTTTCTTCCAACATATAAATAACAAGAAAAAAATCAAGGAAACAGTTGGATCACTAAAGAGAGAGGATGGAAAGGAAGTAACAATCAACAGAGAGAAAGTAGAACTGCTTAACTCATTCTTTGCATCCGTTTTCACACAAAAAGAAACTATAGCTCAACTCAACCTACCAATAACTATAAAAGACAGACTAGAAATAAAAGTTAAAATAAGCAAAAAAAATAGTAAGAGAACACCTGTCTGATCTTGATGAAAACAAATCACCGGGGCCTGTTGGATTACAACTCAGAGTTTTAAAGGAGCTGGCAGAAGTCATCTCAGAATCACTGCACCATATATTTCAAAAATCCGGGTGTGGTTCCCATCTTCAAAAAAGGGGGAAAAAAAACAAACCCAGGAAACTATAGATCAATCAGCCTAACATCAATACCCAGGAAGATACTGGAAAAGATAATAAAAAAACAGATTTGTCAACATCTAACAAGTAAAGTAATAACTAGCAGTCAGCACAGGTTTGTTAAGAACAAATCATGCCAAACCAATCTTATTTCATTCTTCAACACAATGACTAAATTAGTAGACCAGCAAAATACTGTGGACATAATATATTTAGATTTCAGCAAGGCATTTGACAAAGTAGACCACAATCTACTTCTTAGTAAGCTAGAAAAAAAGTGGAATAGATAGCACCACCACTGGATGGATTTGCAACTGGCTGGCAAACCATACTCAAAGAGTAGTCCTTAATGGGTCTAAGTGTACATGGAAGGAAGTAAGCAGTGGGGTGCCACAAGGTTCCATCTTAGGCCCATTACTCTTCAATATCTTCATTTACAACTTAGAAGAGGGGATAAAAGGGGAACTTACCAAATTTGCAAATGATACTAAGCTGGCAGGAATAGCTTATACCCAAAAAGATAGGCTCAAGATCCAGATGGATCTTGACAGATTAGAACACTGGGCCATATCTAACAAAATGAAATTCAATGTAGAGAAAAGTAAAGTCAAGAAAACCAGTATTGATTTTGAGGCTTGCTAGCATCTTTTTCTTTGAAAAGAATAAAACCATCTCAAAAAGAAATTTGGCTAAGGTGGCACAGGGAATCCAGTGGATATCAAGGAAGCTGTTTACAAGTACCATGCTGCTTATTCTTTCACGTGATTTCCATTTTCTTTGTATATTTGCCAACATGTTAGTTGTCAGCAACCATTGGGACTGCTTACTGTTCTATGAACTCTTACAGCATGAGCTGAATGAAAAAATAAACTTCAGGCAAATATATGACTTGTGATAAATAAATAAGTGTAAAAAATTCCAGCTCTCTTCTACACAGGCCAGATTAGAATAATTCAGCTGTAACCTTTAGCATTAAAACCTCTAAAAATTCCAGGAAGTTGTCATTAAAATCTATCTTCATCCTTGACTAACCTATGGTCACAAGCCATGGTTATCCCCATTTTCAAAAAGGGATACCCTAGCCCAGTTGAAAATTGCAGACCAATCTCTTTTTGCTGCATCACCTGTAAATTCATGGAACCAATTATTAACCAATCCATTATCTTCCACTTAGAAACAAACTATCTACTCTCTAAAAACAATTTGGTTTCAGAAAAAAACTATCCTGTAATCTGCAACTCTTACACTGCAAAAACATATGGACTACACAACTCGATCAGGGCAAAGCAATAGACATAATCTACATAGACTTCTGTAAAGCCTTTGATTCAGTGGTACATGACAAACTACTCCTAAAATTAAAATCTTATGGTATCTCTGGACAACTGCATAACTGGATAGAAGCATTCCTGTCAAACAGGCAACAAATGGTCAAAATTGGGAACATCTTAAGGCTAGGTCACACTGGCCGACGGATGCAAAACGTATGCAAAAAGGACACAGCGGAAGAGCAAAATTTCAGGGGTGGCTCCATCCGTTGTTATCCGCTCTCAAAAATGGTGAATATTTGCATAAACAGAATGGAAAACAATGGAAAGGAACGGACGGGGGTAGTACGTTGCGAGGATGGTAAGCAGATGTTCGAAGGAAGCCTAGCGGATGGAAGCAGATGACACATCTGCAGGGCTTCTGGGGGAGAATAGTGAAGCGGACACGTAGCGGGAGGAGCGGATGCGTAGCGGATGACGCGGATGCATCACGGACGCCTATAGGATGCATACCGGATGCATAGTGGATGCAAAGCGTTCACTGCGCATGCAGGGAGGATGAATTGCATCAGCTCCATGGATATAAAAGGATGCAGCTCGCAAGCAGTCACCATTCAGAGGAAAGACCTGCTGCCAGAAACATTTTGAAAGAACACCATGGTCCGTCAGTCAGGGAAGAAGAGGAAGCCTGTGCCTACTCCTGCCAGCCCTGGGAAGAAGGACAGAACCACCATCCCACCCCCTGATGCTGACTCTGAAGCTGCTGGTGCTGCTGCTGGTGGTGCTTCTGGTGTTGCTGCTGGTGGTGCTTCTCCTGCTGGTGCTGCTGCTGCTGTGGTGGACCAGCCCCAAGACCCTCAAAGCCCTGCTGCTGAAGGCCCTGAAGCCCCTACCAGAGGGAGGAAGAGGCAAGGCAAGGAGAAGGGAGAGAGGAAACAGCACTCCATTTCTGAGGACCATGAGGAGGAGGTGCTGGAATGGCTGAGAGAGAATGAGTACTTGTGGAGAAAGGGCCACAGACTCTATCACAACACAAGAGAAAGCAGGCAGCGTGGAGAGACAAGGCAGAGAGCCTGGCCTACACTGCATATGTACTCCTGGGTTGGTGGAAACACATGCACACCTGGTATGGCAAGCTGCACCTGAAGAAATCTGGCCAGGCCGCTGTCAAGCTCACTGACGGGAGATGTACGTCATGGCCAAATGCAGCTTCCTGGAAGGTGAGGTCCGCCACTGAGGAGCAGCCCCTCTGTCAACCCACTCCCTCAGACAGCCCACAGACAGCCAGTCCTCTTCCAGCCAGGAGACAGCTACACTGTCCAGGCAGGTGTCTTTGGAGGGCCCCATGGCAGAGACCCCTCCCGATAGCTGCACTCCCCATGCCAGAGGACGTGGAGGATCCCCTGTCTCAAATGGAGAAAGAAGAAGCAGCAGCCAGAGAACAACCCACACCCACCCCCAGCTCCACCTCCACAGAAAGCAGGCAGAGAGGCAGACTGGAGGGCCAAAGCCACACTGTCCTCTTGGAGATCAGGGACACAATCAAAACCAGCACAGATCTTCTCTCTCAGCTGGTCCACAGTGACATACCATCCTCGAACCGCAAGACCTTCATCAGATACGTGAGCCAGACGTTCATGGACCTGCCCGAGGCCCAGTATCAGGTGATGAAGGAGAAAACCACAGCACTGCTGCACCATCCTCCAGGACTAGCTGAGACTGCTCCGACCCACTCCAGGACTGCTCCCCCACCCCAGGCGATGTCACAGCCCTTCCATGGCTTTCAACAGCCCCTCACCAACCAAGGCTGCGAGTACCAGGAGTTCCCATAGCAGAGGCAGCCCTTCCCAGTCCAGGCCCAGGTACATCGCATGCCACAGATGCCTCACTTGACCCAGCTGCAGACCAGACAGCCCCACTACACTCCTCCTTCCTCCACCCCACAGCCAAGCCCTCAACAGAAAATCTGTCATCAGTATTGTGCCTGACATCCCAGGTCCTTGAGGAAGGGCCTCTCAACCTCACAGGACCGAGTCAGCTCTCTGAGAGCTTCCTGAACACACCATCCCCTGTTGTACTCTCGGGGTCAAGCACCCTAATGACGCCTCAGACCAGCACTCCAGCCACAGCCACCTCCACAGTCCCTGGCCACTCGACAGCTGAGACCATGGACATGCCTCAGAGTGACTGAGAATAGTGCCAGAGACTGAGCTGTGACCTGTTCATTTTATCTTTGCTTAAGACACTTTACTTGGTTCATTTTGCTTTTTTAATAAAGTCATACAGTTTACTTCAGACAGTTAAAGGTTATCTTTGCTTCACACACTTGGTTCATTTTATTTATTTAATAAACTGTTGGTGAAAACTTTGAAAAAAGCGTTAAGCCTTTGCATGCTTGTGGGATGGGTAAGGATAGCTGTGGGATGGGTAAGGAGAGCTTTGGGATGGGTAAGGATAGCTGTGGGATAGGTAAGGATAGCTGTGGGATAGATAAACCTCCAGTGCAAGCATAGTGGGACTGTATGGTCCACCCTCCCAGCTGCCACACATATGGCCCTTTTTCTCAATAACAATTTATTCATTGATCAACACATTTCAAAATAAACAAAGCTCTTTAATAATGCCCTATTAATTGTAGGGCCACTCAACACCCATGGCACAATCTCATCAGTGTGATGAGACAGGCTCAAGGAAGCATCCATTAACCATCTACCATCCTGTCTTGTCACTCCACTGCTCCAGCTGTGGAGTTGCACCAGTGTTTCAGGAGGTTGCACTGCTTCTTCCCTTCACGTGAAGCTCTGTTGGGGCTTTGTACATCCACAGTGTCTATCAGGTTTCATCCTTGCCTCCATTCACCAGGCTCCATGTCCCCATTGCCTTCTTGACGGTCCACAAGCCTGTTCTGCAACACTGGGTAGCGGGTGCGCATGAGATTGTGCAGGATGCAGCAAGCTTCCACGATGCTCCCCACAGTCCCTGGGTGATGCTGCATGCTGGTGAGAAGTATCTGGAATCTGTTGGCCAGGATGCCAAAGGCGTTCTCCACCACCCGTCTTGCCCTGGACAGCCTGTAGTTGAAGATCCTCTCTTCACGGGTGAGGTATCTGGAACTGTAGGGCTTCATGAGGTAGATTCTGAGGGAGAAGGCGTCATCCCCCACGATGAAGTCGGGCACATCGTGTGTGTCATTGGGTAGGGGGTCTGGATCTGGAAAACCCATGATGAGGTTGTGTTCCAACCCATCCTTGAGGTCAGTGGGATTGTATACCTGGCTATCTGAAGCTGACCCGTTGCCTGAAGCATCAATGTACATGAACTTGTAGTCAGCATCAACCATGGCAAAGAGGATGATACTGAAGAAGCCCTTGTAGTTGTGATAAGAGGACCCTGAGTTGGCTGGAGCTTTGCAGGCCACGTGCTTCCCATCTATGGCTCCAACGGTGTGGGGAAAGTTCCACCTCTGATACCACTGTTCTTCAACTTTCCTCCAGCCTTCTTCAGTGGTGGGACACTGGAGAAGCTCCTCCACGTATTCTTCGTTGATGGCCTGCACCACTTCTCTGACCACTTTGCTGATGCTGTTGTGTGGCACCTCCAGGCATACTGCGTTTTTCTGTATGTGGTTCCAGAGGCCAGGTGGCGCAGAGTCAGTGCCACCTTCAGTCCAGGGTCCAGGCTGGGACAGAAGTTGGTGCTCAGCTTGGTTAACCTGGGTCTCAGACGCTCAACAATTTCATCAAACATGGCTGGTGGCATCCTCATGAAGTGCTGGAATGCACAAGGGTCTTCATTCCTCAGCTCCATCATCAGCTTGTCATAGAGTCTAAACTCCACACTTTTCCTGATCCATTGTCAGACCCACACAGCTCTTGGACGTCTCCTTCTTCTCCTTGCGTAGAAAGGTTAAACAGTCTGATCAGGGCTTGGTTCTGGTGTTGAATGATGGCAGCTACCATAAGGACTGTGTGATAATCCATGGTGGAGATCAATGGATGATGTGGAAGAGCAAGACCAAGGGTAAAGAGGTCTGTACACCACAGCTGCTGGACTGATAGTGAGATCCAGGTGATTTCCTCCCCCTTTTTATAGGAAATATTGGTTTTCCACTAGGTGTCCTTCCACATATTCTAGGCATACTCCAGACATCCTAAATATCTGAGATACGTCCCATATACAAACGTTTTGTCTGTTTTAATGCTTTATATTCGAGATGCATCCGCTTACATCCTTTCTATTTCCGTGCTACTAATGCTGTGTGGACGTTCCGTGTACCTTTCGCTTCCTCCCTCTTTCCACTTTCAGCTACAGCAGATGTGAGTTGTGGGGATGGCCAGAGGATGCCGAGAGGATACAGCGGACGTGTAATGGATGACAACGGACGTAGAACATTTGTTGACCGTATGTGTCACGGATGTACATCATACGCGGCGGAAAGTTCATACGCGGCGGAAAGTTCATCCGCTCAAAAAGTTTTGTGTAGCTCGAAACTTTTTGAGCAGATGAAATAGCAGTAGACGGATGTTTGATCGATAGAGCGTATGAAACACGTACGCAGTGAGTACACAACGGATGCATTGCGTTTTCCAATGGATGGCAAGCTTTTTTGTCTGTTTTACATCCTCTTTGCATCCGTTGGTGCAGTGGGACATGGGCTTTATCAAATTCTGTACCTGTCAACCGTGGTGTCCCCCAAGGCAGTGTTCTAGGACCAACTCTCTTCATACTCTACAAAAATGACCTCTGTGATCATATTAAGAGCAACTGCGTTCTCTTTGCTGATGATGTAAAGTTGTTCAATACCACAAACAATACTGCTTCCCTTCAAAAAGACTTTAACAATGTATCAGAATGGTCATACAAATGGCAACTTCAAATCTCAACAAATAAATGCACTGTCTTACATATTGGCAAGAAAAACTCAGAAAATAAAATAGAATCTCAATAGTCAAGACCTTGTTGATGATCCAAACTCTATCAAGGACCTTGGAGTACTCATCTCTAAAGATCTAACTGCTAGACCCCACTGTAACTACATAGCCAAAAAGGCATTAAGAGTTGTTAACCTAATCCTACGTAGGTTATTTTCTGGTAATATCACACTACCAACTGGAGCATACAAAACATTTGCTAGACCAACAGATATTACGTATCTATTATTTTCTGGTAATATCACACTACCAACTGGAGCATACAAAACATTTGCTAGACCAATACTTGAATACAGCGTATTCAGGTCTACGTATCTGATATTAACACAGTTGAGAAAGTCCTGAAATATTTCACAAGAAGAGTTCTCCATTCCTCCACTCATTGCAGAATATCTTATGCTACCAGACTTGAAATTCTAGACCTAGAAATCTAGAACTTTGCCTCCTTTGGTCCGATCTAAGTATAGTATATAAAATCATACATTCCGATGTCCTGCCTGTCAATGAACACTTCTGCTTCAACCATAAGAATACAAGAGCACACAATCGATACAAGCTCAAGGTAAACCACACCAAACTTGATTTTAGGAAATACAAGTTCAGGAACAGAGGGGTCAATGTCTGTCATACTCTACCTGACTCTGTGGTTTCTTCCCCAAACCCCAAAAACTTTAACTTTAGACTGTGTACTATTGACTTCACCCCTTTCCTAAGAGGTCTGTAGGGGATGTGCATAAGTCCACCAACATGCCTCCTGTCCCTGTCCTATTGTTCCTTTTTATTTTTCTTATATGTATCCATTTCAAGTATTCATAATTATTTTTATACTTTTACTTATTATCTTGTTATAAATAAATAAATAAAGTGCAAGCATTGACCCTCAAAATAATGCTGTGATGGACAGCATTATAGTTTGTCCTAACAGGCACATGTGCTGCAGTTGGTGATTGTTCTGTATAAAAATAGTTGACTCCAAATTAACTAATCTGATTGGCTAAGAAAGCCAGCATAGGGATTGGTTCACTAGGAACCAATCCAAAGGAACCGCCAAAAGGCGGTTAAAACAAACAAACGTCATTGGCTACAAGCCGGCAGGCAAGCCGTATATAAAGGCTGCCGCGGCTAGAACCAAACTGTTCCGTTTATCTTACTGTTACAAATAAAGACATAATTTGTTGGAACCCGGTCTACCTCGCGTTATTTCCAGACAGAACACTGGCGACGAAGGTGGGATCATCCTAAAACGCGAGACTATGCACGCGGCGAATTGAGACCCAGGCTGAAGCGATGGCCGGAAACAATGCCCCGCCCGCACCCTTCAACCCCAATGAAGAGGATTGGGAATCCTATGTAGATCGTTTCCAAATGTACTTGGAGAGTAACGAGATGGAAGAGATCTCAGACCAGTGTAAGGGGGCTGTCTTGTTAACGCATTCCGGACCAACGGTTTTCAAAGTGGCCAAGGCATTAGCAAAGCCCAGAGACGTAAAGTAAATGGCCTGGCCCGAACTCCAATGAATGTTGAAGGCTCATTACGCACCAGTAGTGTGAAATCTCATCAAACGGCACGAATTCTACCTAAGGGATCAAAAAGAAGGCGAGACCATCGCTGATTTTGTGGCAGCCCTCCGACAACTGGGGAGAGCATGTGAGTTCCTGAACCTAGACGAAGCGATGCAAGATCGAGTAATATTGGGTTTAAGAGACTCTAATTGACAAAGCAAGTTACTAAATAAACCCAACATAACCCTAGCCGAAGCAATGGCAGAAGCCACAGCTGCAGAAGCCACGAAAAAGTCAGCGGCCACAATGAAACAAATGAACATGAACAAGACGAAGCGAGCCTAACTAGAGAGAAAAAACAATTTCCTGCCACCACACACCATGAAGATTGTGACGAAACATCAGAATCCAGGGAGGAAGACGATGAGGTCCACCGCCTATACGCCAACAAAAAAAGGCGCGAAAAAAGAAACTGGCGGGAATGCGCCAGTTGTGGAGGAAACCACCCTCGAGCCGACTGCAGATTCCTTGATGCCATTTGCAGAGCTTGTAAGAAAAGGGGACACATCCAGAAGGTCTGTAGAAATCAAAAAAATTACAGCCCTAATAGACGCAGCAACTCTCCCCCACAAGCTGAATCGAAACAAACCGAGAGAAAGTGGCAACGCAACAAACGAGCCAGTAAGCGAGAAAAGACCCATCAAACTTTCACTATCGGAAGCGCTCAGACGGAAAGCGGGAAAAAGGTTAAAATAATCATAAAAATCGAAGGCAGCCCCTGCAAGATGGAGGTCGATTCAGGGTCTTTCCTGTCAATGGTGTCATGGGACACAATCAAACAACTGGTCCCAAACATTAAGCTAAAAGAGCTCCAGAAGCAAAAATTAACCCGAAAGGACTACCAAGGGAATCGAATCCCTGTGGAAGGTCTAGGACATTTCCAAGTCACCTACAAGCAGCATGTCAAAGTCCTGCCTCTTACAATGATCGACTGAGACCGAACCAGCCTCCTGGGCATCGAATGGTTCACACCATTGGGCATAGGAATGACCGGAGTAGACCGGGTGGCCGAAACTGACTGGGAAGAAAACCTGATCGACGAGTTCCAGGACGTTTTTGACGGCTCCCTAGGCAGGTATTGGGGGACCCCAATTTCCTTTAGCTTAGACCCCCAGGTGGCCCCTAGAAGATTAAAAGCCAGACGAGTTCCCTTTGCATTAAAAGCAAAAATAGAGGAACAATTAAACAAATTAATTGACCAAGGGGTTTTGGAACCTGTTGACCATGCTAAATGGGAGACGCCAATAGTAACACCGGTTAAACCTGATGGGTCGGTAAGCATCTGCGGAGACTACAAGGCTACCCTGAACCATGCACTGCAACAAAGCGCATACCCGGTGCCAGTTGTACAACATTTGCTACACTCACTCGGGGGAGGAAAATTTTTTGCTAAACTAGATCTAGCACAAGCTTACCAACAGCTTCCAGTAGACCCCTTAATGGCCGAGGCACAGACAATAGTGACTCACAAAGGGGCATTCAAATGCAACAGACTCCAGTTTGGAGTAAGTGTGGCCCCAGGTGTTTTCCAAAGTCTCATGGAACGCTTATTAAATGGAATAAAAGGGGTCATACCATATTTTGACGATGTCCTGATTTCGGCTAAAGATACGACCCAACTAGAAAAAAGACCAAGAAATGTACTAACTAAATTCAGAGAATCTGGCCTGAAGGTTAAAAAAGAAAAATGCTGCTTAATGACTGATTGTGTTGAATTTCTGGGCTACTTAATAGACGGAGAGGGGATACACCCTACTGAAAAAAAAGGCAAAGCCATTAAAGACACACCACGGCCAAGAAACAAAACAGAATTGCAGGCATTTTTGGGACTAATAAATTTCTATAAAGTATTCCTCCCCCACAAAGCGACAATAGCGGAACCATTACACCATTTACTGGATAAAAAAACTAATTGGACTTGGGGTCATAGAGAGCAAAAAGCATTCCAGAAAATAAAAAAAATATTAACATCAAACACCGTTCTTATCCAGTTTAGTAACACACTTCCATTGACGGTAACCTGCAAGGCCTCACTGTTTGGAGTCGGTGCCATCCTGAGCCACCAATTGCCAGATGGGAGAAAGGCACCCGTCACTTATTACTCAAAGACTCTGTCTAAAACAGAATGTAACTCTAGTCAACTAGACAGAGAAGCCCTGGCAATCGTCGCCGGAGTGAAACGCTTCCACGAATATCTCTATGGAAGAACATTTTTGATCGTAATGGACCATAAACCATTACTAGGAATTCTGGCGGGAAACAAGCCTACACCGAACATTTTATCCCCGCGAATGACTAGATGGTCAGAATTCCTAGCAGCATACTCTTACACATTAACGCATCGACCCGGGAAGAAAATCTCCCATGCAAATGCATTAAGCAGAGCACCATTGCCAACAACGGATGAAGACCCGGCGCCAACAATGACCACCCTGCAGATAGAGACATGCCCCGAACTACCAATATCTGCAAACTATGTCACCAGAGCCACCGCAAAGGACCCAGTGACTGCCCGCATTCTAAACTGGGGAGGTAAAGGCTGGCCGGAAAACCAAAAAACTGAAAACTTTAAACCTTTCCGGACCAGACAAACCGAACTCTCAATTCAAAAAGGTTGTTTATTGTGGGGTGATCGGGTAGTTATCCCTCCTAAATTGCAAATCAGGGTACTGGGTATGCTTCACGAAGGCCACCCTGGTATTGTAAAAATGAAAAGCTTGGCTAGAAGCTATGTCTGGGGTCCTGGTCGAGATAAAGACATCGAATACTGGGTTACTACATGTAATAAATGTCAACAAACCAGGCCTTCCCCACCACAAGCACCCATAAGGGACTGGAAAACCCCACGAGGCCCCTGGTCATGGATCCACATTGACTTCGCGGGTCCTACTAGGGGACATACCTTCTTAATTGTCGTAGATGCATACTCAAATTGGCTGGAAGTGGTAGTAATGTCATCTACGACAACCGAGGTGGTCATTAAACAACTTGACAAACTCTTCACAACCCATGGATTGCCGGACGTCCTAGTGTCCGACAACGGGCCACAATTAACAAGCATCCAATTTGAACAATACCTAGCCTCCCTAGGTATACGCCATGCTCTAACCGCGCCGTCCCACCCAGCTGCAAATGGTAGGGCGGAGAGAATGGTCAGATTTACCAAAGAGGGTTAGAGAGAATGGACACTGGGGATGTCCAGGATAAAATTAACCGCCTACTCACCCTCCAACATATCACACCCAGTACTGTGACCTACAAAAGCCCGGCGGAATTATTCATGGGAAGAAAACTTAGGTCGCAATTAGACAGGTTGCACCCAAATTACACGTTAGAAAGACCCCCCGACTACTCCAGCCATTTCAGAACATTTGAAATCAGCGACCTAGTCTACGCAAAAAATTTCACCGGGGACCCGTTATGGCTTCCAGGCACAATCACACAAATTACAGGCCCCCGGTCCTACCGACTAACCATAGACGATGGCAGGGAATGGAAGTGGCACATAGACCAACTTCGTTCCCGAAATTTTGAAAGAAATACAAACTCACAACCACAAATAATAAAAAATGACAAAAATCAAACCAAAGGGGGGGGGGAATACAAGAAAATAATAAAGAACCTTTTAAAATAAACCCAGAAAATCTTAACAAACAAAAAGTGCAAAAAAGAAACTTACGATTAGATGAAACTTGCGGGAAAAATCCAGACGAAGGGGCCAGCCAAGCCAGCTCAACCTGCCCGGAGAAACCAGGAGGGAGCGGCGAAACCACCGGCCTGAGAAACTCAAGCGGTAGCAAAATGGCTGACTCACCCTTCCAGGCGGTTCCATGGAGAAGAGTCAGAGAAACAGCAACCCCATCCAAACCGGTCGAAGTCTCCAGCGAAAATGAACCACACAAGTCCAGTAGAGTCAGAAGAAGAAACAGCAACCCCATCCAAACCGGTCGAAGTCTCCAGCGAAAATGAACCACACAAGTCCAGTAGAGTCAGAAGAAGCCCCACCTAACTGCACGACTACGTCACCATGTAGGACTAAACTAAGAAGGGAGGGGTGTTCTGTATAAAAATAGTTGACTCCAAATTCACTAATCTGATTGGCTAAGAAAGCCAGCATAGGGATTGGTTCACTAGGAGCCAATCCAAAGGAACTGCCAAAAGGCGGTTAAATCAAACAAGCCATATATAAAGGCTGCTGCAGCTAGACCCAAACTGTTCCGTTTATCTTACTGTTACAAATAAAGACATAATTTGTTGGAACCCGGTCTACCTCGCGTTTTTTCCGGACGGAACAGTGATCATGTAGAGAAAGCCTGTGATCTAATTGAGCTGACAAAAAGTTAACCTATTTGTTTCCAAAGTAAATTCAGAGAGGGAAGATGTCCTGCAGAGAGAGGGAAGGAAGGAAGAAGGACTTCATTAAATAGGGGAAGGGGGAGGGATACTGATGGGAGAAAGATGGTTGCTGTGTTCATTTTCCTGCCAAGGAAGTTAAATGCTCTTGCTTGATGTAGATGTGCACAGGCACACATACTCAATGAGGGAGGTTTCGAGTAATCCCTCAGTTTAGAGTAATCCTTGCTGTATCCCTGCATTTAAAATAGTATCTTCTCAGTAGTACAGTTCAGTGGAACAATTCATTCCCTTGCTGATTGGAGAAGTTGGGGAAGTTGAGGCCCATAGCTTAAAGTTGCCAAGGTTGAAAAACATTTACCTAAACAGAAGCCCTGTTCTTAGGGCATGACATTGTTGCTCCCTGGGCCTTCTGTAAAGTTTACCTATATGGACAGACTTAGAAAAGACATATCTTCCTCTTAGTAGGACGGGATCCCTTAGTATCATCCCATAATCCCTTAGTAGGACGGGATTATGGGATGATAGAAGACAAGAGAGATCTGCATCCTATGTTGTGATAGGACACATCCAGCTTGTATGAGCTGCTCCTTCTCCACTATTTATGAATTTCCCAGTTTTAGAAACAGTAGTGTTTGGCTTCATAAAATTATCGAGGGAGTTGCGATCTTGGAAATCAGATAGCTCAACAACCTGTTTAATTCAGCATCTGTAAAGCAGGATGAAACTGCAAATGTTTTTGAGACCTCCATACAGCTTTCACTTAAAATCCTTTAGTGAAAGAGATTCTACCAGGTCCTGAAGCAGTTTGTCCCACTATCAAGTGGTTCTCACCATTCCATAATGCTGATCAGCGATCTACTGCACAACAATTTCTACATATTTGTTTTATTCTTGCTCTTTGGAACAATAAAGAACTGGGCAGGGTTACTTCAGTGTCGCAGGCTTAGATATCTGAAGGCAACTATCATGCCTCTCTTTCTGTAATCTTCTCTTCTCCAGGCTAACTATACAATGCATTTCAAATCACAGGTTGTGCTACAATTGTATTCAATAAAACATTAACACAGTAATTAGAATGATATGATATGAATTCTTTATGTGTCAAGTTACAGATTCATGGTGACAATTATTTCAATTCTGCTGGCTGACAAACTTTAAAATAATGCCTTCGTTGATTTGAATATGTGATCAAACTAATATGGGGAAAGGAAACAGCAACTCCAGAAAAATTAGATCCAGGTTAACCATGCACATGTATTCTATTGGAATAACAGTAGAATTTCATCAAAATAAGCATCTAGAACAGACCACATTGGACAGGAATGTATGAAAGAATAAAAGATAAGGTTCAGAGATATTCATGAGGAGAAAGAGAAAATAATAGATGACAGATATACATCATGGCTTTACATGCAAACCTTGTAACTTATGACATTGCTTCCTGGTAAGATCTACATTGTAATGTTACCTTTGCATTTACTATTATAATATTAAATTCATTATTATTGTTGTTGTTGTTTGTCATCCTTGCAGCTAGTAATTAAAATTTCTAATTAGGATACATGTGGATATTTGCACATGTGGGTCTACACTAGTCTTTTCTGTAGGTTCATTGTCTCCCTTAGAGAAAAACTTAGTTTGACACCAGGGTTTTTGTACTGCATGGGGAAAATATCTCTTCAATTTCTAGGAGACAGAGATTCCTGCCTCAAACTGTGGAGAGACACTAAATGCATAGAGACCAGCACAATACACTTTGACCAGTGATTTGACTGGATAAAAGCAACCATTCATGTTCAAGCATAAAATAGATTAATTATGTCTTTGTTAGATTTATACCTAGGCTTTTCTCTGGGAGCTTATAGCATTCCCTCTGTAGACAACCTGTGAGATAGACTGGGCTGAAACAGTGACTGGCCCACAGTCATCCCCATAAGCTTAATTTGGTTCTTTCTGGTCCTAATTCAGTACCTTAACAATTATTTATTTATTTTGTCAAGCGATTATAAGATAACAGGAATAAGTATAAACATAATCATAAATACATGAAATGGATACATGTAAGAAAAATAAAAAGAAACAATAGGACAAGGACAGGAGGCACATTGGTGCGCTTATGCACGTCCCCTATAGACATCTTAGGAAAGGAGTGAGGTCAATAGTAGACAGTCTAAGGTTAAAGTTTTTGGGGTTTGGGGAAGAAACCACAGAGTCAGTTAAAGTATTCCAGACATTGACCTCTGTTGCTGAGGTCGTATTTCCTGCAATCAAGTTTGGTGTGGTTTACCTTGATTTTGTATCTATTGTGTGCTCTTATAATGCACTGGCTCTCAGCATGAAAAAAAAAATCATATTTCATACAAATTAGAACAGAAGGAAAACAATTCACCTAATTCAGTATACATTTTGTCAATGTTATATCGTCACTGAGAGTGAATTACGGCCAATTAAAAGGATGAGTGGTATTTCCCACAGTGCAAGAAGATGCTTGCCAGTTTAGGATCATCAAGTGAATGAGTCACTTTGCAGTAATACAGAGGTAATCAGATTGGACTCTATGCTGATATCACAATGGCAAGTAAAGCAAATTTCGGAAACATTACCTTTGTTCTGAGTGGATGATTATTTCAATCTTTAAAAGCAACCCATCAGTGATGAGGAGCAATATTTTTTACTCAGACAGCATGCATCCATTAATAATCTATTTTTCACAGAAAATTTCTCTATTCAAGGACAGAGTGCATCAGAAAAGCATGTTTGATACACAGGCATACATACACACGACAACTGGCTCACTTATTGAGTGAATTTTCAGGCAAATAGGAAGATCAAGAATGTCCTATAAAACCAAACCAAGGCATGCATAAGTAAAATGAAAAATCATGCTCCACAGTGATAAACTACATATTCGAAATATATTTCTTTGTCACTCATGGCTACATTTTTGTATGGATGTATTACACAGCTGGACAGCTTTCCTACTGGATTCTTATAAAACTATCACTATTTATATGTAGGACATACTACTAGCAAGGCTGTGGGATCCAGCCATCAACATGCAGAAGCAGTACTTTTTTGGCAAATAAGTGTAAGGATATGGGAAAATTTCAATAATCTATAGAAATTTGGGTGTATGGTTAGAAAGCAGCTCCTATGCTCTTAAAATCCATTAATGTCATTTTGCTCTATATATAAACCAAAGATTGCAAGATAAAATCTGCCTGTGATCCACATTTAACGATAAATCTTGGATATTTCACTGGCCATCAGAAGACCACCCAGCTTCTGTTCTAATTTTCATCAATACATCTCTGGAAATACTCCCCTTGTCCCATGCAAGTCTTAACTGGTACATTAGCTGTCTTTCTGCCTGGCGAGCCCAGCTCTCCACTGCCTTAGGCCTCATTAGCACTACTCTGGCTGTCTGATGAGGTGAACAGCAGTCAACTCTAGACCCAAGACCTGTTTGTAGACCACAGGGATTGTTTATCCAATATGGAAGAGAACAAATTGCAAAACCAAATGAAATTTCTTGCCTCCCTCCAGCTCTCACAATCACTCAAGCATTTCTCTCATTAAAGAAACACTAGGTGTCTGGTAGGAATTAATCTGACGTGCAGTCTTGGTTCAGAAAGTGGGCCTATGGCCCACTTTCATTTAGAAAAGCCTGTGGAAGCTTTTCTAAATGAAATAAAAAAGGAGACATTCAGTCAATGCTCCAGCCTGTGGAGCATCCAAGACTCAAACTGGATTATATAAAAGAGAGATTTTGTTTCTTTTTTATTTGGGAAAATACACCATGAAAAGACACACATTATTCGATCAAAGTTTTAAGTTTGTATGAAAAATCCAAAGAATTCCTGTTTTTCTTTTCCAGTGGGCATCACCATGATTTAGGACCACTTCTGCATGAATGACTTTGTGATTTTTGTCCCTCAATCTTCTTTAAAAATGCCTCTATTCTTTAGCAGAACCTCCCCTAAATTGATTTTAGGCAAGGTTGGTTTAATTGTGGACTGTTCAGAATCATCAAGCCCTACAATGTCTTTTCTGTGTTGAGGATACTTATGGATACTTATGGATCTATCAAGTGACAAAAACAAAACAAAACCAGTATCCATCCAGTAGCTGAAAATCATGAATTTTCAAAATTGAATGAGCATGATCAGCCTTTGGCTATGATATACAAAGAATCAGAACGTGGGATGCTGTAGGGCTTTGTTAAGTTTTCACCGGGAAAGTTCTTTGCTTTCAATCAATACTGATCCTGGTGTCTGATAAAAGAGAGAGGCTTCTGAAGGTATCTGAGTAACACCAAAGGTACTTGGTGTTACAAGATACTTGTAAAGGTATCTTAGAAAATCTACCTTCAAGACAATCTCTCTCTGAATAAGTGATGAAGGAAGAAAGCAACCATAACTACTAGTGAAAACTGATGAAGCAAAATATCCCTGAAATCACCTAGAAACCACACTATCTTGGCTGAGACCATATGTCATATATAGTTTACTTGGTTTTGATTTAGAATACAGTATAAAACCAGCCATTATGATATGTAAACTATTATCGTAGCTTATGTTGCTTGAACCCAACCAATTGCAGTTTATGCAGTAAAACAAATCGAAGCAAACTATATGTTTAGTGCAATACGTAAATCCTGTAAGTATGTAATAACTGCCCACATTCAAAATTCTTCAAAAGAAGTTGATTGAGAGTGGCATATTTTACAATCAATATACTGATGGGAGAAGAAGCTTATAGGAAGGCAATTTGTCTATTTGAATAAGACAGCAACTGACTCAAGTTGAGCTTTATTTCTGGTGACAGCATGGACACATCCACCCAGTTTTCTTGGTGAAATACAATGATGACTTTGTATTGTTTTCCTTCAGGATGCTTTCTCAACTTCCCAGTCTAGTATGTGACTGGATATCTTTCATCTAAATACTAACCAGTTCTGACAATGGTAAGGGTGGTTTTTTTAAAAATCAACTAATGTTATCTAGATGCAGCCAATTTCTGTAGCCTTTCTGGTATATAATTTTGAACTTTTCCTACTGATTAGTAAGAATGATACATATACAGAAAACATCCACTTTATTCAAGCATATTTTTCATGCAAATACATTTCAGGCTAAAGTTTTTTTGTCTTTTTCCCAATTGCATTCTCAAGTCTTTGTACTTTCTCCCAGGGGAGAGGTACTCAGGGTATAAATAAAAATCCAGATTGAAAACATATGGTTTGCTACCTTGCCACAAAAAAATAAGAAATAAAATACAGAAAATTAAAGAATTCTAATCTGTGCTGTTATAGTAGGAAAGATAGATTTTAAAAGTTTCAGGCTGAAAGAGAGGCCTCTGTCTTCCGACTCACAGTGAGGGTCCAGGTCTAAAGAGAAGATCAAATCCAAGCAGCTATATTTGTATTAGAAAGGATTTGCAAGTTCCAAATTACACAAAAATATAATAAAATATACTGTCTTCTTGAATCCAAACCTCTTCTTTCTCTGCCAAATAATTCAGTATCAGAACTTCATCCAAACATAGTATTTTTGAAAGCTATACATAGCTTCTATAGACTGATAAAAGCAACATGTTAACTGGCTTGATTTCCAATATGCAAGCATGATAGCAATAGCACTTAGGCTTACATACTGCCCATAGTGCTTTATAGCACCTCTGGGCAGTTCACAATTCTGCATGTTGCCCCCAAAAATCTGAGCCCCCATTTTTCATCTGACCTTGGAAGGATGGAAAGCTGCGCATAAATAGCTGTCAGGGTTCCGGCGATTACTCTAATTAAATCATGAGCCTCAAGCCTTAACTTTGCCATTATAACAAATATGGTTTTGCAAATAATGAAAGCTTTAATCCTAAACCCACTTGGTAGAGAATTTCCTTCCTTCCTTCCTTCTCTTACTTATTGCAATTCAAAAAAACATTCAGCAGAAAAACAAACTGTATTATAATAATAAGAAAGCCAAGGAACTTAATCTAAGACACTTAACCCCACTAGCAACAATTAAGTGGTATCATGTTCCAAATACCCCTGGGAAGACTTCTATCTTCAATTTGTTCTGGCATGTGAACAGGATTAGAACTAAGCAAATCTACAATGGGAGGCCATTCGAGAGGATCAGTCAAACAATGGAAAAACATTACATTTGGTCTTGGGCTTCGCTAACCTCCCCAAAATGGGGAAAGATCTGCTACAATACTTCTTTCGACATGACTGAATCTGCAAAGAGATATAGTCCTGCAAGTAACTTCAGACCAAGTCAAATGATAGCTCACAAAAAGTGAGGTCCCAATAAGAAAATAGCTATTATAGAAATCTGACAGATTTGATTAATATTAAGAACTATTCCAAGGAATTTTGGAATACCACTCATCCTATTAAGTTGCATATTTGGACTCCCTTTAAACAACATATGAGCTGAGGCATGACACACCAGGTATCTGAAGTTCTACATCCAAGCATCCTACTTAGGACAAAATCTGTCTGTATCTTTGCACAGGGTTAGTTGGAAATTACAATGGCAAAGTTCAGTATATAGCAAGGCTGCTCTCAGACAAAGCACATTCATTATAAGAAGCTCCCTTGTGTACCGTGTTGGTAAAATTGTTATTATTTGTTAAGCACTGACAATGTGCTCTTACGCTGTATGAGAAAGTAATACAGAAGCAGACAGTTCCCTAGAGAGTGAGCCACGACAAAGAACAGAATGAAAGAAGATATTCTGTCTGACCCAGAAAATAGAGGTGCTCAGATCTTTTGAAATTGTTCTGTCCTTTACAGTAAAAGTAAATAATCTTTTACTTCCAAGCTCAGCCTACCATATTACCTGTCACAATGTGCCCTAGCAACTTTAAAAGCATCAACCTTAAAATCATCATCTTTGCACATCGCTTTAGTGAAGAGTGCATTATCCCTAATAAAGAAGAAAATGGCAACAAAAAGATCCTGTGAGACTATTATGGTGTAGAGAGCGCTGAATAGAATTAGTTTCTACTGTAAAGTTCAAATTCAGCGTTCCAAATCAAATTGGGGGACTTAAATCTTTATGATCATCATCTTGTACAATGGACTGATAATTTTTACTGTAGAACATACCATGTGCTACTATATATTTCTACACTGGTATTGTTCATGCATATTTCTTGTTCATGCTCTAGTATGCTGTTTACAGATGGATAGGAAATTTGTCCAGTCTGAATTTGTACAAATTTGCTTATCAAATTTATACCTCTGAAATAATATTGTGGTAAGGACACATCCCTGTCAAAATACAGTGTGCAACAAAAATATTCATGAAGTACATTAATGAAGTACAACATGCACAGACATGAATGTTTTTTCCCTGGAAGAATGGATTATCTTGATAGAAAATTGCTTGTGAAATATTTGCACATTAGAAAAAGTGCATCCAGTAGAAGAGAAATGTGAAGAAAAAGGTGAGTGAGTGGAGGGGGAGGGAGGGGGAACCCATTTGAAACAGATGTTGAAAGAGCCCAGAATAAGCTTGTGATCAGGAAAATGACAAGTTAAAGGAAAACAAAATGACATATTTATCCAACTATAGTATACCTACAGTACATATAGCAGCTGGAAAAAAAAATTCATGGTTACTTTGAATCTTTATGTTCTACCGATTCATGTTATAGGTTTATAGTTTGGTCTCAAACCAGGTCCTAAATAAGGACTTTTTAAGATCTTAATAATTTAAGATTGATGTTAAACAAAAAACAGACTGAAGAAATTAAATAGAAGTTTCTTACAAATTAATAGTCATATTAGCATAAATATGAAAAGTATCACTAGATGTGAATTGTACATAAAGATTATTTGAAATAGCCTAACACAACTAACATTAATTATATGAATTTCATAGCTAGCAAACATTTCAATGAAAACCATTGCATTTTCTACCGACAGTCACCAAATAAGGATTTATAAATTAAAATGAATTAACAAGAATAAATTTCCTAATTTAAAATAAAAGGTCAGATTATATCTTTTCAGTTTAGGCAGAAGAAAGGCCAGATATGAACAAAATTACACAGGCTACACAGTTCAATACATGGTAAAGGATAAATTATAGTTACTCCCAAAAATCCGCTAGGCTTCCGGGGGGCCTCAGCAAAGTGGAGGCGGAACGGAAAGAGCGGATGCAGAGCGGATGCACAGCGGATGAAGCGGATGCACAGCGGAAGCCTAATGGATGCCTGGCGTTAATTGCGCATGCGGGGAGGATGCATTGCGTCAGCCCTGTGGATATAACGGAAGCAGCTCGGAAGCAGGTCACCATTCAGAGGAAAGACCTGCTGCCGGACGGATTGGCTGCCTTGCCAGCCCTGCCTGCATGTCTGCCTGCCAGCCTCACTGCCAGCCTTCCTGCCAGCCTTGGTGCCAGCCTTGGTGCCAACCTTGGTGCCTGCCTGCCAGCCTTCCTGCCAGCCTTGGTGCCTGCCTCCCTGCCAGCCTTGGTGCAAATCTTGCTGCCAGCCTCACTGCCAGCCTTCCTGCCAGCCTTGGTTCCTGCCAGCCTCCCTGCCAGCCAGCAATCCCACAACCATGCGGAAGCACAGCAAGCCTCGGCCATCTGCTGCCAGCCCTGGCAAGAGGGACAGGGCTACCATCCTGCCCCCTGGCCCTCACTCTGGTTCTGCTGGGGCTTCTGCAGCACAGGCTCGCTCTTCTGGGGCTGGGGCTTCTGCTGCTTCTGCTTCTGGAGGAGCTGATGACAAGCACTCCAGCACCAGCCACCTCCACAGCACCTGGACCCTTCACCCCTGCGACTGAGCGACCAAGAGGAGTGCCAGAGACTCATTTTTGTCTTATAGCTTGTTGTTAATGAAGTCTATTTTTGATTCACACACTTGCTTCATTTCTTTTTTAAATAAAGTCTTGCTGGAAACTTTTAGAAATGGTTTAAGCGTTTGCATGCTTGTGGGATGGGTTAAGATAGCTGTGGGATGGACAGGGATACCTGTGGGATGGGTAATAGCTGTGGGGTAGATAAACCTCCAGTGCAAGCATAGTGGGACTGTATGGTCCACCCTCCCAGGTGCCATACCTACGGCCCTTTATTATCAATAATAATGTAATAATTATCCACACATGTCAACATAAACACAACTCTTTATTAAACGCCCTGTTCATTGTAGGCCAACCAAACATACATGGCCCAATCTCCTCTGTGTGATGAGACAGGCTGAAGGAAGCATCCATTAAGCATCTACCATCCTGTCTTGCCACTCCACTGCTCCAGCTGGGGAGTTGCACCATTGTCTCAGGAGGTTGCGCTGCTTCTTCGCTTCATGTGAGGCTCTGTTGTGGCCTTGCACATCCTGAGTGTCACTCAGGTTTCGCCCTTGCCTCCATTCCCCAGGCTCCATGTCCCCATTGCCTTGTTGGAGGTCCACGAGCCTGTTCTGCAACACTGGGTACCGGGTGCGCATGAGATTGTGCAGGATGCAGCAAGCTTCCATGATCCTCCTCACGGTCTCTGGGCAATGCTGCATGGTGGTGAGAAGTACCTGGAACCTGTTGGCCAGGATGCCAAAGGCATTCTCCACCACCTGCCTTGCCCTGGACAGCCTATAGTTGAAGATCCTCTCTTCACGGGTGAGGAGTCTGGAAGTGTAGGGCTTCATGAGGTAGGTTGTGAGGGAGAAGGCGTCATCCCCCATGATGAAGTAGGGCACATCTTGTGTGTTGTTGGGCAGGGGTTCTGGATCTGGGAAGCCCACGATGAGGTTGCCTTCCAGCTCCTCCTTGAGGTGACTGGTGTTGTATACCTGGGCATCTGAAGATGAGCCGTTGCCTGAAGCATCGATGTACATGAACTTGTAGTCAGCATCGACCATGGCGAAGAGGATGATGCTGAAGAAGCCCTTGGAGTTGAAATAAGTGGACCCCAATTTGGCTGGAGATTTGCAGGCCACGTGCTTGCCATCTATGGCTCCAACAGTGTGTGGTAAGTTCCACTTCTGATACCACTGCTCTGCAACTTTCTTTCATCCTTCTTCAGTGGAGGGGTACTGGAGGAGCTCCTCCTTGTGTTCTTCGATGATGGCCTGCACCACTTCTCTGACCACAATGCTGATGTGTTGGATGGCACCCTCCAGCCGTACTGCATGCTCCTGTAGGAGGTCTCTGAGGCCAGGTGGCGCAGAGTGAGTGCCACCTTGAGCCCAGGTTCCCGGCTGGGCCAGAAGCTGGTGTTTGCCTTCATCAACCTGGGTGTCATCCGCTGCGCAACTTCGTCAAACATGGATGGAGGCATCCTCATGAAGTTCTGGAACGCCCGAGTGTCTTCGTTCCTGAGCTCCATCATCAGCTTGTTGTACAGTCCGTCCTCTGCTCTTCTGGTGAACCATCTTCGGATCCAGACTCTTTTTGGGTGGCTCCTTTTCTTCTCGCAGTAGAGTTCACAGAGCCTGCAGAAGGCTTCGCACTGTTGCAGAACAATGGTGGCTGCCGAAAGGACTTTGTTACAATCCATGGTGGACATGACTGGATGCTGTGGAAGAGGAAGAGCCAGATGAAGGCTGCAGAGGTCTGCACCGCTGGGCTGCTGTTCTGAAAGTGAGATGCAGGCAAGTTGCTCCCCCTTTTTATAGGCAGTATAGATTTTCCGCTAGGCATCCTCTAGGCATCCTCTAGACATCCTTAATATCCAAGATAGATCCCCTCTGCGTACGTTTTTTCTGTTTTAAACACTTTGTTTCTATTCTGCATCCACTAGGCATCCGTTCTGCATCTGTTCCGCTTCCTCCCTGCATCCGGGCAGATGGAGTTCTGCGGATGCGTAGCGGACACCTAGCGGATATAGCGGATGCGTAACGGATGCGTAACGGATGCCTAGCAAAAAAAGTTTTGGGCAGCCCAAAACTTTTGGAGCGGATGAAACATCCATAAACGGATGCTGGACGGATAGAGAGGAAGCCAAACGGAGGCAGTGAGTACATCGCGTTTTCGAACGGATGGCAAGGTTTTTTGTCCGTTTTACATCCTCTTTGCATCCGTTGGTTCAGTGTGACATGGGTTTTATGGGCATTAGTCAGCCTCATTCCTCACGATAGTTGCTTAAAAGAACAAAACATGACAACATATTTTTCTCTGTGGGCCAAAGCAATTTATCCAAAGGAATCATTTTTGAATACAGAATCATCTCAAAATTCCAGCAGCTAAAATAAAAGTTGCCAAGCATAACAAATAGTCTTAATCCCAAAATGGCTAAAATATCCCTCAAAAGTAGCAACCGTTCCAATAACGACTAAGAACAATACAATATGTAATCAGAAATGATATCTTTTCTCCTTCCCAACATGGGATCCACAGGACAAGGCAATGACAGCAAATAATAAAACACAAGTGATGATCTCATCATACAAATTCTACAACATACACATTTGTGACCAATACTGGAATGCAAGTATCCACTGCCATCATTGCCATAACCATGCAACATGCAAAGTGTCATATTTTGGCATTCTTGCAGTTTTTTTGTGAACACGAATGTTTCCCAAATGATAATGGGCAGATAGAAAAATATATTTTGCCACCCAGGAATCACCAGAGGAACACACATCTGAATGCTGGACAGAGAAAAAAAACTTATATTCCATTATATTGCACAGCTATCTGCTTTGTTGGGTAAAGGACTATATATGATTCTACCATTCTATTTAAAGAAAGCCCATGAACTAGTGGATGGTTCCCTGAATAGTGGAACTCCTGACCAAGCTCCCCATTTTTTTGAACAAGGTTAATTCTTTAGAATAGTTTGGGGAGTACAGGAATTATGTAAGGGAGGAAGAAATCAGTGGATATTGATTTCTTCTTTGACCAATAAAGTCATTGCTGGATCAAAGAATATTATGTGAATGAAAAAACAGGCATAGACTCTGGCTCTCATTATAACAGTCAAGCCTGATTTCTTAGAATTTAATCTTTCTCAGGGATTTTAAGGCGAGCAAGTCTGAACTTTCCAAACTTCAGCATAACTCAGGGCAGGCTACAGATAAGATCTTTCAAAAAACAGTCCTTCAACATGCAGATTGGCCTTTTCTACAAAGAGAAAAGATACTCTTTTTCTTTGTGTAGAGAGGGTATTGAAAAGAGAAACAGAACAACAGAATTTATAAGAACAATCAAGAAAAACAAGGAAAAAGAACATTTTAGAATGCAGAAAATCTGTGGTTCCATTCTTTTTTATATATACTGACTCTCCCTATTTGCTTATTTTACATAGACAGATCTACCTTTTGGCATATAGTCCCTCCAAATGATTTCATAACCTGGGTTTAACTAAATGATATATTAGCTGAGAAATTTTGGAATTTGTGTCTGATTCACATGTCTTTGCTGAAAAAACAAACACATGCACTCATACATGTTTGTATGCATCCATGAATCTATTTCAATAATTTAGTATATAAAATATTTTCTTTTTCCTGGTTGTGCTCCTTATGATTCTGTTTCATTCTGTATTGAAACATTCTTTTGTCCCAAACTTTTCTTCAGAAGGTGGTAATAATGTTCCATTATTATTATAACAGCTTGGAGAAGGGCTTTGCACAACATGAACAGTCAATGAATTTTCTTGGCAGTTTGAATCTTGAGTACCCTTCAATTTACAGCCTTTGGTTCAAAGGAAAGAATCTGGATTCCCACCCTTCTAAATGGTTGGCCTATGAAATCTACAAAAACTACTAATGACTACACAAGTTTTTATTCTTGTTACAGCCTTAGTGAAAACACAAAGCCTGGAAATTCCAAGAGGGTTCAACAAACTTCCTTAAATGCTTATGTTCTCAAATGTTTATGTATCAGAATTTATAATTAAAAAGTATGCCATACAACAGATTTCTCAGCCATATAAAATGAAGAAAGAAGCATCATGATACCAAATTCTAATATATGTAGGTAGGGGAAAAAAGCATTCTTGTTTTAACTCTGCAACTATGGTCTGGAAGCTGTCTTCAGCAGTAGTTGAATTTCTGTGTTTAAGCTGCTATTATAGGTCTTACCTGGCGGACATCTAGACGGTAACTAAGAATGGGATCAACTGCATCAGGTTCCTTCTGTGTCCATTGTAAGACATAGGAATAGTTCTTGGATTGCTTCCTTGTAGGATTGGGGGTATCGTAGTAAAATTCTGGGCTATAAGCTTTAGCTGAGAAGCAGAAAAGAGAATGAGATGAAAAGAAAAAAGGGAAAAAATGGGGAGGAAAGACATTAGATGTCAGTGAGATCCATAAGAATCGATGCCATCAACTTATCAAGAGTTTTGAGCATGAAGATGAAAGACAACTAATCTTATCAAATAGATATTTATTTTCTTTTTAGGTATTTTTAAAACCACATTGTTATCTTTATTTCCATCATCTCCTACTTCTGGGAATTTGAATAGAAAAAGTAATAGAAAATGAAGAAGCTAAGGTGTTCTGACAAGCATCTGCCACATAATAACCCAAACTTAAAATTGTTGATAAGAAATAACAGCTCTACATTTGTTCAGTCAAGTGTTCTTCAAGTTTCCTTCCAGGAGTGCTCTAGATGTCTCCTCTCCTACTTCATCCTTCTAAGATCCCCTGTAAATTGATTTCATGCAGTTTTGGAGGAGGTGGGGTAGGTAAGGTAGAGGTGAAAATGGCTTACTTTCATTGCCACACTTTTTTTTGGGGGGGGGAGGTTAATCATAATAAAAATGCAACATCCCAAATGCAGCACTACAGGTAGTCCTCAACTTATGACCACAATTGAGCCCAACGTTTATGTTGCTAAGTGAGAAATTTCTTAATCAAATGAGTTTTGCCCCATTTACAACTTTTCTTGCCACATTTATTAAATGAATCACTGCAGTTCTCAAATTAGTAACACAGTTCTTAAGTGAATCTGGTTTCCCCATTGAATTTGCTCATCAGAAGGTCAGAAAAGGGGATCACATGACCACCGGGACATTGAAATCATCATAAATGTGTTGTCAAGCATCCAAGTGTAAATCACATGACCACGGGCATGCTGCAATGGTCATAAGTGTGAAAAATTGCCATAAGTCACTTTTCCCAGTGATGTTGTAACTTTGAATGGTCACTAAATGAACTGTTGTAAGTTGAGAACTATCTGTATTTTGCTGAAGAATATTTATAGTGCAATCTTATGCTGGGAGGCCACAATGTGGTGCTGGGAGCCTTTTGTACCCTAAAGATTGATTACCAGTAAAAGTCCTTCCATTCACCTACCCCTTGTTATTGATTCACAGGGAAGACACTATGGTCCCAAATACCACTGTTTATCTCCAAAGCAAAATCTTTCCACCAAAAATCCTATCCACATGCTTGCATTGGCCAATTTAAAATCCCAAAACACATACAGTGTGAAAATATTCAAAGACAAGCAATACATTGTGCAGGTATTTCTTATTCTCCAAGTTTTCTTCTTTTCCATTCTTTTTTACCCACCCCATTTACTAGCTCAGCCATTGTTTTCTGCTCTAATTAAATGGAAATGATTCCACATTTATTTTTATTAACTGGGGATAGTAATATTGATGTTTAGTTCTGAACCCCCTTTTCTTATTATTTTTATTGACTTATATTTTTGTGTATGCAGACATTCAGAGCCACCTTGGAGACTAATTGTTGCTTATTCAACATGTATTGATTGTTAAGTCAAGTTTCATAACAAATTCAGAAATAAAATCAGAACAGATGATCATCATTATCTTATGCCTATTTTTATAATTAATTGATTATCAAGATAGAAGACTCCATCTCTGGTGATATAATAATAAAGTTCATTGAATCCTTTATAATTTTCTTCTTGCTCATATAAATCACTGATGGAGCACTTTGCAACTATTTGAAAACACAGAAGAATTAAATAAATGCTGGACCCCACCTCTAAATCCACATGCATGAACTTTGCTATAGACAGAGCGGAAAATATTAATATAGATTTTGAAAGAATGAAAGTTGCATACAAGCAGCTATACCAACCGTTGGAAAATGAAAGAACTGCCATATTTCTTTATTAAATTCAGATACACTTCTACTTAAATGTGCAGAGATGGCATTTTTTTTTAGTACAAGCCTGATATCTTAAGTGTGGAGAAGGCTTCCTTGCAGTATCACCTGATGTTGTGATAAGGTGTAAAAGTTACCTAGCACTTTTATAGTAACTGGAAAATGCTGACTAAAGTAATTCATATTGACTGCAAAGAAAGGACTCAGTTAAAGGATTGTATGGCTGCAGGAGGCCAAAGTATATCAGTACAAAGAGCCAAAATAAATAAATAAAATAAAAAATCAGGACAGTCCAAAGGGTATGTCTGACCACTAGCCACTCATTTTCCAAGACAGTTTTGCAGGAAAACAGAATTAAAGGATCAAATAATGTTTCAGATCCCTGAAGCCCAGATGTCATGGAAACAACAATGATACACATGAGTTAAACTTTCCATTTTTAAATCATAAATTATATTTAATTACATGCTGCATTGTGGCATAAAGACTATTTTTTAATTCATCAACTCTATCAATTAAAAAACAGAAACTGCCCTCGGGCTTCTAAACTTAAAAGACAAGATAGCAAAATATAATACAGGAACTAATCTTGGAGTGAACAATTATATTCATAAGAGGCAGGTGAAGGGAAGTGTGAGTATTGGCATCTTATAGGAACCCATTTTTCTGCCTCATTTTATCAACTAGGTTTTGGATCCAGACTTGCCCTTTCCTAAATGGAATATCACCTTCTGTTTGCAGAAAAGCTGGTTGATCCAGTGGAGATTCCTACAAGGAAGGTGAGTCCAATTTCTGCCCCAGCACTATCTCTCTGCTGCTTCAGGACTGCTCAATAAATGGAGAGATGGTAAAAACTCTTTTTTTAAAAAAAGCATAGTCTCATTATGGGAAAATTTTCCATTTCATTCATCTACCAATCATTAGCCAAGACTAATCATACTAGTATCCACTAAAGAAAAAAAAAGGACAGGTGTCCTTTACAAGACTTACCTGATACCTGGAATTTGCAAACCGCTACCCCAACATCATTGGAGATACTACATTCGTAATTGCCACTAGTCTCCTGGCTTACACTGTCCACTTTATATTCTGAATAGTCTTGCTGCTCTGTTGGAGGCACTGTTAGAAGACTACCATTAAATCTCCAGACAGCTGTGGCCACTTTCATAGGGCTTCCCTTTAACATGGTACATCGAAGGATTACACTACGTCCCATGGCTTGCCGAATATCCTGGAAAGTGGGTTCCACAACAGGGGAGACTAGAGACCAAAGAAAGAAGTAGATCTTATTCAGTGAGTTTATGGTGGATTATACAGTGGACAAAATAGAAAGTGTGTTAATGCAAAATATCTTTCCATGGGTGAAGTTTTATTTAAATTTGTATTCTATTTCATATTATTAGCTGCCATCTGGATATTCAGATATGTTATGAAAGCTTGATTGTAAATGTATAAATTCATGGACATTATCCTATTTATAAATCATATGTATAAGTAAACAAATTGCTATGTGAAGAACCTCATTTAATATATCTGATAGATAAATAAATTGCTATGTGAAGAACCTTATTTCAGTCAGTAAGATTGCCCCAGACATTAGGAAAGATGGATGGAAAGAACACATTAATAAACACAAATATCTGAAAGATATGGATAGTTACATACACATGTTTCCCATAGGACTAAACTCTATGTCTCCTTTACCAGAGGAGTCATTCCTTAATTTATTTAATAGTTCACATGCAGAAAATAGCATGAAAATAGATGCTGATATTATTAAGCATGTATTCTTGGAGGTATGGGATTTTTTTTTGCCACATAATACTGAACTGAGCATATCTAGTTTATAAGTTTATAAAGGTTTCCAACTGCAGGGCTTTGCTATAGAAAAAGAATGGATTAGAAACAGCCTATGATTAAGCTTGCTTTGCCCGATGATTTGAGATGGCCAGCTCCTTAGAGACTGCATCCCACAAATAGGTAGCTTTGCTGAAGGTTCCCTTCCCACAACAATAATTAATCAAAAGCAGTGAAAAAGTGAAAATCAATTTCATCCTCAAAACAAGCTTTGGAATGTTTGAAAAAATGGAGTGGCTTTTAAGGGATTTGACTTTCAGGTTCTTCATCTTTGTATATGTCTCACACCAAAAACTGAAATAGTAAAACAAGAGGCTGTCTTAACAAATTAACATCTTAAGATAATTGTTCATAGTTTGAGATCAGGCAGGAGGTGAACTTTCCAAAGCAAGGATTAATTAAAGTAGCTTTTCCAGTTCTGGCCTGCTCCAGATAGATCAAAACTGCAATCCATAGAAATATCCACAAGCAGTCCTGACCTATGTGTGAATGTCAGATCTGGGGAGACCAGTTTAAAACATGAGGCCAGGGAGTTCCTAGGACATTACACCATACTAAATCCAGTACACCAGGTAGGCCCCTATACCAATCCCCTGCACCCCAAAGGACTTAGATATTGAGGCTTTCAGAAGCTTCACAGGCAACAATCAACCTATGAGACTTATCTATAGCATGATAATTTGCATAACTTCCAGGTAGAGGTGGTATTCAGCAGGTTCTGACCAGTTCTGGAGAACCAGTAGCAGAAATTTTGAGTAGTTTGAAAAACTGGTAGTGGAAATTTTGAGTAGTTTGGAAAACCATCAAATACCACCTTTGACTGGCCCTGCCTATTCTCTGCCTCCCGAGTCCCAGATAATTGGCTAGGTCTTCTTTTGCTGCCCTGCCCTGGAGAATGGAGCTGGAAAGCAGGTTAGTGGGGTGGGGAGGGAATGGGATTTTGCAGTAACCTTCCCCTGCCAGACCCATCAAGCAATGCCATGCCCACCAAGCCATGCCCAAATAACCGGTAGTAAAAAAATTTGAATCCCACCACTGCTTCCAGGTCACATCAACAGAAGAGAAAGGGCTTTGAAAGGCATATGAGCCTGAAAAAAACAACAACAGAAAGAAATACAAACTTAATGTGACAAATTAAGGTGGCTATATGTTCAGAACACAGTTCTTGATTCATAGTGGTGGTCATGTTATTGGCTGGGCGTGGCCAACGCAATATCACTCACATCAAGGCACGCATCTCCTCACCTGGTCTCTTGTTACTGTGAGGATGCTGCAACAGTTGTAAGTGTGAAAAATGGTCATAAGTCACTTTTTAGTACCACTGTAACTTTGAATGGTCTCTCCACACAAGCAAAGTACCAGCAAAGGAGGGGAAAAAAACCTCCAGAGAAGTTCCTGAAACAGGAAGTCTAGTCCTGCGAATCCCAGGGGTGGGATTCAAAATTTTTAACAACCAGTTCTGTGGGTGTGGCTTAGGTGGCTTGGTGGTCCTATGACTGGGTAGACATGGCTTGGTGGTCATGTTATTGGCTGGGTGTGGCCAACTCAATATCACTCACATTAAGGCACGCATCTCCTCGTCTGGCCTCTCATGACTGTGGGGTAGCTGCAACAGTCCTAAGTGTGAAAAATGGCCATAAGTCACTTTTTTCAGTGCCGTTGTAACTTTGAATGGTCACTCCACACAAGCAAAGTACCAGCAAAGGAAGGGAAAAAAAACTCCAGAGATGTTCCTGAGACAGGAAGTCTAGTCCTGCCAAGAATGTAATAAGGGTTAACGGAGAGGCAGTTTCTGTAAGTAACACCAGAATGTTTCCTTCCTACCTTCTTTACAGGATTAGCCCAGTAATTTCTTCTAACAACTGGTTCTTGTTAGGGACAACATTGTTTACCCTAACTGGTTTAGGTGAAATAATAACTATGAATCATAGTTATGTATGTTAAAGTGTCTGTAGCTTTAACTGTGGAGTGGTTATGGTAATTAAAGGAGTGGTTATGAAAACACTATAAAAGTAGCAAGGCTA
>BLBF01000018.1:24073729-24100267 GCA_015471245.1 Laticauda colubrina
AGAAAGGATACTGTAAAATCTCCATTCCCACCCCAATCCAGGGGAAGGATACTGCAAAATCCCATTCCCTCCCCACCCCACTAACCTGCCTTCCAGCTCCGTTCTCCTGTGCAGGGCAACAAAAGAAGACCCAGCCGATCGCTGGCACTCGGGAGGCAGAGAATTGATGGGGGTGGGGCCAGTCAGAGGTGGTATTTGCAGGTTCTCCGAACTACTCAGAATTTCTGCTACCAGTTCTCCAGAACTGGTCAGAACCTGCTGAATACCGCCTCTGTTTTGTACCCATGAAGAAAGCCAGGCCACCTTATTCATAAACAAAATGCCTTCAGCCACAGTTCTCACAAAAGGCGGGAGCTGATGGAATTAAAAAGTAGAAAAACAAAGACTCTTAAAATGTACATTCCCCACCAAACTCTAAGGACAGGGCATGACCTTCCAGACATAATGGGAGTCAGGCAACAATAAACAGAATATTAAAAGGGCACACCCAAGCACAGGCCAAAGTACATTTTACAACAAACAGTCATATCAATCACAAAGCCCCAAGGAACGTATAAAAGTCCACCTATCCCCACCTCATTTGGCAGCTGCCCCAGAAACATGCTTCTGTCACTAAAGTTTCTGGAAAATCAAATAAACAGAGACCTTCTTTCCTGCAGCCAGCATCCATTTTATTTCCAGCATCTTTCTCCCAACTTGAAACCAGATAACAGATAATCAGACTTGGAAGTGATCTTGTAGATCACCTAGTCCAAGTAGGACACCCTACACCATTTCAAACAAATGGCAGTCCAATCTCTTCTTAAAAGTCTCAAGTGATGGTGCATCCACAACTTCCGAGGGCAAGCTGTTCCATGGGTTGATTGTTCTCACTGTCAGAAAGTTTCTTCTCATTTCCAGGTTAAATCTCTCCTTGTTCATTTTCCATCCATTATTCCTTGTCTGGCCTTCAGGTGCATTAGAAAATAGATTGATCCCTTCCTCTCTGTGGCAGCCCCTCAACCGGACCAGTTTCTTTTTTAGCAAGAACATGTATGACCTTGATACCTCAGTGGAAGAGGTAGACATGGTAGACATTTCTGATATTTGCTAAGTGCATGTCATAATTTCCAATTTGGGTCTTCAAATCTTCACATCAAGCACTTAGAAAAAAAGCTCTAAGTTCTGCTTTTTAGGCCTGAACCAAAATTGCTGATCAGACCTATCAATTGTACTGCTGGCAAAAGAACCATCGCAGCTTTTATTGCTCTGTAAGTACTTCTTCTGGATTAAGTGGAAGTAGAAAAGAAGCTTGAGATCACATTTCACTCTTCAAAAAAAAAAAAACACTTGACAAGATCATTCTGACATTTATTCTAGCTCTTAATATTTCTTTTTCCTGTCCTCTTTTTCTGATCTTAAGCACCCAGGAGTACAATGCATTATTTTACATTTAATTTTAATTTCCTATGGGGAGAAATATTGCCTTGAGTTCTAAATGCCAGTACAAACACATGCAAACTAAATTGCATTCCCCCATCTTTTCTCCAAAGTAACATGGTAGGGGATAAAGAAAGATTGAAGCAGTTCAAGAGCTGCTTGGAAAGAGAAACAGCACCCAAGCACTGAGAATCAGTTAATGAAGATAATCTCATTCTGCGTACAAAATCCCATTTGAAATTCATATTATTAAGTTTATCACAATTTTATTTTGCTCAGCTGAGATAAGATAGAGTCATTTTGGAATAAGAAAGAAGGCAGTCTTTTCAAATGACTAATATCATTACATTGTCTTGCACCATAGCACAGCCAGCAACTTTTCTTTACAAAAGTGCAAATCTCACAAGATCACCAACAGTTGTAATATATTCCATCCCATCCCCATATATTTTATTACTTACAATTTAACAGCAACATCTTATTTGAGAAAGGTGAAATCGCCTCAATGTTGGCAATCTTACCAGATTTTTGTATACATGGGCGCACACACCAACACAAGGATCTAAAGTGTCAGATTACATTATGCAACCTTATGGTATTAAATATAAAATCTAATATTCATATATTACAATTTTAATAAATGTGTCACCATCACAGTGAGACTGGAGAAGGGGAAGTGCCCAAAGTTATCCAGCGAACCTTACTATTGGACTGGTTTCTCATTGAAATGTCCAAGTTCAAGTTCAACACAACATGCAGCTTGAAAGAAGGAAAAAGGATAAAAAACAATGAAGTATTTTGAAAACTGTATAATGTATTATTTAGAAAATAATGGAATTTTATTTATATTTTAATTTCTATAACATTTTCTATAACTCCAGGATCAGTACAAGTAGTCCTCCAGCTTACAACAGTTCATTTAGTGACTGTTCAGCAGCCGGATTGAAAAAAGTGACTTATGACTGTTTTTCACGCTTATGACTGTTGCAGCATCCCCATAGTCACGTCCAGCAATTCAGTTCCTTGGCAGCTGGCTCATACTTATGACCGTTGCTATGTTCCAAAGTCATGTGATCCCCTTTTGCGACCTCCTGACAAGCAAAGTCAATGGAGAAGCCAGATTCCCTTAACAAACAAGTTACTATAAAGTGGTTAGAATGCAGTACTGCAGGCTACTTCTGCTCGCTGCCGGCTGCCTCACCAATTTGGCAGATCGAATCTCACCAGACTCAAGGTTGACTCATCCTTTCATCCTTTCGAGGAAGGTAAAATGATGATCCAGATTGTTAGGGGAAATATGCTGACTTTGTAAACCCCTTAGATGGGGCTGAAAAGCACTGTGAAGCAATATATAAGTCTAAGTGCAATTGCTATTGCTACTATTTTAACAATTGTGGTGATTCACTTAACACAAGAGCAAGAAAGGTTGTAAAATGGGACAAAACTCACGTAATAAATGTCTCACTTAACAACAGAAAGCTTGGGCTCAATTGTGGTAGTAAGTCAAGGGCTACCTGTATCTTCTAGATCCGTGATGGTGAACCTATGGCATGCATGCTGGAAGTGGCATGCAGAGCTATCTTTGCCAGCATGCGAGCTGTCACCCCAGATCAGGTCCACTGTGCATTCATGCGAGTGCATCCCACCATCCAGCTGATTGTTGGGTATCTGCTGTGTATGCATGGGAGGTGGGGACGTGCATGAGGGGGTCATGCACGCATGTGCAGGGTGCGTGGCGCACTCAGGGGACATGCTGCATGTGCATGGGAGTGTAGGGAACATGGGGGGGTCACGCAGGCATGCGCAGGGATATGGGAGGGATCACACGTGCATTGCATTATGGGTGCATTATAGAGGTTGACAAAATGCATGCACTTTCAGCATGCGACGATGAAAAGCTTAGCCATCACTGTTCTAGATGCTTCCTGCTAAGAAAAACTGCACTGGCATTATGCTATTCAGCAATAAATAGTTGGGGAGGAGTTGGTGGTTACTAATTAATATGAACTAACTGCTTCACTGCTCATAGTACATTGTACACAAGTTACTCCACACCTTTTAAGATGCACTAGCTTTTAAGTAGGGTGTGCTTTTATCCTCAAGAACCTGTTTTCAAATATTCATGTCTCTTTGATGTCTTTAGTTTCTGATGTGGGAACCATTTCAGAGAGGGGTCTTTCAGACCAGTTTTTCAACATTTAAAAGAATATAATGCTCCAAGAAGACTGAATCAGAGGAAGATAATTTCCTTTTGCTGATTATTTATGAAACTGTAAACCACCTGCAGAATGGCTGGATTTACAAGTACCAGGAGGAAAACAGAAAATTTTGTGGCATACTGGGTTGTTCTATTATTGCACACAAAACACCCCTATTTGCCATCAACATATGGAAAAATAGATTTGGGTTATTAGGAAAAGCTTCTTAATCATAGAAATAGTTTGACAGCAAAACTAATTACCTACAAAAGAGTTAGTCTCCATTATGGAATTTATTCAAGTAGAGGTTGACAAGTATCTGCTGGGGATAGTTTAATTAGGATGCCGGCATTTCAGAGATGTTTTCAGTAGGTTCTAACCATTTCTGGAGGACTAATAGCAAATTTTGAGTAGTTCAGAGAACCGGAAAATACCACCTCTGACTGGAGATTTTACAGTATCCTCTCCCTGCCATGTCTACAAAGACATGCCCACAGAATCAGTCGTAAAAAAAAAAAAATTGAATCCAACCACTGCTGCATTTAGCATGGGATTGAATTCAATGAGCCAAATCTCTCCTTTCACATTATAGCAATAGAATTTAGACTTATACACCACTACACAGTGCTTTAAAGACCTCTTTAAGTGACAGAGACAGCATATTGTCCCCAACTATCTGGGTCCTCACTTTACTGACCTCGGAAGGATGAGTTAACCTAGTATTATGATTCTAATTAACACAGTGTCTCTATGTCTCTCTATGTAGTATGTATGAGAGAGATATAATGAATAACTCTTATTGCGAAGAGATGGAAAGGTTCCACACTAGACACTATGGAAGAATGGTTGGTGAAATTGACAGATCTTGCTGGAATTGATAAATTAACTATTGATTTATTGGAGACTGATGGACTTTTTTTTTCTTATGGACTTCTTGCATAAAAATGAAAAAAAAAGTGATTTATAGCTTTGATAATTAGACAAGACAGATTATAAAAAGAAGAGTATAATGATGTAACTTTAGAGGGAGATGTCTATGGAGAATCTCAGTCATCCATGCCATGGTTGTCCCAAAAATGAAGAGGCAACTTTCTTGTTTTATTTTTGTTTCACTACACACCAAGGAGCTTCTTCAGCTCTGACTGGATAGTGGGAATGGAAGGATTCATTGCAGAAAGTTGGTCATTTGCATTCTTTTAGAAAGTCATTGAGGCCACTTGATATTTATCTGCATTGTACTGTGTTTCTGTACTGCAGTATACTATATTTCACCTTAATTTGTTGTTGGGAGTTGGCCAAGAGATTTATTGTGTGTGTGTGTGTGTGTGTGTGTGTTTTATTGCATATATGTATACACACACATACACACACACACAATCTCTCAGCCAACTTCCAACAACAAACTAAGATGAAATACAGTACATTGCAGTACAATATATATCAGCCTAACAATATATTTCCAATATTTCAAAGCTCTCCTTGTTGACAGCATTTCTGAACTGCAAAAATATATAAAGAGATTGTATGAGTTAATTTTTATTAAAACTGAAACAATTAAAACATCATCCAGTCAGAGCTTTATATACACAGTAATATAAAGTAAGAAAGTAAGAAAGAAAGAAAGAAAAGAGAAAAAGCAAAGAGAAAGCAAAATGTACATGAAAAGAAAAAAAGTTAAAAGAATAGAAAAGAAAAAAAGGTACTAAGAAGTGGCTTCTGACAGTCTTCACAGCACTTATTAAATGCAATTGTACTTTAACATTTCTCTCTAAGAAAAGAAAGCCCAGAAAGCACAGCTCCACAACAGTCATTTCAGCAGTGCTAAGATGGCTCTACACCCATTTGCATTATGCAGGTGACCCATTTTTACAAGAGAAGCTTTAAAAAATGTAGGACACAGGTGGTATTTAGCAGGTTCTGACCAGTTCTGGAGAACCGGTAGTGGAAATTTTGAGTAGTTCGGAGAACCAGCAAATACCACCTCTGATTGGCTCTGCCCCCATCTAGTCTCTGCCTCCCATGTCCCAGCTGATTGACTGGGCCATTTTTTGTTGCCCTGCACAGGAAAACGGAGCTGGAAGGCAGGTTAGTGGGGTGAGGAGGGAATGGGTATATTTTGCAGTAACCTTCCCCTGCCATGCCCACCAAGCCATGCCCACAGAACCGGTAGTATTTTTTTTTTTTAATCCTACCACTGGTAGGACAGGTTTTTGTGTAGATTTAAATGTGGTGCTGCTGGTGGTGGTAATGTTGCCAAAAGATTTTTCACAGACAGGTATAAGCAGATCTTAATTGCTATCTATAGTATTGGGAATAAAGGAGTGTGACAGACGCACCATGTAGAGCAAGTTACTTGTATATACAAGCCTTTGATTGCCATAGAATTTGTAGACTAATTGCTGTGTGTCAATTATTAAGAAATGCAGTTGTTTGTCTATAATGAATGTAAATCATTCATTTACAGGAGTACCATGCTACCCCTTGATTGCATAAATAATCATCAGTAGATGACATTATTCTTTGCAGCTATAAACTCCCTATATACATTATGTCCTCCTTCTCCTTCATCCTCCTTGACATTATACTGCAGATGATCCAGAAAAGTTTAAAAGGTACAGTAACACTTGCACTTGTCAAAGATGAGCCAAATTAGAAAATCTTTCCACCCAGTGATACTGAAAATGCTACTCCTGGCTCTGATTTTCATGTGGCATATAGTTGCCCAATAGGAATTGCACAGAGACCTTTGGACCCTTAACATTTTCACACATCCTACTGAATAACTATCAGCTTGGAATGACTTTTGTCATTATGACATTGGCTTAAATTCAAAGTAGCATTCTGGAGAAGAAAGACTTCATAGCCTGCTACCAGCTGGTTGAGCAACCCTACCACATCTGTTCATTTGGTTCTCTTAGCAGAGTAATTTAAAGTTAAACCAGCTATTGCTGCAGGTAAAGTGAGGTTGAAGACAGCAAAAACTATCAGAGAAGAAGAAGGTTAGGATCACCCTATCAAAAAGTAAGGCAATACAACTTTAAAATACCATTTATTGCAGGATTTGATGAATCATTGACCAAAGAGCAGATGAAAGATGAATTTTATTTTCAATAACTATCGTTATTATGAAGATGGTCATTATTTCCTAAATTGCTGTTATTTGTTTAGGGAACCCATGTACCTACAGTCACAGAACTTTGTAATCTTCCACAGCTAGGATATTTACCAGCATATATTATTCAGAGATCTGGATAGTCTTCAGGAATAGATTTGGAGAGGATGGAGAAATGCCAGAAATCATTCCCTTCTCATCTTAGTGATAAGAAACAGACTTTTTATGATGCCAGAACCATGGGAACACAACAAGGATATGAAGAAATTGCTCTGGACTTGGTGTTCTAATTATCCAGTAGCAAAAACGATGTAGTTTCTATGGAGGAAGCTGGCATGAGAATCAGATTAACCACAAGCATAAGAATTAACTTGATGATTCACATCAAGGGTTGAATGGCTCATCTTCAATTTCCTAAACAAGCAACCAAAGTGTCTCAGGGGGAAGCAAATTTCAGCATTCAGTGTATGTAGAAGCTTCTGATAATCGAAATAGAAATTAACTTTGAACATAGAATTTTCACTTAATGGATATGACTGCTGTTTCTGGACAATGCCATGCTCAGGTATCTTGCAGGAATAGAAGAAAGTGGATCAAATGGATTGATCAGATTTATTGAAATGTCTTTGGCAGATGTGCACTTTGTCACCAGAATCATGTTGAAATAGCAAGTATTTTTCTACACAAACTTTAAAGGGTTAGGCGTGACTCAACAATGATTAACTTAATTGGATCCAGATGTGAAAAACTGAACCTGGCACTGCAGCTTCCATAACTCTTGGTTTTGCTTCTTTCCACATCTTGAGTAGAAGGAAACAGATGAATAAAGAAGCGGGGTGGGGGGTGGGGGGGAGAGAGAGACTAACTTCTAGCTTTGTAACTAATCCCTGATCAATCTTGTGATCGCTAATACTTTCACTTTGTACTGGTGGAAGAAATGATTCTTTTGTTTTTTGTTTTTTTAAATAATTTAATGAATTGCTAATTATTGCTTGATTCCATCTTGTTTATGTTCCTATATCAGCTTGATGCAGGCAGCCCACAAGACTGTGAATGCCTAGGATGCTTCCCTTTCACCCCTTCTTTGTTCCCAACAGATGGGGAAAAAAAACAAGATTGACCCCAAGGCAGCATTCCTACAATGGCTACGGTTAAATGCTTTGTGCCTTCTGACAGTTGCCTGAACTGGTTAGGGAAGTATCTTTCCCCAATTATCAGGCTTTTTCTACAAGAAAGGACATGAGAAAAGAGAAAATTGGCCTCTGTTCAAACCTTGTAATCTGCTCTTCAAGCTGGCCATATACTCCTCCCCCTCCTCCCTTATTCCCCATCTGGACCATAGTTTGATCTCTATTTCATACAGATTCTGATCCAATGAGGATTTATTAGTTTGCCCAGGCAGCAGATAAATATATTCTGACATTTGATTTCTCAGGCTCCTTGACAACTATTTTCAGTCCAGATGACCAGCTTCAAAGGAGCCAAAACCATAGATGTAGCTCATCACATAAACATCCTTATACAAGCAACTGGAAAGATTTTTTTGAAGACCTCTCACTCTACTCAGAATAGTGACAGGAAATGTACTTTCTAGAAGCTCTCCCTTGTCATGACTGGCCATCTCCAATCAATGCCCTCCTAGTTCCCAGAATTCCTATATTGACAATAGTGGACATTGTAATTTCAATACTTGTGGAAAGCACCAGGTTTGAGAAGACCTTGAAAGACTAGGGGCCAAAACAGATATTAATATGGCTTGTGTTTCAAAATACCACAGGAGGACTACATGGTCTATCTTAAGGCCCTGTCACACTGCCCAACGGATGCAAAACGGACACAACGGACGAGAAAAATGTTCCATCCGTTGTTATCTGCTCTCAGAAGGGACAAAAATTTGCATAACCGGAGCGGATAACACGGATGCAGGGAGGACGCAGGGCGGATGGAAAGCGGATGCGGAATGGAAGCCCAGCGGATGGAAGCGGATGAGAGTGGATCGCATATCCGCAAGGCTTCCGGGGGACCTCAGCAAAGCGGATGTGGAATGGATACAGCGGATGTAGAGCGGACGCTGAACGGATGAAGCAGATGCACAGCGGAAGCCTAGTGGATGCACAGCGGAAGCCTAGCGGATGCTGAGCGTTAATTGCGCATGCGGGGAGGATGCATTGCATCAGCCCCGTGGATATAATGGAAGCAGCTCGGAAGCAGGTCACCATTCAGAGGAAAAACCTGCTGCCGGACGGATTGACTGCCTTACCTGCCCTGCCTGCATGTCTGCCTGCAAGCCTTGCTGCCAGCCTTGCTGTCTGCCTACCTGCCAGCCTCCCTGCCAGCCTTGCTGTCTGCCTGCCTGCAAGCCTTGCTGCCAGCCAGTCTGCCTGCCAGCCTTGGCGCCTGCCTGCCTGCCAGCCTTGGTTCATGCCTGCCTGCCAGCCTTGGTGCTGCCTGCCTGCCAGCCTTGGTGCCTGCCTGCCAGCCTTGGTGCCAGCCTTGGTGCCAGCCTGCCTGCCAGCGTTCCTGCCAGCCTTGGTGCCTGCCTGCCTGCCAGCCTTGGTGCCTGCCTGCCAGCCTTCCTGCCAGTCTTGGTGCCTGCCTCCCTGAAAGCCTTCCTGCCAGCCTTGGTTCCTGCCAGCCTCCCTGCCAGCCAGCAACCCCACAACCATGTTGAAGCACAGCAAGCCTCAGCCATCTGCTGCCAGCCCTGGCAAGAGGGACAGGGCTACCATCCCGCCCCTGGCCCTCACTCTGGTTCTGCTGGGGCTTCTGCAGCATGGGCTCACTCTTCTGGGGCTGGGGCTGGGGCTTCTGCTGCTTCTGCTTCTGGAGGAGCTGATGACAAGCACTCCAGCACCAGCCACCTCCACAGCACCTGGACCCTTCACCCCTGCGACTGAGCGACCAAGAGGAGTGCCAGAGACTCATTTTAGCTTGTTGTTAATAAAGTCTATTTTTGATTCACACACTTGCTTCATTATTTTTTTTTAATAAAGTCTTGCTGGAAACTTTTAGAGATGGTTTAAGCCTTTGCATGCTTGTGGGATGGGTTAAGATAGCAGTGGGATGGGTTGAGATAGCTGTGGAATGGGCAGGGATACGTTTGGGATGGGTAATAGCTGTGGGATAGATAAACCTCCAGTGCAAGCATAGTGGGACTGTATGGTCCACCCTCCCAGGTGCCACACCTATGGCCCTTTATTATCAATAACAATGTCATCATTGATCCACACATTTCAACATAAACACAACTCTTTATTAAATGCCCTGTTCATTGTCGGGCCACTCAACATACATGGCACAATCTCATCCGTGTGATGAAACAGGCTCAAGGAAGCATCCATTAATCATCTATCATCCTGTCTTGCCACTCCACTGCTCCAGCTGGGGAGTTGCACCAGTGTTTCAGGATGTTGCGCTGCTTCTTCCCTTCACATGAGGCTCTGTTGGGGCCTTGCACATCCTCAGTGTCTATTAGGTTTCGCCCTTGCCACCATTCCCCAGACTCCATGTCCCCATTGCCTTGCTGGAGGTCCACGAGCCTGTTCTGCAAGACTGGGTAGCGGGTGCGCATGAGATTGTGCAGGATTCAGCAAGCTTCCATGATCCTCCTCATGGTCTCTGGGCAATGCTGCATGGTGGTGAGAAGTACCTGGAACCTGTTGGCCAGGATGCCAAAGGCGTTCTCCACCACCCGCCTTGCCCTGGACAGCCTGTAGTTGAAGATCCTCTCTTCACGGGTGAGGAGTCTGGAGGTTCTGGATCTGTGAAGCCCACGATGAGGTTGCGTTCCAGCCTACCCTTGAGGTCACTTGCGTTGTATACCTGGGCATCTGAAGCTGATCCGTTGTCTGAAGCATCGATGTACATGAACTTGTAGTCAGCATCGACCATGGCGAAGAGGATGATGCTGAAGAAGCCCTTGGAGTTGAAATAAGTGGACCCTGAGTTGGCTGGAGCTTTGCAGGCCACGTGCTTCCCATCGATGGCTCCAACGGTGTGGGGGAAGTTCCACCTCTGATACCACTGCTTTGCAACTTTCTTCCATCCTTCTTCAGTGGAGGGGCACTGGAGGAGCTCCTCCTTGTATTCTTCGATGATGGCCTGCACCACTTCTCTGACCACAATGCTGATGGTGTTGTGTGGCACCCTCCAGCCATACTGCATGCTCCTGTAGGTGGTCCCTGAGGCCAGGTGGCACAGAGTGAGTGCCACCTTGATCCCAGGGTCCCGGCTGGGCCGGAAGTTGGTGTTTGCCTTGGTCAAGCTGGGTGTCAGGCGCTGCACAACTTCGTCAAACATGGCTGGAGGCATCCTCATGAAGTTTTGGAATGCACGAGTGTCTTCGTTCCTGAACTCCACCATCAGCTTGTTGTACAGTCCATCCTCTGCTCTTCTGGCAAACCATCTTTGTACCCAGATGCTTCTTGGCTGTCCCTTTTTCTTCCCGTAGTAGAGTTCACAGAGCCTGTAGATGGCTTCGCACTGTTGCAGAAGGATTGTGGCTGTCAAAAGGACTGTGTTACGATCCACGGTGGACATGACTGGATGCTGTGGAAGAGGAAGAGCCAGATGAAGGCTGCAGAGGTCTGCACCGCTGGGCTGCTGTTCTGAAAGTGAGATGCAGGCAAGTTGCTCCCCCTTTTTATAGGCAGTATAGGTTTTCCGCTAGGCATCCTCTAGGCATCCTCTAGACATCCTTAATATCTGAGATAGATCCCCTCTGCGAATGTTTTTTCCGTTTTAAATGCTTTGTTTCCATTCTGCATCCGATAGGCATCCGTTCTGCATCCGTTCCACGTCCGTTCCGCTTCCTCCCTGTATCCGAGCAGATGCGAGTTGCGCGGATGCGGAACGGATGCCTAGCGGATATAGCGGATGCATAATGGATGCATAATGGAAGCCTAGTGGATGCGTAGTGGATGCAGAATGGACGAATTGGATACATTTTCCGCGCAAAAGTTTTGAGCAGCTCAAAACTTTCTGAGCGGATGAAACGTCAATAAACGGATGCTGGATGGATAGAGAGGAAGCAAAACGGAGGCAGTGAGTACATTTCGTTAACCAACGGATGGCAAGCTTTTTTGTCCGTTTTACATCCTCTTTGCATCCGTTGGTGCAGTGTGACAGGAGCTTTACAATGCCTCTCCACCTTTCCCCTTTAACTAGAGTTATAGCTTATTCAGGGTTGTTATTATTATTATAGTATTTAAAGTAAACATTTCAGACTAAGTTCAATATCCTCGTTAATTTTAAACACAATTAAGGACTATGGATGAAAAGTTGAGGAAATGTGTCTCAAACTGAAAATCTAAATTGTTGAAGAATGAATGAGAGTCCAAAGACTTTTTCCTCCCTGTATTAGCTTGACTGAAGAGACGAGACTTCATAGAGTCTAACCTGAAGTATACAATCTAGTTTTTCTGTTATAGCCAGAATTACATGTAGGTGACACTAAAGAGGCAAATTAAATCACAAAGCTGCTTATCCCAAGTTATAAACCTTTTGCTTTCATAAAGATATTCATACACAAAAAATGAGTGATGATAGTTATCAATGGAAACCTGTTGGAAATGAGCTTCAAAATGTCATCGTTTTGTTTAGAGCCAATTAGCTGCCACAATTTTTCATCTTTCCCCAATTCCTGTGTATCTCTGTTTGGCAATAACTCCTGCACTTAATGTTTCTTCATTCTTTGTCCCAGTCTCCCATTTCACAGCACAGCAAGCAATTGGCCAGAGGTCGTGTATTATGCATATGCTACAAAGTGTTAAAGGAAATCCCAGCAGGATTGTTGCCATTAAATGTATCTCTATTGCATTAAATTCTTATTAGCCACTATGTTTTGACTCACAATTAAGCTCCTCCAATACATCTTCATTATATATATCCAGTATCGAAATCCCTAATCAGCACAAATGTTATTTTCATTTATTTTCCCATGACTTGGATTTCTTGACTGCATTTAGGGCTGTAATGGTGGTAGGAAGGCAGTTTCTGCCATCACTTTGATGGGAGCCAAAACTTGTCAAATGGAAGCATTGGGTAACTTGCTGAGTGGTGAAATGTTTTGCAAAAGCAGCATTATCTCCAAAGGATTGTGTGAGGTAATCTTATTTTTTCCCACCAATACCATATCTTCTCAGGCTGTTGTAGATTATAAAAAGTGTATTTATAAATATTATGGAGTCTTTAGTCAGGTCTATTCATAGGCAGAATGACCTGACAGCTTCAGGTAGATAGCGATGGAGATGGTATAAAGATATTCCTTCAGGGTGATCATTTCTATATGTTCCTAACCTCCTAAACTGACTGTGGCAATGCTTACTTCGTGATCTCCTGGAAAAGCCTACTTTGTTATCTACCATGACAAAATTGCCCCTGGGGAAACTCTCTGATGATACAAGTAGGTAAAGAGGCTGCTAGCCAGACCATACATGACAATTCACTTGCGCCACTGATGCAACAATATGGCATTTTGTTTTAATGCCCACAATAGAAAATGGTTTTCACAAGAATGGACCATTATGGGGGGAAAGGGCCTTGTAGGAAATGATGAGCCTAGCTTTGTTCAATCCTGAGCTCTGCCACAAATTCATTGGATACTTGGATCAAGTAGCTATTTCTCAAGAAGTCAGCATGTTGGTACTATAAGCTTCCATCACGACATTTTACAGGCAAAAATGTTTTGCGTTTTTAAGGATAATGTGGATATTTTTACATCAAAATATATTTTATTCTTTATACTTTCTCCATCTTCTCTTAAACATTAACAGAATCCACAATGGATTGAGAATTGGCATCTCTGCTAGATAATTGACAGTCAAGCTGAATCTAAGTTAATCAAATAAAAATAGCAAATGGGAGAATTCTTTTACTCAAATTTCCTCAACCCACCAATACATTACCCAGACCTTATCTGCATATCATAGGAGAAGGTCTGTAAACACAAAGAAAGTTAATTAAAATGTCCTCCCAGCAGAACTGTAGGTTCACAAGAATAAACATCATAGATGACATGTATTTACACATACCAACGCCCCTCAAGTGTCATCCTAGAAGAGCACATATACACTTCCACACCCAGAACAAACTCCGCTCTAAAATAATGTATATCATTTTCTCTGCAGCTGCCTTAAAGGCAAACTTCTTCAATTTTGGGAATAAAGATTTCTCCTTTCTTCACAGCTGTCTGGATTTCATTTTTTACTTTTGTACAACTCCAGTGCAAGTTGGAACACCAAAAATATCCTCAGACAATAATCATAAATACAGTAGTCCTGTCTTTTATAAAGCCTTCAAAATCCTCTTTCAATTCTGCTTCCTAGCCTTTACCTTCTTTTTTTTTATTTGTCAATTGCTTACAAGATAATAGGTATAAGTAAAAACATAGTTATGAATACATGGATACATATAAGAAAAAAAATAACAGAAAAGAAACAATAGGACAGGGATGGTAGGCACATTGGTGCGCTTATGCACGCCCCCTACAGACCTCTTAGGAAAGAAGTGAGGTCAATAGTAGACAGTCTAAGGTTAAAGTTTTTGGGGTTTGGGGAAGAAACCACAGAGTCAGGAAGAATATTCCAGACATTGACCACTCTGTTGCTGAAGTCATATTTCTGGCAATCGAGTTTGGTGCAATTAACCTTGAGTTTGTATCTATTGTATGCTCTTGTGTTGTTATGGTTGAAGCTGAAGTATTCATTGACAGGTAGGACATTGCAATGTATGATTTTACATAGTATACTTATATCGGTCTGAAGGCAGCGTAGTTCTAGGTTTTCTAGGTCTAGAATTTCGAGTCTGGTGGCATAAGGTATTCTGCAATGGGTAGAGGAGTGGAGAATTCTTCTTGTGAAATATTTCTGGACTTTCCCAACTGTGTTAATATCAGATACATAATGTGGGTTCCAGACTGATGAGCTGTATTGGTCTAGCAAATGTTTTCTATGCTCTAGTTATTAATGTAATATTATCAGAGAAAAAGCTACATAAGATTAGGTTCACAACTCTTGATGCCTTTTTGGCTATGTAGTTACAGTGGGCTATAGCAGTTAGGTCATTAGAGATGAGTACTCCAAGATCCTTGACAGAGTTTGGATCATCAACAAGGTCTTGACTATTCAGCCTGTATTTTATTTTCTGATTTTATTTTATTTTTTGCCAATATGTAGGCCAGAGCATTTATTTGTCGAGATTTGAAGTTGCCATTTGTTTGACCATTCTGATACATGGTCAAGGTCTTTTTGAAGGGTAGCAGTATTGTGTTTGGTGTTGAATAGCTTTACATCATCAGCAAAGAGAATGCAGTTGCTACTGATATGATCACAGAGGTCATTTATGTAGAGTATGAAAAGAGGTGGTCCTAGAACACTGCCTTGGAGGACACCACTGTTGACAGGTACAGAATTTGATAGGACGCTCCCAATTTTGACCATTTGTTGTCTGTTTGACAGGAATGCTTCTATCCAGTTATGCAGGTGTCCAGAGATACCATAAGATTTTAGTTTTAGTTTGTCATGTACCACTGAATAAAAGGCTTTACAAAACTCTATGTAGATTGCATCTGTTGCTTTGCCCTGATCGAGTTGTGTAGTCCATATATTTTTGCAGTGTAAGAGTTGCAGATTACATGATAGTTTTTTCCTAAAACCAAATAGTTTTTCAAGAGTAGATTGTTTGTTTCAAAGTGGAGGATGATGAATTGGTTAATAATTGATTCCATGACTTTACAGGTGATGCAGCATAAAGAGATTGGTCTGTAACTTTCAACTAGGCTGGAGTCTCCCTTTTTGAAGATGGGGATGACTATGGCTTGTGACCATAGTTTTGGTAAGGAGCTGGTCCTGAAAGATTTTTCAAAGATTATGCTTAGAGGTTTGGCTATGGCAGTAGGTAGTTTTTTTAAGAAGTAGGCACATATTCCGTTCGGTCCAATAGAGAGAGATGGTTTTAGATTGCATCGTGCTTTTTCAACATTGTCTTCTGTAAAATCAATATGTATTTGATCATTGTAGTTATCTGTGGTTTGACTAGGAAATACTGGGCATGATCCATTGGTGCATAGAAGGTTTTCTTCTTGTTTAATGTGAAAATTGGTGCATTCATTTTTTATCTGGTGACATAAATTTTTGTATTGGCTTTTGAAGTTGGCAACGTGACCAGATTTGTTTTTCCACCAAAGTGATTTCTTTTGGGATTGAAGCTTCCTTATTGTTTTGGGCAATTTTTTTTTCTGGTTTTGGGAGTTTTTATTGGTACATATAGTTTGATGACTCTTTTGACTTCAAGTAAAAATATGTTGTAATGGTCTTCTCCAGTATTGCATCCAGAGAATAGAAATTGCAAATCAAGGGATGAGAGATAGTTGTTTATAAGATCATAGTTGCCTTTTTTGAAGTTATAATTGGGGATTCCGTCATTGTGATGATTTTTGTGTGGACAAATGTTGAGACAAAAGTCAGTCATGTTGTGGTCACTGTTGGAAAAGGGTTCTTTAATTTCTATTCCGTAAATTGAATTCAAACTATTGCAGAAGATGAGATCGAGGAAATTCTTAAGTCTTGTGTTGTTAGTTACTGGTTGTTCTAGTCCCAGATTTGTTACTGCATTGTAGAAGGTTGCATGTGTGGGTTCAGTTGTACATTCGTTAAGGGTCCAGTTAATATGAGGTAGATTGAAGTCACCAAGAAAGATAAAAGTGTATGGGCAGGATGCTGCCCATGTTAGTAGTGTATTTAGCTTGTTTGCATGTCCGATATCACAATCAGGGGCTCTGTAACATAGTAAGAACCAAAATGTGATATTTAAGGACAGTTCACAGACGATGGTCTCAGGAATAGCAAGCTCCTGGGTTACTTGGATGTTTTTTAGATGTAGGGACTTTTTATATAAGATAACAACACCACATCCTCTACGGATTTCACGATCTGATTGGTAAACATGATAGTCTCTTACTGTGGTAGTGGAGTCAGAGAGAGATGTGTTTCACAGACAAATATAATGTCGAATTTAGCCATATTTAGTAAGAGGAGAAATTCAGGTATTTTATTTACAAGGCTTCTTGCACTGAGTAGCTTGCATTTAAGGCCCGTTCTGGTTGGAATAGAGATAGTTAGGGGCATGCATGCCTAGTTCTGAGTGATGTTGGAACCTAACCTTTACCTTTGTAGGAAAGGGAAATAAACCCAGGGTTTGCTGAATTGGCTGCTGCTGTCCTTATATGTATTTATCTTTCTGAAATCATACTTGATAGAATGTATGTTGATGTTACTTGCTCGGACATTGTCACCCAAGGCTGGAATGGGAATACAGACTATAAAGACCTGAATGTGTCAAAATAAGCTCAGATCAAATCCCTGAAAGATGGCAATTCTGTTTGTCAATGATCAATCGGTCAATCACAAAAGAGCTGGAAGGGACCTTGAGAGGTCTTCTGGTCCAACACCCTGCTCAAGGAGGAGACCCTGTAATGTTTCAGAAAGGGAGCTGTAAATTATTTCTTAAAAGTCTCCAATGATGAAGCACCTACAACTTCTGAAGGCAAGCTGTTCTACCTTGAATCTGATTCCAGTTTTGTCTCTGGACAGGGCCACGTTCCTCTAAAGCATGGGTGTCAAACTCACTGCTTAACATTGTCATCACATGATGCAGAGGTGGTATGCAGCAGGTTCTGACTAGTTCTTGAGAACTGGTAGTGGAAATTTTGAGTAGTTTGGAGAAGCGGCAAATACCACCTCTGACTGGCCCCTCCCCCATCTATTCTCTGCCTCCTGAGTCCCAGCTGATTGGCCGGGTTTTCTTTTGTTGCCCTGTAGAGGAGAACGGAGCTAGAAAGCAGGTTAGTGGGATGGGGAGGTAATGGGCTTTTGTAGTATCCAAACCCACCATGTCACACCCACCACACCACGCCATGCCCCCAAGCCATGCCCACAGAACTGGTCGTAAATTTTTTTTGAATCCCACCACTGACATGATGTTTCATGGCGTTTTCCCCCATTCATAGAGCTGAGGTGGGCATGGCCTGCACATGATGCATCTGTCCCATGGGCTGCCAGTTTGACACCCCTGCTCTAAAGTATCTGGGCTGCAATTTGAGTTCCATCTGAATTCACAGGTTCTGTTAAAAGCATTTAGGCAGAAATCATGGCCAGGGAGAGCTTTTTCTCATTTCAGTTGATAGAAAAAATGTGAACTGGTTTGAACCAGGATATCAGTGGAATAGAGACTCATGTCCTTGCCCTCCTGCATTTTGACTACTGTAGTAGGCACTACATAGAGTTGCCTGTGAAAATGGCTCTGAAACCACATCTGGCCTAAATGGCAGAGATATCAGAATCTGACACTTCGATTAGCAGATGGACCACTACCACTTGGGTCAGTTGTAGCTTCAGAGTCATTGTCATAAGCAGCTGCATTAGAGCATGAATCTACATATGCATAGGCCATATTTTGTACACCACCACACAATGGCCTCAGCCCACTGCTCTTAATAGAAACATAATTGCAGCCTATTATAGGTCTAAATACAAATTAGCCTCTTACTCTAGAGTTAGATTTTTCTATCAACGTAATTTTCTTCCTGTTTCCTGAAAAAAGTCAATAAAGAGTTTCCACTAAATTTAGACAATGGACAGGTGAAATGCAAAAAAATAGAATATTGTGCAAAAATTCATTTATTTCAGTAATGCAACTTAAAAGGTGAAACTAATATATGAGATAGACTCATTACATGCAAAGCAAGATAGTTCAAGATGTGATTTGTCATAATTGCGATGATTTTACAAGGAAATAGAGGAAAATGTGTACCATCAACACCATCATGTGATTTCCTTCTTTGCTTTGTTCTTGGGAAAGTAGGATAAGTTTATATATTAAAATATAATTGAATCCACTTTTCTACCATTACTCTACCATTCTGAAGTTTAAGCTGTGATCTGCTTAGTAAACTGGCCCAAGAGAAAGAAAACATTAAAAATAAGAAAAAAATGCTTAATAATTTTACTTGTGTGTTCATACAGAGCACTCAAGGAAAGCAAAAGAGACAGAGAAAGACAGAGAAAAAATGGGTACAATGGTGTTATATGTCAAGCCATTCAGTAGCTAGGCTTATAACATAACCACCTTGTTCTGCATCAAATGTCAAATTGGCCAAACTTAGAATTGTCCAAAGAAGTTTAGAAGATGCAGAGTTTAGAAGAAAAAAATCTATTTAAAAACTAGCTTGGGAAATTTGCTATTGATAAGACTGCTTCAAAAAATAATTCACACATATATGTGTGTATGTGTGTGTTTTCTTAAAGCCCCGTCACACTGCACCAACGGATGGAAAGAGGATGTAAAATGGAGAAAAACACTTACCATCCGTTGGTTAACGCGATGCTTCCGTTCTGTACTCACTGCCTCCGTTTTGCTTCTTCTCTATCCATCCAGCATCCGTCTATTGACATTTCATCCGCTCAAAAGGTTTTGAGCTACTCAAAACTTTTGAGCGGAAAATGTATCCAACGCGTCCCTTCTGCATCCGCTAGGCATACGGGGGACATCCGTTCTGCATCCGTTGTCATCCGTTAGGCATCCACTATATCCGCTAGGCATCCGCTGCGCATCCGCACAACTCACATCCGTTCCAGCGGTAAATGGACGCAGGGAGGAAGCGGAACGGATGCAGAACGGACGCGCAGCATTAGTAGCACAGACGGAGAAAGGATGAAAGTGGATGCAGCATGCAAAGAAAGCATTTAAAACGGAAAAAACGTTCGCAGAGGGGACCTATCTTGGATATTAAGGATGTCTAGAGGATGCCTAGAGGATGCAAAGGGACACATAGTGGAAAACCTATATTGCCTATAAAAAGGGGGAGCAACTCACCTGGATCTCACTTTCAGCCCAGCAGCCCAGCTGTGCAGACCTCTGCAGCCTTCATCTGCCTCTTGCTCTTCCACAGCATCCAGTCATGTCCACCATGGATCGTAACAAAGTCCTTTTGGTAGCCACCATCGTTCTGCAACAGTGCGAAGCCATCTACAGGCTCTGTGAACTCTACTACAGGAAGAAAAGGAGGCGGCCAAGAAGCGTCTGGGTCCGAAGATGGATTGGGAGAAGAGCAGAGTATGGACTATACAACAAGCTGATGGTGAAGCTCAGGAACGAAGACATTCATGCATTCCAGAACTTCATGAGGATGCCTCCAGTCATGTTTGACGAAGTTGTGCAGCGGCTGACACCCAGGTTGACCAAGCAGAGCACCAAATTCCGGCCCAGCCGGGACCCTGGGCTCAAGATGGCACTGACTCTGCGCCACTTGGCCTCATGGACCACCTACAGGAGTATGCAGTACGGCTGGAGGGTGCCACACAACACCATCAGCATTGTGGTCAGAGAAGGGGTGCAGGCCATCATCGAAGAATACCTGGAGGAGCTCCTCCAGTGCCCCTCCACTGAAAAAGGATGGAAGAAAGTTGCAGAGCAGTGGTATCAGAGGTGGAACTTCCCACACACCGTTGGAGCCATAGATGGCAAGCACGTGGCCTGCAAAGCACCAGCCAAGTCAGGGTCCACTTATTTCAACTACAAGGGCTTCTTCAGCATCGTCCTCTTCGCCATGGTCGATGCTGACTACAAGTTCATGTACATCAATGCTTCAGGCAACGGGTCATGTTCAGATGCCCAGGTATACAACGCCAGTCATCTCAAGGAGGGGCTGGAACGCAACATCATCATAGGCTTCCCAGATCCAGAACCCCTGCCCAACGACACGCAAAATGTGCCCTACTTCATCGTGGGGGATGACGCCTTATCCCTCAGAACCTACCTCATAAAGCCCTACACCTTCAGATGCCTCACCCGTGAAGAGAGGATCTTCAACTACAGGCTGTCCAGGGCAAGGCGGGTGGTGGAGAACGCCTTTGGCATCCTGGCCAACAGGTTCCAGGTACTTCTCACCACCATGCAGTATCGCCCAGAGACCGTGAGGAGGATCGTGGAAGCTTGCTGCATCCTGCACAATCTCATGCGCACCCGCTACCCAGTCTTGCAGAACAGGCTCGTGGACCTCCAACAAGGCAATGGGGACATGGAGCCTGGGGAATGGAGGCAAGGGCAAAACCTGATAGACATTGAGGATGTGCAAGGCCCCAACAGAGCCTCACGTGAAGGGAAGAAGCAGCGCAACATCCTGAAACACTGGTGCAACTCCCCAGCTGGAGCGGTGGAGTGGCAAGACAGGATGATAAGATGATTAATGGATGCTTCCTTCAGCCTGTCTCATCACATGGATGAGATTGGGCCATGTATGTTGGGTGGGCCTCCAATGAGCAGGGCATTTAATAAAGTGTTGTGTTTATGTTGACATGTGTGGCTCAATGCTTACATTGTTATTGATAATGAAGGGCCATAGGTGTGGCACCTGGGAGGGTGGACCATACAGTCCCACATGCTTCATGTGGAGGTTTATCTATCCCACAGCTATCTTAACCCATCCCAAAGGTATCCCTGCCCATCCCACTGCTATCTTAACCCATCCCACAAGCATGCAAAGGCTTAAACCATTTCTAAAAGTTTCCACCAAGACTTTATTGAAAAAAATAAATGAAGCAAGTGTGTGAAGCAAAGATAAACTTTTTTAATAACAAGCTGTAAAAGAAAAATGACCCAAGTCAAGTGTCCAAATAAAGTCTACAGGTAGCCAAGCAGTCTCTGGCACTCTTATAAGTCACTCAGAGGTGTGCCCAGTCTCAGGGGTGAAGGGTCCAGGTGCTGTGGAGGTGGGTGGTGCTGGATTGCTGGTCTGCGGTGTCATTGGGGTGCCTGGCCCCGAGAGGACAACAGGTGACGGTGTGTTGAGGAAGCTCTCGGACAGCTGGCTCAGCCCTGTGATGTTGAGAGCTCCTTCCTCCATGCCATGGGGTGTCAGCCCCAGTACCGACGACAGATGTACTGAGGCCGGGCTTGGCTGTGGGGTGGAGGAAGGAGCAGTGTGGTGGGGCTGTCTGGTCTGCAGCTGGGTGAGGACTGGCATGGGTGGCATCTGTGGCGTGGGTGGCATCGGTGGCGTCGGTGGCATCAGTGTCGTGGGTGGCATCGATACCATCAGTGGAACCGGTGGCAACGGTGGCGTCCGATGACTCTGTGCCTGGACTGGAAAGGACTGATGCCTGTGCTGCTGGACCTCCTGGTAGCCGTCGCCCTGGGAGGTGATGGCCTGTAGAAAGCCTTGGAATGGGAGGGACATCACCTGGGGTGGAGGAGCAGACCTGGACTGGGTGGGAGCAGGTTCCTCTGGGTCTGGAGGGTTGTGAAGCAGCTCGGTGATCCGGTCCTTCACCACCTGGTACTGGGGTTCCTCCATGTCCGTGAGGGTCTGGTTGACATAGGTGAGGAAGGGCTTGCGGTTGGACGATGAGGAGTCATTGTGGACCAGCTGAGAGAGGAGATCTACGCTGCTCCTGATCTCCAGCAGGACAGTGTGGCTCTGCCCCTCCTGTCTGGCTCTCTGCCTTTCTGTGGAGGTGGAGCTGGGGGTGGATGCGGGTAGGGCTGTGGTGGACATGCTGTCTCCTTTCTCTCACTGCACCAGGGAGTCCTCCACGCGCTCCACCATGGTTACAACACCTATCCATGTGTTCTTCGCCGTGGGTCGCTCCACAGAAACCTGCCTGGAGACAGGAGCTGACTCTCGGCCGGAAGAGGACTGGCTCTCAGCGGGCTACCTGAGAGAGAGGGTCGTGAGAGGGGCTGCTGCTCCTCCTCGGTGGTGGATCTCACCCTCCAGGAAGCTGCACCTGGCCATGACGTAGGTCTCTCTGTCTATTAGCTTAACCATGGCCTAGCCAGATTTCTTGAGGTGCAGCTTCCCGTACCAGGTGTGCATATGTTTCCACCAGCCGAGGAGCACATCTGATGTGTAGCCCAGACTCTCCGCCTTCTCTCTCCAAGCAGCCTGCTTCCTTTTGGTGTCCCTGTAGAGCCGGTGTCCCTTCCGCCATAGATAGTCATTCTCTCTCAGCCACTCCAGCACCTCATCCTCGTGTTCCTCCTCAATGGAGTATTGCCTCCTCTCCCGATCCAGCATATGCCTCTTCCTCCCTTTGGCAGGACCAGATGGGCCCTCATCAGAGGGGCTTCCAGGTTGTAGGGGCTGCTCCTCCACACCACCAGCAGCAGGAGCACCAGTAGGATCATCATCATCATCATCAGCAGCAGCAGCAGCAGCAGCAGCAGCACCAGCAGGATCATCATCATCAGCAGCAGCAGCAGCAGCACCAGCAGGACCAGAATCATCAGCAGCAGAGTAAGCACCAGCAGCGCCAGCAGCACCAGGAGCACGAGCAGGACCAGGAGCACGAGCAGGACCAGCAGGACAAGCAAGACCAGGAGCACGAGTAGGACGAGCAGGACGAGCAGGACGAGCAAGACCAGGAGCACGAACAGGACCAGCAGGACCAGCAGGACGAGGAGCAGGTTCAGCAGAATAAGTACCAGCAGAAGCACCACCGCCAGAAGCATCATCATCAGCTCCTCCAGAAGCAGAAGCAGCAGAAGCCCCAGCCGCAGTAGAGCGAGCCCGTGGTACAGAAGCCCCAGCAGAAGCAGAGTGAGGGCCAGGGGGCGGGAGGGTGGCCCTGTCCCTCTTGCCAGGGCTGGCAGCAGATGGCTGAGGCTTTCTCTTCTTCCCCATGGTTGTGGAGTTGCTGGCTGGCAGGGACGCTTGCAGGGAGGATGGCAGGCAGGCTGGTAGGAAGGAAGGCAGCAAGGCTGGCAGGCAGGCTGGCATGCACCAAGGCTGGCAGGCAGGCATGCACCAAGGCTAGCAGGCAGGCAAGCACCAAGGTTTGCAGGGAGGCTGGCAGGCAGGCAGACATCAAGTCTGGCAGGGAGGCTGGAAGGATGGCAGGCAGCAAGGCAGGCAGGCAGGCATGCAGGCAGGGCAGGCTGGCAAGGCACTCGATGTGTCTGGATGCAGGTCTTTCCTCTGAATGGTGACCTACTTGGGAGCTGCTTCCCTCTATATCCACGGGGCTGACGCAATACATCCCCCCAGCATGCGCAGTGAATGCTAGGCATCCGCTAGGCATCCGCTAGGCTTCCGCTAGGCATCTGCTAGGCTTCCGCTCTGCATCTGCTTCATCCGCTGTGCATCTGCTGTGCATCGGCTTCATCTGCTCGGCATCCGCTCTGCATCCGCTCTTTCCGTTCTGCGTCTGCTTTGCTGAGTTCCCCCGGAAACCTAGCGGATGTGCCATCCGCTGCCATCCGCTTCCATCCGCTAGGCTTCCGTTCCGCATCTGCTTTCCATCCACTCTGCGTTCTCCCCCCATCCATTCCTTTCCGTGTTATCCGCTTTGTTTATGCAAATTTCTGCTTCTTTTGAGAGCAGATAACAACGGATGGAACATTTTTCTCGTCCGCTTTGTCCTTTTTACAAACATTTTGCATCCGTTGGGCAGTGTGACAGGGCCTTTAGTTTTCGTGGGTATTTATATGTATGTATTTAGCTTTGTTCGGGTATTTTCCCATGTCATTATAGTTGTGCTTTTAAAGTTTTAGCAAACCCCCCCCCCCCCGATACCTCCAACTCAAACACAGGCACCCAGATAAATTCTCGCTTCCTAATAAATGATAGCCGTTCATTTACCTGAAGCCAAGCTGCACTAAAAGCCTCCAATACAGGAAACACAATGTTGCCAGCCAATCAAGACAAAAAATAATGCTACAAAACAGACAGAAGATATTATAAACACCAAACAAGCAGAGCAAACTCCCAGACCAATCAACACAGACCAAGACTCCCAACCAATCAGGAAGAAGAAAAAAATATTCTAACACAGCAGTAGGCTAGCACCACATTTAAAACAGAAACGACTGTGAAAGCCTGACTCACAGACAAACACAATACACAAGCCTGATGATGGCAGATGAGATTCTGCCGAAACATCACTACAACTAAAGCATAACTATAATGACGTGGGAAAATACCTGAACTAAGCTGAATACCATACATGTGTATCTGTGTGTGTGTGTGTGTGTGTGTGTGTATGTGTGTGTGTGTGTGTGTTTGTAGATTTTCATGGGTACAGGTATGCAAGGTCCAGCAAACACTACCTCTGACTGGAGATTTTACAGCATTCTTCCCCTGCCACGCCCACCAAGCCCACTGAACTGGTAGTAAAAAAATTTGAATCCCATCACTGCTGTATGTGTTATTTTAACAGGAAGTAAGTGTCAACAGTGTTGGAAATTTAGGAGAGAGGAGAAATCTGGTGAATGATGATGTTGTGCTTGTTTTAATAGGCTACCTACTATATATTATTTTTCCCCTTTTGTTTTTCCTTACAGAGATTCACTACATTTGCAGTTGAATTGTACTTCAACAGCAGTGGTGGAATAGAATCTTCCACAACAACAAAAGCAACAATGATAGCAAAAGCAGTATTTGATGAACTTCATTGGCATATATAGCTCTATTTTCCAAATTCTTGCACCTCCTCTCCCAGCACATATTTCCTGAGGCTGCTGTTCAGCATACATGCATATAAATATGCTGAATATCATTTCAAAATAAATTAGGAACAGAGAAAGAGGTAGGCTTAGAGAAACTAGAACCAGAATATTCATCACATCTCAATGCTAATAGCTTGTCTGGAATACAGCAGTAAGCAGAAAGCCTTTTGCTTTTTCTCTAGGTAATGCCATATTTTGAGGTCTTATTGGTTGCTAGATTAGACTTTTAAAGCCATAGATGGCTTAGGACCTGGATATCTTCAGGAATACCTACTTCAAATTCTATCTGCCTACCCAATAAAATAGGGAGAAGATAGGGCCTTTTCTATTGACATCCCAATCCTATAGAATAGTATCCCCAAGTATCCCCAATGGTTCCAACTCTTTTGGAATTCAGGCTGGCCATCTAGATTTGGTTGTTTCAGGAAGCCTTTGGGGACCAGAGATGGCCCCTTGCAGGTGTCAATTATTTATATGTGAGATTGTTCTTGTGATGCATTACATTTTTGATTATTAGTATTAGTTATTTATTTGCATTGTTTAATCCTGATTACAAAGATAGAGCGCATGCCATTTAGAGTTGGATATGAACCTGTCCTATAAGCCTGAGTAATAATTTAATACTGTAACTTTTGCATTCTGTTATAAACATCTTGGTATATCATTCTTATGCAAAAAAAACTCCCTTTGGACAACAGTAATTGGTGAAGCTCCAGAACAGGGTCACAGGCAGTCATGGCTCATTAGAATTAAAAAATAACCAAGAGTGTAGCTTCCTATTAAGGTTGTTGTTCATCACAGAAATTGTCCCAAGAGGTCTTTCCCTTGATAAAATCACTTCATGCAGACTACTTTTTATAATCTGTGTTACTATTCGAAACACATACATTATGGAGCCACTTGGGTGAGATGGGCAGCTACGGAAATTGAATTAATTAATTAATTAATGGTAGGTGTCAGCTACCTAATGGTTAGTTAACCAAACCTGAAAAATAGTAGTTAAACTCAAGTTATGATGCAGGGAAATAAATTATTTTCAAATGATAATTTGTAATTCTGTCTTGCTTTCCTAAAGAATATGCAAGGGTTGTCCTTGTTTTAAATAACCCATCATGGTTTATAACAAGTGGATGATACAAAATACACAAGAACAGAGCAAAGTTTAAATGTGATTTATCTGTAGTGCACTATTATTTACATTTTATCTATCTATCATCTACCTATATCTGTCTATATCTATCCATCCATCATCCATCCATCCATCCATCCATCCATCCATCCATCCATCCATCCATCCATCCATCCATC
>BLBF01000018.1:24100277-24122818 GCA_015471245.1 Laticauda colubrina
ATCCATCCATCCATCCATCCATCCATCCATCCATCCATCCATCCATCTATCTATCTATCTATCTATCTATCTATCTATCTATGACTACATCTTATATGTGTCATATTTTCACCTTCTGTTTTATTAAACACAGTTATTTTTCTAGTATAGGTCAAATGATAACAGATAATCAGAGTTGGAGGGGACCTTGTAGGTCATCTAGTCCAACCCCTCCGCCCAAGCGGGAGACCTTACACCATTTCTGAAAAATGATAGTCCAATCTCTTCTTGAAAGTCTCAAGTGATGGCGCTCCCACAACTTCTGAGGACAAGCTATTCCATTGGTTGATTGTTCTCACTGTCAGAAAGTTTCCAGGTTAAATCTCTCCTTGTTCAGTTTCCATCCATTATTCCTTGTCTGGCCTACAGGCGTTTTAGAAAATGGCTTGACCCCTTCCTCCCTGTGGCAGCCCCTCAATACTGGAAGACCGCTATGATGTCTCCCCTGGTCCTTCTCTTTACTAGACTAGCCAAACCCAGTTCCTGCAACTGTTCGTTGTATGTTTTAGTCTCTAGTCCCCTAATCATCCTGGTTGCTCTTCTCTGTACTTTTTCTAGAGTCTCAACATCTTTTTTATAATGTGGTGAACAAAACTGGATACAGTACTCTTGGTGTGGTCTTACTAAGGATTTACAGAGTGGTATTTGTACTTCCTTTGATCTTGATTGTATCCCTCTGAAGTCATAATAGCCTGAGGAAGTTCTGATGGCAAAAGAAAATAAATTCTCCATCATTATTAATAACTCCTAAGCTTAACCTCTTAACCCACACCAGGCATCTCACTGACCATAACTATTAAACCATATAACTCTTCTCATCTGAATGGACATAAGTATCAACTACAGAATACAAACTACACTGTGGAGCACAGCTGTGGTCTCATACCTTGTGAACCAGCATTGTTAGAAATTTATCTTAAAACTTCTGGCAAGCCTTTCAGCCATTAAACACATGAAAATATTAACAGATAATTAATAAGTCTGCTTTTGCTTGGAAAAAAAAAACATCAACAGAATTCTGAGAGATAGTTTCAGGTGCAAACAACACTTGCATTAGGGCCAATTCTATTTACAGTGATGGACAGTCATGCTTATTTATTGTCCCTTCCATATTCACCATTTCAGGTCTTACATTTGGTACATGGATAGCAGGTTAAATTGATAGAGATGATTATTTGTCTGACATATAACACTGCAAGCTGGTCTGCCAGATACCAAGGGGGATTGAACACTTGCTCACATGGCAGAATAATGATTTTTTAGAAGCATGGTTGACTGGAAAGACAAATCTAAATTTATTCACTAATTGCCTACTGGAGGGATAGCCAAAACATTTAATCCAGATTTTTTTTTAAAAAAATGTATAGGGAATTTTGATAATTTCTAGTCAGGGTGACAATTTATAACCAGTTGCAGTTTCTGTATTTCTATTGCTCATGGGATAGGGAAGGTTGATTTCATCTTAATGGTCACATCCAAAAAGATTTTTCAAATGCCAATATCTAGGTTGATAATCATAGTTTGTTTTCTAAAAGCCACATCCTCTTTGTAACACCACTGTTTTTCTCTAGTTTTTGTTCATGTTCATAATTTCTGTCTTTTGAGTCTAGATTTACTCTTTTCCTCGAAAATTGTAAAGGTAACTTAATTGCAATCTTTTCCTAAATGAAAGTCTCAGCATTTTCAAGTAGAGATTGGAAAACTCAGTTTGAATTTCTGGAATTATTAGTCTCTATAAACTGGGTTCAGTGGATTAATGGTCCAATTCAATGTACAAAAAAATCTTATATCAAGAAGATTCAAAATGAGATAGAATGGTTCATATTCAGTAAATGGGATGACATTTGTATCATAATATTTCACTATAATTCAAATGAAGGATGGGGAAATGTTATTTCCATATGATACAATCATGTCCTCAAAAGTTCATGAATATAAATCTACTCTTTGTCCTTGCCAATACCTTTGAGGACTTTTCCCATGGAGCTTTGAAACCTTGTAATTTAACAGAGAATAATCTATTTGGAATTCAGCAGAATAGGGCTTCTTTTATCTCTAAAAATCAGCAAGGTTTCTACCTTGGTTGAGCCAGTGCCGTTATATAATCTAGAGACTGAAAAAGGGTTTGGGACACTTATTACTGGATTTCTGATGGAACGCATAACTAGGCTTTTATAAAAGATGGAAACATTAGCATCCTTTTGGGCTATAATATGCAGATAGGCTATTATGGTATTCAAATTGCAGCATGTTCTTAAATGTCTCACTGATCAAATACCTGAAATCAGAAAGACCGGCAGTTTAAAATAAAATAAAAAATCATTTTATTGTCACCATACAGATTTTATTGTCACCATACAGATTTCCATTTTTTTTTTTTTGGTGCTATGGAAAAAAGGAAATCCTATAAAGATTGATGATGAACTCTTCATTCTTAAAAGATGAAGACTTCTTTGTTTAGTGACATTTTGGAGATTTCATAGACAGGTTTGTGCAGTATTCTTTGCAATACCTTTGGTGCCTACCTGAATCTGGAAAGCCTTTGAAATGGTTCCACTCCCATATCTTCAGAGGTGGTATTCAGCAGGTTCTGACCAGTTCTGAGAACCGGCAAATACCACCTCTGACTGGCCCTGCCCCATCTATTCTCTGCATCCCAAGTCCCAGCTGATCAGCTGGGTCTTCTTTTTTTGTCCTGCACAGGAGAATGGAGCTGGAAAGCAGGTTATTAGGTGGGGAGGGAATGGGGATTTCGCAGTATCCTTCCCCTGCCATGCCCACCAAGACATGCTCACCAAGCCATGCTCATCAAGATACGCCCACAGTACTGGTAGTAAAATAAAAAATGAAAAATGAATCCCACCACTGCATATCTTCCCTTAGTTTTACACCTTGCCAGTTCAAGTGACAGGAGAGTTCTACTGAATGAAGATAATTCAGATCAGACCTTCAACACAACCAATCTACTACTCCTACTTGGCTCTTCCGTCCCTGCCCAAATTGATACCTTCAACAATATTCTGAGTTGGCTGCTTAGAAGTGAGATAATGAGGCCTCTGACTTTCACTTCATAAAGACCAACCAACTGAATTTGGTTCAGTCCGTTCTAGAGGACTCTTATGTGGCTGGTTTGCTTGTTTTTCTACTTTTTCCTGATAATCCTCTGTTATAATCCACTATTATAAATCCATATAATCCACTGTTTAAAGTATATAGCTTCTTGTAGAAAGTGGTACCACAATATTTTGACAGAAAGGGGCCAAAATAAAAAAGTTGGAATACATTAATATTAATGTCTTTGAACATGCATCACACATGATGTGCTGTTTTTAATGATCAAAATCCTGGTAAAGCTCAGTGTGCAAAAAAAAGAAAAGAAAAAAAAGTAAGTCACATAATATACTTTTTGAGATAACATCATCTAAGCTATGAAATACTCTACAAATATTAGTTCAGTTCTGTTAGGGATAACATTGTTCACCCTAACTGTTTTAGGTGAAATACTAACTATGAATCATAGTTAGTGTATGCAGCTTTAAATGTAAAATGGCAATTGTGGGTGTGGTTATGAAAACCATATAAAAGTAGCAAGGCTACAGCTTGCTCTCTCTCTCTCTGGCTTTGATGATCCCTGATTACTGCTTGGAAGCAAAACTGCATTGCTCGAACGGGAGAGACAACAACGGACTGATTTATGTGAACTGACAATTGGATATTCTACATGGACTTTGCTAACTGAATATCCCTGAATGGACTGACTACATGGTAAATGAATACTGGACTGTTTTTTGATTATGCTATAACCTTATACTGGAATAAAATATATTCTTGATAGCACAAGCGTATCTGTTATTTTTATTGTATGTTAATAAACATACAAGCTTAGCTCACTCATTTATCTGTGTGCCTATCTGACTAACGCTGCACATTCTGTTTAGCTTGTCTACCTAACCCTGGTTGGGGAACCCAGGCTTAACAAGTTCCTATTTATTTGCCATCTTCCTTTCTTTCATAGGCATGAAAGAATGAGGCTGTCTTTAAAACTTATCTGATTTCACCTGCCAACCACAAATTTAATAGCTGACACATTTAATTTCACTAATGGCTCTATTCCCAATGCACATTTGATAGTTTGTCTTTATAATGATAAAGTTTGCTTCAACTAATGTCCCTTTTATTAAAAACCACAAACTACTCTGAAACAATTATTATTTTGTTTTTTGTGAAAAAAAATCAGGCTTATTTCTGCTTGAGAAGTTATAGCATAGGAATGGACTGGTTCCAATGTACTATAGATGAGTATATTTTTGGAGAGTGAAGAAATAGAGGTTCATGAATTTGAAAGGAGATGGTTACTGCTGGATATCTAGCCCCTTTCTTTATCTCAGCTGAGGGAAAATGTTATTTTGGGAGGTATGCTGTTTATCTTTTAGTTGCTGAGTTAATTGAGGATATCATCCTATTTACATGAAAAATAAAAATGCATGTGTTCTTATTTCTATAGCAAGGTTCTGGGAATCTTTTTACAATTGGTTCAGTAAATCTGAAGAGTAATTACTTGTAGTTTGTAATTGGAGGATGCTATTACCTCAAACATGCATTCAAACTCAAATGATGAGAATGATTAGCTCTTTAAAATGTATAAGATTATTTTGTTTGCATGTCAGCCATATGACTATCAAGTAACTTGATGTTGATACCAGGGAAAAATCTAGTAGCAAAAATCATTTAGTAGTTGTTTATGTGCACCTAAAAAAATGCATTAATTAGCAGTGGTTAGTATAGATTTATCAAACATAACTTGTCACTAATTGACTGACCAGTACAGTGGCCAATTGATTTGGCTACAGGAATGAAGTTGTCATAGTATAGCTTGACTTCAGCAAAGCATTCAACAATTGCTCTTATGATATTCTAATATGGATGGAAAATGTTGATTGAATTATTTACTTAAAATGTTTATATAGCCGCCCATCTTATATTAAACTCTGGGCAATTCTCAACCAATAGTTAAAACAACATTGATATATCATTACTACTTAGAGAATAAAACTATTATGTTGAAACTATTATTCTACCATAAGATGAATGCAGAGCTGATTGAACACTTGTATTCAATAAGTGAATATTAAAAAAATGCATTAAACAGGAAGAAAAAGTTGAGTAGTTTACTATATGGTTCAATTCTAGGTGGAATGCTGTTCAACTTGTTTATAAACAGTAAGATTCAAAATGGAATTATCAGATTTGAAAGAGACAAAGAGAAAGGACCAAGCAAAGACTTTGGAGGACAGTATTAAGAATCAGGAGGATCTTGACAAGCTGGAATAATGGACAGAAACCAAAAATGACATTTGGGATTAATGCAAAATTCTATATTTGTGTAGAAAAAGAAAATCAAAGGGAACAATATCATACAACCAAATATGCAGAAGGGATCTAGGTATCTTCACAAGGGGAACATGATCCAACAGTGTGATATAGCTGCAAAGAAAGCAGATGGAAGTATAAGTGGCATCAATTGAAGAATATTGTCAAGATTGAAAGAAGACATTGCTCCTCACTGTTCTGCATTTTTCAGGATGCAATAGTGTTCCAGTTCTGGTCAATGCATTTTTGGAAGGACATTAACAGACTGAAACATTTCCATAAAGCAACAGCCAGGATGCTAAAAGACTTGGAAGGGGGAAAAAGTTTTGCATACAAGTTGCAGGGTTGGGTAGGTTTAACCAGGAGAAGACTGCAGCATGAGTGCTGCCTTTGAGTATCTGAAGGGCTGTGGAACAGATGGGCCAGAATTGGCCACAGCTGTTTTTGAGAAGCCAAGACAAGAAAAAATAGGATTCAATTGCAATTCAGTAGTTACAGTTTTCCTAACAATATTAGGCACACAGCCAATACATTAGAAAAGACCATGAGCAATACAGAAGAAGATAAAGGCCCTGTCACATCAGCCGACAGATGCAAAAAGTATGTAAAAAGGACACAGCGGACGAGAAAATGTTCCATCTGTTGTTATCCGCTCTCAAAAGTGCCACAAATTTGCATAAACAGAGCGGACAACAACGGAAAGGAACGGACAGGGAGAGGACGTAGTGAGGATGTAAAGCGGATGCTCCACGGAAGCCTAGCAGATGGAAGCGGATGGAAGTGGATGGCACATCCGCAGGGCTTCCAGGGGAGTACAGCAAAACGGACGCGCATCAGAAGGAGCGGATGCAGAGCAGATGCCTAGCGGATGCCTAGCGGATGATGCGGATGCATCACGGATGCCTAGCGGATGCCTAGCGGATGCAAAGCATTCACTGCGCATGCGGGGAGGATGCATTGCGTCAGCCCTGCGGATATAAAAGGATGCAGCTCGCAAGCAGGTCACCATTCAGAGGAAAGACCTGCTGCCAGACACATCTCCAGCCAACAACCATGGGGAAGAAGAGGAAGCCTGTGCCTACTCCTGCCAGCCCTGGCAAGGACAGGGACACCATCCCACCCCCTGATGCTGATTCTGCTTCTGCTGGGGCTTCTGCTGCTGGTGCTGATTCTGCTGGTGCTGGTGCTTCTGCTGGTGCTTCTGCTGGTGCTTACTCTGCTGGTGCTGCTCCTGGTGCTGGTGCTTCTGCTGGTGCTTACTCTGCTGGTGCTGCTGGCCCTGCTGGTGCTCCTGGTGGTGCTGATGCTGCTGGTGCTGCTTTTGCTGCTGCTGTTGTTGCTGCTGCTGCTGCTGGTGATGTGGTGGACCAGCCCCTAGAACCTCAAAGCCCTTCTGATGAGGGCCCAGAAGGCCCTGCCAGAGGGAGGAAGAGGCAATCGCGCGTTAGGGAGAGGAGACAGTACTCCATAGAAGAGGAACATGAGGAGGAGGTGCTCAAATGGCTGAGGGAGAACGAGTACCTCTGGCGGAAGGGACAGAGGCTCTATTCGAGACACCAAGCAGAAGCAGGCAGCTTGGAGAAAGAAGACGGAGAGCCTGGGCTACACTTCGGAGGTCCTCCTCGGGTAGTGGAAGCACATGCATACCTGGTACGGGAAGCTGCACCTGAAGAAGTCTGGCCAGGCCGCGGTCAAGCTCACCGACCGGGAGACCTACGTGATGGCCAAGTGCAGCTTTTTGGAGGGTGAGGTCTGCCACTGAGGAGCAGCCCCTCTGTCAACCCTCTCTCTCAGGCAGCCCACAGAGAGCCAGTCGTCTTCTGGCCAAGAGTCAGCTCCTATGTCCAGGCAGGTATCTGTGGAGCGCCCCATGATGGAGACCCCTCCGACAGCTGTACTCCCCGTGGTGGAGCGCATGGAGGACCCCCGGATGCAGTTGGAGCAAGGAGAGGCTGCTGACACCAGAGACCAACCCATACAAACCCCCAGCTCCACCTCCACAGAAAGCAGGCAGAGAGGCAGACCGGAGGAACAAAGCCACACTGTCCTGCTGGAGATCAGGGACACCATCAAAAGCAGCGTAGATCTCCTCTCTCAGCTGGAACACACCGACATACCATCCTCTAACAGAATGCTCTTCCTCACCTACGTCAACCAGACCCTCATGGACATGTCCGAATCCCAGTACCAGGTGATAAAGGAGAGGATCACAGGTCTTCTGCACAACCCTCCAGGCCCAGCTGAACCTGCTCCCACCCAGTCCAGGTCTGCTCCTCCACCCCAGGTGATATCACAGCCCTTCCAAGGCTTTCCACAGGCCCTCACCTACCAAGGCTACAGCTACCAGGAATTCCAGCAGCACAGGCAGCCCTTCCCAGTCCAGGCACAGGTTCATCGCATGCCACCGGTGCCACCGATGCCACCGATGCCACCCACGCCACAGATGCCACCCATGCCACAGATTCCACCCACACCACACCTCGCTCACCTGCAGACCAGATAGCCCCACTACACTCCTCCTTCCTCCACCCCACAGCCAAGCCCGGCCTCAGAACATCTGTCATCGGTCTTGGGACTGACACCCCATGTCATGGAGGAAGGGGCTCTCAACATCACAGGACTGAGCCAGCTCTCTGAGAGCTTCCTCCACACACCATCCCCTGTTGTCCTCTCGGGGCCAGGCACCCCAATGGCGCCTCAGACCAGCACTCCAGCAGCAGCCACCTCCATAGCACCTGGACCCTTCACCCCTGAGACTATGGGCACGCCTCAGAGTGACTGAGAAGAGTGCCAGAGACAAGGTTGCTACCTGTTGACTTTATCTTTGCTTGGGACACTTCACTTGGGTCATTTTGCTTTTACAGTTTTTTATTAATAACGTTTATCTTTGCTTCACACACTTGGTTCAGTTCTTTCAGTAAATAAAGTCTTGGTGGAAACTTTTAGAAATGGTTTAAGCCTTTGCATGCTGTGGGATGGGTAAGGATAGCAGTGGGATGGGCAGGGATACCTGTGGAATGGGTAATAGCTGTGGGATGGGTTAGGATAGCAGTGGGATGGGCAGGGATACCTGTGGAATGGGTAATAGCTGTGAGATGGGTAAGGATAGCAGTGGGATAGATAAACCTCCAGTGCAAGCATAGTGGGACTGTATGGTCCACCCTCCCAGGTGCCACACCTATGGCCCTTTATTATCAATAACAATTTAGTCATTCATCAACACATTTCAACATAAACATAACTCTTTATTAAATGCCCTGTTCATTGTAGGGCCGCTCAACATACATGGCACAATCTCATCAGTGTGATGAGACAGGCTGAAGGAAGCATCCATTAAGCATCTACCATCCTGTCCTGCCACTCCACTGCTTCAGCTGGGGAGTTGCACCAGTGTTTCAGGAGGTTGTGCTGCTTCTTCCCTTCACGTGAAGCTCTGTTGGGGCCTTGCACATCCACAGTGTCCATCAGGTTTCGCCCTTGCCTCCATTCACCAGGCTCCATGTCCCCATTGCCTTGTTGGTGGTCCACAAGCCTGTTCTGCAACACTGGGTAGCGGGTGCGCATGAGATTGTGCAGGATGCAGCAAGCTTCCACGATGTTCCTCACGGTCTGTGGGCGATGCTGCATGGTGGTGAGAAGTACCTGGAACCTGTTGGCCAGGATGCCAAAGGCGTTCTCCACCACCCGCCTTGCCCTGGACAGCCTGTAGTTGAAGATCCTCTCTTCACGGGTGAGGTATCTGGAAGTGTAGGGCTTCATGAGGTAGGTTGTGAGGGAGAAGGCGTCATCCCCCACGATGAAGTAGGGCACATCTTGTGTGTCGTTGGGCAGGGGTTCTGGATCTGGGAAGCCCATGATGAGGTTGCATTCCAGCCCCTCCTTGAGCTGACTGGTGTTGTATACCTGGGCATCTGAAGCTGACCCGTTGCCTGAAGCATCGCTGTACATGAACTTGTACTCAGCATCGACCATGGCAAAGAGGATGATGCTGAAGAAGCCCTTGTAGTTGTGATAAGTGGACTCTGACCTGGCTGGAGCTTTGTAGGCCACGTGCTTGCCATCTATGGCTCCAATGGTGTGTGGGAAGTTCTACTTCTGATACCACTGCTCTGCAACTTTCTTCCAGCCTTCTTTAGTGGAGGGGCACTGGAGGAGCTCCTCCAGGTATTCTTCGATGATGGCCTGCACCACTTCTCTGACCACAATGTTGTTGTGTGGCACCCTCCAGCCGTACTGCATGCTCCTGTACGTGGTCCCTGAGGCCAGGTGGCGCAGAGTCAGTGCCACCTTCAGCCCAGGGTCCAGGCTGGGTCGGAAGTTGGTGTTTGCCTTGGTCAACCTGGGTCTCAGCCACTCCACAACTTCGTCAAACATGGCTGGTGGCATCCTAATGAAGTTCTGGAATGCACGAGGGTCTTCATTCCTCAGCTCCACCATCAGCTTGTTATACAGTTCGTACTCAGCTCTTCTCGCGATCCATCTTCGGACCCAGACACTTCTTGGACGTCTCCTTTTCTTCGCGTAGAACAGGTGAAAGAGCCTGTAGAGGGCTTCGCAGTGTTGTAGAACGATGGCGGCTACCAAAAGGAGTGTGCGACGATCCATGGTGGAGATGACTGGATGCTGTGGAAGAGCAAGAGCAAGATGAAGGCTGAAGAGGTCTGCACAGCAGGGCTTATGGACTGAAAGTGAGATCCAGGTGATTTCTCCCCCTTTTTATAGGAAATATAGGTTTTCCGCTAGGTGTCCTTTTGCATCCTCTAGACATCCTGCAGATATCCTAAATATCTGAGATACATCCCCTATACGAACATTTTTTCCGTTTTAATGCTTTATATGCGAGCTGCATCCGCTTTCATCCTTTCTACGTCCATGCTACTAACACTGCGTGTCCGTTCCATGTTCGTTTCGCTTCCACAGATTTCACGGTCCTGTGTCCATTTTCCGCTGGAGCGGATGTGAGTTGCGCAGATGCACAGCGGATGCCTAGCGGATATAGCGGACGCATAATGGATGACAACGGACGTATAACGGATGTTCCCCGTTTGTGTAGCGGATGTATAATGGACACGTTGGATACTTTATCCGCTCAACAAGTTTTGTGCAGCTCAAAACTTTTTGAGCGGATGAAATCTCAATAGACGGATGCTGGACGGATAGAGAGTATGAAAAATGGACGCAGTGAGTACAGAACAGATGCATCGCGTTAACCAACGGATGGCAAGTGTTTCTCTCCATTTTACATCCTCTTTCCATTCCTTGGTGCTGTGTGACATCAGCTTAAAGTGCTTCTGATCAAAAGGTAAAGGACTGGTAAAAAACCTCATTCTGTTGTTTTTGTAACACTTTCTGATGTATTGCTGTTGCTTTACTGTGTCTGTGTGAAAACAGTAAAGGAGCAATGAAAATTAAATGCCTTCACTTTTACATTAAGGGAAGCAATATTTTTATATTACGGCTGACATGCCCGTGCCCTAGAATAGTGTAGCAACAATTAACATTTATTTAGGGATGAAGGGTTGCAGAATGAATGGATTTTGACTTTGCTTTGGTTTTTGACCTTGTAATGTTCACATGCTATCCATATTTTGATCTCCCCTTCCCATTAAAAATGGTGGAAACTGCTTTCAATTTTCAGCCCTCCAGTCAGAGGTGATTCTAAAGTTTGTAAAAGGGAGACCCTTGGTTAAAAGCTGATTAGAACTATCCAAACATGTGGACCAGCATACAGCTTCCAATCATCCTTACTTAAAAGTTAGAAAAAGATGTATAGAAAAAGACATAACGTTTGTTCTAAAGAGACTAAAAGGATCTGTCATCTCTTTTTGATTCTTGGGTCAATAAAAATGTTCAGAGAATGCTATAAATTTGAGGATCATCAAATAAGACTTTTGTGCAGGATTTACTATCTGACCTAATGCAAGTATCATTGCAAGTAGCTGTGAAATAAATGCATTGCTGCCTGTTTAATTGGAAAAGAAGATCGCTTTATTTTTCTTTCTATGCAAGAAGCTACAGGCAACCTTAGATTTGTCAGAAAAAAAAAACCTTTTACATACTTAAAGAAGTGTTTCATCCATTTAGAACTAGATATACATATTAAAATTCAGTATGATAATTAACAAATCTTATGTAAAATACTTAAGGAAATGGATATGAACATACTATCTTTATTTCTGAAAATAATATGTTGGATTCTTTATTCTACTGAATTTTAAAATATATTGATGATTTCCTTCAAATTAGTAGTTTGCTTGCCACCATTCACTCCATTTCACAGTATAGCAGGATTACTTTCTCTCTCTCCCTCTTTCCTCCACCCCCTGTATATGTGTATGTGTGTACAGTGTGCATGCATGTGTAAAAGAAAAAGAAGAAAGGGGAAGCTGAAAAACAGTTTCTGACATCTAATCAGATCTGCTGTATTGATTTTTTTATAGCTTCAGCTTTGGAACAAATCAGCAAAACAACCAAATTATCATCCAGAACTGACTTTCTCCAAACCATATCAGTTCAAAAGCAAGTCACAAGTGTGCGCAGACAGAAATATATACCTTTAACGCACACACAGACACACACACACATGCATACACACACTTTCAAAGCAAATTCCGATTTGGAACCACTAAACCAAAGAGAAGCTTCTGCTCTCATGAGGGAGACTTCAGCGACTACATGGTTTCCCTTTCCAACAATATTAGAATTCCGGAGCAAATCAGACAGCTAATGAGTTGCTCATGCTTCAGAGCAGCTGCTCAATTAACCAGAGCAAGTGCACCCAGCCTTCTGTAATGCCAAGCTACCTACATAAGAAGGAGAGAGATAAATGAGAGGTTGCTGGTTGAGTGAGGAGGGGCAGAGGTGACTCTGGAGGTGATTGCTGTGTTCTCCAAATAATAAAGCTCATTTTTTTTAAGAATGAAAAGAATTCTGAAAAGAAACCTGTTGATGGCTATCAAGGAGCAACTACAAAGTCTCATGGTGGAAGCACTACAGGGATGAGATATCTTGAAGTGAACCCCAGCCTCCTCTTGGAAACAGCCCAAAACTGCATAAGAGTTCATACAACTGCTTGTTAATTTTTGATATCATACAATCAAATATGTGGCAAACTCTTTAAACTAGCTCATACTTTATGCTATAATATAGTTTTATCTAGCTGAATATATATAGGATTCCAGGCAGGGGTGGGATTCAAAATTTTTAACAACCAGTTCTGTGGGTGTGGCTTAGGTGGCTTGGTGGTCCTGTGACTGGGTAGACATGGCTTGGTGGTCATGTTATTGGCTGGGTGTGGCCAACTCAATATCACTCACATTGAGGCATGCATCTCCTCGTCTGGCCTCTCATGACTGTGGGGTAGCTGCAACAGTCCTAAGTGTGAAAAACGCCCATAAGTCACTTTTTTCAGTGCCGTTGTAACTTTGAATGGTCACTCCACACAAGCAAAGTACTAGCAAAGGAAGGGAAAAAAACTCCAGAGACAGGAAGTCTAGTCCTGCCAAGAATGTAATAAGGGTTAATGGAGAGGCAGTTTCTGTAAGCAACACCAGAATATTTCCTTCCTGCCTTCCTTACAGGATTAGGCCAGTAATTTCTTCTAACAACTGGTTCTCCAAACTGCTTAGAATGTTAACAACCGGTTCTAGCATATAGATGCAAACTGGTAGAATCCCACCCCTGATTCCAGGTCTAGCCCAAAACTATTCTGATGTTCCTTGGTACATTTCATCTCTCTCCCTTGTTGTGTGTTTTAGGGCTGGTCTCAATCTGGAACATAAAAACAGTTCCTCTTCCACAAGAATCCCTTTTGGAAAATAATGAGCCACTTTCAGAATGGTACATTTTAGAAGGAAAGACAGAATCATCAGGAAAAACTTGAGGTGGAACAATTCCTTTTAATGTGTTGGCTTACATGATCTGTTATGGCATTAACTATGGATTTATTGTTTTATTTGTATGATTTAGAGGCTGCCCAACTCCATAGGACTCTGGGAATCATACAACTTTAAAATCAATGAACAGCAGAACAGTAAAAATGAAGCCAAGCACATTCGAGGGGGAAAAAAATCTAATCAGACAGAGTTCTACAGATGCTCCATGCCCATCTTAACCCAAGACCTGGAGGAATAGCCAGGATTTCAAAGACTTCTTGAACATGATCAGATGGGAGCCATTTGAGTTTCTGGGGAGATGTTCCTGTGGTCAGGAACAGAGAAGGCATGTTTCTTATTTCCCAATAGATGGCATTATAAACGAAAATTGGCTAATTGATACACATGCTAAGTCAGAGATGGAACTCCACTATTTTTCTAAAACTTTCAAAGGTTACAGAGGGCTTGTCTAGTGACAAAATGGTGCTACCACATAGAGCAAACTACAATGCTATTCTTTGGTTATTATTATTTTAAATGCAAACAAGGTGTGTTAATACATGCTTTTAACTTATTTTCAAAAAACAACAACAACCCAGTGAAACTCATATGTAGATGAAAATTATAGACTGGTAGTCTAAACTTAACTGTGTCATCTGGCAGCCTGATACAGACTGTCTGAAATGGTGTAGTAGGGTTTCCTGCTTGAGCAAGAGTTGGACTAGAAGACCTCCAAGGTTTCTTTCAATTCTGTTATTCTGCTATCCGGGGAGGTTCTGGATATGGCATATATGAGTCTACATGTGATCTTTCAATTGCCCATACCCACATTGAACCTAAGATCAAAATAACCGCATTATGATTTAGCATAGTATGGGAATCCATCCATCAAATGATTGTTTGAGCACTTTCTCAAATCAAAACTAAACATTTATGGAAAAAATACTATATGGGCTTAATAAGCTATGACTTGAAAACATAAAAAATTCAAGCCTTCATACTATCAATTACATCAAATGAAATTTGGGCTGCCTTTACAAAATGGTTATTTGAATTGACCTTGACCCAAGAATGCCCCATTTCATGGACACTCCAGCACCCAACTTAAAAAACAAAAACAAAACCCAGTTACCGATGTGCTCCTTATGAATAATCTGTCCAAAACCTGTTCTATGCACTCAGTGTGATACTGTTCATCTTTTGCACTTTTACCAGATAGTGTTTACACTCAGAAGCATAGTTATGTGTAATAAATACTAAAAGACATATATGTGTGATCCAGCCAGAATAAATACTGCATTATCATAAAAAAAGAAGATCTCATTTATCTGGTCATTGATGGAAGCTGTTCTTGTTTATAAAATAAACACTTAAGATAACCTCTTTGAGAGCCAGTTTGGTGTAGTAGTTAAGGCATCAAGCTAAAAACAGACAGGGGTGGGATTCAAATTGGTGTACCACAAGTTTAGTGGGCGTGGCTTGGAGTGCATGCTTTGCGCGCGCATGCTTGCTTTGCACACACATGCATGCTTTGTGCACGCATGTGGCAAATGCATGCTTTGCACGCATGCAGAGACATTCCAACTGACCTTCTTCTGCACTCCTACACTCACCCTGTTGTGCGGCAATCTGCTGTGCCGCATGATGCAGCTGAGCATCAAAAGCAGGAAATAAAGATCAGTATGGAGCTGGGTTGGGTAAGTGTGCCCAGCAGCTGATTGTCGGAGCGAACTGGTTCACTCCCAGATGATCTTTGGAGCTACCGGTTCAATCGAACCAGGCCAAACCAGTAGAAGTCCACCCCTGGAAACAGGGGGAGATTGAGTTTTATTCCCACCCTAGTCATAAAGCCAGGATAGATGATCTTGGGACAGTTACTCTTTCTCAGGCCTAGGAAGAAGGCAGTGGCAAACAATTTCTGAAAAATCTTGCCAAGAAAACTGCAGGAATTTGCCCACACCATCTCTGAGAATTGTTTGTGACTTAACTGAAGGAAAAAAAAAAAACTATCTGTCAGAGGGCACACAGTATGAGTAGGTGAGACAACCCAGGAGCAAATACAGCACATAGGTTTGTATTTACATATAGTGGTTTTCTCCTTAAAAAAGCATATATACATACAAGTACTTTGATACAGGCCTTGAGCAAACAGCAATCAGTAATCAGCTACACCATTGGAAGCACACATGGAGAGATATGCCCTCACAAGGTCTCTCTTACATTACAGTCTCTTAAAATGGTAGCAATCAAATAATCCTGCTGACTCATTGCTACCATTGCATCATCATTACAACACTATAGTATTACAACATTACAGCAGCTGTTCAGCTATTAAATCATCATTATCCTGACACCATCCTTCCTTTAACTTTCCTTTCTGGATATTTTTCCCCTAGCTCTTTTTCTAATATCAACTATGTTTTTACATCACTTGTCCATTAATGAAGCTCCCAAAGATTTAACTACATTGATCTCTTGGGCAAACAGAAATAACTTATGTAACATCAACAAATAATACAGTTATTATTTCATAAACTTTCATAGACCACAGTCCCATTTCATCAGAGAACATGAAGATAAAGCCTAATGAATGAAACTGGTCCTTTGTGACCATATTCGGCAAACCAACTTCAATCTCTTCTTTCAGAATCCATTCGACAGTTTACATCATTGTACATGTAGTGGGACACTCTGAGGAATACCAGAAGGAAGAGGGGAAATAACTTTTCAGAAGGGAAAAGGAAGGCATTTCATTCAGTTAATGTATTCTGTTGATTCAGTAGAATAATACACATATGAGTACAGTCTGCTTCTTAGCATCCAGCTGTAAACTAAGCCTTGCCTCATCTCTTTAAACTGAATGTGATGTTATTTGCTCTGAGATATTGCTAGTGGGGGAAATTTAGACGACATAATTGAGGGCATTTGCTTGATTGTCTCCAAGTTTTTAGAATATGTTTCTTTCTCTCTCTGCAGTCACAAAGTGGGAAATTGAACAAAAAGCAAATACACTGGAATGAGTTATGCTTTCTGGCTATAAACATCCTCTTTCAGACTAGCAGCCCAAAGAAGGCATCTGATAGTAAAATTAACATCTTTTATCTTAATCTGTCAATCTCACATTTTAAAAAACCAAAGTACCTACATTATTCCTGATTTTTTTTTTCCTGAGGATTTGATATCTTAGCAAAAAGAATTTAATTCAATATATATGGCCACCAGTCTCTCAAAAGTGTTCCCTGGTTGGGAAACTCAGTTAAAAATGTCAATATATTAACACAAAATGAAAATTAAAAATATGAGTATACAAACATAATAACCAGAGGATAACCATGAATAATAATTAACAATATCTCATGGGCTTACCTAACTTCTTAACCTCTTTGCTTAGGTCAACAGTCAGATCTTAAAATTTTTCTGAAAAGCTTCCAGGGTTAAGGCCAATCAAATCTTGGGGGGTAACAATATTATACAGCAACAGAAAAGTTTCACTCTTTGATCCACGAGATGACAATTTAATAGAGGAGAGTCAGAGCATGCCCCTCCTACCAGACCTGATGTGGCAGGAAGAGACAATCAGAGAAAGGCATTTCTTCAAATATCTTGGCCCCAGACTGTATATAGACCATACAGTTGCGCATCTCAATCCAATTTTAGCTCAGTAACATATATGTTTTATACTGAGAAAATGAGAACTAAGATGGCATCAACAAACCAGCAAAAAGAAAAAAAAGAACATTTTATTTTATTTTATTTTAAAATGAAAAAAATCTCCTTTTTTATTTTATTTTATTTTGCTCACTGCTTTGCATGGCATTGCATTTCATTGTTTTTTATTTTTATTTTACTTTATCAATTTTGATTCTTGTTACTGATTTCTTGGGATAAAAAAAATAAATGTAAAACCTTGAAGATCTTGAAATTTAATATTGAATATGTCCCCTTAAGAGGCTGAATTCTCATGTTTGTCTTTACTATGTACAGATTTAGATTTGTATAATTGTATAATTGTATATTTGTATAATTAATTGATATGGGAATTAATGTAACAGATCCTATTGTTGTTTATGAAGATAACCAATCAGCAATACAGATGGCTTCAAATATTGCTGTTAAAACAAGAACAAAGCACACAGATTTAAGATATTTAAATGTGAGACAGTGTGTGCAAAGTAAGATGATTAAGCTAGAATACTGTATGCCAGAAAACAATATAGCAGATCATTTTACAAAGGCCCAAGGCTCTATAAAGCATAAGACTAGCTGTGAAGATTATGGACTTAGAATGTAAGGTTGTATATATTATTCTACCCAAAAGGGGAGAATGTTAGGAATATGAGTCTCCTAACAGGTATTTGGGTTAGAAATATATAAACCAGGATAAACATTTTAGTACTATCTCTTTAAGGGAATGCAAGAGCATGCAATTGGGTGTGTTTTCTCAAACGGCCATAAGATGGAGCCAGAAACCTGGTTTGTCTTAGTCTGAGTCTCAAAAAGAGAAGAGAGTGTATCTTTATTTCCTTCTGTTGGAAAGTATTGCCTAAAGTATTTTTCCTAATTGACTGATATTACTGGATTTAATGAAGTGCAGTCTACTTCTGTATAAAGAAGGTTTATGGAATGTAGTTCAAAATCCACCAGATGTAAATGCTTGGGATCCAGATAATGAGGATGATGCCAAGAAGATTGCTGACTTTAAAAAGAACAACGAACAAGCTCTTTGTATAATTGGACTAACACTGAGTGATCAGCAGCTAGTCCATATTTGTGGAGAAGAATCTGCTGCTAAGTGTTGGCAGAATTTGAACAGGATTTATGTTCGTGATAGTGCACACATACATTTTACACGTAGATGCACACATACATCCTACACATAAACTGTTTAGAGCACGTCTTCTGAAAGACGGAGATATGTTAGCTCATTTAAACTTCATGAAAAGAACTTTCCAAGAGCTACATGAAAAAGAACTAATATTTTCAGAGCTGCATCAAGTTTACATCATTCTTTCCTCATTGGATGAAAGTTATGATAATTATGTATCTTCACTGGAAGTCCTGCCCAGAGATAAACTGACATTAATTGACATAACTGGAAGGTTGTTAGAAGAAGCAAGAAGACGGCAAGATAGAGACCAACTGAGAAAGGAACAACCACAAGAAGAGTATTTATTTTCAACTGCCTATACTGTTAGGGAAATGTTTTACTTGTGGGGTTAGAATTCTGTAAGAAGGGAAAAGAACAGAATACTGGCAAACACCAGAAGGCCAAAAATAATGTTAGTTTAGCAATGTCTAGCAATTCAGCTGTAAACAATAATTTGTGGGTTGTTGATAGTGGAGCATCACAATGCATTACTAAAGATACAAAAAGGTTTGTAAAGATGTCCACGAGTAAACAACATGTATCATTGGCAAATGGATGGAAGATTAAAGCATCAGGTGAAGGTATTGCATATTGTTCTTGTATAAATGAACATTTAATTATGTTACATGTACCTAAACTGAAATTTAATTTGCTATCAGTAAGGGCTTTCGTTAATCTTGGTTATGTAATCACCTTTAGGGGAGATAAATGTATAATAGAGAAAGAGGGTAAAATGTTACTGCTATTTTAAAAAATGATTTACATGTAATACATGATGATCAGTTGAAGATGGCTAACTCAGTTTATAACAATGTTAAGCCACATGATGAATGTATTCATTTACTACATAGACGTCTAGGGCATGTTAATTTAAAAATGCTCAAACAAACTGTTCAATTGTCAGAGGGAGTAAAATTGAAACCTTGTAGCAAGTATTTACACTGTATTTACACTCCTGCAAACAGACTAAATGGGTTTAAGACCAAAGAACCTTTAGAGATTGTATTTACTGACATAATTGGTCCTAAGAAACCAAGTTTAGGAGGTGCCTGTTATATTTTGAGTATTATGGACCATTACTCAAGGTACGGTTTCTGCTATCTTATGAAAAACAAAACAGAAACATTCCAACATTTCTTCAAAATATGTTAAATTCCAAAATATGTTAAAATTGGCTGGTGTGGAGCATAAACGTTCTGCACCTGACAGACCACAACATAACTTGTTTATAGAACGAAGGGGACAAACATTACAAGCCATGACTTGCACTATGTTATCTGACTCAGGTTTACCTGAAACACTGTGAGGCCATAATGTGTAGTAACCATGTTTTAAACAAATTAGTAAATACAGCAACTGGAGAATTGCCATTCACTCGTTGGCATGGCAGAAAACCAAATTTAAATTACCTACACACATTTGGAGCTCCAGCATGGGTGCATATTCCCTCACAAGTAAGACTGAAAGGGCAACATACAGCTAAGAAGTTTTCTGGGTTATGAGGCCAACCACAGATCATTTAGATTTTGGAATCAAGGCACAGCTCATGTTTATTGTAGTGCTTGTGCAAAATTTCTTGAGCACGTTGGGTGGGATAAACTGGAACAGGAATCCAGCAATGATATTATTATTTATACCCAAATACTCCCTAAGGATAAAATCAGTACACCTCAAATAGCCATTAAAGAGGAAGGACAGGAGGAAGTAGTAGAAAAAGTACAGGAAGAAATAGAAGAACAGGAGCAGGTGGCACAGGAAAATCCATCAGTAAGCCCTGTATTACCAAGACGTTCAACCCAAGTAACACAACCACCTGATAGATATCAGGCGAGTGTTGTATGCCAAGTGAATACAGTTCCAAGTAATTATAATGAATTAAAACTGTATTCTGCTAAGGATCAGACTGCTTGGCAGAAAGCAATGGACAAGGAACTGGAATGATTAAAAAGACTGGAGGTATATGAAAATGTTAAGCTACCACCAGGTAAACATGCCATAGGATACAAATTGATATGTAAACTGAAGACAGGTGTAGATGGGACTGTTACCCATAAAACCAGGTTAGTAGCACAAGGGTTCAATCAGACAGCAAATGACTATGATGAGGTGTTTGCACCTAATCTGAAGGCTACTACATTAAGGGCGGCATTAGTGTGGGAAGCTAAGGAAAAATATATTGTAAATTATTTGGATGTAGAGACAGTTTATCTGCATACACCATTGTAACACACTATATATTTAAAGAAACCTCTGGGTCTCAAAAATTACAATACTGATTATGATTGCTGGAAATTGAAAAAGAGTCTTTATGGTTTGAAGCAATCAGGATATGAGTGGAACCAATGTATAGTTAAAGAATTAACTAAAATAGGCTTTGTAGCTGGCATGGCTGATCCATGTTTGTTTAAAAGAGAAAGTGATGGTATAGTTTCATTATTGCTATTATTTACTGATGATACAGCATTAATCACCAAAACTGAACAAGAAGCTACTGAGATAATTTCACTGCTAGAAAATAAATTTAAGATAAAACAGTTAGGAGAAATCAAACATTATATTGGTTTGAAAATAGATAGAACTAGGGAAGGATACAAGATCTCACAGGCAGATAAAATTAACCAATTACTAAAAAGTTATAAGATGGAACTTTGTAAGCCGGCTAAGACACCAATGCGCCAGGAGTTTAGCCATAGTGATGTTCAAAGTCCTGTTTTGATAAGAACATTTATCAGTCCTTGATTGGTAGTTTATCATATCTCAGTAATTGGTCAAGGCCAGATATTGCATACAGTGTAAAGGCCCTGTCCCACTGCACTTACGGATGTAAAGAGGTTGTAAAACGTTAAAATAAGCTTGCCATCCGTTGGAAAACGCTATGCATCCGTTGTGTACTCATTGCATACTTGTTTCATACGCTATATCCATCGAGCATCCATCCACTGCGATTTCATCCGTGCAAGAAGTTTTGAGCTACACAAAACTTTGGGAACGGATGAACTTTCCGCCATGTACGATGTAAATCCATGACATACGAGCAACAAACATTCTATGTCCTTTTGTCATCCGTTAAATGTCCGCTGTATCCTTTCTACATCCTCTGGGCAACCTCGCAACTCACATCCGTTGCAGCTAAAAACAGAAAGAGGGAGGAAACAAAAGGTACATGGAACGTCTACACAGCGTTAGTAGCACGGAAATAGAAAGGATGCGCAGTGAACGGTTTGCCTCCGATATACATCCACGCGGCATCTCCTTTCTTTCTTTTAGGCATACGTGATGCATCCGCCCCTTCCGCTATGCGTCCACTTCAAAATTCTCACCCGGAACCCCTTCGGAGGTGTCATCCGCTTCCATCTGCTAGGCTTCCTATGAACATCCATTTAACATCCCCGTTGCATACTGCCCATGTCCGTTCTTTTCCGTTCTGTTTATGCAAATTTTCACCACTTTTTGGAGCAGATGACAATGGATGGAGCCACCCCCGAAATTTTGCTCGTCCGCTGTGTCCTTTATGCATATGTTTTGTGTCCGTCGGCCAGTGGACCGGGCCTTTAATCAATTAGCGAGATTTAACGCTGAGCCCACTGAAAGGCACTGGCAAGCTGCTAAACGTGTGTTAAGATATCTGAAACAGACAATGCATTATGCATTGTATTTGGAGCCAAAAGATGAACTGAATTTGACTGCATATGCTGATGCAAGTTTTGCTACAGACATAAATACACAAAAATCTACATCAGGTTCTGCTGTATTATTGGGAAAAGCATTGATTGGATGGAGATCTATTAGACAGAAACATCTAAGTTTGTCAACAATGGAGGCTGAATTCTCATGTTTGTCTTTACTATGTACAGATTTAGATTTGTATAAGCAATTATTAATTGATATGGGAATTAATGTAACAGATCCTATTGTTGTTTATGAAGATAACCAATCAGCAATACAGATGGCTTCAAATATTGCTGTTAAAACAAGAACAAAACACACAGATTTAAGATATTTAAATGTGAGACAGTGTGTGCAAAGTAAGATGATTAAGCTAGAATACTGTATGCCAGAAAACAATATAGCAGATCATTTTACAAAGGCCCAAGGCTCTATAAAGCATAAGACTAGCTGTGAAGATTATGGACTTAGAATGTAAGGTTGTATATATTATTCTACCCAAAAGGGGAGAATGTTAGGAATATGAGTCTCCTAACAGGTATTTGGGTTAGAAATATATAAACCAGGATAAACATTTTAGTACTATCTCTTTAAGGGAATGCAAGAGCATGCAATTGGATGTGTTTTCTCAAATGGCCATAAGACGGAGCCAGAAACCTGGTTTGTCTTAGTCTGAGTTGTTAAGCCTGGGTTCCCCAACCAGGGTTAGGTAAACAAGCTAAACA
>BLBF01000018.1:24122828-24134311 GCA_015471245.1 Laticauda colubrina
ATACGCTTGTGCTATCAAGAATATATTTTATTCCAGTATAAGTTTATAGCATAGTCAAAAACAGTCCAATATTCATTTACCATGTAGTCAGTCCATTCAGGGATATTCAGTTAGCAAAGTCCATGTAGAATATCCTATTGTCAGTTCTCATAAATCAGTCCGTTGTTGTCTCTCCCGTTCGAGCAATGCAGTCTTGCTTCCAAGCAGTAATCAGGGATCATCAAAGCCAGAGAGAGAGCGAGCAAGCTGTAGCCTTGCTACTTTTATGTGGTTTTCATAACCACACCCACAATTGCCATTTTACATTTAAAGCTGCATACATTAACTATGAATCATAGTTAGTATTTCACCTAAAACAGTTAGGGTGAACAATGTTATCCCTAACATGAGTCTCAGAAGAGAAGAGAGTGTATCGTTATTTCCTTCTGCTGGAAAGTATTGCCTAAAGTATTTTTCCTAATTGACTGATATTACTGGATTTAATGTAAGTTTGATACTTAACTGTTTTTGACACTGGACTTTGTTACCGGAATATCCCTGGATTGAAAAACTGACTGATTAACCTGTGAATGACTTTTGGACTACCTATTTTGAACTTTGCTTAAACCTTTCTGGAAGTAAAAACCTACATTTACTGTGCAGTGTATCTATGTGCTGTGTGTGTATTATTCCAACACTACTCTCTATACGTCTTCCTGTATGCGCTCATTCTCCTAACGGGGAATTACCTCAACAATTTTCATGGTCATAATGTGCACTGAAGATGGTGTTTGATTTCATTGTATGAAGTGCAATGACAATAAACTAAACTAAACAAACGTTTAAGCTACACTTCAAACATTCTGAATTGAGATTTGGAAAAATACTTAAAAACAAACTCTCTTCTCATGAGGAGTTAACCATTAGAATGGTTCCCTGCTTTGCTTAGCTTCCTCTTCTTAAATAGCTTCTTCTTTTGCAGTATATTTATTTTTGCTGAAGGACAAACAACTTATGCAGGCTTCAAAGCTGGGATTCAACTGGTGTTACTATTGGTTCGATGACTACGTTTTGCTGTGTGCGCGTGTAAAAAACCTTAAGCTGTGCTGCCCAAACAGCTGAAAAGCGCTGTGCACAGATGCACAGCATTTGAAAGCCTCTTTTTCCCTGGTTTTTCAATCTCAGCTGTGCTATGCAAAGCATCTGAGGTTGAAAAAGCAGGTAAAAAGGACAGGTAAGAGCCCGGGTGGGCAGGTGGGCCAAACAGCAGCAGACACAGAATCAGTTCAGTGTCTATTGCTCTTCAGAGCTACTAGTTCTATAGAACCGGGCAGAACCGGTAACATCCCATCCCTGCTTCAAAGGAATTTACAGCAGACCTCATTGCCAGATAATGCTTATTGATTGCATAAACAGTAATTTTTATCTTTGAATTTTTAGTATCTGTTTGGGGTGGGTGGGTAAAAATGACCTCAAGTCAAGCTTGATGACTCCACAAACACATCAATGGAATTTTCATGACAAAAAAATAGAAGTGGTTTAGTGTCAATTAAGGTGCTTTTTTTCTTTTTTAAAAAAATCAATCAATCCACCATCTCTAGGATTTGTTAGTGGTTGAGTAACAGTCAAATCTACCCTGCTTAGCTTTTTTTGAGATCAACCACATTCAGCTAGGTGGGATTAATCTTCTATTTACTTTTGGTTTGGGTCATTGGTTGGAATAAGCCAAATCCTCCTCCACTCTGTGCTGAATTTAAAAGCTAATATTAGCTCCATTTGCATCCTGGGAAGTATTAAGAACCACCTTTGTTAAGGGATCAATGCTAATCTAAGTGAATTTAAAGTTTCTAGGGCCAGATGAATTACCCCTAAGGTATTGAATCAACAAAGGTAATTGCAGAATTACCTTTTAGTCTTTTAAAGACTTGGAGAATCGGTGAGGATCCAGAAGGCTGGAGGAGGGCAAATGTTTTTCCTATTTTCACAAAAGGGTAAAATCAGGATCCAGAGAACTTGGGTGACTTTCACTATCCAAAAGTGACACTGGGTGGCTTGCAACACCATAAAAGCATAAATATAAAAACATTAACATTAACAACAATTAAACAAAAGTTAAAAATAAATAGCATGGACAGCAGAGGAGGTGAGTTTTTGCATCTCACTCAACCAACCACCTCCAGGACAGTGTGCCCCACTGAGGCCCCAAATGGGCAGAGTCATGTTTTAAGGCCCTTCACGAAGTCCAGAAGACTGGAGGTGGATCTCTCCTCTGGTAACAAGATGTTCCAGAAAGTGGGGACCAGAACAGGAAGGGGTCATTTTCTAGACCCTGCTAATCAAAATTCCTTGACCAATAGGTCCACAGAGGGCCTCTTCTGCCAAAGTGAATAGGGTGAGCCAATTCCTTTGGAGCAAGATGATTTCTCAGATAACCAGGTTCCATACCATGAAGAGCTTTAAAGGTGATAACCAACATTTTGAATTGGATCTATTACTTTAATAATAGTTAAATTATAACAATAAGTAGTCTTAGTTTAGTTAAAATAATTTAATTACATTTACAAGGAGAAACGTAAAGTCATGGGTCTAGGTAACAAAAACATGTACAGGAGTGAGTAAAACTGGCTCAAAAGCAGCACATGTGAAAAATACTTGAGTGTACTAATGGATCTCAATGTGTTCAAACAGTGTTATGCAGTTGCAAAGAACGTAATGATATCTTACAAAATATTAAGTGAAGCATTGAGTTCAAACTGTGGGAAATAATTATTTCATTCTACTCTGTCTTAGTTAGCTCTCACCTGGAATATTTAATTCAGTCCTGTACTTCCCAATTCTTTTTTTTTTTTTAACTGGAGCAAGTCTGGAAAATATCTACGAGGATGAAGAAATCACTGGAAACCATGTCCTAGAGGGATGGTTAAAAGACTTAGACGTATTTAGCCTGTAGAAGATAAATTTGAGAAGGGATGTGATGCTGTCTTCAAATATCTGAAGGGTGGTCATATTGCAGAGGACTCAGACTTATTCTCACTTGCTTCAGAGGGTAAAACTAGAACTAATGGGATGAAATTTTAAGGATGTAGATACACTTTAGTCATTAGAAAGAACTTCTTGACAGTAACAGCTTGTTGATCGGTGGATTAGGCTTTTGCAAGGAGTGATTTCCTCTCCTTCACTGGAGATTTTTGAACAGAGGTTGGATAAATTATTTATCATGAATTAATTCTGCAGTGTTCAGGAGTTTGGACTTGATATGCTCTTAAGCCCATGTCACACTGGCCAACGGATGCAAAAAGGATACAGCGGACGAGCAAAATGTTCCATCCGTTGTTATCCGCTCTTAAAAGGGGCAAAAATTTGCATAACCGGAGCGGATAACACGGACACGGGGAGGAAGCAGGGTGGATGCAAAGCGGATGCGGAATGGAAGCCCAGCAGATGGAAGCGGATGAGAGTGGATGGGAGTGGGTGGCACATCCGCAGGGCTTCCGGGGGGCCTCAGCGAAGCGGACGCGGAACGGAAAGAGTGGAAGCAGAGCGGAAGCCTAGCGGATGCACAGCGGAAGCCTAATGGATGCCTGGCGTTAATTGCGCATACGGGGAGGATGCATTGCATCAGCCCCGCGAATATAACGGAAGCAGCTCGGAAGCAGGACGCCATTCAGAGGAAAGACCTGCTGCCGGACACATCAACTGCCTTGCCTGCCCTGCCTGCATGTCTGCCTGCCAGCCTTGCTGCCAGCCTTGCAACCAGCCTCCCTGCCAGCCTGCCTGCAAGCCTTGCTGCCAGCCGGTCTGCTTGCCAGCCTTGCTGCCTGCCTTCCTGCCAGCCTTGGTTCATGTCTGCCTGCCAGCCTTCCTGCCAGCCTTGGTTCATGTCTGCCTGCCAGCCTTCCTGCCAGCCTTGGTGCCAGCCTCCCTGCTAGCCTTCCTGCCTGCCTTGGTTCATGTCTGCCTGCCAGCCTTGGTGCATGCCTGCCTGCCAGCCTTGGTGCCAGCCTCCCTGCCAGCCTTCCTGCCAGCCTCTCTACCAGCCAGCAATCCCACAACCATGCGGAAGCACAGCAAGCCTCAGCCATCTGCTGGCAGCCCTGGCAAGAGGGACAGGGCTACCATCCCGCCCCCTGTCCCTTACTCTGGTTATGCTGGGGCTTCTGCAGCACGGGCTCACTCTTCTGGGGCTGGGGCTTCTGCTGCTTCTGCTTCTGGAGGAGCCGATGACAAGCACTCCAGCACCAGCCACCTCCACAGCACCTGGACCCTTCACCCATGAGACTGAGTGATCAAGAGGAGTGCCAGAGACTCATTTTTGTTTTATAGCTTCTTGTTAATAAAGTCTATTTTTGATTCATATACTTGCTTCGTTTCTTTTTTTTTTAATAAAGTCTTGCTGGAAACTGTTAGAAATGGTTTAAGCCTTTGCATGCTTGTGGGATGGGTAAGGATAGCTTTGGGATGGGTTAGAATACCTGTGGGATGGCTAATAGCTGTGGGATGGGTTAGGATAGCTGTGGGATAGATAAATCTCCAGTGCAAGCATAGTGGGACTGTATGGTCCACCCTCCCAGGTGCCACACCTATGGCCCTTTATTATCAATAATAATGTAATAATTATCCACACATGTCAACATAAACACAACTCTTTATTAAACGCCCTGTTCATTGTAGGCCAACCAAACATACATGGCCCAATCTCATCTGTGTGATGAGACAGGCTGAAAGAAGCATCCATTAAGCATCTACCATCCTGTCTTGCCACTCCACTGCTCCAGCTGGGGAGTTGCACCATTATCTCAGGAGGTTGCGCTGCTTCTTTGCTTCATTTGAGGCTCTGTTGGGGCCTTGCACAACCTCAGTTTTGATCAGATTTCACCCTTGCCTCCATTCCCCAGGCTCCATGTCCCCATTGGCTTGTTGGAGGTCCACGAGCCTGTTTTGCAAGACTGGGTAGCGGGTGCACATGAGATTGTGCAGGATGCAGCAAGCTTCCATGATCCTCCTCACGGTCTCTGGGCAATGCTGCGTGGTGGTGAGAAGTACCTGGGACCTGTTGGCCAGGATGCCAAAGGCGTTCTCCACCACCCGCCTTGCCCTGGACAGCCTGTAGTTGAAGATCCTCTCTTCACGGGTGAGGAGTCTGGAGGTTCTGGATCTGGGAAGCCCACGATGAGGTTGCGTTCCAGCCTACCCTTGAGGTCACTTGCGTTGTATACCTGGGCATCTGAAGCTGATCCGTTGTCTGAAGCATCGATGTACATGAACTTGTAGTCAGCATCGACCATGGCGAAGAGGATGATGCTGAAGAAGCCCTTGGAGTTGAAATAAGTGGGACCCCGACTTGGCTGCAGATTTGCAGGCCACGTGCTTGCCATCTATGGCTCCAACGGTGTGTGGTAAGTTCCACTTCTGATACCACTGCTCTGCAACTTTCTTCCATCCTTCTTCAGTGGAGGGGTACTGGAGGAGCTCCTCCTTGTGTTCTTCGATGATGGCCTGCACCACTTCTCTGACCACAATGCTGATGGTGTTGGATGGCACCCTCCAGCTGTTCTGCATGCTCCTGTAGGAGGTCCCTGAGGCCAGGTGGCGCAGAGTGAGTGCCACCTTGAGCCCAGGTTCCAGGCTGGGCCGGAAGCTGGTGTTTGCCTTGGTCAACCTGGGTGTCAGGCGCTGCACAACTTTGTCAAACATGGCTGGCAGCATCCTCATGAAGTTCTGGAACGCCCGAGTGTCTTCGCTCCTGAGCTCCACCATCAGCTTGTTGTACAGTCCGTCCTCCGCTCTACTGGCGAACCATCTTCGGATCCAGACTCTTTTTGGGTGGCTCCTTTTCTTCTTGCAGTAGTGTTCACAGAGCCTGCAGATGGCTTCGCACTGTTGCAGAACAATGGTGGCTGCCGAAAGGATTTTGTTACAATCCACAGTGGACATGACTGGATGCTGTGGAAGAGGAAGAGCCAGATGAAGGCTGCAGAGGTCTGCACCGCTGGGCTGCTGTTCTGAAAGTGCGATGCAGGCGAGTTGCTCCCCCTTTTTATAGGCAGTATAGGTTTTCCGCTAGGCATCCTCTAGGCATCCTCTAGACATCCTTAATATCCGAGATAGGTCCCCTCTGTGAACGTTTTTTCCATTTTAAATGCTTTGTTTCCGTGCTGCATCTGCTAGGCATCCGTTCTGCATCCGTTCTCCATCCGTTCCGCTTCCTCCCTGCGTCCGTTTACCGCTGGAGCGGATGGAGTTGCACGGATGCGTAGCGGATGCCTAGCGGATATAGCAGATGCGTAACGGATGCCTAACGGATGCGTAGCGGATGCAGAACGGACGAACTGGATACATTTTCCACGCAAAAGTTTTAGGCAGCCCAAAACTTTTGGAGCGGATGAAACATCCATAATCGGATGCTGAACAGATAGAGAGGAAGCAAAACGGAGGCAGTGAGTACAGAACGGATACATCGCGTTAACCAACGGATGGCAAGGTTTTTTGTCCGTTTTACATCCTCTTTGCATCCGTTGGTTCAGTGTGACATGGGCTTAAGGTCACTTCTCACTTTATGATTCTATGTTACATATAAAAATGTTACTATAGAAATAAAGCTTCTTATTAAATCATATTATGGGGTAACCACATTTAACAATAGCCAATAAATTGTATGGGGTTTTCTTTGGGGGAGGCAAATAAGCCGGTAATTTTATAATTAATTTAAATCCACTTGGTGGTCATTAAGGCATTTCACATTTTTTGGGTGTAGAAATTAAAACTGAATTCAGTTTATCACCAGATGTGTTGAAGAATTTATTTAACATAAACACTTATTGGTATATGCTACTGATGATTTGACATTTTGCATGTGTTCCAATTGTTGAGATCTCAAAGGTATGGAAGTATTTATAAGCCCCATTCTTCCTGGCATTTTGTATGACTGTTAAGCCCTTCCTATTCCATCAGGACTTTTGATCCTGATTGATATGGGAGACCTTTGTATTACTGCTCATGTTGTTGATTTTAATTTTGTCTTGAATATACATTGCCTAGAATCATGAGTGGTTGAAGTGATTCATAGTTATTCTAAATAAGTTAATGAATAATACCTTTTGGAATAATGAGCTCCAATATTATATTCTTGTACATCAGCAAAAGATTTAGCATTTTTAATATTAAAAAACAAGTTGTTTATGTAGATTGGAAATCTACAAGGATGTTTAATAAGGATCATAGTAAAAAGTTTAAAAATAAAGGATTGATTGTAATCTGGAGCTGCAATTCACAAGTTGCAACATTAAGTCACACAGTCTGGGTATATCCTATTACTGACACAAAATGGGCTTAAATCCACAGAACTGTTAATGCTATGTGACATTCATAGAGTCGAAGAGTGTTCCATCCAGAAAAACGCGAGGTAGACCGGGTTCCAACAGTAAAAGTCTTTTTTTAAACAATTATTGTTAAACGGAACAATTTGGCTCTAGCCGCGGCAGCCTTTATATCCGGCTTGCCTTCTGGCTTGTAGCCAATGACGGTTACTTGATTTTCCCGTCTTTTGGTGGCTCTTTTGGATTGGTTCCTAGTGAACCAATCCCTATGCCGGCTTTTCTAGCCAATCACATTCGAGGATTTGGAGTAAACTATTTTATACAGAAAACCCCTCCCCCCTTGGTTTAGTCCTACGTGGTGACATAGTCGCGCAGGTAGGTGGGGCTTCTTCTGATTCTATTGGACTTGCACGGTTCATTTTTGTTGGAGACTTCAACCGGTTCAGATGGGGTTGCTGTCTCTCCGGCTCTTTTCCATGGAACCGCCTGGAAGGGTGAGTCAGCCATTTTGCTACCGCTTGAGTTTCTCAGGCCGGTGGTTTTGCCGTTCCCTCCTGGCTTCTCCGGGCAGGTCGAGCTGGCTTGGCTGGCCCCTTCGTCTGGATTTTCTTCACAAGTCTCATCTAACCGTAAGTTTCCTTTTTGCTCTTTTTGATTGGTTAGATGTTCTGGTTTTTTTTAAAAAAGTTCTTTATTATTTTCTTGTATTTCCCCCCCTTCTTTGGTTTTGTTTTCCTCGATTTTTATTATTTGTGGTTGTGAGTTTGTATTTCTTTCAATGTTTCGGGAACAAAGCTGGTCTATGTGCCACTTCCATTGCCTGCCATCGTCTACGGTTAGTTGGTAGGACCAGGGGCCTATGAGCTGTGTGATTGTGGCTGGAAGCCATAGGGGGTCCCCAGTGAAATTTTTTGCATAGACTAGGTCACCGATTTCAAATGTTCGGAAACGGCTGGAGGAGTTGGGGGGTCTTTCCAAAGTATAATTTGGGTGCAACCTGTCTAATTGCCACCTAGGTTTTCTTCCCATAAATAATTCCGCTGGGCTTTTGTTGGTTACAGTGCTGGGTGTGATATGTTGTAGGGTGAGTAGACGGTTAATTTTATCCTGGACATCCCCAAGGTCCATTTTCTCTAAACACTCTTTAGTGAACCTAACCATTCTCTCCGCCCTACCATTTGCTGCCGGGTGGGCCGGCACGGTCAGTGCATGGCGTATACCTAGGGAGGCTAGGTATTTTTCAAATTGGATGGCGGTTAATTGTGGCCCATTGTCGGATACTAGAACGTCTGGCAATCCATGGGTTGCGAAGAGTTTGTTAAATTGTTTAATGACTGCCTCGGTTGTTGTAGATGACATTACTACAACTTCCAGCCAATTTGAGTATGTATCTACGACAATTAAAAAGGTATGCCCCCTAGTAGGACCCGTGAAATCAATGTGGATCCGAGACCAGGGGCCTCGTGGGGTCTCCCAGTCCCTTATGGGTGCTTGTGGTGGGGAAGGCCTGTTTTTCTGACATTTAGTACAAGTAGCAACCCAGTATTCGATGTCTTTATCTAGACCAGGCCACCAGACATAGCTTCTAGCAAGGCTTTTCATTTTTACAATACCAGGGTGGCCTTCGTGAAGCATACCCAACACTCTAGTCTGTAGTTTAGGAGGGATTACTACCTGATCACCCCACAATAAACAACCTTTTTGAATTGAGAGTTCGGTTTGTCTGGTCCAGAAAGGTTTAAAGTTTTCAGTTTTTTGGTTTTCCGGCCAGCCTTTACCTACCCAGTTTCATATGCAGGCAGTCACTGGGTCCTTTGCGGTGGCTCTGGCGACATCATTTGCAGATATTGGTAGTTCAGGGCATGTTTCTATTTGCAGGGTGGTCATTGTTGGCGCCGGGTCTTCCTCCGTCATTGGCAGCGGTGCTCTGCTTAATGCGTCTGAATGGGAGATTTGCTTCCCGGGTCGATGTGTCAATGTGTAAGAGTACGCTGCTAGGAATTCTGACCATCTAGTCATCCGCGGGGATAAAATGTTCGGTGTAGGCTTGTTTCCCGCCAGAATTCCTAGTAACTGTTTATGGTCCGTTACAATCAAAAATGTTCTTCCATAAAGATATTCGTGAAAACGTTTCACTCCGGCGACGATTGTCAGGGCTTCTCTGTCTAGTTGACTATGGTTACGTTCTGTTTTAGACAGAGTCTTTGAGTAATAAGCGATTGGTGGCTCAGGATGGCACCGACTCCAAACGGTGAGGCGTCACAGGTTACCATCAATGGAAGTGTGTTACTAAACTGGATAAGAACGGTGTTTGATGTTAATAAATTTTTTATTTTCTGGAATGCCTTTTGCTCTCTATGACCCCAAGTCCAATTAGTTTTCTTATCCAGCAAACGGTGTAATGGTTCCGCTATTGTTGCTTTGTGGGGGAGGAATACGTTATAGAAATTTATTAAACCCAAAAATGCCTGCAATTCCATTTTGTTTTTTGGCTGTGGTGCATCTTTAATGGCTTTGACTTTTTTTTCAGTAGGGTGTATACCCTCTCCATCAATTAAGTAGCCCAGAAATTCGACGCAATCGGTCATTAAGCAGCATTTTTCTTTTTTAACTTTCAGACCGGATTCTCTAAATTTTGTTAGTACATCTCTTAGTCTTTTTTCTAGTTGGGTCATATCTTTAGCAGAAATCAGGACATCGTCAAAATATGGTATGACCCCTTTTATTCCATTTAACAGGCGTTCCATGAGTCTTTGGAAAACGCCTGGGGCAACGCTTACTCCAAATTAAAGTCTGTTACACTTGAATGCTCCTTTGTGAGTCACTATTGTCTGTGCCTCGGCCGTTAAGGGGTCTACTGGAAGCTGTTGGTAAGCTTGTGCTAGATCTAGTTTAGCAAAAAATTTTCCTCCCCCGAGTGAGTGTAGCAAATGTTGTATGACTGGCACCGGGTATGCGCTTTGTTGCAGCGCGTGGTTCAGGGTAGCCTTGTAGTCTCCGCAGATGCGTACCGACCCATCAGGTTTAACCGGTGTTACTATTGGCATCTCCCATTTAGCATGGTCAATAGGTTCCAAAACCCCTTGGTCAATTAATTTGTTTAATTGTTCCTCTATTTTTGCTTTTAATGCAAAGGGAACTCGTCTGGCTTTTAATCTTCTAGGGGCCACCTGGGGGTCTAAGCTAAAGGAAATTGGGGTCCCCCGATACCTGCCTAGGGTGCCATCGAAAACATCCTGGAACTCATGGATCAGGTTTTCTTCCCAGTCAGTTTCGGCCACTCGGTCCACTCCGGTCATTCCGATGCCCAATGGTGCGAACCATTCGATGCCCAGGAGGCTGGGTCGGTCTCGGTCGACTATTGTCAGAGGCAGGACTTCGACATGCTGCTTGTAAGCGACTCGGAAATGTCCTAGACCTACCACAGGGATTCGAGTCCCCTGGTCGTCCTTCAGAGTTAATTTTTGTTTCTGGAGTTCTTTTAGTTTGATATTTGGGACCAGTTGTCTGATTGTGTCTCATGACACCATTGACAGGAAAGACCCTGAATCGACTTCTATCTCACAGGGGCTGCCTTCAATTTTTACGATTATTTTTTTCCGCTTTCGTCTGAGCGCTTCCGATAGTGATAGTTTGATGGGTCTTTTCTCGGTTACTGGCTCGTTTGTTGAGCTCCCACCTTCTCTCAGCTTGTTTTGATTCAGCTTGTGGGGGAGAGTTACTTCGTCTGTTAGGGCTGTTATTTTTTCGATTCCTACAGACTTTCTCGGTGTGTCCCCTTTTCTTGCAAGCTCGGCAGATGGCATCAAGGAATCTGCAATCGGCTTGAGGGTGGTTTCCTTCACAACCGGCGCATTCCCACCAGTTTCTTTTTTTGTGCTCTTTTTTGTTGGTGTACAGGTGGTGGACCTCATCATCATCCTCTCTGGATTCTGATGTCTCGGCAAAATCTTCATGGTGTGTCATGGCGGGAAATTGCTTCTTTCCTAGATTAGGCTCGTTTTGTCACTATTCGCATTCATTTGTTTCATGGTGGCCGCTGACTTTTTCGTGGCTTCTGCGATTGCTTCAGCCATGGTTATGTTGGGTTTATTTAGCAATTTGCTTTGTAAATTAGAGTCTTTTAAACCCAATACCACTTGATCTCGCATGGCTTCATCTAAGTTCAGGAACTCGCATGCTCCCCCC
>BLBF01000018.1:24134321-24196594 GCA_015471245.1 Laticauda colubrina
ATTCACTGGAGTTTGGGCCAGGTCATTTGTTTTACGTCTCTGGGCTTTGCCAATGCTTTGGCCATCTTAAACACAGTTGGTCCGCAATGCATTAAGAAGACAGCCCTCTTACGCTGGTCTGAGATCTCTTCCATCTCGTTACTTTCTGAGTACATTTGGAAATGGTCTACGTAGGATTCCCAATCCTCTTCATTGGGATTGAAGGGTGCGGGCGGTGCATTATTTCCGGCCATCGTTTCAAACCTGGATTTCAATTTGCCGCATGCACAGTCTCACATTTTAGGACGATCCCACCTTCGTCGCCAGTGTTCCGTCCGGAAAAACACGAGGTAGATCGGGTTCCAGCAGTAAAAGTCTTTATTTAAACAATTATTGTTAAACGGAACAGTTTGGCTCTAGCCGCGGCAGCCTTTATATACGGCTTGCCTGCCGGATTATAGCCAATGACGGTTACTTGATTTTGCTGCCTTTTGGCGGCTCTTTTAGATTGGTTCCTAGTGAACCAATCCCTATGCCGGCTTTTCTAGCCAATCACATTCGAGGATTTGGAGTAAACTATTTTATACAGAACAAAGAGGAATTATTTAGACCACTAAATCTAACCTCCTGTCCAGTACAGGAATCAGAATCAAAGCTTACTCCTAGCTGCCACCTGATCATCACTTATAAAAGGGAGGTCGTCTGGTTCTATTGTTAAACTGCTCTTACTGAATTTTTCTCCCCTAACATTTAATTTCAATCTATTTTCCATCTTTATTTTATATCATACACCGTGGAATGATGGAGAGCAGCTCTTGACTTTATTATATTTGAAGAGTGCTTATTTGAAGAATGTTATCACACTTTCGGACCATCCTCTTTTCTGAAAGCTACTTTGCCCTGCTCTTTCAAATTCTTTTCATAGGTCATCATTTTTAATCCTCTGATCACCCTCACTGCAAAATTCCCATTTGTCTGTGTTCTTAGAATGTGGTATTCAGAAATTGGACATGATACTCAGGATGGGATCTGTTCCATCCGGAAAGAAGCGCATGAGACCAGGTTCCAAACAACAACTATTTATTTAACACGCAAGGCAAAAGTATATGGAGCAATAGCCCAAGCCACGGCAGCCCTTTTTATAGCGGCTTGCCTGCGACTTGTGGCCAATGACACTCTTTTGACTTTTCCTGCCATTTGGCAGGCTTCCCGGATTGGTTCTTGAATAACCAATCCGCAAGTGGTCTTTTCTGCCAATCAAAAAGAGGAACTTGGAACCTACCAAGTTCCATACAGAACAGGATCTGTCTCAATTCACAATAAGATGAATGATTAATTTTTGTGATGTAGAAATGGTTGAGACAGCCTCAAATTGCATTTGTCTTCTGTGCAGTCACAATACATTGTGTTGATTCATTGTCCAGTTTGTAATCAACTATGATTACAAGTTCTGTTTCACACGTTTTGTCACCAAGCTACGTATCCTCCACCTGTGCATCTCATTTGTTTTTTAAATGACTTTTTCCTCTAATAAATTTTATTCTGAGTTTTTCATTTACCAAACTCTCAAGAAGTTTTTGAATTTCATTTCTATTTTTCTATTCCACTCAAGAAATAAGGAATTGCTATTGAGTCTTCCCTGAGATAATTTTCAAGATACTTCCATTTGCTTGTAATGCCATTCACTTATTACTAACTTATTAAAATGCCATCGGGTACTTTCTCAAATACTTACCTGAAATAAAAATATGTTATTAATATTATGTTCATAAAATGTGCTAAAGAAGTTAACCAATAAAAAAGTTGCCAAAATCCATATTTAACAAAATAATGCTGACCACTAGTAGCTGCTGTTTTGTCTTCAAGGTGCTTATAAAATAATCCATTCATGATCTCTTATAGAATCTTTCTGGATATTGTTGTTAGACAATATCTCCATTTCCCCCCAACACCATTTTTGCAGATTGGTACAATATTTACATTCCTCCAAATATCTAGCACTACATCATCTATCCAGAATTTTCATGGATAAGATATTAAGATTCAGCCTGACCATTACTAATTTATTTCAGTGTTCTGCATGCAAATCATCTGGCCTTGAAGATTTAAACCAATTCAAAATATATGGATATTCCTGATTATGTTTATATTCCTCCTGAACATCAATCCTGTCCATTTCATTAGTTCTTCACAACTGCATGCTGAAAAAAAAAATTACTGCCTACCTCCCTTCCATCGAGGCCCTGTATACTGCACGAGTCAAAGAGGACTGTGAAAATATTTACAGACCTCTCACATCCTGGACATAAACTGTTTCAACTCCTTCCCTCAAAATGACACTATAGAGCATTGCACACCAGAACAACTAGACAAAAGAACAGTTTTTTCCAAAATGCTATCATTCTGCTAAACAAAAAATTCCCTCAATACTGTCCAACTATTTACAAAGACTGCACTACTATTACTATTAACCTTTTCATCACTCCTTATCACCCATCCCCTCTCACTTGTGACTGTATGACTGTAACTTTGTCACTTGTATCCTTATGATCTATACTGATTGTTTCCTAGTATGAATTTGATTGTTTATTGTATCCTATGACTATTATTAAGTGTTGTACTTTATGATTCTTGACTCTTGACAAATGTATCTTTTCTTTTATGTATACTGAGAGCATTTGTGTATACTGTGTAAACATTTATGTATACTGAGATCAAGACAAATTCCTTGTGTGTCAAATCACACTTAGTCAATAAAGAATTCTATTATCTATTATTAAGAATACACCCTTTACTGAAAAGGTACTAGATCAACGATTCACAATATTTTTTTTGGGGGGGGGGGAATATGTTTACAACATTTTTAGATTTCTTTTTTCTTTAATTTTAATTATGTCTTATTATTAATAAAATTGCATATATATGTATGTATGTGTCTGTATGTGTGTGTAGACTTTGACATCATAAAATAATGTTAAAATATTTCTTATATTCTCTGCAACTGTTATGGATTCAGGGTAGATGTGGGTTTCTTGGACATGCAGAAAGCAACATGGCTGACATCACATTAATTGACATCAACATAACTTGGGACATTTAAGGACACACAGGATATCTTTACAGAGTGACATGCTCACAAAGCAGAGATTAAATAGTCATTCCTTTCCCCACTCATCATAGGCAGACAGTTCATAAATTACATTTGATCAGATACCAGTGAATACATTCAGATCTCTATAATAGCACAAACATTGTGATATAACTGGGAAATGTTCATAGGACAGTTTCTGGGTTGACTATTCTACTGCCTTACATTAAAATTGTATATTATATATTATATAAAATTATATATTCCATTGTAACATTTTAACCACTAAATCTGAGATTTAAACTTTTCTGACTCTGTGGAAGTACAAGATCTAGTAACTCAAACATACCCTTGTCTGCACACTACTTTTGTTATTAAGGGAAAACAAAACAAAATTATCTTTGTTTTGTTTTTTATCTCAAAATTTACTGCATAGTCAGTAAAGATAGATGGGCTGCATCAAAGAGAATAAAATTCCTCATTTATACTCACACTGTACGTTGAGTTGCACCAGGGCTTCTCGAGGTCTAATGTTGAAGCCATTGTATCTAGCTGTCTGGCATTTGTAAATCCCACTCATTTTTTGAGTCACCTTCTCAAAATGCAGCTTCCCATCGTTTGTCTCCACTGTCATGGTCCCTGATGGCATAGGAGCCTCTTTATCAACTCGAGACCAGATGATAGGAGGTTTGGGTTTCCCTCGGACTTCACACTGTAACTCTGCTCTTGAATCTTCACGGACAGTAATGATGGATTGACCTTTGGGGACCATGATGGTTGGAGGTACTATTGGGAAAAAGATGACAAGAAAGAACAACTACTCAATAGCAGTGTTTAAGAATTAGCTCACTGGAGTGGTATGTGTATGTAAAAGATTATATCCAATGAGGGTATGTCAATGGCTACTTCAGCACAAACAATAGTGTCAAGATCAAAAGAAATCATAGTCCACTTAGAACATAATCTCTATCTTCAAACATGGTGATCCCAGCCTGGTTGAAAACTACAGACCAATCTCTCCGTGCTGCATCATGTGCAAAGCCATGGAATCAATCATGAAGCAATCCATTACCTTCCACTTAAGAATCAAACAACCTGCTCTGCAAAAAACAAGTTGGTTTCAGGAAAAAATTATCCTGCAATCTGCAACTCCTACACTGTAAAAACATATGGACTACTCTACATGACCAGGGTAAAGCAATAGATGCAATTTACACAGACTTCTGCAAAGCCTTTGATTCAGTCTGACAAACTACTGTTGAAACTAAACTCTTATGGCATTTCTGGATCCCTTCAAAAGTGGATTACTGCATTCCTGTCAAACAGGCAACAAATAGTAAAAATAGGGAGTGCTATATCAAACCCTGTTCCAGTTAACAGCGGTGTCCCCCAAAGCAATGTTCTAGGAACCACACTCTTTATAATCTACATAAATGACCTTTGCAATCACCTTATAACCAACTGCATCCTCTTCACTGATGATGTAAAACTATTCAACAACACCGACAATGCTACCATCCTTTAAAGTGACCTTGATTATGTTTCTGAATGGTCAAACAATTGGCAACTCCAAATCTTGATGAACAAATGCTCTGTCCTACACAATGGTAAAAAAAAATCAGTGCAGCAAATACAAGCTAGGTGGATATGACATCGTTGATGACCCTCACTCTGTCAAGGACCTCATTCACCACCTTCACTCTATCAAGGACCTTGGAGTACTCATATCAAAAGACCTAAGTGCCAGACCTCACTGCAACAGAATTGCTAAAAAGGCATTATGAGTTGTAAATCTAATCTTACAAAGGCTTCTCCTCTGGTAATACTGAATTGCTAACTAGGTCATACAAAATCTTTGCTAGACCAATACTTGAATACAGCTTATTTGTCTGGAATCCACACTGTATATAGGGCATTAATACAATTGAGCCAGTCCAGAAGTATTACATGAGAAGAGCACTATACTCGCAACAGAATATCCTAAACCACTAGGCTTGAAATTTTGGGCTTGGACAACTACGCTGCCTATGGTTGGAGTTAAGCATAGTGAACAAAATTATCTGCTACAATGTCCTTCCAGTCAATGCCTACTTCAGATTCAGCCACAACAATACAAGAGCACACAACAGATACAAACTCAATGTAAACTGCTCCAAACTTGATTGCAGAAAGTACGACTTCAGCAACAGAGAGGTCAATGCCTGGAATGCACTACTTGACTCTGTTGTTACATCCTCAAACCCCCACTCCTTTACCTTTAAACTATCTACTACTGACCTCACCCCATTCCTAAGAGGCCTGTAAGGAGAGTGCATTAGCGCACAATCGTGCCTACAGTCCCTGTCCTATTGTCTACATTTATTCGTACCTATTTTCTGTATTCATTCTCATGTTTATTCTTATACTTAATATCTTTTAAGCGATTGACAAATCAAATCAAATTAATTAATTAATAAAATAAATAAATAACTAGAACACTATGTTCTACTTTGGATATTATATTTTAGGAAGACATAAAAAATGGAGAAGTTCCAAGGAAGAACTAAAATGATAAGAGACATGGAAAAAAAAACTTATTGTTATTTATCGATTAGTAAGGCAGATGTTTAGACTGGATTTGGCATTTTTATCTATCTACTGTCCTTCTGATGGACCTGGGATAGACAGGTGTTGTTTAATGAAGTTAAAGCTGCCTTTTGCAATTGATGAATGGTGATTTTGTTAATGCTGATGATGTTCACATTGTACTGCAGATGTTTTGGGATTGCATCCAATACACTATTATTATTGATACTATATTTGTTTTTTGTTTTTTTTTGCCGCAGGCATTCTATTTTTGTCTATGGGTCTTTGTATTTTGTTATTTTCTCTGTTCTTTCTTGTCTCTTCTGCTGTCTCCAAGCACTACAACTTCTACTTCTACTTTATTCCAACTTTATGGTTTTTCTTATCAACAATTTTATGTCTGGGATGTTATGTGGCAGGGACATGCCTCTTTGAATTCTAAAATCCCAAAGCACTTTAGCTTCTTCATTTTCTAATACTTTGTCTATTTTGTGGTTTCACCAGTTTTTGCTTGCTGTTGATGCATGGTATCATCTTGAAGATATTCCAGTGCCCTTTTGTCATGCCATTGTTTGTAGTCAGTCTATACCAGGGGTATCAAACTTGATCCCATCATGGGCTGCATAAGGTGTTTGTTTGCCCTTGGGGGGCCAGGGTGGGAATGGCCTGGTCATTGTGGCTGATTGGGTGAGTGTGGCTGGTTCCAGGGAAGCATGGCCCTGTCCCTCACTGTCTCTGGGACAACTTCACAGGCCAACTTTGCGGCCTATCACAGGCTGAATCTGGCGTGTGGGCCACATATTCGACACATCTGGTCTGTACAATCTTCTTGAGGCACTTCTTTGCAGAGTTGGCATTTGCTGTCTCTTTCTGTCTTCTTAATTCTGGTTTTGTATGTATTTGTTCTTGAGGCTTCATCTTGTGCAGCCAGAATTGTCTTTTTCTTTAATTTGCTTCTTAGCCATTGACAGGTCTCATTATCTGCTTTGCCTGCTAGATTTTTTTAATGTATTGGCAACATAATGCTTTGCCTTGTCATGCCATTTCTCTTTTCTATTCTTCATTTTGTTTATTATTGTAGTGTTATATAGCAATTATATAACAATTATATATAATGTTATATTATTCTATTAACATTATACTATTAAAATACATTATAATAAATTATTATTTTAAATGTATTGGCCTCCAAATCCAGTGTATTTCAGTGGCTGAGGAACTCCTCTGGATGGAGGTTTTAGTCTGGAGAAGGGAAAAGATTGTGAAGACATGAAAGCTGAGCTTGATGACCCCTGCATTTCTATGATAAAAAATGCTCTAAAATTTTGTTACCTTATGAAGCAGTCTAAAACTCCTTCCAAATGTCTTGCATACAAAGAATGAATTTGTTCCATCATCTTTCTGATAATTCCATAGAAATTACTGCTTCTAAATCTTACTTTCCTCAGTTCCTCCAACTTTCAGAACTTGCTCTTCCTAATCTTCACCATCTTCTCTGCCCTCTTTTTAAGATTATAATTAGGGGATATAGATTCTTCAGGGTTGCCTACTTCTATGTGTTGATCTCCAAATATATTTGAACTACAACTTTTTTATTCACTAGAAAAATTCTGGGAATTGTACACTCAATAAAACTTTAGGACAACTGTCGGTAAAGATTATTGTAGGAACTATCTGTACTAAAATATGGAAACTGATATGATTGTCCTTGATTCTTTGTGAAGTCCTCTTTCTCTCTTCAAATATTTTTATACATTTACATTTTGAAGGGTTTTAAAAATGGAATGGAAAAGTTCCAAATTTATTTTTACCTGCATGACCAAGTAATGTCTGTGTGTAACCCATAAATGTAAGAGGGCCAAGAGGGAGTGTGATGATTTTAATCATACAAAAATATACCACGTAGTTAGCTTAAAGGCATATTTATGTAAGTCGAGCATCCAGTATCTCCATCAGCTATATCACTAGGCAATAAGAAGGTGAATTTTCAATTTGCAGGTCTTCTGTGTGCTATGGAATCTCATCAAATCCTCTCTTATATGGTGTGAAGATTGAACTGTACCCGCATGGCTCGGTACTGCCAGCATATGCTCACCTGGCAGGAGACAATTTTCTTTATGGGAAAAATGTGTAAATTGCATTTGAAAAGTTTTTAATTAAAGGCGGCTTTCTAGAACCCTTGATGACCTGCTTGCTAAATCTTATGAGGGGAAGAAGATTCAGAAAACCAAGGAATAAATACAAACTAGGGGAACGATCCACACTTCAATACAAACATAGTAAAGCCTTTTTCAAAACCCATGATTTTTTTTTACAACTGTGGAAACTTTATATGGATTCTTTACTGACAAAAAAAAATAGAGAGAAGAATGAATTGGTGATCTTGGGATCTGGTGATTAAAAAAGAGCTTATGGAGAAATGTTTAAGATTACTTGATAGAAAGAAGCCCAAAAGGCACAGCTGCCTTTCTTTTTCAATTTCTAGAAAGAAGTGTGAAAGGCACATGCTTTTCTTTTTCAATTTCTTTCTTGTATCCCTAGTTCTTATTTTCTATGTTCTTCATTGGTGTGTGTGTGTGTGTGTATGTGTGTGTGTGTGTGTGTGTGTGTGTGTGTGTGTGTGTGTGTGTGTTTCCATGCTCCACTCAGATTAGTCCTGAATTTTTCTGTGGTAGGAGGCTTGGTAGGAGGATTTTCTTTTGGAAACTTGTTTTAAGTGGTCGGCTAGCATTTCGATTGTTTCTCTGATAGGCATCTGTGACCTTTGTTGCAAACATACTTCAGAAAGCTCTGTTTTCTATCTGCCTCACCTCTGTATCCCTCTGAGAAACAAAGTAGAGGTGATTAGGTGAATCATTAGAAACTAAACCACTATTTGTTTTAGTCAATGAATGTGAAGGTTATTTTCAATGGGACAGCAGTACATACGGATGGCAGGTTTAACTGTAATCCCTCTACAATTTTGCTACAATACACTGTGGATGGTTTTGAGTGAAAATAAACAAAATAAACAAAACTCACTAGCACAAATAAGATATTTTAAAAAAACAACATTACAGTGCATATGTGCATGGAGGAGAGGGCTAGGGTGTCGAGATGGAAAGTTTCAATAATTTTGCCTTGGATTTATCCCTGATGAATATTATTCCCCACTTCCATTATATTTATTTCAAAACCCTGATCTAGTTTCAGTGATGTAGCCATATCAAATTTGACTCTTAGCCAGAACTTCCCAAGGCATTAGTAATACCACTCAAAGAATATCACAAAATTACTCTTTCTCAGAGCCACTTTGCATGGCTAAATGGTTACATTCTGCCTTTTTCCTTCTCCCCAATTTGCTTCTGATCTATTATGCAGATAAGTTTCTGTTGTGCAGGGAACTGTTCCAAGATGAACCCTCACCATCCTTCACTTTAACATGCTATACTCTTATGCCTTTTTGTTTTGAAATGTTTGTTATGCTTTGAAGAAATAGAAATAAAACATTAGATAAAAAAACAACATGTCAATTATGAAATATTAAATATAAATTTAGCCTGACTCAGCCTGACTTTTTCTGTAGTTGTTTATCTGAAAACACAAAATTTGGAATAGAGAGAGAGAAGTTGCATAGCAGTGCAGCCTTCCATCTTAAACCCTCCAAATAATTTGAAAAGGATTTATCCTGTGATTAAAGCTAATCTTCCTATCTGGTAAACAGAGCTAGAATCTTTATGAAGCTCTGGGGACAGATTTTGATTAAAGCATACATTCTTTTTAAACCGTGTTCTATCCTTAATCGGGCTTCTGGATACATTAAAAATTAGATGAAAATTTACCTGTTTCTGAAGAAATGTTCACCTCGACACTAAGGTCAGGGATGGGTGCTCCTTGGAAAGATGCCACACACAAGTATGTACCATAGTCTGTGAAACGGAGATCAATTATCTCTAGGCTGCTTGTCACAGGGGGAAGTTCAGGATCATTCTTGATGACAACTACTCGATCTGAGAATTTGGCCAGCTTCCCATTCTTGTACCAGAAGTAGAAAACTTTTTCTTGTGGGACAGCATCCACATGGCATGAGAGTTTTAGGTCCTGCCCTAGCTGGATGGTTTCACTCTCTTTGATGACATCAGGAGTGATCTGGAAGGTTACGTTCTTCATGGCTGTAGGAAATACAAAGACCAAACTTGTGAATGTATCAGTGCCTGATCTTAAAATGGTCAACATATGTCATATCATGTCATGTTGGGTCATATCACATCATGTTGTATCATGTCATATCCTGATTGACAGGGCATAAAAATCTGAGTAACTATATAACACAAAAAGTAAACTATATAATTCACATTCTTACATTCAACAGAATTTAACATTCAGTTTAATAGCATATCCTCTTCTTAGGCAGAAATTAATTCTGGAAAGTTGTTTTCACTGAATCTATGATGCAGGGGGAACAGAATATCCTTCCCCAGCTTGCTATAATTTCATTCTTGATAGGAGAAGGATATAAGCATTATTTTTGAACATGCCACCTTATGCTTGTATGCAAATATAATGTATTAATTTGACCATCAATAAATGCAATGTGGCAAGTGCAGTCGCTTTGGTAGAAATGACTAAAGAGATCAGGAGAAAAACAGGAAAAGTGATTTGTTTGCATCCATCTCCTATCAGTCCCTCACCTTTCAATGTAACATAGTGTGAAACCGTGTGTGTGTGTGTGTGTGTGTGTACGTACACTTATGTGTTGAAAACAAACCTGAACATTATGAGGACAGATGCAATATAAAATCAAGCTTGGTTAACACTCTTTCTGTCCTGAATACCAGTCTTACATTTATTCCAATCTTTAAAAGGAACAAAGTGATCTGGAAATTCAGGCTCCATCCCCAATTAGATTAATAGAAAGACGTACATCGCACCAATAGGTTCACGGTCTTCTTGGCTGGATTCCCCACATTGTTGATGGCTGTACAGTTGTAATAACCTGAATCTTCGGTTTGAATGCCCCAGATGGTAAGATTGCCCGCGTGAATCAGGCTGTTCAGAGGCATAGGGCCAGGTGAGTGAGACCAGACTACCTGAGGCAAAGGATCTCCGCCTGTTAACGAACAGTATACAGTAACATTATCCCCTGGGTTTACCACTAAAGTCTCATTCACTGATAGCTTTAGAGCTGGCGGAGCTATAAGAAAGAGAGAGAGAGAGAGAAAAAAGAGATTTTTTTAAAAGATATAAAGATTCATTTTTAGGAAATATGAATTAGCATATTTTGAAATATATACAAAACAAAGCCTGATGAACCTAGAAATAAAGAAAAATGCATACTGTGCTTGTAATCCAGTCAGATGGTAATTCTCAAATGTCTCAAATGAGTCCAGTCAGTTTCAGAAATATACTGGAGGCATACAGTGGTGCACTTCAAATATTTTTATCACCAGTTCGGTAGGCATGGCTTGATGGGCATGCTTTGCGCATGCACGCACACACTTTGCATGTACACATGCGACAAATACACACTTTGTGGAGGTGCAGAGGTTTGCTGACTCACCCCTGCAATCCTGCACTCTCCCTGTTGCTTCAGCAGCTGCCATGCCGCAATCTGGTGTGCTGTGCAAAGCAGCTCTGCTTCAAAAGCAGAGGATAAAAGTCAGTATGGGAGCCAGGGCAGGTGTGTGTGCCCAACAGCAGAGTGTTGGAGAAAACTGGTTTGGTCAGCGCTACCAGCCCAGCAGAACCAGGCCGAACCAGTAGAATACCACTACTGGAGGCATACAATGATGCTATGCTCAAAAAGATAAGTTTGTGCTTCGTTGATCAGCTTGCCAAATTATACTGGGAAAGAAGAGAATGTGTCTCTGAATTCCACCTTTTGCCAATGCCCGCTCCTGGCTTTTCAGATATTATTGCACTGTAATTTCTATCAATCCCAACCAATTATTTGATTTCCCCCCAACCCATTGCATAACTGAATTGTTGCTTTATAGGCTTCAGATCTCTCTAAAATTATTGCTGGGATATAAATTAATAATTTATAGTCCGTTTTTCTTAAATGTATGATGTATCACCACTTTTAGAATGTGTTAAAGTTTACAGGCCTATAATCTGGTGCCTTCAGGGCTACAACACCTATCATCCTCCATCAGCAAGGCAATTTACACAGCATCAGGTTAGGAAGACCCATAAAGCTTATACTGCCTTTCTGCAGAAATATGAGGCTTGTTTACACTTGATGCCATTTCCTGCACTTGAGCTATAAAGATGTGCACTTTCAAAATGTGATACAAAAAATGATTAGAAGTTCCCAATCACAAATTCTATCTTCTACAAGTTCCTTCACCTCCTGTGCATAGCAAAATCTTCCTTGAGGATTAATTCTAAGTAGCTTCGTATTATTATATCTTTCCCCCACATCCCGTGCCCTGCCTCCTCCTCCTCCTCCAATTATTGCTCACCTCTAGAGCTTTTTTTTTAACTGCCTTACATATCAAATGCTGGGCTCTAACCTCATTCACAAATCTTTGAGCCTCCCCTATATGTAAGGAGTCATATTATGAATGGGCAGCTCCTCTGCTTCAGAATGCTTAACCTTAACCCTTCTGATTAATTCCTTTTCTTCAACATCCCCAGACACAGATCCAAAAGGCTTTTCTCTGTGTTTTCTGTTTAATCTCTCAAAGGCCCTGTAATGCTCCTTCTCGGGCATCATCAGAGACTTCACACGGAGCTCAGAAATTAACAATCAATGGGACAATGGCAGAAGCATGTTTTAAGTAACAGCTGTAATAACACGAAATAAGACATAGTTACATATTCATAAAGCTTGATTTAATGACATCATTATTTCTGCCATCTCTTCTTTCTGGGCCCTATGTTAATGACTTATACTGGATTTGCACTGAATTTCTAGTTCAGACAAACAAAAAAGCAGGAAGGCTGTTCTCTTCCAGGGGCAAGAAGACATATTTCACAACTATTCTGATTTTTCCCACATCCAGACTGATTGGCTTACATTTGGACACTTTAAAAACTAATATTCCTTGTCTTAATTCCAAAATATATAAGACTGACACCGTAGTCCATGAAACAGAGATGAAGTATAACACTGGCCAATTATATCCAATCTGTTGGGAAAATCAATGTGATGTAATAAGGAAAGTAAAGACCATGGATTACAGGCAGGAAGACTGTGAATTCTAACCCTGTCAGAGACATGAAAGCAACCCTGCCAGAGACATGAAAGGCAACTCTCTCTCTGCCACTGTCTCTCCCTCTCCCTCTCTCCCTCCAGGAAGAAGATACTGGCTGGTCTATTCTGAAAATGTTGCCAAGAAAACTTCACCAGGTGACAGGTGACTCAATGGATCACCACCACCATAGTACAAGTACTCTGATGACTTAAGTTTTGACTTCAAGGAAGGATAGTATGGCTGGATAGCAGCATGAATTGAATCTAATATTCAGGCAAAGAAATTTCAGCTAAAACCCCAAGCCCCAGACAAACTGAGGGGAGATGTGTGGGTGAGTAAATGTTGTGGTTATCCAGCAGCAGGTGCAGATGGCTGAGGAGAGTGAGGACTCAGATGAGGGGCCAGGACCATTACGGAGTGGACTGCTGCCTTTAGAGATTGTGGGAGCTGGTAGCAGTGATGAGGAGGTTCCCGAGAAGCCTGTGCCAAGTGCACGCAGGATTTCTCTCAGGAAAGAGCAGCTGCAGCAGCACAGGCAACTCAGGAGTAAGACTGTAAGGTAATGGCCCCTCCTTCAAGAAGATAAAAGCCAGCTGTGAAATGAACGTTTTTTGCAGGAACCAAAGACGTTTTGAAACTTAGCCTCGTGTACATTACAGTGTCTGAAGTTGGTATTTGAAGACTCTTGTGTTGTGAAATATTTCTTATCTGTTATTCTTGGCAGCCTTGCACAGTTTTGGCAAGGCTCATGCTTATCAAAGTTAATTAATTTGCAGCAGCCTTTTAACAGGGATTCATAAGAATCATTAAAAGGTTTCTGTTCCCTTTAGTTCGTGTTTGTTTTATTGGAAAAGGGTTTGGATCAGAACAGTAAACATGAATTTATGGGCAATGAAACATCTTGACAATGTCTACATTGCAACGAGTGGGAAGTGGATTACCATATAATTTGACCATATGCTCTCCCTGATTTTCCTATCTCACAATAAGCTAAAAGAATGGGAGATGACATTTTGCTAAGCCCCAACTAGGCCTAATCTAGGACTGGGATATGTGATGAAGCTAAGAAGAATCTGAAATCCAAAATATGGTTAGAAGTGAAATATGACTGGGATTTTATTAATGTCTTCCTCACCAATATAAATACTTCATTTGGCGTTCCAATTAAAGGGCTGATGCTATAATCTTTTTTGGGGTTTCAGGAGGACTGTAAGTCTTGAAGAAACTAAAACCCAAATGAAAGCATTTTTATGATAAATAGGCAGAACAATATTTAATCACATGCTCCTGAAGGTACACTATTTTGCATTGTGTAGACATCAGCATTATGTCAATGTTAGAAGACATCACAATACTATTTTGCACAGCTCAGAAAACATCTAGTAGTGTGTATTGTGCTATTATTTCATTTATATTTCCAGTAGAATTTGGACCATGCAAATTTATACATCAAATTGCATCAAATTACACAGACAAGTTTTATTTTTAAAAAAATGTGAATAACTTATCCAAAGATGCTAAGAGTAACTTTTTTCTGAACAATCTGAAGAAGTTGAATTTTCTTTGCCTAAAATGAAAAAAAATGAATTCAGAGGTCTTTATCACCCAGAGGTTATGCTTTGATATTGAAGTAAATGGTAATACACATTTGAAGTTTTTTCCAATTATTATGACTTCCATGTATTAATATTTAAAGTCCAGAAGTATTTGTGATCCAATTACTTAAAGAATCATCTCCTTCAATATAAGCTTACCAGTATCAACTGTTTGAGCTAGGTGGCCTTATAAATCTTGTTAAGAAATAATATATAAATAAAATAAGTAAATTCAAATTTTATTTTTGAAGAATCTTTTCTAGGATTCTCCACGAAATGATGTATGATAGAAGTTTAGTAGAAAGGAGACTTAGTAGTTGTAGCACTCTAAATGTCTACAGATTTTCTCAATCTTCCAGATCATGGTTGTCTTAAAGGTGCTTTTTCTAAAACACCACTGGACTTTCTTGGGATTTTTTTTTCTTTGAAAAAGTTTCACTTGTCATCAAAGAAGCTTCATCAATTCTAACTGACTGGTGGGGAATGGAAGGATTTATGTTCTTTGCAGTCACCTGGTTGTTAGCACCCTGACTGTTGGTCATTAGTTCTCTGAAAATTGTTGAGGTCAATATAGGAGAATATTTGGAGCTCAGGGTTGAAAGGAGGGGTCCTTGCTGCTCTTTGAGCTTGCTTGATTTCTTGCAGATGTTTTATTATCCTAACTAGGTAGCATTGTTAAGGTATTCCCCATTAGGAGAATGAGTGCACTCAGGGAAACATAGTGAGAGTGATGTTGAATAACACACGACCAGCATACAGATATACTGAATAATAAAATGTAGGTTTTATTTCCAGTAAATGGGTAAACAAAGTCCAACAAACAGTCCAAATCATACTTGGTTAAAGCAGTTAATATCAGTCCAGGGATAATCCCAAAACAAAGTCAAGTATCATGAACAGAGTTCAGTAAACAGAGTTTGCTAACAATTGCAAGACTCACAGCAATCTGAGCAGAACGTCGATCAGGCAATATGATAAAACAGGAAATGCAAGGAGAAAGAAACCAGGTTTCTGGCTCCATCTTATGGCTATTGGAGGAACCTCAGCCAATCACACTGACAGCATTCTTTTAAAGATACAGTATTAAATTACTATTCTGGTTTATATATTTCCAACCCAACTGTTAGGTGACTATCATTCCTAACATTCTCCCCTTTGGGTAGGACAATATATAAAACCTTACAGTTTAAGTCCATATTCCTCACAGTGACCCTTATGTTTTACAGTGCCTTGGACTTTTGTAAAATGATCTGCAATATTATTTTCTGACATATAGTACTCCAGTATAATCATTTTACTTTGAACATATTGTCTCACATTTAGATATCTTAGATCAGTGTATTTTGATCTTGTCTTTATTGCGAGATTGGAAGCCATCTGAACTGCTGATTGGTTGTCTTCATACACAACAATAGGTTCCTCTACATTAATTCTCATATCTATCAATAGTTGTTTATAACAAACTAAATCTGTACATAATAGAGACAAACATGAGAATTCAGCCTCCATTGTTGATAAGCTTAGATGTTTTTGTCGAATAGACCACCATCCAATTAACACCTTTCCTAATAATACTACAGTACCTGATGTTGATTTATGTGTAGATACATCTGAAGCAAAACTTGCATCGGCATATGCAGTTAAAATTAGTTCATTCTTAGGCTCCAAATATAATGCATAATACATTGTTTGTTTAAGATATCTTAATGCACGGTTAGCAGCTTGCCAGTGCTTTTCAGTAGGCTCAGCATTAAACCTCGCTAATTAACATAATATGCTATATTTGGCCTTGGCCAATTACTAAGATAAAATAAACTACCAATCAATGACTGATAGATGTCTTTATCAAAAACAGGACTTTGCATATCACTGTGGCTAAACTCCTGGCTCACTGGTGTTTTAGCTGGTTTACAAAGTTCCATTTTAAAATTCTTTAGTAACTGGTTAATTTTATCTGCCTGTGAGATTTTGTATCCTCCCCTAGTTTTATCTATTTTTAAACCAAGATACTGTTTAATCTCTCCTAAATGTTTTATTTTAAATTTCCTCTCTAACAGTAAAATAATCCCAGTAGCTTCTTGCTCAGTCTTAGTGATTAATGCTATGTCATCAGTGAACAATAGCAACAATAAAATTACACCATCACTTTCCTTTTTGAACAAACATGGATCAGCCATGCCAGCTACAAAACCTATATTTGTTAATTCCTTAACTATACACTGTCAGCCTTCAAGATTTTCTTCCTTTGCTTTGCATCTTTCGGCTGCCATAAGTAACGGGGGGAGGAGGGGGGAAAAGTATGGGAAGTGAGCTAGAGGTGTTGCAAACTATTACTGTATAAACTGAGGAGGGGGGAGAGTAAATTCTCACTTAGGTTTCTATTTCTTGCTTAGCTTTCTATTCTCTGCACAGCTGCAAACCTTTATCAAAATATGCCAAGGTCAACGGACAGAAGCCTCATCACCACCTGATGATGTCCACATGATGACATTCACAACTTTTAATTGGAAGAACCATTTGAACTATTGGGGGTGGGAACATTGCCATCACTTTGTATATGTGATTTACACGCCTATTTTCTCAGATTCAGAATTTTTTTGTTGCTATCACTTGACTTCCAGTAAAAGATATCTTTTCTCTAATTAAGAGAGACTAAGTATTTCTTTCTTGGATTTTGAATGGAGCACCAACTGACACACTGGTTCCACTCATATCCTGATTGTTTCAAACCATAAAGACTCTTTTTTAATCTCCAGCAAACAGTTTTGTTATCAGTTTTTATACCTAAAGGCTTCTTTAAATATATAGTTTGTTGCAACGGTGCATGAAGATATGCTGTCTCCACATCTAAATGGTTTATTTATTCTTAGCTGCCCACACTAATGCTGCTCTTAATGTGGTAGCCTTCAGACTAGGTGCAAACACCTCATCATAGTCATTGGCTGACTGATTGAACCCTTGTGCTACTAACCTGGCTTTATGGGTAACAGTCCCATCTACACCTGTCTTTATAAATCCATTTATACCCTATGGCATTCTTACCTGATGGTAACCTGACATTTTCATATACCTCCAAACTTTATAAAAATTTCAGTTCCTTATCCATTGCTTCCTGCCAAGCAGCCTGATCCTTAGCAGGATACAGTTTCAGTTCATTATAATTAATAGGAACTGTATTTACTTGGCATACAATACTAACCTGATATCTATTTGGTGGTCGTGTTACACAGGTTGAACATTTAGGCAACTCAGGGAATACTGGTGGACTTTCTTGTTTCACCTGGTCTTGTTCTCTACGTCCTCCTGTTCCAGTTCTTCTTTAATGGCCACTGATGATTTAACTATCTCATCATTAGGGACTACTTGGGTGTCAATAATGATATCATTGTTGGATTCCTGTTCTCGTTTATTCCATCCAAGGTGTTTCAGAAATTTAGCACTAGTGCTACAGTAAATATTAGCTGTGTCCCGATCCCAGAATCTAAATGATCTCTGGTTGGCCTCGTAACCAACAAAAATTAATTTCCTAGCTCTTTGTTGCCCTTTCAGTCTTACTTGTGAGGGAATATGCACCCATGCTGGAGCTCCAAATGTGTGTAAATAATTTAAATTTGGTTTTCTGTCATGCCAACGAGTGAATGGAAATTCACCAGTTGTTGTGTTAATCAAATTGCTTAACACATGGTTGCTACACATTATGGCCTCACCCCACAGCGCTTCAGGCAAATCTGAATCAGATAACCTAGCATGAGCCATGGCTTGTAATGTTTGCCCCCTTCGTTCTATAAATGAATTATGTTGTGGCCTGTAAGGTGCAGAACACTTATGCTCGATTCCAGCCAATTTTAACATCATTTGTAATCTATTGTTAATAAACTCAGTCTCATTATCTGTTACTACAGTAATTACCTTATGTTTCATTTTTCTTTCTGAAAGCCTTAGACAATTAAAAAAAGGTTGGAATGTTTTTGTTTTGTTTTTCATGAGATAGCAGAAACCGTACGGTGAGTAATGATCCATTATACTCAAAACATAGCAGGCACCTCCCAAACTGGGTTTCTTAGGACCAATTATGTCAGCAAAAACAACCTCTAAAGGTTCTTTGGTCTTAAACCCATTCAGTCTGTTTGCTGGAGTAACCTTGCTTTTCTCCTGATTACAAGCATTACAGTTTAAGTACTTACTACAAGATTTTAATTTTACTCCCTCTGACAATTTTACAGTTTGCTTCAGCATTTTGAAATTAATGTGCCCCAGACGTCTATGCAGGAAATGTATACATTCATCATGTGGCTTAACATTGTTATAAACCGAATTAGTCATCTGCAACTGGTCATTATAAATCATTCTCTAAAGTAGCAGTAACACTTTTACCCTCTTTCTCTATTATACAGTTATTTCCCCTAAAGGTTACTACGTAACCTTTATTAACTAAATATTAACTAAAGACTTACTGATAACAAATTAAATTTCAATTTAGGAACATATAACATAGATAAATGCACATTTACACATGAACAATATGCAATACTTCACCAGATGCTTTCATCTTCCATCCATTTGCCAATGATGTATGTTGCTTACTTGCGGACATCTTAACAAACCTCTCTCTATTTCTAGAAATGCACTGCGATGCTCCACTATCAACAACCCACAAATTATTGTTTACAGTTGAATTGCTAGACATAGCTAAATTAACATTCTTCTTAGTCTTCTGGTAATTACTAGTATTCTGTTGTTTTCCCTTCTTACAGAATCTAGCTATATGTCCCTTAGCCCCACAAGAAAAACATTTCCTAACAGTATAGGCAGTTGAAGACAAATCCTATTCTTGTGGTTGTTTATCTCTCAATTGGTCTCTTTCCAGCCTTCTTCTTGCCTCTTCTAACAATCGTCTAGTTATCTCAATCAATGTCAGTTCATTTCTGGTCAGGACTTCCAGTGAAGATACATAATCATCATAACTTTCATCCAATGAGGAAAGAATGATGTAAACTTGATGCAGCTCTGAAAAAAAACAGTTCCTTTTCATATAGCTCTTAAAAAATTCTTTTCATGAATTTCAAATGAGCTAACATATCTCCACCTTTCAGAAGACGTGCTCTAAGCAGTTTATGTATAAGATGTATGTGTGCATGTACACTGTCACAAATATCAATCCTCTTCAAATTCTCCCAACACCTAGAAGCAGGCTCTTCTCCATGAATATGGACTAGCTGCTGGTCACTCAGTGTTAGTCCAACAAAGAGCTCGTTTGTTGTTCTGTTTAAAGTTTGCGAACTTTTTGGCATTGTCCTCATTATTTGGATCCCAAACATTTACTTCCAGTGGATCTTGAACTGCATTCCATAACCCTTCTCAATGCAGAAGTAGACTGCACTTCATAGATCAGGAAACATAGTTTGTTCCATCCAACCAGGTTATCAGTGAGAGACTTGTTGACAGGTCTTGTGCCATCTTTACCAGGAGAGTAAACCACAATTAAACAGTAAACAGCTGTCTGTATATGGTTCTGCGTATTCACACCAACTCTCAGTTATCTGAGTCTGGTATGAATTGTGCCCATAACCAGTGTTAAGGTATTCCCCATTAGGAGAATGAGTGCACTCAGGAAAACATAGTGAGAGTGATGTTGAATAACACACGACCAGCATATAGATACACTGAATAGTAAAATGTAGGTTTTACTTCCAGTAAACGGGTGAACAAAGTCCAACAAACAGTCCAAATACGGTTAAAGCAATTAATATCAGTCCAGGGATAATCCAAAAACGAAGTCAAGTATCACGAACAGAGTTCAGTAAACGGAGTTTGCTAACAGTTGCAAAACTCACAGCAAACCAAGCAGAACGACAATCAGGCAATATGGCAAATAGGAAATGCAGGGAGAAAGAAACCAGGTTTCTGGCTCCATCTTATGGCTTTTGGAGGAACCGCAGCCAATCACACTGACAGCATTCTTTTAAAGATACAGTATTAAATTACTATTCTGGTTTATATTTTTCCAACCCAACTGTTACGTGACATTCATTCCTAACAAACATCATCAGTGCTAGTGGTAATGATGTTGCCTTGTTAGGGTAATGAAATGTCTGCAAGAAAACAAGCAAGCTCAGAGCACCAAGGACCCTTCATTGTTGAGGTCAATTGAGGGTTTTTCAGTATCATCAGGGTCATCTGAATCAGAATGTAAACAGGTGTAGAATCTTCTTGAGATCGATGAAAGGACTGTGTTGTAAACAGGAAATAGGTGGTGGTGTATCTCTCCCCCTCTCTTGAGGGAAAGCTGTTCAATTTTAGTATAGATGGCCTCTTTGATTTCCTTTTCAAATCAGTGGTCCTCTCTGTCTAGAACATGAATTTTTCTTGTGAAGTATCCTTCCCTGAGGACCTACCTCCAATATCTACCTTCTAGAGTTTTAGATTAAAAAGTTTTAATTTCATTTTTAAATTTAAAGCTACATATCTAGCACAGTTTAAATTTTAAAATGCATGAAAGCTGCATTGCCACTTTCAAGGTTTGTCCTCCAATTTTTTTTAGCTCCATGTTTCCCTGAAAATAGGACCTACCCCCAAAATAAGCCATAGTCTCATTTTTAAATGTGCACCTAATATAATTTCTACCCCAAAAATAAGCTCTAGTGAAGTGGATGGGCATGGCCATCACAAAGCAGCAAGCGCACATGGGCTGATGGTGTCTGGAACCAGTCTCAGCCCATGCAGCACAGCTGAACTGATTACTTGTCCAAGCAGCAGGTGGAGGCAGAGGTGGGGGGGAGGCAAGCAATCTGGGTGCGCTGTGTGGGCTGGGGGAACCCAAGAGTCAGTGGGCTGGAGTGTGCAGGTGTTCGTGGGAGGCTTGTCTTTGCATTTCTTGACTTGCCTGCAGCCCATGCAGCTTGGCACAATCACCTGTCTTCTGCCCTTATCTATTGCCAACTGCCACACGAAGATGTGCCTCCCAGAGCCAGCCAACTGCTCCAGCCCACTGACTCTTTGCTTCCCTGTGGCTCATGTAGCATGGATCTCCTGCCTCCCCCCACCTCTGCCTCTACCTGCTGCTTGAACAGGTAACTCACCTGCACTGCATGGGCTGCGCAGCCCCAGAGTGTGCTGATCAAGGAGCTGATGGGCTGCAACTGCTGATGGATACCATCAGTCCTCACATGCTTGCCGCCTCTTTTTTTCACACTGGGGGATGCAAACCAGCCATGCTGATCACCCCGAAATCATGTTTCCCTGAGAATAAGCCCTAGTGCTTATTTTGGCGCACTGAAAAATATAAGACTTGGTCTTATTTTGGGGAAAACATAGGTATTACTTTTTGACTACATTTTTGAATTGGAAAATACCAAAGGGATCATTTTAAAAGCGAGATCATATAAATGTAGTCCATTAAATGGAAATTTTCAAGAGGAAATACTGAGCTATTCTATCCATCAAGAATGCATGATATTTGGATTAAGGAATGGTTAGCCACAAATTATTTTATTGGTCTTCAGCATCTGGAAAAATGTGAAGTGTTTCCTGCTTTTAATGGGAAATTTATTTTTTTTTTTATTTCCCATTTTCAATAAAATAGCTACATGGTTGAAGAATAAAAAAACAATATGGAATAGGATGCAGTTTATGATCTAAAATGAAACCTGTTGATTTTTGATCTGAAGAAATGCAAATAAAGCATTTTTCTACCCGAATGGGCCTTGCTATAAACAAAAAAAGTTCCTGAAGCACTAATTTTGGCAACCATTCAAAATTATGTATTTTTTTTTATGTCAGTTTGCCAGACTTAATAGTAGCAACATTTTGTTTTCCATTATGTCAAAAAATGGGTTTGTTTATATGTATAAATGGGCCAAAAGGAATCCATAAATCAGCTCCCTGCACCTTGTAAATGTGCCGGCAGCATCTCTCCAGGCTCCTGAGTTCTGACTAGAGAGCACAAAATTCAAGTTCAGCTGTAGGCCCATCTTGGATTACATCCTTTTGCAGTTAGCAGATGGATGCTAACAACGTGCAGCCATTCTTATGCAGGAGATGAATCTAATTTATTTGCAACCTGTGGCAATTACTTTTGTTCTCTCTCTCTCTCTCTCTCTCTCTCTCTCTCTCTCTCTCTCTCTCTCCCCCTCCCTCCCTCCCTCCCTCTCCCCCTTCTCCCCATCTCTCAAAACCAAGTCACACATACCTTGCTAGCAAGTGAGTTGAGAAGCGAAGGGAGGAGGAAAGCAATAAAAACAAAGAGTCACTTTCAATTCTCTTTGAAGTCCAATTTGCTGCAATATAACTGCAGAAGAGTTCTCCTTTGTTGTGGTTTAACTGTGTTGAAATCAAGACAGAGAAAAAAAAAAACCTCCTATCCCTGCTTGCCCTGCTTTGCCATTGTCCCATCTGTGGGCTGCCAAATCTCTGGCTCTCTTAATTGTAAAACCATTAATAATAGAATAATAAGGAAAACCTGGACATGCATACAAAATCACAATGGTTTCTTGAGTTCACATGCTGGAATATCAAAAACAGCAAAGAGTGATACTTTTTGGATAAATCCAAAGTTATGGTTTGAGATATGATTCCAAGGATTGGATGCATTAAAGTACCGTACGAGGGGAAATTCAGCTATTCTGGCTGAATTTAACTGGCATCAAAAGATTTCTATAGAGGCATTCGGTATGAGTTGCAAAGGAGTTCATCTATTCTCTCACCTCAGAACAAGACAACCAGCAAAAACAGCATTTGTTCAGGCTAGTTGGAGAGTCAATGTGGTATAGAGCAGTGGTCCTCAACCTTTGCAGCTTGATGATCTGGCTGGGGGTGGGGACAAGGGAATTAGGCCTAATGAATGGTGGGCCAATGCGCACATACTCTCAGCTCAACTCATTCAAGTGATGGGCTGGCGAGCACACGCATGCAAGCACAACTCAAGGGCAAGTTGAGCTGTGTGAACGTCAGTTCACTGCTTACATGAATTGAGCTGTGCACATGTGCACACAGGCCTTCCTCTCACATGACCCGGTTCCGAATAGGCCATGGCCTAGTAGTGCGCCATGGTCCAGGGCTTGGGGAACCCCTGATGCAGAGGTAGTCCTCAACTCATAATCACAATTGGGACTGGAATTTCTGTCAATAAGCCATATGTTCATTAAGTGAATTGTGCTTGGTTTTATGACCTTTTTGGCATAATATTTGCCATGGCTGTTATGCAAATCACACAGTCGTTAAAGGAAACCAGGTGGCCCATTCATTTTACTTGCCAGAAGTCAGCTGGGATGGCTGCAAATGGTGATCATGGGACTCTGCCCCTGTTGTAAATATACGCCAATTGCTGAGTGCCCAATTGATGATCACATAACCATGAGAATGCAGTTGTCAGTTCAAGTGTCAGGATTCCAGCAGTTACCCCAAATAAATCATGAGTCTCAAGCCTAACTTCCAAAACTTCAAAAGGATTTATTGGGAGTTAACATGTCCGGCAATGCCTGGGTGTAGCCGACTCTGAGACACATAATTCATTGTCACCCTTGACCCTGGTTTTCCCCCATGCCTGGGTATATCATAATTCATGTTCTCCAATGAGACACATCCATAGCCAAACGTCATGTTCTCCAGTTAGATATTTGTGTGGCAGAAACTTCAGTCACCTAGTTACTATCTTTCAAAAACTATTTATGGAATGCACTTTCAATTTTCAAGCTGCCGTACTGCTCTTTCAAACCCCTTTCCCCCCTCCTTTTTGTTGGCAACTCTAAAAAGACCGTAGAAATATTTTATGAGTTGACAGCAAGTGGTCAAAATAAACTTTTTTCAGTGCTCTTGTAACTTTGAATGGTTGTTAAATGAATTGTCATAAATGGAGGAATATCTACAGTATATTGTACAGTATTAGATTAGGATCCGGAAGCCCATTTTCAAATCCCCTTCAAAAATAGAAGATTGTATAGTTTGCATCAGAGAAGTACAGTTGTAGTGCTAGATTTTTCTGCTTTGTTTTTCGTTTCTTTTGTTTCTTGCTTTTATTGTATGTATAGTTGTTAATTCTTGTTTGTAAGCCACCCAAAGTTTGGTTTAAATTGGGTGGCTCTTCAAATGTTTTAGAGAAATAAATAAAGACAGCTCACTAGATGATTGATTGATTTTGGACTAGTCACTCTCTCAACCTGAATTATCTTACAGGGTTATAGCTTTGGGGAAGAAATGAAGGATTTATCTGATTTTCCATTGACATTCTTAACCTCTTTCCTATTTATTAAGAGCCCCTAAGAAAATTCAACAGCAAACATAGTCAATGTGACTATGTAATACTCCTTTTGGAGTATTCAGTGGAACCAATGCTTCTATCCATATCTTGACTAGAATTAGCCAAAGGATACCTAATGACTACACTGGTCCACAGCACACCTGATTTAACCAAATACACAAAGATTGAAATAACCAGGATTATGGAGCTCATCAACCTTTGCTTAACCACATACCTCCAATGGGTGAACATACCAACAAATTAAAGGAACACCCATGGAACCACCTCTTTCAGGACTTACAGCGGAAGTTGTTATGCAAATCAAGAAGTCATAGTGCTTCCACAAATACAACCCAAAATATGGATCAGATATGTAGATGCCACCTTCACCATAATAAGGTAAAGGTAAAGGTTCCTCTTGCACATATGTGCTAGTTGTTTCCGTCTCTAGGGGGCAGTGCTCTTCTCCATTTCAAGCACTGTCTGAAGATGTCTCCGTGGTTATGTGGCTGGCATGACTAAATGCCTAAGATGCATGGAATGCTGTAACCTTCCAACAAAGTGGTCCCTATTTTTCTATTTGCATTTTTACATGTTTATAAACAACAACTTGCCTATAAACAACAACTTCAAATGAATCCAGTTTACCAAAGAAGGAAAACAACAACAACACATTATCCTTTCTGGACATTCTGATCAGCAGTGACCACAATGGCAAAATTAGAAATACAAGTATACTGAAAAATCACACAAACCAACCAAGTGCTCCACTTCCAGAGCAACAACCCAAACTTCCACAACAGAAGCTGCATAAAAACTTTACTTAGATGAGCATAAACTCACTGCAGCAACCCCGAACAACAGAAAAAGGAAACAGAATATCTATATAATATATTCCAACAAAATGAAGATCCACACAACTTTATCAAATAGTGCCTGACCACTCAACCCACTATAGTCCAACCAACACAAGATCCAAAAAGAGTAACACTGCCTTACATCAAGAATTCACAGAAACCACAGCAGACCACTACAATCACATGGAAACAGCTTGACCAAACATCCTAAGTAAATAAAAAACCCAATAATCCCAGAATAAAAAACAGGAATCAACTACAACATACAATGCAATTACTGCAACAGCCACTACATGGGATAAATAGGCAGAAGATTGGCAGAATGCATCCATGAAGACATGATGAAAACTCTTTAATTTCACAACATATAGACAGACTTAACTATAGTTTCAGTTGGGAAACTGTTTCCATCCTAGACCAAGCCAAATCCAAAACCACTAGGAAATTTCTAGAAGCCTGACTTTCTGACAAATTAGGCATTAATAGACACAATATCTATATATCTATAATATATAGATATACTATATACTATAGTGTAGTATATACTATATTATAGTATATATAGTATATATATAGTATATATATGTGCTGTTCAGCTTCCTTCGGGTATTATCCCACGTCATTGTAGTTGTGCTTTTAAAGTTGTAGCAACGTTTCAGCAAAATCTCATCTGCCATCATCAGGCTTCTGTATGGATGTGGGTCTCACAGCTTTTGGTTTCAAATTCGAGGCTGGCCTATTCTGATTGGCTGGGAGTTTTGGTCTGTGTTCACTGGACTTGGAGTTTGATTGATTGGTGTTTCTGGTTTCTTCTGTCTTTGATTGGCTGGCAACACTCTGTTCCTGTGTTGAAGGCTTTCAGTGCAGCTTGGCTTCATGTGAAAGGATGGCTGCTATCCATTAGGAAGCCAGGTTTCACCTGGGTGCCTGGGGGTGGTGGTGTTCGAGTTGGAGACATCAGAGGGAGTCTGTTTGTGCTCAGGTGTTTGCCTGGTTTGTGGTGCAGAGATCTTTCTATTTGAGAGTGCAGGCTTCCAAATGATTGATAGTCTGGTGGAATCATCTCTTCTATTCATGCTTTCAGGTCTTTTTTCAATCTCTATGGCTTCTCTGATGATTCTGTGGCTGGGGTTTTCTATAGTGGCTAGAATTTTAGTGCCATTGAAGTTGATGTTGTGACCTGTGGTTTTAATGTGTTGGACTAGTGAGGAGGTGTGTTCCAGCTTTTTTACTGCATTTTTGTGTTCATCTAGGCGGATACTTATTCTTCTATTGGTCTGTCCAATGTATGTGGCCGGGCATGATGTACAGGGAACTTCGTATATGCCTTGGTTTTCCAGGTCAATTTTGTCTTTGGGGTTTTTAAGGATGGCTGCTATTTTTTTGTCTGTTTTGAAGGCAGTCTTGATGTGATGCCTGTGTAGTATCTTACTGATTTTATCTGTAGTACCTCTTATGTAGGGCAAGACAGCTGTTCCATAGGTCTGTTGATCTTCTAGGTCTCTGTTATGTCTTGGTGTGTTTTTGTGGATCAAGCTGGTGATTTTGTTTTTGTGGAAGCCATTGGCTGTCAATACTTTAGTCAGGATGCATAGTTCCGTCTTTATATGTGTCTTGTCTGCCAGGCGTTTGGTTTGGTAATTAGTGTTTTAGCCACGGAATTTATCTGTGCTGGGTGGTGGTGGGATTAGGCGTTGAGGTAGCAGTTGGTGTGTGTTTTCTTCTGGTATATGGTGTGTCCCAGTGTGCCATCTGTTCTTTTGTAGATTAGTACATCTAGGAATGGTAGTTGTTTGTTTATTTCCGTTTCCATCATGAACTTGATTTTGGGGTGTGTGCTGTTTAGGTGTGTTAGGAAATTGTTTAGGTTTTCTTTTCCATGGGGTCAAATCACAAATGTGTCATCGATGTATCTTAGCCATAGTTTGGGTTTGTGGGTGGCATTAGCCAGGGCTCTGGATTTGAATTCTTCCATGAACAGGTTTGCAATGACGGGTGACAGTGGTGATCCCATAGGGGCTCCTTCAATTTGCTTGTATCTTTGTCCTTTGTATATGAAATATGTGTTGGTTAGGCAGTGTTCTGTTAGTTCCATGAGGTCTTTAGTTGGTTGGTATTTATTTTTGATGATTTCAAGAGTTTCTTTTATCGGGACTTGAGTGAATAGTGAAACCACGTCAAATCTTACAAGCAGATCTTCTTGTTCCACGTGTAGATCTTTGATCATTTCTAAGAAGTGGTATGAGTTTTGTACATATGAAGCTGCGGTTTCAGCATGGGGCTGTAGTTGTTTTGCTAAGTATTTAGCTAGGTTTTGTAATGGTGCTCCTATGGAGCTGAAAACCACAGGTCACAACATCAACTTCAATGGCACTAAAACCCTAGCCACTATAGAAAACCCCAGCCACAGAATCATCAGAGAAGCCATAGAGATTGAAAGAAAGACCTGAAAGCATGAATAGAAGAGATGATTCCAGCAGACTGTCAATCATTTGGAAGCCTGCACTCTCAAATAGAAAGATCTCCACACCACAAACCAGGCAAACACCTGAGCACAAACAGACTCCCTCTGATGCCTCCAACTCGAACAACCCCCCACCAGGCACCCAGGTGAAACCTGGCTTCCTAATGGATAGCAGCCGTCCTTCCACATGAAGCCAAGCTGCACTGAAAGCCTTCAACACAGAAACAGAGTGTTGCCAGCCAATCAAAGCCACAAAACAGACAGAAGAAACCAGAAACACCAATCAATCAAACTCCAAGTCCAGTGAACACAGACCAAAACTCCCAGCCAATCAGAATAGGCCAGCCTCGAATTTGAAACCAGAAGCTGTGAGACCCTCATCCATACAGCTGTGAGACCCCCATCCACATCTCATCTGATGATGGCAGATGAGATTTTGCTGAAACGTTGCTACAACTTTAACAGCACTACAATGACGTGGGATAATACCCAAAGGAAGCTGAACAGCACACATGTAAGTACCCGCGAAAGCTTAAAAAAAACAAGTATATATATATATATATATATATATATATAGTATATACATAGTATATACTATAGTATATAGTATATACTATGCAAAAGAGACAATCAGCAAGCTGAAAAGGAACAAAAAGACCAAAACTCTCCCCCACTAGTAATCAGAATTCAGATGAGCATAAATTAACTCCAAGATTAACATCAGACCAATCAAGTAAAAAAAAAACCAATCAAAGAACATTTCAAAATGCATTCAGAAACAGTGGAAATTCAGCATAATCCAAAAGTTGGGTCTTAGATGAAGTTCAGTCAGTGAGACTTACTATGAACAACTTTGTTGTTTGAATAATGCTCAGATAACAGATGGGGCATCTTTTGTTTTTCAAGTGTTGCTGAACTGTAGCTCTCAACATCCAACACAATGACAACACTGGCCAGAATTGCTGGGAGTTGTAGTTCAACATCTGAAACATCTTGTTTACATCAAGCAAGACAGTCTTTCCTGTCTGCCTCCATACAAAAGAATGTCTACCCCTGAGATAGCACTAGCTGTCCATTTATCTTCTCAACACACTGGCTTCAAAGACCACAGTCTACAAATCTAGATATGTCCTCTGTTGAGGGTCACACGGATGCACTTCAAAAAAATGTATCAAAACATATTTAAAACAAACATTTTGGAGAGATAAATTGAATGGTATCTCAAGAGAAAGTACACTTGAAAATGAAGTCTAAAAGCATTTTGGAGGTTGATTTTTAAAACATCACAGAATAATGAGGAAGCAACTCAGAACACAAAATGACCCAGATCCGAAACAGAGATGGGTATTGTTCAGTCTAAAACTAGAGCTTTTTTGATTATAAGATTTTATCCTCAAAACCTCATTTAAAAAAAAGTTCTCATAAGTGCAAACATAGGAAAATATTAGAAGTTAAGTTAGTATTAGACATCCATGTATATTTTTAAAGGGAAAATGTGGCCAATTAACAGCTTGTGAACCACGCAGGGACCCCACAGCATTTATTTATCTATTTCATATGGGTCCCTCTCAATTAGTGGTAGTAATTAGAATTCAAATTAAATAAAAACAATTATAGATACAAAAGTTAAAAATACAGGTAGCCGAGAAACAAACAAAATTAAGAAGCAAGTACTTAATACTGAACCCTCCAAAACATTATCACATTGCACGATTAAAATTTGGTGCCCCTTCTCCACAAAATGTGGATTCCTACAGACTTCAGCAATAGGAATTGGAGGAAACAATGGTAATTGCCATAACAATTACCCCCTTCCCTCCAAACAATTTTCATCCACTTAGAAAGATTCCTAAGAAATCTGAGATCCACCTGATCAAACTTCCCTCCATTTCTTTTGCCATCATTAATCTCTTGAAAAAAGAAAACCTTAAAAGGGCTTCTTCCCTTATTGATCTTGATGGATGAGAGTGAGAACTATTTCCCAATCCCATTATTATTGGGTTTCTATGACTTACCAGTTGTGTTGGTCAGCTCAAAGGTGACTGTCTTATCAGGGATGCCACACACATTTCTGACAGATACCTGGCATGTATAACTGGCATAGTCGTGAGGTCGTAGATTTTTCAGTTTCAGGACTTTCGTTTCTCCCTAGAGTGTTTGAAAAAAAACAAATGAGAGAAGTCAAGTGAACTATTTGTGTCCGCTAGCCTATGAAGTGAACTGCAAATCTCACATACGGTTCCAGTGCTGCCAAATTCCTTTCAAGTAATTGTATCAAGTTTACTTGCCTCAGTTTACAGATACCTTTTGGGGTAGGCGGGTGGGAAGATAATGGAATAAAATGTAGTCTTGTGCAAGAGTAAGAAAGAGAGGGAGGGGTCTTTAGGCACCAATAGAGTCAGAATCTCCTTCTTTGGGTCTGTCCTACCTCATTCAATAGCAATAGAACTGAGACTTATATACTATCCTATAGTGCATTACAGCATTCTCTGGGTAGTTTACAGAGTCAGCATATTTGCCCCCAGCAATCTGGGCCCTCATTTTGCCAACCTCAGAAGGATGGAAGACTGAGTGAACCTTGAGCCCTATCAGGATTGAACTCCTGGCGATGGGCAAAGTGAGGCAATACTAAAAGGGGCTGCTAGAGGGCAACCCCCTGACAGCTTATTTTTCTATCAGTGTAATCAGTTTGTAATTGGCCATGCCCCATTGTGAATATGTAAGCTGCCTTGAGGATGGATTGCTGCTCATGAGATGATCTCAGGATTCTCAATGTGCTCAACTAATCCTACCATAATGGAAGCAAGAATAATTGGAATTAAGCATTGCTAAAGGCCCTGTCCCACTGGCCGACAGATGCAAAACGTATGCATAAAGGACACAGCGGATGAGCAAAATTTCGGGGGTGGCTCCATCCGTTGTCATCCGCTCCAAAAAGTGGTGAAAATTTGCATAAACAGAACGGAAAAGAACGGAAAAGAACGGACGTGGGTAGTATGTAGTGGGGATGTTAAAGGGATGTTCATAGGAAGCCTAGCGGATGTATATCAGATGCAAACCATTTACTGTGCATTCTTTCTATTTTCGTGCTACGAACACTGTGTAGACATTCCATGTACCTTTTGTTTCCTCCCTCTTTCTGTTTTCAGCTGCAACGGATGTGAGTTGCGAGGATGCCCAGAGGATGCAGAGAGGATACAGTGGATATTTAATGGATGATAAACGGACATAGAATGTTTGCTGCTCGGATGTCACGGATTTACATAGTACACAGCGGAAAGTTTTGTGCAGCTCAAAACTTCTTGGGTGGATGAAATCTCAGTGGACGGATGCTGGAGGGATAGAGCGTATGAAACACGTATGCAGTGAGTACACAACAGATGCATCGCGTTTTCCAATGGATGGCAAGCTTTTTTTAACATTTTACATCCTCTTTGCATCCGTTGGTGCAGTGGGACATGGGCTTAAGGCTTCCAGCAACAGGAATGAAGCATTGTCTGCCACATCTCTCTAACTATTCTCCTTTTCAGCTTAGTTACAATTCAGTATCTGAGAAGGGTGCTGGTGTTTTGGGGCAACAATATCTTGTTTTGAGGTACTTTGTAATACAGTAATACAAGGTTAATAGCAATTTGTAGTGTCCCACTGTCATGCAACCACAATTTGTGATTATTATTACTTTTTTGCTGGTTTTTGGCACTTATTTCTACTTTTTAGCAAAAACACCTCTTGGAGAAAATTGATTTGCTTAACTGCCACTGTCAAAAATAGGATCTGGTGGAATGATAACTTATGACTACAATGAATTACAATTGTAATTCTAGGCTCAGATTTAGTCGTAAGTCTAGGACTACTTATATATAGGAAACCTACAGATCACCAAGCATACCTCTCCTCTTCCATCGAGAATGCACACCAAGTTTATCATTTATAGCCAAGCTCTACACTATAACTACATTTGTTTTGACTCACTTGATGCTCACTTGATGGAATTAAACCATTTAGGGGACTGCATTATCACCCACAAAGATCAATAGACAAGTCAATAGAGTCAGATTAATAACCAGGGAGAACCTATTATAAAACAAGTTACAGAAACAGAACAAGAGAACATCAGTGGGTTGTCACCTACAACTCATAACTCAAACTACTCAAACACATTATTTATAAACTACAGCCAAACTGGACAATGATATTTCTCTTTCTTAGGCACCAGGTCAGATGTCCATACTCTGATACAGACAATTTCTCAATTTGAATTCTCACAAGAAACAATGGTGCTTTCTATAGGAACCAGCCTCTGCAACAAACCCAGATATTTACTTTGCTCCCAAATCTACACCAACAGTACCATCACAAGCCCCAGCAAATGCACACACCAGATTAAAGGCATCTTCACATACTCTTCCTCTAATGTGATATATGCCATCACCTGTCAGCAATGTCCCTCTGGATTCTATGGACAAACTTTCCACAAAAAAAATAATGAACACAAGTTTGACATTGGAACTCAAAACAAGGACAAAGCAATAACAGCATTTCAACCTGCCAGGGCACACTCTCTGGCAGACCTCAAATGTCTATTTTGGAAAAATTGAACTTCCACAACACCCTTGAGCAAGAGATTGCAGACTTCATATATATATTACAAGTTTTCAGGCAATCTGAGAAGGTTTCGACTAACACAATGGCTCTTGAACACATCATAATTGTTAATTTATAATATCTGTCACATATTAATCTACATTTGCAGAGGCAACCTGTCTTGCCCTCCCTTTCTTCCCCCTCCCTTACTCCAGTTGAAATCTTTATATTTTTTAGCCACTCTATAACATTTGATGAAGTTTATGAAAACTAATACCTTTTAATAAAATGTGTTAGAAAAGCTGATATCAGACTGCTGATTTTTTTCCCCCATTATCCTTAGAGTTCCTAAAAACAATATTTTGTTGCAATATCTTCCTGGCTTGAGAAATCAAATTGATGGGCCAATAGCAATCATCATGTTTTCAATGAAAGCTCTTGCATTTTTGTTCTGGTCCCAAACATTTTTGTCTTTTGATAGTGGTATGTTTTCACATTGATGATAAAACCAAAACTGCCCTGTTAACTCCTCTTAGAGAAATATGCATTCCAATTGGCTCCCTTTGAATTTTACCTTACAAATTCCTTTCCAAATTTTGATGCCTTCCTTGAAATCAAAAGAATAAAAATTACTTTTTAACATCCATTGATATAATTTATGTGACAATTACTGTAAATCAAGAGACTGATGTTCTCAGGCTAGATTTGGGGATTATGCAAAGCATTATATAATTTATGTAAATGAGGAACAATTGCTCAGCTTCAGGGCTACCAAGGCCCATGCAATGGGTTTATTAAATTTCAGGAAGGGCAGAAGAAAGAGGTATGGATCTGAACCATCATGTATATAAAAGGTACTTACAGCCTCACATTGCCATTGGGCATTCAACTGTTCTGTTGGGTTTCATTCTTACATGCAATAAAGATTATTATTTAACTAAAGCGTTTCTGAGTGACTTTTGCCAAATCCAAGCCTAAGAAATTAATTCAGCTGTATAAAGGTCTGTGATTTACTGTTAGGTCCTGGTCAGGAGAATCTGACATTTTCTTTCTCTTTTTTTTTCTCTGAATTGTATCTTCTATTTTGCCTTGAGCTTTTGTGAAATCCCTTTTGATTTGTAACATAATTTACTAACACAGTCTATTTTCTGCCTTCACTCTTCCAATTTTGCTAGAATACCCTTATATTAAACTAATGTAGCCCTCTCTTAGTAATCTGAATGTTACCATCTTATACTCCTTTCCCTTTTGATTTCCAAATTATTAAAACATGCCTCTTCCTGAAAAAAATGTGAACTGAAGTGAAGTAGTTTTTCTTTCTTCTCCCCCTTTTTTTGCAGATTGATGAAACATTACTTTTTGAAGCCGTAATTCCTGGTACAAGGGTGAAGTAGAACTTGATTCTCTCATTCATCTACTATACCAATCTCATTCATCTCAGATGAAGCTATTTGTGGACAGATGGGTTGCAGAAAGCTGCAAGGCCAGGAAAAAAAAAAAGTGAAACTGACTTGTTTAAAAAAAAAAACACCAAAAACCAAACCAAAACAAAAATAAGAAGAGGCTCCAAAATTAATCTTAGAGCGAATATATAGAAAACAGAATTTGATGATTTAAGGTAGAATTTTTCATGGATAACTTGGTGTTTATATTTTTTTTAATTCTCAACAGTAAATATGTTTATCTGACCTCGTTGTGTCTAAGAATATGGAGGAAGAGATTTTCAGGGAAGAAATGACAGATTGAAGACAGCTCCATGAAAAGCAGAACCAATGACTGGTGGAATGAAGAGTCAGTCACTAGATCAACTCTTCAATCACTCCTCTCTGTAAAAAGAAGTGCATTTGAGATTGCCCAAAAGTTTCACAGACAGTGAATCTTACACAAAGATTGCAAGTTAGAAATCTCTTGTAAAGTTTCCCTGATGAGGGGATAGCCATCTTGATCAAACTGGGGATAGCACCTTTGAAAAGAATCTTTTGCATGTTTCATTTTCTAATCACTTTTGAGAACTGCTTGTTAACTACACCAACAGTATAGAAGAACATGTTTAATAGTTTCTAACTGTCTTGAGTCACAAGGGGATACTCATATTGGATTCACAAAAGAGATTTGTTAAAGAAGTATTTTGTGAAAAGGAACAATGAACAAAATAAAAAGAAATAAAGTTTAGGCCATTATTTGAATGAACTAAGGATCAAAATGGTTAGAGGTAAATGGAAAGAATATAAAGTTGGTTTATTTGATCAAGATTAAAATAGATATATTATTATCTCTGATAACCCTCAGTGGGCTTTTGCTGATATTAGATTTGAAATGATGAGCCTTTAAATGATTGCTTAAAGATAAGAACTTAGTATGGAAAGAAGACGTCATTTGTTATATATTAAGATAGCATGATAAGTTACTAAAATTATTGAAACTTGTGATAAAAGGGGAAGTCATTCTTTTATATATTCCTTTTCTTTTTATATTTTTATTTTTTTTCTAATTTTCTGCACTTTTTATTTTTCATTTAATTATATTTTTAATTGTAAGTTTTTAAATAACATTACTATAAAAAGGAATGCAAATGAAGAATTTAATTGCTATACCTGATATTAAACTTAACCCAAAGTTAGGTTTGGCAATTAGATATCTTGTTATTTTTATTCATTGGCTTGCTAATCAAATCTCGGATAATATTTGCTTTTATGGAAGGGAAAATGTAGCTTTGGAGCAAGATAAACACCAACAAGATCACAATATTATTGTGAAAACCTGCCTCCAGAAGTCCAACACTGCAAATTTTTAAGAAGAGATCGGACAACCATTTGTCTGAAATGGTAGAGGGTTTCCTGTCTGGACTAGAAGACCTTCAAAGTTGCTTCCCACTCTGTTATTCTGATTGTTATTCTGTTCTGATAATAATATTTAGAACTTCCCTGTCAAATACTGATTTATGTACGGTTTACATATATCTAATTTATTGATCAATAAACATGGGGTAAATGTGTAACCACCACCAGGTCTGTACAAAGCTTAAACTATTAAGTTTACAATTTATCTGTTAATATAATCAGCTGTCCCTAAGCTTCTTCTAAAGACTAATGTAGCTAAGCCACAATTCTGAGAAAACAGAAGGCACACAGATGAGTGAAACATCATGCATCCAAATAAATTGTTCTCTCTCTTTTTAGCAATACCATAATATGCCAAAGACAAGAAGCTGTTATTTCAGATCTTCCTCCTCTCCCAGCTGCCCAGTTTTGGCTTCTCAAAGGAATGTAACAGGTATTAGCCTATCACTGGCATATAAAATGATTACAATTGCAGGCTAGAAAATAATAACAAAGCCACTCCAACTCATTCTGCAACTAGCATCAGGCAAACTATTCGTGGAGCTACAATTTTGGTAGTCAGTCAATTATTAAACTTTTTCCAATTATAAAAAAACTTTCCATTTTAAGAGGTAGTGTGATATAACAGTTAGACTGCTGGACTGGGAAGGGGCAGATTTAGGATCTAGTCTCTGTGGGTAGTTTGGGCCAATCAGGATCTCTCAACTGAACTGTCTCATGGGATTGTTCTGAGGATAAAAGTGAAAGAAGCATATTATATATGTTATGTAGAGGAATGATAGGATGGGCATCTAATAAATAAGAAAAAAAATATTTTCTTTCAGCAACTAATCAATGAAATCCTTAAGGACAACAAAATAATTCAGGTGGAAGAAGATGCAAGGCAGGAAAGCAGGGGCAAGGTAGAAAATTATGCCAACTACAATGTTACAACCAAAAGAAGACAAAGGGACTGGGATTTCCAGAGTCATGTAAAGCAACAGCTCCCAGAATGAGTAGGATCCATGCAATGGGAATGAAACAACTTGCCACAGCCAACTTGCTGCGGCCAACATGCCATGGCCAACTCACTGAGGCCAACCCGCCAGAGCTAACTCACCACAGCCAACTTGCCATGGGACAACTCGCTGCAGGACAATTTAACAGATCTATTTAATTATTTAAAATAAATAAAAAATATTTTAATTTTTGCCATTTACATTTCATTCTATCCCTCCTTTTGCATCCTTTCTTTAATGATTATATTCCACCATTTCTTTGATTTTAGTGCAACTGTTTTCCCACTGCAAGTTGTTCTGTGGCGAGATGGCCATGATGAGTTGTCCTGCAGCAGTTTGCCATGGCAAGTTGGCCATGGTGAATTGTTATAGACCCCCATGCAACAGGGCCATCACTATGGAGAACCTTTAAATATGTATTTTTAGTCTGGTGCCAATGATTACAACCAAGGAAACATATCACATATTCCCTGTTCATCAAGGACTATTTTTATTTAAGATGCTCACCAAATCAATCATTAACAGCTCTGGCATCTCAAAATATGAATATTTTGCTTTATGGTTAATCCTGCCAAGAATCGCAGTTCCCTCTCTGACCATTAGTAGAAACCAATGAAATAGGCAGAAAAATTAAATAACTTTTGTTTTTGGGAAGGGAAAACAGAATGCAATTTATGAATCAAATTTCTTACTAATTGTAGTTTCCTCCAGAGCAGCTACACATGTCTATAATATACAAATAGACTTCAACTTATGAGCACAATTGGGTTCAGAATTTCTCTTGCTAAGTAAGACGGTGGTTAAATGAGTTGCGCCCAATCTTATGACTTTTTGCTATGGTTGGAAACCAAATCAATGTGGTTGTTAAGTGAATCATGTGGTCATTAATCTGGCTTCATAAGTCACTTTTTTCAGTGCTGTTGCAACTTTTAATGTTCACTAAATGATGGTTATAAGTTGAGGTCTACTTTTATTAACATCTATTACTATAAATCAATCAAACCTTCAGATTTCATAAAACAAAGGTGCAAATAAACAGGAAAATTGCTATGCCCATTCCTTTTCACCTCAGAACTGGGGCAGGAATTCATATATCTCAGTGTCATACCCCTATTGGAGACTGATTCCAAAGGAGAGGAGGAACAGCCAACAGGGAGTGGAAGTGTGTCTCCAGAAGTTGTGGAGAAGGCTGCGGAAGAGCAGTCAGAGGAAGGCCCAGGCCCATCTCCTCTCCATCCTAAGGCACGCAGGGAGGAGAGGATAAGGGAGAGACATGAATGGCATGGTCTACAGGAGAGGAAAGGGCCTTGATCCTCTTCATAGGTTGTAGCTGTGAGAACTGGTTAAAAGGTTGGATATGTGTATGGGCCAGTGCTGGAAACAAAGTGTGGAAATATCTCTAGTCTGTCACTCCTCTCTGAGTTCTGGTCCTTCCCAGTGTGTGTTCTGATATCTGTGGATGTCTTCAACCCCTTATCTTTCCTGGTTCCCTTAATTGCTTCAATGTGGTTTGTGTTGCTTTTGCTCTTTATAATTTATAGGCATTTTTAGTTTAAACGGCATTTCCTCTTTTTCGTAACTGGTTGTGGGGGAGTTTTTTTTGTCTTCAGTCAAGGATATTTGTTTATTTTGTATACCACCCTGGGTCATCACACTCAAGCTTTACTTTACTTTCATCTAAGAAGCATCTTCCTTTCCCAAGGCATGACACATAACTTCCCTTTTTGAATATTGTTCTGGAAATACAAAAATCTTGGATCTCTTCTCTTCAATCCCAATAACTCAGGACACTGGGTTTCATCTCATAGCACAATTCACTGCATGCAGAAGGATAGCTTTGGTTACGACCTCAGTAAGAGATCACCTAGGGCAGGGGTGTCAAATTGGCAGCCCACGGGCTGGATGTGTCACATGCAGTGGTGCAGTCCTCGCCCACCCCAGCTCCTCAGAAGGGAAAAAATCACAAAATTTCACGTGATGGCAACGTGACATGGTGAGTTTGACATGCATGGCCTAGGGCATGTTGCAAAAATCAGATGCAGACAGAAGCCAAACAGAGCTCAGCCAGATGTGCAGAATGCAACTAATTCTGCATCATCTTCCCTTCCCTTCCTTTCACAAGGACAGCAAAATTAACTATGAGTCTGCATATGAAGTAGAGCTGGAGGGTGGGTAGAGTCTAATTTTCCAGATTACTTTGAGGAATATAACAGTGATTATGTTACCTAGTTAAGGGTAATGAAACATCTGCAAAAAAAAAAAAAAAAAGGAAGCTCAGAAAGCACCAAGGACCCCTCCTTTCAACCCTGAGCTACAAATTTCTCTTTTAGTAGTGATGTACTCTCAATTTCCTAAAACTTCAAAGAAGAAAAATGTTAGCATGTGATTTGAGAAAGTCAGCACATGGACATTTTGTAGAATTTATGAAGGAGAAAAATAAAGAAAACATACATTCATTAATCATATCGTTTGAACAGCTATATATGGTTGCAAAAGAATTTTTCCTTAATACTCAACAAGCTCTTCTCACAAGAAGTCTCTTAATATATATATATTTTAGGTACAAACTTTCATCCCTTTATGCACATAACAGTGGTGGTATTCAGCAGGTTCTGACCAGTTCGGGAGAACCAGGAGCAGAAATTTTGAGTAGTTCGGAGAACTGGCAAATACCACCTCTGACTGTCCCCACCCCATTTATTCTCTGCCTCCGGAGTCCCAGCTGATGGGCTGGGTCTTCTTTTGTTGCCCTGCACAGGAGAACAGAACTGGAAAGCAGGTTAGTGGGGTGGGGAGGGAATGGAATTTTGCAATAACCTTCCCCCAGGAGTTGGGAGGGAATGGGGATTTTGCAGTATCTTTCCCCTGCCACATTCACCAAACCATGCCACTTCCACCAAGCCACGCCCATAGAACTGGTAGTAAAAATTTTTGAATCCCACCACTGGAACATAAATAGTATAAAGTAACAAAGCAAACTTTTATAGATGGCTAAACAGACAGAAAGACAGATAAGGGACTCTCTGAAATTGATTTTTATCAGTTTGGCAGCAGAGCTGCATTTAGAATGCTGGGCTGTGAATTTTTAACTTGTACACAGGGTTTGCCAAATCTGCCCATTTTCTTTCATTCCTTCCAATCTCTCCCATTTATCACGTCTGATATCTTTGCTGAGTTAATACCTTTCTTGACCTCATTGCTCCTTCTCTTTAATTGTAGTCATTGTTGTTTAATTGTTGTAGTTCTTCCTCCAATCCTAGCAACTCTTAATTCACTTTTAGGACTTAGTTCTGTTACAGGCTCACACCAAGCATTATTAGCATACACAGAATAGAATAGAATTCTTTATTGGCCTAGTGTGATCAGACACACAAGGAATTTGTCTTGGTGCAAATGCTCTCAGTATACATAAAAACAAGATACATTTATCAAGAGTCAAGCATCATCAGGTACAACACTTAATAATAGTCATAGGTGTTGAGGTAATTCCCCGTTAGGAGAATGAGTGCACACAGGGAGACATAGTGAGAGTGGTAAAAAATAACACACAACCAGCACAGATACACTGTATTGTAAAATGTGGGTTTTTACTTCCAATAAACAGTGAAGCAAAGTTCAACAAACAGTCCAAGTACTACATGGTTAAAGAACTCAGTTTTCAGTCCAGGGATAATCCAAAATATCAAAGTCCAGTATAAAAACAGTTTAGTAATAGACTCACATCAATCCAAGACAAACAATGATCAGCAGCAGTCAATAGGGAAATGCAGGAACAGCAACACTCTCCAGAACAGGACTAAACAACCCACATTTCTGGCTCCATCTTATGGCTGTTTGAGGAACCACACCCAATTACAATTTTAGCATTCCCTTAAAGAGACAGTATTAAAATGTCTATCCTGGTTTATATATTTTTCAATCCAACTATTAGGTGACTTACATTCCTAATATTCTCCCCTTTGAGTAGGACAATATATACAACCTTACATTCCAAGTCCATAATCCTCACAGTAAGCCTTATGCTTTACAGAGCCTTGGGCTTTTGTAAAATGATCTGTGATGTTATTTTCTGACATACAGTATTCCAGCTTAATCATCTTACTTTGTACACATTATCTCACAATTAAATATCTTAAATCTGTGTGTTTTGATCTTGTCTTAGCAGCAAGATTGGAAGCCATCTGTATTGCTGATTGGTTGTCTTCATAAACAACAATAGAATCTATTTCATCAATTCCCATATCAATTAATAGTTGCTTATAACAAACTAAATCTGTACATAATAAAGACAAGCATGAGAATTCAGCCTCCATTGTTGATAAACTTAAATGTTTCTGTTGAATAGACCTCCATCCAGTCAACACCTTTCCTAATAATACTATAGAACCTGACATAAATTTACGTGTATTTACATCTGTAGCAAAACTTGCATTGGCATATGCAGTCAAATTCAGTTCATCTTTTGGCTCCAAATACAAAGCATAATGCATTGTTTGTTTCTGATATCTAAACACACATCTAGCAGCTTCCCAGTGCCTTTCGGTGGGCTCAGCGTTAAATCTTGCTAATTGGTTAACACTGTATGTTATATCTGGCCTTGACTAATTACTGAGATAAGATAAACTATCACTCAAGGACTGATAAATTTTCTTATCAAAAACGGGACTTTGAACATCACTATGGCTGAACTCCTGGCTCACTGGTGTTTTAGCTGGTTTACAAAGTTCCATTTTAAAATTCTTTAGTAACTGGTTGATTTTGTCTGCCTGTGAGATTTTGTATCCTCCCCTAGTTTTATCTATCTTTAAACAAAGATATTGTTTAATTTCCTCTAACTGTTTTATTTTAAATTTCTTCTCTAATAGTGAAATAATCTCAGGAGCTTCTTGTTCAGTCTTAGTGATTAATGCTATGTCATCAGTTAACAATTGCAACAATGACACTATACCATCACTTTCCTTTTTAAACAAACATGGATCAGCCATGCCAGCTATAAAACCTATCTTAGTTAATTCTTAACTATACACTGATTCCACTCATATCCTGATTGCTTCAAGCCATAAAGACTCTTTTTTAATCTCCAGCAATCAGTTGTATTATCATTTTTCATACCTAAAGGTTTCTTTAAATAAATAGTGTTTTGCAACAGTGCGTGTAGATATGCTGTCTCTACATCAAAATGATTTATAAAGTATTTCTCCTGAGCTGCCCACACTAATGCTGCCCTTAATGTAGTAGCCTTCAGACTAGGTGCAAACACCTCATCATAGTCATTTGATGTCTGATTGAACCCTTGTGCTACTAACCTGGCTTTATGGGTAACAGTCCCATCTACACCTGTCTTTAGATTATAAATCCATTTACACCCTATAGCACGCTTACCTGGTGGTAACCTAACATTTTCATATAACTCCAACCTTTGTAAGGATTTTAGTTCCTTATCCATTGCTTCCTGCCAAGCAACCTGATCCTTATCAGGATAGTTTTAGTTCATTATAGTTACAAGGAACTGTGTTCACTTGGCATACAACACTAGCCTGATATCTATCAGGTGGTCGTGTTACTTGGGTTGAATGTCTCAGTAATACAGGGCTTACTGGTGGACTCACCTGTTCCACCTGCTCCTGTTCTGCTACTTCTTCCTGTGCCTGTTCTTCTATGTCCTCCTGTTCTTTCTCTTTAATGGCTATTTGTGGTTTACTTATTTCATCTTTAGGGACTATTCAGGTGTCAATAATAATATCATTGCTGGATTCCTGTTCCAACGTGTTCAAGAAATTTTGCACTAATACTACAATAAACATGAGCTGTGCCTGGATCCCAGAATCTAAATGATCTGTGGTTGGCCTCGTAACCTATGAAAAATAATTTCCTAGTTCTATGTTGCCCTTTCAGTCTTACTTGTGAGGGAATATGCACCCATCCAAATGTGTGCATATAACTTAAATTTGTTTTTCTGCCATGCCAACGAGTGAATGGCAATTCACCAGTTGTTGTATTCACCACATTGTTTAACACATGATTGCTACACATGATGGCCTTACCCCACAGTGTTTCAGGCAAATCTGAATCAGATAACATAGAGCGAGCCATCGCTTGTAATGTTTGCCTTCTTCATTCTACAAACAAATTATGTTGTGGTCTGTAAGGTGCAGAATGTTTATGCTCGACACCATCCAATGTCAGCATTGTTTGGCATCTATTGTTAACAAATTCAGTCCCATTATCAGTAACTAAATTAACTACTTTACTCCTCATTTCTCTCTCTGAAAACCGTAGCCAATTAAAAAAGGTTGGAATGTTTCTGTTTTGTTTTTCATGAGATAGCAGAAACCGTGTCGTGAGTAATGGTCCATTATACTCAAAACATAGCAGGCACCTCCCAAAATGGTTTCTTAGGACCAATTATGTCAGCAAAAACAACCTCTAAACGTTCTTTGGTCTTAAACCCTTTCAGCTTATTTGCTGGAGTAACCTTGTTTTTCTCCTGACTATAGGCATTACAGTTTAAATACTTGCTACAGGGTTTTAATTTTACTCCCTCTGACAAGTCAAGCTTGTTTGAACATTTTGAAATTAATGTATCCCAGACGTCTATGCAGGAAATGTGTACATTCATCATGTGGCTTAACATTGTTATAAACCAAGTTAGCCATCTGCAACTGGTCATTATAAATCATTTTCTAAAGTAGCAGTAACACTTTTACCCTCTTTCTCTATTATACAGTTATTTCTCCTAAATGTTACTACATAACCAACATTAACTAAAGCCCTTACTGATAACAAATTAAATTTCAGTTTTAGGGACATATAACATAGTTAAATGCTCATTTATACAAGAACAATAAGCCTTCACCAGTACCTACACCAGATGCTTTCATCTTCCATCCATTTGCCAATGATGTATGTTGCTTACTTGTGGACATCTTAACAAACCTCTCTCTATTTTTAGTAATGCACTGTGATGCTCCACTATCAACAACCCACAAATCATGGTTTACATTTGAATTGCTAGACATAACTAAATTAACATTCTTTTTAGCCTTCTGGTGATTACCACTATTCTGTTGTTTTCTCTTCTTACAAAATTTAACTATATGTCCCCTAACCCCACAAGAAAAACATTTCGTAACAGTATAGGCAGTTGAAGACAAATCCTCTTTTTGTGGTTGTTCCTTTCTCAATTGATCCCTATCCAGCCGTCTTCTTGCCTCTAACAATCTTCCAGTTATGCCAGTCAATGTCAGTTTATCTCTGCACAGGACTTCCAGTGAAGATACGTAATCATCATAACTTTCATCCAATGAGGAAAGAATGATATAAACTCCATGCAGGTGTGAAAAAAACAGTTCCTTTTCTTGTAGGTCTTGAAAAAATCTTTTCATGAAGTTCAAATGAGCTAACATATCTCCACTTTTCAGAAGACGTGCTCTAAGCAGTTTATGTGTAAGATGTATGTGTGCACCTACACTGTCACAAATATCAATCCTCTTCAAATTCTCCCAACACCTAGCAGCAGACTCTCCTCCACGAAAATGGACTAGGTGCTTGTCACTCAGTGTTAATCCAATTATACAAAGAGCTCATTCATTGTTCCATTTAAAGTCAGCAAGCTTCTTGGCATTGTCCTCATCATCTGGATCCCAAGCATTTACATCCAGTGGATCTTGAACTGCATTCCATAACCCTTCTCTAAGCAGATGTAGACTGCACTTCATAGACCAGGAGACATAGTTTGTTCCATCCAACCAGGTTATCAGTGAGAGACTTGTTGACAGGTCTGGTGCCATCTTTACCAGGACAGTAAACCACAATTAAACAGTAAACAGCTGTCTGTATACGGTCCTGTATATTCACACCAACTCTCAGTTATCTGAGCCTGGTATGGACTGGGCCCATAACCAGTGCTGAGGTAATTCCCCGTTAGGAGAATGAGTGCACTCAGGGAAACATAGTGAGTGGTGAAGAATAATATACAACCAGCACACAGATACACTGTATAGTAAAATATAGGTTTTTACTTCCAGTAAACAGTTAAGGAAAGTTCAACAAACAGTCCAAGTCATACACGGTTAAAGCACTCAGTTTTCAGTCCAGGGATAATCCAAAATATCAAAGTCCAGTATAAAAACAGTTCAGTAATAGACTCACATCAATCCAAGACTAACGATGATCAGCAACAGTCAACAGGGGAAATGCAGGAATGGCAACACTCTCCAGAACAGGACTAAACAACTCAGGTTTCTGGCTCCATCTTTTGGCCATTTGAGGAACCACACCCAATTAAAATTTTAGCATTCCCTTAAAGAGACAGTATTAAAATGTCTATTCTGGTTTATATATTTTCCAATCCAACTGTTAGGTGACTTACATTCCTAACAATATGGTACAATAAACAATCAAATCATACGAGGAAACAGTCCATATAAATCGTAAGGATACAAGCAACAAAGTTACAGTCATACAGTCACAAGTGGGAGGGGATGGGCGATGAGGAGTGATGAGAAGATTAATAGTAATAGTAATGCAGACTTTATAAATATGTATAAAGTTGTATGGTATTGAGGGAATTATTTGTTTAGCAGAGTGATGGCATTCAGGAAAAAAACTGTCCTTGTGTCTGGTTGTTCTGATGTACAGTGCTTTAGTCTGTAGCATCGTTTTGAGGGTAGGAGTTGAAATAGTTTATGTTCGGGATGTGAGGGGAACAGTTTATGTCCAGGATCTGTAAATATTTTCACATATATTTTCATAAAGTCCTCTTTTTGACTTGTACAGTATACAGGTCCTTGATAGAAGGCAGGTTGGTTTAATGTAAACAAACGCTGAAGTAATCTATCCACACAGCATCACATTAATAGTTATATTATCTGAAGTACTGTACTATAGGGATCTTAGTTTGATATCATTGTAAATCAGTCAAAGAAAAAGCAGTCGCTACTGTATTGCTGTCAGCCACCATCCAACTTGAATCGGATTTGGGACTGCCACAAGGGAGGATGGGTAACCGTGGAAATAGGAGGATAGCCATAACAGCATTCTTTCTCCAATACTCAAGGACAAATCCCTGGACTATGAAGGGGAATTACTGGACTTGGTGGGAGTTCAGAATGGAGGTGGATTGGAGAGTGTGACTTGAAGGTCATCAGAAAAGGGGGCTGGGTGTGAGTGTAGTATAGCAGGGAAAAATGCGGGAATTCAGATTCGGGTTTTCCCAGATGTAGAGTATATGACTTCTCTAATAAATTCTTACTTGAATGGACTTTGTCTCTGAGTGCTGAATTGGGGTGGAGAGTTTGGTTAGAACACTAACAATTACATTAAAACAATTCTTTATTGGGATTCACCAGAAATCAGAAACCTGTATAAGAATCTATGGTGCATTCATAGTGGAAATTCTACATGTAAAGCTGCAGAAAGTAGAAAAACAGAATAATTAAAATGATCAAGGTTGCAGAAATAATCCTCTATGAAAAAACAAACTTTGCATTAGTTTTTTAAACAGAAAAAAGGTAGTGATATGATGAAGTTGATAAAATTGGGCATGATGTAAAGGAAATTAACAAACATTAGTTTACCCCCTCTCATATTAGAACATGGCATCATCCAATAAAACTGGGTGATTGGAGATTCAAGATAAAATATATCTTTCTTCACATTATGTGCAATTAAAGTGTTGAACCTGGAAGTTTTTAAAACAGGATTAGAAAAGTTCACGGAGATAAGACTCAGTGACTACTATTCTTGAAACCTGTAGATTTTCACATGAAAATCCAAGTTCCCCTGATGTTCAAAAAGTATGTGGACAGAGAGATTTATCTCACCTCTGTATACAATGGTTCATAGATATCCACTCCATTATCTTGACTATGGGAAAGAGTTTCGGAACCCCTTCTCCAGATGAAGCGAGCAGGTGGATTAGAGCTGACTGTGCATCGAAGGAAGACTGTCTTCTCATGATAAAAACTCCCACGGACATCACTGATAGTTTGATGGACAGTAAGGATGGGCTTATCCAAATCTGCAAAGAAAAGAAGGAAGGGGGAATCCACAGACATTGCTGATGAGATTTAGGCCATAATGTAGAAAGTCTTGGGTCACCCAATGTTCCAGATACATAGGAAAAAAAGGTAGCTTGGAAGACGTCATTCCACCCACCAGGCAAACTAATAATTCTTAAAGTGATACCTCCCTAAAACTGAAGAATCTTCTTGGATGAGAAGTGAAACATCTTCAAAGAAAAACCAGAAAATCCAGTTGCCTCTTGAAAAAGCACCTCTGGGTCCCAAAAGTAAGGCTAGCTCTCTGCTAGGTATCTGCATAGCAACTGAGCTTTTCTAAAACAGCTAAATGAGGAATAGGATAAATTGCATTTGCCAGATTGATCAGTAAATACTACAAGGACTGCTGTCTGTAAAATATCTGGCCCAAGAAGACTGAAAAGCTCATTTTGTCCTGGGGCTAGTGAACATGTCACAGAAGTCCTTTGAATAAATTGTGCATTCTGTTGTCTTTTAGCAAGCCAGATGGCGAAAGAAAACAGGAGACAGGCTATTTTTAGCTTGGTATATTGATATTTTAAGCACTGTGTCCGGCTTTGTGCCAGTTGATAAAATTCAAGTGCTTTGTATTTTGTCTGTCATTGTGGAGTGGAGATCTTTAATAATGCTTATGAAAACTTGATGCCAGATCTGGTTGTTTCTGCCTAGCCTGCCAAATGCATCTGTTCATCACTTTTATTCTACTAATGATACTTTGTAGTTTCTTTGAACTGTAACTTTTCTAAATTTGAATGAAGTTCTTGCTCCATCAACTGAGGTACCACGAGTGGAAAGATATGCTTTAATCTTGCATCTTACATGGTCTCTCAACTAGAAAGACATTTTAAATCTCACTTTCTACCTAACCCCACTTTGTCCTTTTTAATATAAATTCAACATTTTAATTAGATTTCTGTATATGGTTTGCAATCACTTGTTTCTACATTAAAACCAGTGGTTTCAGTTAGTGTCACTTTCATGCCAGAATTGGAGTTGATCTATATTTAGTACAAAATCAAGAACTTTAAGAGTTATTCTTGAATCACACTATTGAATGTTCCTCCATTCAAGTCTTCATGCAAACAGAAATTAATCACAATGAAAAGCAATTTAAGCAGGACCTGTTTAAAACCCCACAAGGGCAATATCTTTATTTGCTCAACCAATATTTTATCATCTCTGCAAGTTTTCATGTTTCTTAAAAATCTTTATCAGCCTCAAGGAATGCAATTTGGATGTTGTCCAATATAGCGGGGTGCAAAATCTTTCTGAATTATGGCAAGGGTTTTTGTAAAGATATAGCTCTCTGAAGATGTTGGCTCTTATTTCATGTAAGAGGCCAAATAATATATATTAACCCCAAATCTTATGTTCATTTTTCTGCTTTTTAACTATTTCATTTCATTAAAACTTTTAAGAAACTTGAAAGCTTGCAGTTAATACTAAATTTTGGTTAGTAAGGTAAATATATTGCCTCTATAGGCTGTTTTATTTCGATTTTTTTCCTGGCTGACACATCTATCATTATGGAAAAGGTATAACTCAGTAGTTGACCATATTCTTTAAATTCAGAAGGGCCAAATTAAGTCCTTACCATCTCCAGATAATACTGAAACTACATTCTTATCAAAAAACTTAAAGATATACTCCCAGTAAATGATATTGTTTGGTGAAGCAATGACCCAATCTGATAAAAAGCAGCTTCCTTGGTTCCAAATATTATTTTTACATGGGACAAAATTCATTATTATAAGCCTCTGCTCATTGTGTGAACCAAAATCCTGCAGGTAAGATTCAGTAGGTAATTCTGTTAATAACACTAATTCAGTGCATCATAATAAGACTTCTGTTTCCAAGATACCTTTCATGACTGAGTAGATTAAAGGAGCAAAGAACCCTTGAATAAAATAATATAATTCTTGCTATCCATTTAGATTCCCGCTTCATTTAAAGTTCTGCTAATGAGGAGAGACAGAGCCAAACCAGATTAATGAAAGTTATCAATATGCATCATATGTCCCTGATTTCAGACAGTCGGGGGGGTGTATTTGTGCATTCTGAGGTTGGGGAGATGAATAGTAATTAAACTCAGTGGAGAAAAAAATCTAGATGTACACTAATGAGGACCAAATGCAGAGCCTTTGTAAAAGACACCACTAAAGAAAAGTCCTTGCATATTTGAAGCATGTGACCACAGAACACATCTGAAGGCTCCTCTTTTCTTCCATAAAGCTCTTATATGCTGTTAACATTTAAAATATTGATTTAGCTATATGCAAGTCTGGAACTCTGGTTTCAAGACTAGATACAACTTTCTGCTAAAAGCAAACATTTTCCATTAGAAATGTGCCTAGGCCAAGCAATTTGCATATTTTAATGAGGCACATATTTTGAAGAACCAGTGTTTGTAATAAAAGTTGAGATTTCTTAGTGTGATAACACTAGAAGTATATTCAGACACATGGACAGATTTTTTTTCCCCAGCCAAGTCATGATACTGAAAATGGCAGAGAAAAACATAAAACAGATATGGAGCCAGATTAGAGCCTTCTTAAATACTTTGTAAGGAGTTTCAATCAAGATATACTAACTTTTATTTCATACCCAAGTTAATTCTAGGCAAACTTTTTAAACATTATCTCCTTGGATGTCTTCTAAATAAGCATCAGGATTCCACTTTCCTTTATAAATCATTTTATAGTTCCTACAATAACCTAAAATGAGATTGATAGAGTCAATCAGAAGAATGACTAATGTCCTCTGGATTGTTATGCATATTACAGTATGTTGTGCACAAAACTATTCATGCCAATGTATACAGAAACTCTTGTCTACATTAATGGGAGAATGGAGTCTTTCTATGGTAACTAAATACAGTATTAATGTTCTTTTCCCAAGGGCTTTGTGATCACATCATTCAAATGAGAAAATATGGGCTCATTGCTATTTGTTTCCTCTGCATTTTCATCTTCCTTTGCAGCAGTTCCTATCTGGAAGGGCTTCAGAATTGTTCTTTGCCTTGTTCCTTCCATAAGTTAAAGAAGGAGAAAAAATATCAGTGATAATGAAATAGCTGAAATAGCATCACTGAGCTTTAAACAATGACATGCAAATGGGGCAGCAATAAAATTCACCTGATCTAAATCTCAATTGTCTGCTGTCTAACTCTCATTCATTTTTGATGCTGCGAAGCAGTTATAACAAGGTGACTTACCCTTGGCCATTTCACCTAGAAATTTTTTCTGCCCCCAAATCTCTTAGTGTAATAAGTTCTCACCTGCACTACATCCCAGACACCTGTAATTTCCTCTTAGTCTCCAGTGACAGCTCTAATCTCTCACCATACTGCTTTGGAGTATTTTTTTTGGGGGGGGGGGGGGAACCTCACTGTGTGAAAGTGAATGATTAAAATAAATTGAAGTGATTTAAACTCTTCATATTTAAATGTGCAAACTGTGTCAGACTCTCCTTTAATTCAAGTTCATGTCTTTATTATCTTAAAGCCAATTTCTCACATCTATTATTCATTAAGTCTGTAGGAATGACAAGCCCCAAGGCTCCATGCCCTGCTTGTATGATGCCATTTTTCTCATCCATAGAAGAGATGCCTTTGACTTCTGGTGACCTGCTGGAAAAGTCAATGTAATTTTCTTGGTAAGATTTTGGAAGTGGTTTGCTGTTGCCTTCTTTCTCGAGCTGAGAGGGTGATTAGCCCAAGGATTAACACTCAACTCCAAGTTTATTACCTGATGCCTTAACCACTACACCACTACACCAGACTGGCTCTTTCATCCTTTCTCATCATCCTTTCTCATTCCTAGTTATCCTGTAACCCAAACCAATGCAGATGGTTGCAAATTCTTCAATCACTCTTCCAACCTAAAGAAATCTGAGTACAAAAAAATGCTCTCTCCCAAAATTCTGAAGAAAATCATAATTTTACTCATGAATGCCCTCTTCCTTGTTTTCCAAGCTGAAGATAATAGAAAAGCCAAGAAGATGTTCCATACCCTTAGCAATTTGCAAGAGTCCGTGGTGCTTACTTTAAGCCTCAGCATGTCTCAGCAAAAAAGGAATCATTAAAAGTATTAAATCTTAGTAAACACTGATGACAATAAAAATGGTGATTATGGAAAGAATTGTACTTATTTTTTTAAAAATAATATTTTGAAGTATTGAAAGCACTTCATCTATCTCCAGCTAGAGACATTAAAGCCTACAGTAATACAAAATTTTAATAAAACTATATCAGAGCTTAATTCACAGTTATTAGCTTGCCAACTGATACAACCATGTGGGTTGTTTCAATATCAATATAACTTTTAAATGTTCCCACTTTCCATCTGGCTTTCCTATCTCTTCCTCCCAGCATGGAAAAACTCCAAGGAACAGCTTCCCTGATTAATATGATGTCTGGGGACTTTATGCTAGTGGTGGCATTTTTCTGGATCTTCAGCAGACCTGCTTGCTGGCACTGACTGAAATGTAGCAGCAGGTTGGCTGAGTTTCTTCTGCTCTACAGGGATTTATATTAAGCTTTGGAATAAGTTTATGTGAATGAATGGAAACACATGACCTGAGGTTTTTCTGAAAACTGAAAGCTGTTTAAGAATTTGGTCAAAAGGTTGAGTAATTTCAATTTTTAATACTAATCTACAGTATTTGTAAAAGGGGCATAGTGGCTCAGTAGCTTAGACGCTGAACTCGTCAATCAGAAAGTTTGGCAGTTTGGCAATTTGAAACCCTAGCACCGTGTAACAGAGTGAGCTCCTGTTACTTGTCCCAGCTTCTGCCAACCTAGCAGTTCAAAAGCAGGTAAAAATGGAAGTAGAAAAATAGGGATCACTTTGTTGGGAAGATAACAGTGTTCCATGTGCCTTTGGCATTTAATCATGCTGGCCATATGATCATGGAGATGTCTTCGTATAGTGCTGGCTCTTCGGCTTTGTAACAGAGATGAGCACCATCCCCTAGAGCTGGAAATGACTAGAACATTTGTGCGAGGAAAACCTTTACTTTTACTGTATTTGTATCACGAATAAAAGCTCATGTTTGCCACTGCTCTGAACTTCCCTTGACTGCAGTATAGTTGCATCTGGAATCTGTGGCTAGTTCTATACAGGGAGTCCTCAACTTATGACCACAATTGAGCCCAAATTTCTATTGCTAAGTTGGACATTTGTTAAGTGATTTTTACTCCAGTGGACGAGCTTTCTTGCCTCAGTTGTTCAGAAAATCTGGCTTCCCCATTGACTTTGTTTGTAAGAAGGTTGCAAAAGGTGATCACAAAATCCTGAGACATTGCGATCATCGTAAATATGAACCAGTTGTCACACATTCAAATTTTTGATCATGTGATCATGGGAATCCTCCAATGGCCGTAAGAGTGAAAACCCATCATAAGTCACTTTTTTAGCACTGTTGTAACTTTGAAAGGACACTAAACAAACATCTGTAAGTCGAGGACTATTCGTACTTGCATTTTACTTTCTCCAAGTGTCAGGAATTATTACAACTTGATCGAGAAAGAGGCAGACAGAAAGAGGCACATAGACAATTCTGAGCAAACAAATTGAAACAAATTGTTTCAGATACCATATAATCTTAGGTTAGGGCACAAGTAACTGTAAACATCTATGGAGATTCTTGGTCATCTAGGTCATGGTTGTCTCAATAGTGTTTTTTCAAGAGGGAACTGGACTTTCTGGTTTTCCCTTGAAGATGTTTCGCTTCTCATCCAAGGAGCTTTTTCAGCTGTGAATGGAATCCTTTCATTTCCCACCATACATTCAGAGCCAAAGAAGCTTCTTAGATGAGAAGTGAAATGCCTTCAAAGGAAAACTAGAAAGTCCAGTTGCCTTTTGAAAAAGCACCTTTGGAAATAATTGTAAAATTATCATCAATAGTAAATGAAAGAGAATGTTTGTTGCATATTAAAAGACAGACAAAGAAGACAATTTCATCAAAAGTACAGTTAAGGGCAGTAGTGGTAAGGATTAACCTAGCCCTTTCCTCCTATATTATTCATCTATCTATCCATCAAACAAAGAGTTAAAAAATAATGCAAATTCTTTTTTGGGACCGAAACACCCACCAAACCCACCCACACACAAAGCAAGAGGCATATTACCAAGTCCATCTGTAGAGTAGATGTTAGTATTGAAAAGCCCTTGGCCACCCAATTTACCCCATAGCTCTAAAGGTCAGAAATATAGGAAGTAGAGCAGGGTTCTGCATCAGCTTAGATCCAAACTCCAACCTAAAAGCAAAGGGAAACTTCACAAGAAATCAATTCCTTTGTGAGATGGGACTCTTTAATAACCCAAGATCAGTTATCTGTAGTAAATAAAATAAAGAAGCAAAGAAAAGCACAGGGAAGCTGTATAATAGAAGAGGACAAGAAGAAAAACCTAAACCAGCCTTAACAAAATTGTCAGAGTATCTATCTATGTTTTGAATGCAATATCCCAAATTTCCAAACAACAAGGAGCGTGACAAGTTGTTGGAGCTTCTCTTAAATATTTCAAGAAAAGAACATTAATTTCCTAGATAAGATTTTAAAAACTTCTCTGCAGTTGGCACTAAAGTGGCTCCTTATTGTAATATTTTGTACATATATAATTAAAAATAATATACAGGTAAGGATGATCTTTTGTGGAGGGACAGGACAGGCTGTGAAGTAAAATGTGAAATGTTTAAGTATATACTGTCACAATATTCTCTTGGGGTAAAAGCCCTCTCCCCCCAAACCCCTTTCCAAATTTCTCTTTGCAAGCTGGAGACCTATAAAAAGTTTCTTTAGCAGCCTGCGATTGTTGTCAGTCATCTGGGAGGAAACAAGATGTGTATTTACTGAACAATAGAAACATTTGAGGAAAGCAGGAAAGTGGGGATAATTATATCATTCATTATCAGATATTTGAACAGGTGATTATCAATGTAAAAAAAGTCTTCCAGGATTAGGCCAGGATTTTAACCAGCACCAATTACTTTTGGAGTACCCACAAACAGAACCCCAAGGCATATTGATGTTTCCCCCACAACTGGCATTAAGCGAACTGAGATTTTAATTTAAGCTTTGGATTTATTAATGCATAAGTTTATCTTATTTATCTGATCTCCTTTTAAAAGTTATGCAAGTCATCCTTGTAAATTGGCTCTAGCCCTATTCGCTCAAGAAAGTTCACTCCTACTTCTGTAGAAAGCTCTTCAGATATTTGAAGGTGGCAATGATGTCTCTCAATCATCTTATTTGTAGGCTGAACATACTCAGATCCTTTCCATCCCCGACAATCATTCCTGACCATATTTGATTTTAAGACACTTCACCCTCCTGATAGACCTTCAAATTTTCTCCAGTATGTCACTGTCTCTTTATAAGTGATGTGCCCAGAACTACATACAATTTTACACAAAGATCTTATCTAGGCAAAGTACTATTGGAATGGGGGAAACTAGGCTTCGCAGTAGTATAAGTGAAATAGTCCTTATCAATTATAAGTTCAACATGAGCCAGCAACATAATGTTAAAAAGGCAAATGCTAACTTGGAGTCCATTAACAGTAGCACAGAGAATACAGATAGTCCTTGACTTATGATTACATTGGAGCCCAAAATTTCTGTTGCTAAGCAAGACAGTTGTTGGTGAGTTTTGCCCCCTTTTACAACATTTCTTGCCACAGTTGTTAAGTGAATCATTGCAGTTATTAGGTTAGTAACAGGATTGTTAGGAGAACCTGGTTTTCCCATTGACTTTGCTTGTCAGAAAATCACAAAAGAGGATCAAACAGACAGAAGCCAGGAAAAGCACTAGGCCCAGACAAGATAACTCCTACTTGCTTAAAAGCTTGTGCTGATCAACCGGCCTCCATCTTCACCCACATCTTTAATAAATCACTAGAGATGTGTTATGTTTCTTCTTGCTTCAAATACTCTACTATCATCCCAGTGCTAAAGAAACCTTCCATCAAGGAACTGAATGATTGCAGACTGGTTGCTTTAACATCTGTAGTTATGAAGACCTTTAAAAGGCTATGTGATAACCCAGAGTGTAACACAAATGTAACAAAATCCAAAATGTAAATAAATGTCCTTTAATGCCTCCAACTTGGCCCCACTGTTCAATAATTCTCAGCTGGAGATAAAACTTACTCAAAAATAGTCTTTAAAAGAAAGCAATACAGTCCAAACTTAATGCGCAGATAGAGGTGAAATAAAAAACACAAAACAAGCTACAATGAAGGAAATTTCACAATGGATCAGGATAAGTAATTACTAACTTCAAGGCAATAACAAGGCAGTCTGTTGGAAGGATGCCAACCAAGATAACTGCAGCCCAAAATAAAACACGCTTTGCTTCTGGCAACACTGTGTTGTAACTGTCTCTCTTATATACTATTTTCCCCAGCTGCAACTAATGAGGGGGATCATGGCCGCTTCCTCTCTCATAAGCTAAGTTGTTTCCTTCTCCATTCTTCCCTGCATGTCCTAGGTTGAAGAAGGGATGGCCCTGGTTCTTCCTTTACCTGCCCAGCCAGCCTTTGCCCTTCCCAAGCCTCCTCCACAACTTCCGGAGCCACACTTCCACTCCCTGTTGGTTGTTCCTCCTCTCCCTCAGAGTACGACTCTACCAAGGGCATGACAGACTAGCGCTGGCCCACCTGAAAACCATCATGGATATGCTGTTAGACTCCTTGCAATTTGCCTACCGAGCAAATAGATCGACAGATGATGCTGTTAATATGACTCTGCACTACAAGATCCTATAACATCTTGAATCTCCAAGACCTATGCAAGGGTCCTCTTTGTAGACTTCAGCTCAGCATTCAATACCATCATTCCAGACATTCTTCTAACTAAACTAAATCAACTAGCTTACCTGACCACACTTGTAAATGGATCTTAAAAGACAGGAAGAAGCAGGTGAAGCTAAGCAAAATCACATTGAATTGTACAGATACCTGTACAATTAGCCTTGTACAATTAGAGAGCCTCCAGGTCTGGGTGCTCTCTCCACTTCTCTTCTCTCTCTATACCATTGACTGCATCTTGAAAGATCCCTCTGTTAAAGTACTGAAGTTTGCAGATGATACAACAGTGATTGGTCTCATTCAAGACAATGACGAATCTGCATACAGATGGGAGGTTGAACAACTAGCCTTGTGGTGCAAACAGAACAATCTTGAATTAAATACACTCAAAACTATAGAAATGGTGGTAGATTTTAGGAGAAACCCTCCTATATGACCATCTATTACAATACTAGACAATACAGTATCAACAGTAGAGACAAAACAATTGCTACCAACCTGCCTTCAGTCGAAGACCTGTATGCTGCACGAGTCAAAAAGAGGGCTGTGAAAATATTTACAGACCCCTCACATCCTGGACATAAACTGTTTCAACTCCTTCCATCAAAACGATGTTATAGAGCACTGCATACCATAACAACTAGACACAAGGACATTTTTTCCCCGAATGCCATCAATCTGCTAAACAACTAATTACCACATCACTGTCAAAATACTTAGTAAAACTGTATTACTTTTATTCTTCTCATCCTTTCTATTACCTATTTCCCTCCTACAGTGTTGCTTGTATCTTTACAATTTATATTATTTTATTTGTTTCCTAGCATGATTTGATTGTTTATTAGTAACCTATGACTATCACTAAGTGTTGTATCTTATGATTCTTGATGAATGTATTTTTCTCTTTATGTACGCTGAGAGCATATGCATCAAAGACAAATTCCTTGTGTGTCCAATCACACTTGGCCAAAAAAGAATTCTATTCTATTCTATTCTATTCTAAAACTATATCTTGTTTTGGGCACATCACATTTCAAAGAGATAGTGACATATTGGGGACATTTCAAAGAGGGGCTACCAAGATGGTGAAGTGTCTAAAATCAAGTCTGGTCAGGAATGATTGTCAGGATTGGAAAGGCTCCGAGTATGTTCAGCCCAAAAATAAAATGACTGAGTGACAGATTATAGCAATCTTCAAATATCTGAAGAGGTATCATACAGAAGGAGGAGGGGACTTTATTGCCTGAAAAAATAGGACTAGAATCAAGGACATCAGGCTAGACTTTAAGAGGAACTTTAACTTTTAAGAACTATGTGAACTGTCATCTAGTAGAAGAGACTGTCATATGAAGAGGGATGTTCTTCATTAGAAGTCTTCATTCAGAGATGCTCCAGTGGATTCTGTACCAAAGAGGAGATTGGAATTCTATCATTTTATTAAAATATTAAGATAGGCCTGGGGTTTAATCATTGTATTCTCATATTCATTGTATCAGTTATGTGCTTATTTGTGCAACTGGGTGAATCGACACCTTTGTGTAAAGAGCAGAAGGAATAACCTTGATGAATAGTAGGAAGAACTGCAATCAAGATCACAGTCAAATAAAAGAATAAAATCTGGGACAGATCTGCAACCCAGGTAAGCATCCCAGACAAGACCCTTCTGTTTTTCACCAAAGTAAAGGGAAGGAAGGGAAAGTGCATTTGGACTTGCAAGACTGTTGTTATAAACTTATCAAGAAACTAGTATTCACTCTGATTTCCTAGTCTGGACCACCTTGAAGGGTTGAAATTTTATCTGCTAGATAAGTCTCATGTTAGAAGGCAAGTGAAATAGAAGGACTTTTAGTTTCATGCAATGGGATCAAACATAGAGTTCATTATTACAATCAAGTATCTAGTTTGCATAATACTAAGCTATGGTTTACCATTAGTAGAACAAGAGAATCCAGTCTCAGGATTACTCCTTTCTCCTCTTGTATGGCCATAAACACAGGACATTAAGCCAGTCAGGAGTCTGAACCTAGACACTGTCATAAACTCAAATGGCTGTTCATAAACAGCCCAAAAGCAAACCATGTTTTAAACCAGACATAGCAATCTAGTGCTCGGCACATATTTTGAATTCCAATCCCAGTAACTACAATAGCACGTAGACTTATATATCACTTTACAGTGCTTTACAGCCCTCTCTAAGTGGTTTACAAAGTCAGCATATTGCCCCCAACAATCTGGGTCCTCATTTTACCAACTTTGGAAAGATGAAAGGCTGAGTCAACCTTGAACCAGTGAGAATTAAATTGCTGGCAGTCAGCAGCATTAGCCTGCAATTCTGCATTCTAACCACTGCACCACTACGGTTCAGAAGAAGGGTTTTTCTAATCTAATTCCTGACTACAACCTGAAGCTGAAATTGTTAACCCAAAATATTTGGTTTACATCACTTTGATTTACCTTCTTTTTAACTAGTTAATGTTCCAACTCTCATTTGATGAATTAATTTTTAGTTCAATTAAAAGAGGACACAGGGGTTCTTGATTTTTGTATGACTAAGTAGGAGCAAACAGACCTCTACCTGCCCTTTCATTTAGTGTTAAACCCAGGAATATATCTGAAAAGAGCAAGGAAATTCCATCATTGCATAGATAACTAAGATGTTTATCCAAATGGGTTTCATCAAATTGCAGCATGCCACTGACGATAGTACACGTCTTCTTATCTAAGGCCATGAATGAACTGGCCCTAAATTCATTAAGAGTTTTTGTCCAAGATCAGCACTTTCATGAAAGAGAGCATGGATAAAACAAGGCCTATCTCTTTGCCTAAGAGGTATGAGAATGAGTCTAGGTAAATGCAGAATTTGACTAGCAAAATGATCAAGATATACGCAGTAGAACTGTGGGAAGTCTTGGATGGCCACAAAATGACTTACACTGCACATCTACTCGAATGGACTTGATGGCAGGGACCCCAACCCCATTCTCTGCTTTACAGTAATAACGACCCCCCTGAAGCCTCTGGATCTTCTCAATCAGAAGGGTCTCATTCAACACCGATGTCTCCTGGAATTTGTCCGAGGCACTGCCAGCAGTTTTGGTCCACCTCACCTAGAGGAGGGGAAGGAGAAAAACAGAGAGAAATAAAACTTAGGAAACAAGCAATTATTTATTTGAAATGCTTTTAGGCTGCTTATCATGCTATGCATCTGCAGGCAATGCATATATTATGGAACTGTACACAGTGAACCATTTAATATACAAACATATAAAACAATTATAACTATATAAAAATGAACAATGTGCTAAATGCAAGAGCACATATCAACGTCAGGCTTCCTCCAGACTGATACTAAAAACTAGAAGGTTAGCAGGCAGAGATTTCAGAGAACGGCCTTTGATCATCTAGTTTTATTAGATATTTGAAAAGTTATCATTAGAACAGAAAACCAGTAACTGCTAAACACATCCTGTAAATCAAACAGACAACAGTCCCCACATGCCAGCCTTTTCTGTCTTATCTGTCAGCCTTATCTGTCGTTCTCCTGCCTTTGTGTCTGAATGGACGGAGAGCTGGTTGTTTATCTGTAGATTTATCGATAACTGATATTGGTAATCCTCGACTTAGCATCACAATTGAGGCCAACATTTTCATTGCTAAGAAAGACAGTTGTTAAGTGAGTTGTGCCTCATTTTATAATCTTTTTTTTTTGCCGTGGTTGTTAAATGAATCATTGCAATTGTTAAGCAAATCTGACTTCCCACATTGAGTTTGTTCGTCAGAAGCCAGCCGAGAAGTTTACAAATAGCGATCACATGACCCTGGGACAGTGCATCTATAATAAATACAATCTAGTTGCCAAGCTCCCAAATTTTGATCATTTTACTTTACTTTATTGTCATTGCACCTCGTACAATGAAATCAAACAGCATTTTCAATGTACATCATGAGTGTGACAATGAAAATAAACACACACATCCTTCACCCTCCACACATTGAATCTAAAACCCCCGACACCACACCAACACTGCACTATACAGCAGAATTCAAAAGAGCTACTGCCCTGGGATAGAAGCTGCTTTTCCTTGTTTTTATTATTTATACTGTCGGACAGATGGTAATAGTTCAAAAAATAGGTTCCCAGGATGAGATGGGACTTTGAGGATGTTGAACTTTCTTAAGGCAGTGGAAGCTATAAAGCTCTTCCAAAGAGGGGAGAGGGCAACCAATGATCTTCTGGGCAATGACGTTAACCCTTTGGAGTGTTTTCCTATCTGCCACTGTTCAATTGGCAAACCATACAGAGGTACAGTAAGTTAAGATACTCTCTGTGGTGCAGCGGTAGAAGGTCACCAGCAGTTTTTCATTCAGTTGTTGTTTTCTGAGAAGTCTCAGGTAATATAATCCCTGCTGGGCCCTTTTGACCAGTGCTGCAATGTGAGCACTCCAGGTCATGTCCTCTTTTATGGTTACATCCAGAAACATAAAACTGGCCACTTGCTCCACTCAGCCTCCATTGATCAGCAAGGGCTGGATGTCTGATCTGTTCCTTCTACAGTCCACTCCTTGGTCTTATTGGTGTTGAGGACCAAGTTATTGTCTCCATACCATGAAAGCAACCGGTCCACCTCATCTCGGTAAGCAGACTCACCCCCCCTGGAGATGAATCCCACCAATGTTGCATCACATGACCATTGGGATGTTGCAATGGTAGTTCATGTAAAACCAGCCATAAATCAGTTTTTCAAGTGCCATTGAAATGATTATAAATGATTTTAATGCCATTGAAATGATTACAAATGATTGAAATGATCACTAAATGATTATAAATCAAAGACTACCTATATTTCTGCTTTGTTACTATAATACATCTTTAGAACTAGGATTTCTGCATCTAATCTCAATCCTTCTGTCCTCATAAAAATGTTTTTGGCATGCATTTAATATTTTATTTATACATTTTTCTTTAGCAAACATATAAACTCAATATGTATATGAACAGCATGATGTCTAAGTATGGTTAGATTTGAATAATAATAATAATGATATACATATCATTGATAATAATCACATAATAATAGTAATGTTAGCTTATCCATACTAATAAACCTTCATTATATAATTATTCATTCTCTTAAGCATTTAAGTTTCTAACTTCTGTTTCTGTTAACTAACCATTGGTAAACAAGTCTATGTTAAAAAATATTCTGTTTCTTCCTTCTCCTTTGTTTTAAATGTTAATCTATCCATCTCTATGCATTCTAATATTTTTTTATTACACTTTCATCTGTAGGGATTTCTTCATTTTTCAATTGTTGTACAAAAACAATTCTCGCTGCTGTGAACCCATGTAAGATTAAGATTATGTATTCCTTTTATTGTACTGCTCTGGTAAAATGCCCAACAAAAATATTTTTGGTTTTTTATCAATAAGTTGCTATATCATTTTTTCTAACCATGTATGTATTGTTGTCCAACATTTTTTTGCCTTTGGACATGTCGACCAAATATGATAGTACCAATGGCATGCATTTAAATTGACATGAAATTGGCATGTGTTTTATGTCTCACTTCAGTTTTCTACACAATCTGAGTCAGACTTTTAACTTCATACTTGGATGTTAAAAAAATGTTTTTGCTCCAAATAGGATCTTACTTTTGCCAATAAAGAGCACTCTCTTGGTAACTCTGGGTAGTCCAAAGATATTAGCAGTAACTCCTGCTATTTTGCTTTCAGTTAGAAATCACCACATGCTTCAGAAACTACATTTGCATAGGTGCATCAGGGCTAATTGGGATCATCACATTTCTGAACAGAGCTAAGTTTCAGTCAATTCTCTCTAAACCCTGAGAATCATGAAATGGTTAGTTTTCAGAAGTAGGGGATGCATACCTACTATGTTGCTTCCTTTCTGTTAATTAATCTTCCCAGGGTGTTTGTTTATGCCTCTGTTTGAATAATTTTATTTTGTTATTTATTTTATTCTGTAAGTGTTCTGGGCAGTGAATGAATGAGTTGAAAAGGGTAAAGCAATAGAAATGGATTGTAAAAATATCAGAACTTGCAGAAGTGGCCAGAGGGGAAAAGACAACAACCTTTTTTTGAAAGACTGAAAACCTTATATGGAAATTTCTGCTGAAAGGAGAAGGAAATTACATGATGATTTATGGATTTGAAGATTAAGTGAGGGTTGAAGGGATTTGTATAACATCTTAGGGATAGGGATAATGAAACTGCAATTGAAAGGAAGATCAGAAGTCATTTATATATTTCTTAATTTCAATTTCTTTCTTTTTATTTTTGGTACTTTCTCATTCTTTTTCAATTGGTATTTTATTTTATGGGGGGAAATTCTGTAATAAACATATAAAAAGAAAAAGGTAAGGCAATGAAATATATTGAGGAAATGAATAGCGCACACTGCAATCATTCAAATTTTTCTCATTTAGAAAGGAAAGAAATGGGTTAATCAGGTAGAAATAAAGAAAAGGAAGAAGGAGGTGGTACTTGATATGGAAAAGATGTAATATTCAGATTGTTGGCTAGGCCAAAAACAATATATTGCTTCCATTTTTCATTAGAGCAGATGGCAAAAACCTGGCAGATGCAATGGAAATGCAGAAATGGGAGCAGCAGACTGGTGAGCAGAGGGCATGAGGAAAGCTGGCAAATCATCATATAATGGTATTTCTACCCAGGATTGAATGCTAATTCCAGAAGAGGTCAGGCAGGCCACTGTTATCAGCAGTCACTGTCAATCTGCCACAATCTGAACTAGCACTAAAATCAGAAATATGTGCAGGAAGAGTATCTTGAGTATAGTCTCATCTATATTCCACGTCTCAAATTACAGAATAAATGATAACACATACAAATTGGGAGTGTGCAACTATCTTGAGGCAGTGGACTGAAGCTTTTCCCACCTCCCAAAATAATAATAATAGTAATGATTATGGTAATGGTAATAGTAGTAATAATAACAATAATAATAATATCATCATCATCATCATCATCATCATCATCATCATCATCATCATCATCAT
>BLBF01000018.1:24197577-24227082 GCA_015471245.1 Laticauda colubrina
CAGCTGACCAATGGTGATCTTGTCAGTGCCAGTTGTTTTTAAGTGCTTGCCTAGGTCTTTAGGCAAAGCACCCAGTGTGCCGATTACTACTGACATAAACCAGTGCAGGTGGTTCCAGTGATAATCGACACACTGGGTGCTGTGCCTAAAGACCTAGGCAAGCACTTAAAAACAATTGGCACTGACAAGATCACCATTGGTCAGCTGCAGAAGGCCATCTTACTGGGATCTGCTCACATAAGGTGAGCAGGTGGCATGCAGGGCCATTTGTACAGGCATGCGAGCCACAGCCAAAATTACCTGCACTGCAAATGTGCATGCCTTCTAGCTGATTTTCAGGCCGTCTCAGGCCATTTTTGTCCTCCCAGAGGCTCGAGGGAAACCTCTGCAGCCTCGGGAGGCCAAAAAACAGGCCTTCCAGAAATACCAGAAGTGCCAAACAGGCCCATTTTCAGGTTCCCTCAGGCACTTACAAATTTCCAGAAGGCCTGTTTTTAGCCTCCTGAGGCTGCAGAGGCTTTCTTCGAGCCTCTGGGAGGGTGAAAATGGCCTCAAATGGGCCAAAAATCAGCTGGGAGGCATGCACATGCACAGTGCAGGTAAGGGGACCAGAGGGTATTGCGCGTGCATGGGGAGGGGAGGCAGGGCACATTGCATTGTGGGTGTCAGTATGTGCATGTGTGTACACTTTCAGCACATTTTAGGAAAAAAGTTCACCATCACTGAGCTAGGTTATGCCTCCTTGTTAATACATGGGCTGTTCCTTTGGGGAGAATAATTGTGATGACCTGGAATGTAACACAAACGTAACAAAATCCAAAACATAAATAAATGTCCTTTAATGCAGTGGTGCCCAACCTTTCTTGTACCAGAGACCAGTTTCACGCAGAAACACTTTTTTAAGGACTGGCAAAATCAATTCTTCCTCAATAGTAAAGGGCTTCTTTACTATTTCTTTACTAAAAACATATTTTTATATATATTTTAATCACGGTTATTCATTCTTTGTGGCCCAGTACAAAATGATCTATGGATCGCTACCAGTCCGGGGCCCAGTGGTTGGGGACCCCTGCTTTAATGCCTCCAACTTGGCCCCACTGTTCAATAATTCTCAGTTGGAGATAAAACTTACTCCAAAATAGTCTTCAAAAGAAAGCAATACAGTTTGAACTTAATGAGCAGATAGAGGTGAAATAAAAAACCAAACAAACTACAATGAAGACATTCCCACAACAGACCAGTAATTACCAAATTCAAGGAGATAACAAGGCACAGTCTGTTGGAAGGATGCCAACCAAGATAACTGCAGCCCAAAATAAAACACGCTTTGCTTCGGGCAATGCTGTGTTTTAACTATCTCTCTTATATCCTGTTCTCTCCAGCTGCAACCAATGAGGAGCTGCTTCCTCTCTCATAAGCCAAGTTGTTGCCTTCTCCATACTTCCCTGCATGTCCTAGGATGAAGAGGAGATGGGCCTGGTTCTTCCTCTGACTGGCCAGCTGGCCTCTGCCCTTCCCCAGCCTCCTCCACAATCTCTGGAGCTACACCTCCACTCCCTGTCTGCTGTTCCTCCTCTCCCTCAGAGTCTGACTATACCAAGGGCATGACAATAATATTTACGTTGACAGGGTGCAGTTCTCCAGATTTCCTGGTAGGAAATTCTTTGTATCCTAAGTGGACTCTACTAGAAATTAAACCTGGAATCTTCTGTAGGCAAAATTCTACTCAGCAGAAAAATCAAGTTTCTTATATGGCAAACATGGGCATTCCTACTTCAGGGCAATTTTAGCCAGATGCTCCACTCCATAGGCTGGCTTCTTGCCTTACAACTTCCCCTGGCAAGTGGAGCCAATCCATACTTTTGACTATCCATACTTCTCTACTTGGTTTGCAGAATCAGTGAAGTTTCAAATCCCACAATCTCATTAGGAAGTTAAGTAGTGTTTCGGTGCCCCTCCATCCTCTCATCCAGATCCTCTATTGTTACCTTGACCTTTTTTTTTTTTTTTTTTTAGTAAGGTAAGAATTTCACTACTCAGCTAGCAGAACTAATTCCTAAAATAGCAACTACACCTTCTTTAAAGAGAACAGAAAAAAGCCAACAGCAAAAGGATCCTTTAAATTGAAATTGGCTTCCTCCTTGTTATAATTATTAATCAGGGATATTGACCTAAGGTAGAATGTGAGCTGATGCTTGTGAGGTTGCTAAGGGCTCAGGCATATACATCTGGCATGCAGAAAGCATCAAGTTCTTCCACTGATATTTCTAAGCATGAAAAAGAAAGCTTCCAGTATGAAGTCTTAGTCATTATAGATGAAAACAGATGATAGACCAAACCCCATGAATACTGAAAGCAGCATCCTATATTCCACCCATACGGTTCAATACAATCATAACCATGTCTCTAGATCAGCTTTTTCCCAGACTACTGTGGCTACTGTCAGTCTGAATTAAATCAGCAGCTTTCAAGCAACAAACCTATCCTTTCCATGATATGATCCCGATATGCTTTGATTTCCTCTGACTACCATCCCCTGTTTGATGTGTGAAATGGACCAGAAACAGCAGGAGGAGGAGTTAATTAAATACAATTAACATTTTTTTTAATGGAATTCATGTACTATATTTTGGAGGGTTCAGAGTGAGTGGATTAAAAAAAATGAGATAGTGAGAAAGTAGATGTGGGCTTGGGGACAATTTTCACTTCAGACTGAAAGTACTTTTCACAGATTCCTCTGTGTGATGAAAGGCACAGTTATTCCCATTTTGTAGATGCTAATCCAAAGCTTAAACAGAGCAAATTTGCCAAATTTAGACAAAATCCAGGAGGGACAATTGGGAATTAAAATATTTGGCAACCTGTAAAACTGCAAAGTTGGAAAGCAACAATATTAGTGCTTTCATATGCTTTTGGTAATCTTCACCTTGCCCACAGGCCTGACATGACATGATAACAATATCTCAGTATTTGAGAGGCTGCCACAAACAGGAAGGAGTCAATTTATTTTCCAAAGCACCAGACGGCAGGACAAGAAACAATGGATTAAAACTCATCAAGGAGAGAAACAACCTGGAATTAAGGAGAAACTTCTTAACAGAGAGGACGATTAACCAATGGAACAGCTTGCCTTCAGAAGTTGTAAGTGCTTCACCACTGGAGGTTTTTAAGATGAGACTGGACACCCACTTGTCTGAAATGATATAAGATCTCCTGCTTGAGCAGGGTATTGGACTAGAAGACCTCCAAGGTCCCTTCCAGCTCTATTCTGATTGATAATCTATATGCAAGGTGGCTTGGATTTCAGGCTTGGGATGATCAGGTTCAGCAGACCTCACCTTGCTCAACCTGTAGAGTTAATGGCAGCCCATGAGGGATTTGTTTAGCCTTTGTACTCTCATTAAAAGCCTGAAGCCTCTTAAAAGGCATTCTGTTTGCATGACTGCTTCTGTTGGTTCTTTAATCTTTTCTCTGGTTTTTTTTTTTTTTTTAATTTTGGCTCCGTTTATTTAGTTTGACCATATTTTGGAACTTTAATGACGAATTGAGAGAAGAGTTGAGAGGGGATTAAGTGAAAGTCAAAAAATAAATCTTTGGTTTGGAGAAGCAGGGGAGAAGGAGCAGAGAAACGATACTAGAGGAGGATGAGATGAGAGACGGTAAGCATTGCTGCCATTCCCACTGGCCCCTCTGTTACTCATCACTCCAATTTGTTGGTCTTTTTTTTTTTTTTACAAACTTTAAAGCAAATTTCAAAACTCTGCCCCTTCTTGACTGATGATAAGCAAAGGCAAGAAAACTAGTTTGAAAGAAAATCAAAATAAAAGGAGGGAGCCCTCGAAATCAAGAAATATGGATTTATATTCATGCTGTAAATTCAGATGCCATGGATATAACAGCCACGATATGAGTGAATAGAAGTTCTTTATCTGTATGCTAAGTCTTCCTCCTGCATCATGTATAGTATGAACAAAAACAGCTGAATCTTCTACTTCTCTTTACTTTTAAATAATAATAGAAATATATTTCCAAGCTCTTTGCCTTGATGGCCCCAAGCTATGTAACCTTGTCTTCCAAGCAGGAAGAGTCACTGTGAATGTGCTATAAAAGGCTAGATCAAGACAAAACAATGTCTGAAGAATGTACGCCATAGAGAAACAATTCAAAACTGAAATTACAGAGTTTATATATATTGTATTTTTGTGCAGGAAGCTAGTTCAGTTGACTGTGTGGTTTGTAATTCAGTTTTCTATACCACTCAGTTTTTTTTCTTCTCATTTAAAAAAGATGGCCTCATTTTACTTAATAATAGTCCAACTTCATGCTGTAAAAATATTTTGAAAGAGATACTTTGGATATCTAAAGCACTTTTGAGGGAATTGTTAAAGCAGGTGCAATTTTTTCCAGGCTAGTATTATTGCTTTGGAAGGTGCTCCTAAAAGTTACCACATGCGTGTACAGGCATAATTGCTTCACATTTTCCCCAATAATTCTCTACATTTTTCTCCCAGTGAAATAACTTGGCTTGACATACACCCTTTGTATGCAAAGACAGCCAGGGGCAGGTTCTGAAGTAAATACACAAACCTGGGGGGGGGAGGGGGGGGAGAAGAGCACACAGCTGCTTTAATGGTTTAAAAATATATGTTTAGGACATGCTCTTGCATGTTTCAAATTGTTTTGCTTTTTTTCAAAGGAGGTTACAGTCACTCTTATAATGTGAGATTAGTGGAAAGATGAGAAATCTTTCAGTCTTCAGTCTATGATAATACCTGTGTAGCAGGGGTGGGATTCAACCAGTATTACTACCAGTTCAGTGATTACATTTTGCATGTGCAAATAAACTTTAAGCTTGCTGCCCAGACAGCTGATAAGCACTGCACACAGGTGCGCAGCGTTTGAAAAGCCTCTTTTTTACTGCTTTTTCAAGCTCAGCTGTGCTGCACAAAGCAGCTGAGGTTGAAAAAGCAAGAAATAAAGGGTAATTGCCCAGGTGGGTGGGCAGATGGGCCAAAGAGCAGCAAACATAGAACCGGTCCTGTGTCTGCTGCTCTTCAGAGCTACCGGTTCTATAGAGCTGGGCAGAACTGGTAGCATCCCACTCCTACTGTGTAGTAGTTATTTTGGAAAATTAGACCACTGAAAAGCTTTAAATTAACATGACTGAAGAAGGCCCTGCAAAGTACTCAGAGTGTATACACAATGCCACAACTTCTAAATGCTTCTTCTGAGTAGAAGTTGTATGATGAGACAACCAACTCATATTAGCTACAATATACTGATTCCTTCTGTTTTGTGGATGAAACAAAACAGAAGGAATATATCACATGATGGTGAATTTGACAATGTGTTTTATTTCATTAGACATTTCTGAATGTCACATATGCAATGGATATTCTACCTGGCCAATACAATTTTGCAGGGCTGGTGTCCTATGGGTTTCTTCGAATATACAAAGTCATCAATTGGGTCCTGAGAAGAGCATCTTCTCTGTAGTAGCATCTGCACTCTAGAACAAGATTTCCTCCTGAGATTCAGATGGCCACCACTTTGCTGTTGTTCAAAAAAAAAAAAAAAACAACTCTATGAGATTGAATTGGCCAGGAATCTGCATATTGTGGCTTGTATGAATTGGTTTCCAGGTTCTACAAACCTTGATAATTCCTTGCCATTGGTTATGACAGCTTGGGGGATGGGAAATGGTGAAACACCGAGGCCTTCAGTGAGGAAGAATGAAACCCCTCCCTTTATTGCTTTTGCTATCTTTTTTCTCCTTTAATTTAAATATTTCAGTGTAATATCTTTGTTTGGTTATTGATAGCTTACCACAGTTGCTCAAAATCAAGCAGAATAAAATTTTAAAAAATGATAAAGAAGAACCCCTATACTGATATAGAAGCAAATGTCTGAGAATATCTGGCCAAACAATCAAACAATATCCTGATAATAAAAAGAGAAAGCTTACCTGTGGCCGTGGGTGCCCTGTAACCAAACACTGCAGAACAAGGATGTCACCTTCCCGAATAGTATACACTCGTTCACTGATGTTATCTTCCTTTACAACACATGCCTGCCCAGCATGGATGATCTGGGCCTGGGCAGGAGCTATGGAGAAAAAGAGAAAACTTGAGAAACAAATATCTGATGAGTCCGTGTTCTGTTGTTCTTGCAGCACCTGACTGCAGATATGAACAGTGCCATCTCAAAGCTACTCCAAAGTAAATCCCACTGTGCTCATTGAAGCTTGTTCTTAGGAAACCGCTACAGGATGGCAACTTCAACTACTACTAAGGTCTTTAGATCATGTATCATAAAGGCTATGCCATTCTCCAAAAAAAGAACATTGGCGAGAACTACTGCATACGTTTGAAGTAGTGCAAATCAAATGATCTCATGGTTACATTTTTATTTATTAAAAAACACATAGCATTAAAAATATCAATTTCTTCTGCATTCCACGCCATTAATTTCCCAAGATCTACAAATACAGAGGTTACATTATAGTCCTGAACTTGTATAATTTGGCTCAGATTATTGTTTTTAGAAGATTGATTTTGACTAGAAAATGCTCTCAGGTTGAGGAGAAGAGAAATTCTTATGCAACTATTATCAATTCCCCAGCCGTAGAGCAAAAAGAAGAACAAGCATGGAAACAAAAAGGAATGCGAAAGGTGCTTTTTCAAAAGGCAACTGGACTTCCTTTATTTTTCCTTGAAGACATTTAGCTTCTTGACTGACAAGCTTCTTCAGTTCTGAAGAGGAAGAATTGAAGTAATGACAAAGCTCCTTGGTTGAGAAGCAAAACATCTTCAAGGAAAAACAAAGAAAGTTCAGTTGCTTTTTGAAAAAGCACCTTTGGGACAACAATGATCTGGATGACTAAGAATCTCCATAGATACCAAATAAAAAAGAAGATAAGATAATACATATTTTATTCATATATATTTACCTAAAATAATTTTTATTTCACATTTCCAATGGTACAAAAACAGAACCAAATCCTCATGAAAAAAATAATTACAGTCAGGACACTCAATTCCTTTTTTAAACAGAGGTCCACCAAACAAAAACAAATTAAATATTGAGAGATGGACAGTATCTATCTATCTATCTATCTATCTATCTATCTATCTATCTATCTATCTATCTATCTATCCATCCATCCATCCATCCATCCATCCATCCATCCATCCATCCATCCATCCATCTAGGGGTGGGTTTCTACTGGTTTGCACTGTTTCTATAGAACCACTTGTTAACATCACTAGTTAACAAGTTCTAAGAACCGGTAAAACCGACACCTGCTTGGCCCTGTCCCTCTCTGCCGCTCCTACGGGCCAAAAACTGGTTTTTATTACTGCGTGTGTGCGGAAATCCCTTCCTCATTCTCCCCCGCCCACTCCTCCCTTTGCTGTTCTGGTCCCCGCCACTATCTGCCACTCCAAAGTAAAGAAAAAACCCTGTTTTTTTAAAAAAAAAAACAGGGTTTATTTTACTGCACATGCACAAAAATCTCTTCCAAGTGTTTATTTATTTCTTTAGTATCTGTTTTGTTTTTATGATTAATAAAAACAAAAACAGATAGTAAAATAAATACATAAATAAAAAAGCAACTTACCAAAAGGGAGACAGGAAACATCTTGTTACACTGATGTTAAACATTATCTGTTTCTGCTTAAATCAGTATATAGCAACATCAATGTAACAAGAAGTTGCATGCATACATAAATTAATTTTCTTAAATAAAAATGTTTTATTTTTTTTAAACATAAACAAAAACATAAAACATAAACCATCTTCAGTTACATAGTGTGTTGGTTGGTACAAATCACTTGTGCACAATCTCTGCAGTCTTTCCTTTCCAATTTGCATTAATCCTTATATCATGCTAAGTAATTAGCCACTAAGCAAGCACCTGGTCATTAATTGAGTACCATTTAAATTTGGGTTGCCAGTCACATGGCCACACCCACCCCAGTCACATGACCACATAGCCATGCCCAGTCAGCAATCCACTCCCATCCCAGTCACATGACCATCAAGCCACACCCACAAATTAGGCCATGCCCACAGAACCAGTTGTTAAGAAATTTGAATCCCACCCCTGCATCCATCCATCCATGTATCTATGATGAAAAGGAGAGACAGAATCATTCAGGTGGACCAGGGCAGAAAGTTCAATAGCTGTAGACAACTACTTTTTTTTCAAAGCAGAAATCAACCTTTAAATATTATGATCCTATTTAAGGCAAGAGCAGGCAACATGTGGTCTTTTTTCTTCTTCTTCGAGGGATGAAGTAACACAAGCATCTACATTCACAATTGTTTATGGTATGGATCTGCACTGCTGGTTTAAACCAGATATCAATTATGGTAATAATTTTGGAAAGTGTCTTTTAAAAAATATTCTCATCCACATTTAGGAATGGAAAGAATACTTCTTTTGCCCGCATACCTTAATTTGTGGTTTCTGAACCAACAGGTAAACTCAAATGGAACATCCTTTAATCCTTTAAAATGCATATATGATGCATTTAGTTAGGTAGAATTTAGAGCGTAATAGAACAGATAAATAAAAATGTGTATTCTATTTTTGTGCCAATTTTTTAAATTTTCACCTAGAAAGAAGATGAAAATAATCTAATATTGTTAACATACAAAACTGAAAAAAATTGGAGCTATCAGATCCATCAATATTTACTTTTCCAAATTGGTGTATTGTACTAAAGTTCCCATACTTCATAGAGGAATTGTGACAGGTGAAGTTCAAAACGTTGGGCTAGCAATGAAATTGGTAGGGCAAATCTATTTCTTTTCTACATCTCATTCTAAATAGCCACTGCCGTTGTTTGCTTTCTTAATCTAGCATTTTCATAACGAATGAATTCAGGACTAGAACAAACATCTTAGAAGAGTCATATTCTAAACAAGGAAGTAAAGCAAACACAGCCCCACATATCTAAACTGTTCGTAGATTATCAAGAAGCTTAAACTCGTTAAATAAGGTCACATTGCCATTAATAATACATTATGAGTTCAGATATTTGGATAATTTTAGATAATTGCAGTCTGATTAGTGGAACAGATCTCTTATAAACTAGATCAGAAGCTGTGTGAATTGCCCTAAATGATCAGAAGGCAGCTCCCTACTCCTTATTTTGCCTATGTGTTGGCCTATGTATCATTTATTTTGAGGTGCACTGTCCTGAAGTTGGGCCTTTCCATTCTCTTCAGCTCCTAAAGCCACTGGTGAAATAGCTGGATGACAAACTACCCCTTCCTGAGCATTACAGATAGTCCTCGACTTAGAACAGTTCATTTAGTGACCCTTCAAAGTTACAACGGCACTGAAAAAAGTTATTTATACGCATTTTTCACACTTAAAACTGTTGCAGCATTCCCATGGTCACATGAATAAAATTTGGGTGCTTAGCAACCTATTGCAGGGGTCGCCAACCTTTTGGATCTCAGGGACCACCAAACTCATAATTTTAGGTCCCATGGATGACGAACAGGTTCTGTGGACTTGGCCTAATTTGTGGGTGTGGCTTTGTGGTCATGTGACTGGCTGGGCATGGCATGTATGTAAATATTATAAATATTTAAATAAATATTGATTTTTTTTATAAAAAAAGAGCAACTTTTACCCAAAATTAGGCAAAGCAGGCTCACAGAATCATTCGGAAATCTATCTGCCCTTGGTTACCTCAATCTGTCACATAAAATTTGCTTGCAAGCAAACTCACAAAATTAACTCACAACACACCATGTATGTAAATATTGAATTTTTTATTTAAAAAAGAGCAACTTTTACCCAAAATCAGGCAAAGTAGGCAGGCAGATTAAGTTGCTCACAGAATCATTCAATGTTCTATCTATCTGCCATCAGCTAGCTCAATCTCTCAAATTTGCTTGCTGTGAGTCTGGACTGAATAATAGAACCTTCAGTCCTAAAGGAGGTTCAGCTGTGCTTAAAAGCAGAACTGAAGATCTAAAGGCTAGCCAGAAAGCAAGAAATCCAACCATTTCCTGCTTCCTAGCTAATCTGAATCTCATAGCTGATGGTCAGAAAAGTAGCAATTTAGCAGGCAAGTTTGCAGGTAAGGAGTGAGTGGGCGAGGAGCAGAGGTGCTATTTGAACAGTTTGCACCTATTCAGGTGAACCGGTAATGGTTATTTGGCATGGGTCGCCAAACCAATGGCAATCCCTGGCTGGCCACACCCCCAACCTGGTCACCCGGTCACTCACTTGCGATCGCTCCCCTAGCTTTCCGTTCCCCATGTCCTCTTTCTCCCCGGGGAAAAGGAAGAAAGGCATGGACACTGCAAGTATCGCTTTCCCCGTGTGAGTTAAAGTGTCTGGAGTGAGAAAGAGTGTGGTCTGGCAGAGGGGGCGGGGATGAATCGAGCCTTGGAGCACTTTCGCAATGGAAAAGAAATGCATTTTGGAAGCAGATCTTTTAAAATTTTCTCCAAGGATTCTCCATGGACGCTGCAAGTATCACTTTTCTCTTATGAGTTAAAGTGCTGGAGTGAGAAGGAGTGAGGTCTGACAGAGGGGGTGGGGGTGAATCGAGCCTTGGAGAAATTTAAAGGAGCTGCTTCCAAAATGCTTTTCTGTTAAGTGCTCTGTGTGTGTGTGTGTGTATGAGAGAGAAAGAAGGAAAGAAAGAAAGAAAGAAAGAGGGAGGAAGGTAGAGAAAGAAAGGAAAAAAATAGGAAGAGAGAGATAAAACTCTGTGCTATTATTTTTAATTGTTCCAGTATTTATCATGTGTTAATATTTTACACTATCCCTACACCTAGAGTGATTTTTCTGCCTTTCTTTTGCCCAGGGCTACCACATATTTTTCAGGGTTCATGTGCATTCAATGTCAAGAGTCCAAAGCATCAAATACATATGTGTTTAACAAGAGTTGAAAGGGACCTTGGAGACCTTCTAGTCCAATCCCCAGCTCAGGCAAGAAAACTGAGGATGCCAAACTGAGTAGAAATCCTCGGAAAGGTGTCAGAATAATACTTAGAAAGGATCTTGGGGTGAACCCTATACCATTTCAGAGAAATGGCTGTCCAGTCTTTTCTTAAAAACTTCCAGTGATTGAGCACCCAGAACTTCTGGAGACAGGCAGTTCCACTGGTTAATTGTTCTCAATGTCAGGATATTTCTCTTTAGTTTTAGGTTGCTTCTCTCTGTTCAATTTCCATCCATTGCTTCTTGTTTGCATTCTGCTTCTTTGGAAAATATATTGTTCCCCTTTCTTTGTAGCAGCCCCCTAAAAGCCTGTTGCCTATCACACTCTTTGAGTAAAGCATGTGAGCCATTTCCTCCTTTCAGTGGTCCATGACAATACATCTATAGTATGCATATAATAAAGTGAAAAAAGGTGAACAACATTTTTACAGAACTATAGATAAGTTGAGGCTGGGTGACAAGGAATGGCTGGGAGGGGAGGAGAGGGGCCAGGTGAGGCACCCCTTGATGTGAGTGACATTGAGTTGGCCATGCCCACCCAGTCACATGACCACTAACCCATACCCACCCAGTCACATGACCACAAGCCACACCCACCAAATAAGCCACACCCACAGAACCGATAGTAAAAAAAATTGAATTCCACCACTGGTGGGAGGATTCCTGTGGGCCATGTGGGCAGTGCAGCATTGTATTTCTGTACAGCCTGGATTAATTGCTTTGGGGGATGCTCTGGGGGTGACATTTCTCTGGGGCCCACCAAAATTTTCTCTGGGCCAGGGCTTACCAGTTGGCAACTGCTGACCTATTGAGAGTTTTGCAGCGATAATTCAGAGCCAGAAAAATAAACAGAGATGGCTGATGTTTCATTTAACATCTTTATAAACATAAATAGATTTTACAAATCAGTTGTTGATTTTTCCAACACGGAGCAAACTCAAACAGAAACATGTTGCAAGTTCAGAGCAGAGCTCCAGTCTTCAGCAAGCAAGCAAGTTAGTTTCATCTTCAATAGACAGACTCAGAGCTCAACATAGCTGCAGAGTTGCAGAGTTTAATATAGAGCCACACCTAAGCTACTTTTAGTTTCAGTTTCCAAAACAGTCCTCATTAGTTGCTATGCCTATTCATTGGCTGACCTTGTTACCAAGCTCTATTCCAGTTCATGAATATACTGATACAACCGACTCATATTTATGACAGATGCAGTGTCCCAGAGTCATGTGATCACCTTTTTCGTCCGTCTGACAAGCAAAATCAATGGGGAAGCCAGATTCACTTAACAACTGTGGTGATTCACTTAAAACAGTGGCAAGAAAAGTCATAAAATAGGGCAAAATTGTGGTCATAAGTCAAGGACTACCTGTAATTCATTCACTAAATTTATATCCCACATTTGCATTCACAGAACAGTTACAATACTTAACAATGTACATGGGAGAGAGACTGTGTCTAAGACTTCAAGTTCAGAGAAAAAAAAGGGCTTTGGGGTGCAGATTCAAACTTAAAGCATCACTTTGGGATATGCAAGGATACAAACCTAATACCTTTCCAAAACTCCTCAAAGCTGCTGAATTTTCTCTGGGATTATGAGAAGCATGTGTAATACACAGTCACATATAATTCTGTTTTTACTGTACATTTTCTCCGCTTTTCTCCTGATTCCAAGCTGTTTCTCCATAAAAGCAATTTGTATGAGTACACTGATGAGCTAACTGGGAAATATAAGTCATAACAGTGCCATACCTCTCTTTTTCAATCTATCTCTAGCTCCATATTTACATAGTGAATACAATTCGGGATGAAGATTGGGTAAAGGAAACTGAAGATGTGAGTCACAGTTCCCCCCCAGACTAGATTTATACATAAATCATATACAGGTAGTCCTCAACATATGACAATTGAGTCCAACATTTCTGTTGTAAAGTAAGAAATTGGTGTGAGTTTTGCCCCATTTTACAACTTTTCTTGCCACATTGTTAAGTGAATGGTGCAGCTGTTAAGTTAGTAATATGGTTGCTCAGTGAATCTGGCTTCCCCAGAGGTGGTATTCAGCAGGTTCTGACCAGTGTCAAGTCCAAAATTGACATGTGTATAGTCATTTTAGTTAGGCTTAGTATATATTCTTTTTCCTACTTTCTCTTTGGCAGTTATGGGGGGAAGAGTTTTGGGCTTGCCATATTCCTAAGGAGGGAGGAGTAGAGATAGAGTTGTTTAGGCTAGGTGATTCTTCTTCCCATGGGAAAACGAGCTGACCGTACTCAGGCCACTTGAGGTGCAGATTTATGACATCAAGCAACGTTGAATTACTTCTATTGGAGAATGTGACTTTTGGGGGTTATTTCTAACTTCTAATATTGTGGGGTAATTCCAGGTTATTTCAGATCCAGAATTACCATGGACTTTGTCAATTTCATCCTTTCCTAAATAAATTGTTTTGGAAGATGGACTTTGCTCTTTTCTTTTTAAATGGATTTCATCACTTGGAAACCTGACAACCAGTTCTGGAGAACTGGTAATGGAAATTTTGAGTAATTCAGAGAACTGGCAAATACTACCTCTGACTGGCCCCACCCACATCTATTCTCTGCCTCCCAAATCCCAGCTGATCAGCTGGGTCTTCTTTTGTTGCCCTGCACAGGAGAACAGAGCTGGAAGGCAGGTAAGTGGGGTGGGCAGGAAATGGGTATTTTGCAGTAACCTTCTCCTGCTCACCAAGCCACACAACGCCTACCAAGCCACGTCCACAGAACCGATAGTAAAAAAATCTGAATCTCACCACTGGGCTTCCTCATTGACTTTGCTTGTCAGAAGGTCACAGAACGTGACCATGGGATTTCCCTCCCAGGACACTGCAACCATCATAAATATGAGTCCATTCCCAAGTATCTGAATTTTGATCAGGTGATCGCAGGGATGTTGCAATAATTATAAGTGTGAAAAACCGTCATAAGTCATTTTTTTGATCCCACTGTAACATTGAACGGTCACTAAATGAACTGTTGTAAGGCAAAGACCTGTAATTATCGGACCATGACAATTGCTGAAAGACACCATAGGTCTTGTTTATTCTTATCTTTGCTCTCTGTCCCCATGATTCTCTCACATCTCAATTAATGGCTGCAGAGTGGAAGAAGACCCTGAGTTATGCCAGGTTTGTTTTCATACCTGGATGTTGCCAGGCAGAAAAACAGGGATGCTGCAAGGAAGAGTTTAAAATCAGAGGGCAGCAGGCAAAAGGGGATGCTTGCTTGTCCCACACCCTTGATTTTTTCTACCTGTGGCTTCCTTCCTCCCCAAAAGCTTTTGTCCCTCAGCTCCTGTAGTAGATTTGCTGGAAAGAGTAGGCCAATGTGGCTCTGCAGCCACTAATAAGGATAAAGAGAACAGCTGCTCCAGGAAATGTTCGGATGTCAAATTCCTGTATCATATCACGTTCTTCTCTTTCTCCTCTTTTGTCTGGCCTTTTGACGAAGTTATATCCTTTCATTTTTGCTTTCATCCAAGATTTCATCCCACCAAGCTTCAGTAATTTGATTATCTACATTGTAACTTCTAATTCTTCCTGTTTGTACCTGATATATAGAGATTCTATTGAGATTCTGGGATTCTTGGGTCAGGTGCCTTGGATTATTCCTGCCATTATTTATGGTGCATCCTTCATCCTCCTGCTAGTCTTGTCTTGGCACTTGGCATCACACTACCTTCTTGGTGCTTTTTTTTCTCTGAGATTCAATTTTTTTTTAATTACCAGTTCTGTGGGCATGGCTTGGTGGATGCAGCAGAGGACGGATCAGAGGTGGTATTTGCTGGTTCTCTGAGCTATTCAAATTTTCCACTACCGGTTCTGCAGAACTGGTCAGAACCTGCTAAATACCACCTCTGCTACATGTTTGCAAAGTGCCTTCCAAGCATTTTCTTCTTAGTTGTAGCCCATCTTATACCAGAAATCTTCATCTTAGAAAAATGACCCACTATTGACAAATTCTGCCAAGACTCAAACCAACCAAGCAAAAACCAGAATTGGATTTCAGAAAAAGAAAACCTATTTAATGCTACTCTATTTAATTTTTAAAACCTATTTAATGCATAATAGAACAGAATTATTTATTGGCCAATGATTAGACACACAAGGAATTTGTCTTGGTGCAAATCTTGAAAATAATCTTGAAAATATTCCCAAGCAGATCTATTAATTATATCAGACTGTTCCTGAAATATTTATTTCTTGTAGTTTCCCATCTTGCAGTAGTAGATGTATTAATATTAATAGATGTATTAATTATATCAGACTGTTCCTGAAATATTTATTTCCTATAGTTTCCCATCTTGCAGTAGTGGGATTCATTTTTTTTTACTACCGGTTCTGTGTGCATGGCTTGGTGGGCGTGATGTGGCTTGGTGGGCATGGCTTAGTGGGCGTGCCAAGGGAAAGATACTATAAAATCTCCATTCCCTTCCCACTCCAGGGGAAGTTTACTGCAAAATCCCATTCCCTCCCCACCCCACTAACCTGCTTTCCAGCTGGGTTCTCCTGTGCAGGGCAACAAAAGAAGACCCAGCCCATCAGCTGGGACTCAGGAAGCAAAGAATAGATGGGGGTGGGGCCAGTCAGAGGTGGTATTTGCCGGTTGTCTGAACTACTCAACATTTCTACTACTGGTTCTCCAGAACTGGTCAGAACCTGCTGAATACCACCTCTACCATCTTGGCTATATTACCTCTCTTCATCTAAGCTGCACTCTTCCCCACTTCCTTCCCACAGCCTCTCCCGAATACACACAAATCCATCTGCACAGTCCTTAGTTCATTTCAAGCACTACTTCTCTTCCTGGGCCACATCCTTCAACAAGAAATACACTGCTTGTGACCCCACCTCTTTTACCCTCCTCCCCAGCTGTTGCAGTGTTTTCAGAACTATATCTGGGCATGTTATTTGTCTTTGTTTGTTTAAAACCATTTATATAGCTGTCTATCTTTCAGCCAACTCACTTCACCCATGTGCATAAATAGAAAGGCATACTGTGTGTGTTAAGGAGTCATCACCAGAATTGCTTTCCCTTTTTGGGGCAAAGGTGACAACCCTTCCCTTTGCACAATCCAAATCGCCTTCCCTAAATCTTAAAGCGACTGCTCATCATACATCTTTATCCTTCCCACTGTTCCTTAAAAAAAAAAAACTTAGTAGATTCTTCATAGACAGACATCTGAAAATACCCTCAATTGTTATTCAGATATAGAATGATGATATGGCCACATTAACAATTAGTTAACTTGTTTTAAGGGGTAGTAATGTAATAAAAGTGCATTGCGGTTCTTTTGCCTCCTTCTCTCTCCCTCTTCCCATCTTTTCAACTGACTGGTAATTCATTGTCTATTTCGACAAGCATTATCCAAACTATTATGGATTAATAGATTCTTAGAATGCCTTCACAACAAAATGCACAAGAGTTCATCTCAGACCGTTCTTGCCTTGCCTTCAACATCTGCAGGCTCCTGCTGTTTTGCTCATAAGAGCTTCAGCTGTCATTAACAAATAAATACACCCAAGGTACAACACAAAGCTCTGTAGGCAGAGCTGAGCAGATGGGAGGCCTGCCCTTCCCAGGTGGACAAGAGATTAATGTTTATTAAGCATGCCAGTATTAGGAGGATGAAACATTTATATAAACCTAAAAAGGATTTAGAGCTTGTGCAAGGAAGATTGCAAGAAAAAGGAACAAGGGCACACGAGAATGAACACTTTGCCATAACATCCAAGTTTTACCCTCAGTTTCATGACTGCATTACTAAATAACTGTCTGTGAGTATGCTGTTGGAGCATACAAGCTCACTATCACCAGTAGGGAAAGCATATGCAGCACATAAATAACCAATGAAATTAACTACAACAGAACATATTGATAGTCACTAATTTGGATAGTTTTAAGAAGAGTTTGGATAAAATCATGGAGGACAGGTCTGAACAAGGGCTATCAATGTTCCAAAGGTGCAACCATGACCTGAATGACTGAGAATCACCATAGACAAGTGCTATCAATCTTGGAGTGTTTCATTGAGGCTAGGGGCGAAGGAGGGTATCATGCTGACAAGGGATATCTTGTATTCTCAAGCACCCAGGGGAATCTAGTTGACCACTATATGAAACAAAATGCTGGAGTAAGATGGGTTATGTTTGAATCAGTAAGGTTACTGATAGAGTCTTTTTCACTCTCCTGCCAAGAATGTTCAAACAATTTATGTGGAGAGCTATTTATCTGCAGCGATTTATCATATGAATCTGGCATTTTTCAATCTTTGTTAAATTTTAAGGTAGGAGTGGATTCTGTCATGCTAAGCCCTGTTTTATGAATACTACACAAGCTATTCACAAGTAAATGTCACCAAGTGAAGTATAGTTTAGGTGATCCATACTTGCACATTATTAATGTACCATTTGATCTTATCTTTTTCAATTTTGGGATGTGTGCTTGATTTGGTCAAATAAATCCATCTGTATCTAGATTGGTATAATATGAATGAAAAATGCAATATTGCTCGTGTCCCTGGAATAGTGAATTTTTACATCTCTTAGTTGCTAATTAATTTAACAGTTGTTGGAAAAACATTCCAACATTTCCCTGCTAAACTTGTCACAACTGTTGCTTTCATTGGGGATTCATGCACAGAAGGAATAATGTTTCCATAATGAGCCAATTTTTCTCTTGATTCATTCAGTCCTAATTTTGAAAATAAATTCATTGCCTGTATCTTCATGCTAAGTCTTTCAAGTCAATTTGTGGAACTGGGCCACCTAGAAGTATCTTGAGATGATTTTTCCATCTTTAAGATAAGTTATTTTTGGGTAGCCAGACTACTCTGTAGACCTTCCTGGCTTTCAAAATACATGACAATGCAATGTTAATATATATTGCTAGTCCATGTATGATATGCCATACACTAAATAGATAAATAAATTTTCCTCAAGTAAATAGTTTAGTTATTGTTGTTTGCATACCAATGGATAAGGATTAGACTAGGATCAATGGGTTCTAGTCAGTGCTGGGATTCAAATAATTTTACAACCAGTTTTCCCAGGGTCAGGTTGGCTGTCATGAGAGGCGTGGCCCAACCTGACCATGGATGAACTGGTTGTTAAATTACACACACACACACACAATCAAAATGGATCCTGGGCATTGCACTAGAGAAATGGGCAACAGAGCAGCTGGCACAAGGAAAGGAGAAGGAGCAGAGAGAAGAAAGAGGGAAAGCAGCTTTCTTCTTCTCTCATGCCGGCTGCTCTGTTGCCCGTTTTTCCATTGCAGTGCAGCACCCAGAATCAACTTTTCTAGCAAAGGTGTGGTGGTGGGAGGGATAATTTAACAACTGGTTCATATGAACCGGTGCAAACCGGCTGAATCTTACTACTGGTTCTAGTCTACCCTCACATGTGGAAGGTCCCTCTTTCTAGGCCTAATCCCTCTCTCAGGTTGTGGTGGTGGTGGTGAAAAATAGGTTTGTATTTCACTTAAATATATTACATATATGTAGGTACGAGGTGTATATTACATAAAAATACTCCCCACCACCCAAAAAATCACTGAAAGCTGGTTGCTGTCATTCCACCTACCTCTGACTTACTGACTATATTAGAAGAAAGCCTTTGGGTTCACTCCCTTCTTTGGTGTTTAATCAGTATGATAATTTACATTTGTCTCAATTCTAAATCAAATACACACTTTTCAATAAGTGAATTTCCTGAATTCGGATTTTGCCTAAAAATCTAAGCTTCATTTACTTATCCTATTTTTTCTTCAGACTTTTTATGACATGCCTCCAATCCTCTCAGTCTTACTTCACCAAATCTCCTTAGCTTCCGAGAAGAAGTTAAGCTTTTGTTAAGTTGCTCTAATATCACTGGGAGCAATTTGATGCTGAGAGCTCAATTTTTTCTCCTTGTAAAAATAGAAGCCTGCTGCTCAACTTAACTTCTAGCTGCGTACTGATCTTTCTTAGTTTGTTTGCTTTGTTACTATTATTGCAATGCCTCCTATTCAAATCTGTGTTTCAATTGTGTCCATTTGTTCCACTAAAGAGTTCATTAAGGGAAATGGGAGAGATCTGAGAGAATCCCTTTTCTTCCTTTTGCAACTCCCCTGTACCACCTACTATGTTATTCCAAAGAGTCTTGTTAATCCTTTGGAGCTGGCTGAATCTCCTCCAAATCAAAGCACTTTCTGTCACCAGAGGGCACACAACTGAGTCCAATCCCTTGATGCTTTGTTCCCTTTCTGATGTATAGTCAGAGTAACTCAGTTTCTCAAACAGAACAATCCTCTTATTACTATTACAACTGTAGTATTTATACAACACCTAAAGGTTTCTAAGCATGGGATATTAAAAGGGAAAGAGCATATCTCTGTAGATGTCTGTTGCCTTATAAACCTACTGTGTATGTTGGGAAAAATTCCTAAAATTACATATGAGATCATAACAAGAATCATATATGTCCTTAAAGCACCACACTCAAAAGGAAAACAATCATTATTTTAAAAAATAAAGCAATAACAGCTGCTTTCAGAAGTTCTCCACAAATCCTATCTACAATTATTTCAATTGTAATGTACCCTGACAATGCTCTGCACATTAAGGCCGTGTCACACTGCCCAACGGATGCAAAAAGGACACAACGGAAGAGAAAAATGTTACATCCGTTGTATCCACGCTCAAAAGGGGTGAAAATTTGCATAATTGGAGCGGACAACACGGACGCGGGGAGGATACAGGGTGGATGCAAAGCAGATGCGGAACGGAAGCACAGCAGATGGAAGTGGATGGCGCATCCGCGAGACTTCCGGGGGGCCTCAGCGAAGTGGACACGGAATGGAAAAAGCGGATGCAGAACGGATGCACAGCGGATGAAGCGGATGCACAGCGGAAGCCTAGCGGATGCACAGCGAAAGCCTAACGGATGCCTGGAGTTAATTGCGCATGCGGGGGGGATGCATTGCGCAAGCCCCCCTGGATATAAAGAGAAGCAGCTCGCACGTGGCCAGCATTCCGAGGAAAGACCTGCTGCTGGACACTTCGAGTTCCTTGCCTGCATGTCTGCCTGCAAGCCTTGCTGCCAGCCTGCCTCCCAGCCTCCTGGGCAGCCTCGCTGCCAGCCTGCCTTCCAGCCTCCCTTCCAGACTTGCTGGCAGCCTGCCTTCCAGCCTCCCTGCCAGCCTTGCTGCCAGCCTCCCTGCCAGCCTTGCTGCCAGCCTCCCTGCCAGCCTTGCTGCCAGCCTCCCTGCCAGCCAGTCTGTCTGCCAGCCTTGGTGCCTGCCTTCCTGCCAGCCTTCCTGCCAGCCTTGCTGCCAGCCTCCCTGTCAGCCAGCCTTGGTGCCTGCCTTCCTGCCAGCCTTCCTGCCAGCCTTCCTGCCAGCCTTGGTGCCTGCCAGCCTTGGTGCCTGCCAGCCTTGCTGCCAGCCTCCCTGCCAGCCAGCAACCCCACAACCATGGGGAAGAAGCGAAAGTCTCAGCAACCTGCCGCCATCCCTGGCAAGAGGGACAGGGCCACCCTCCCGCCCCATGTCCCTGACTCTGCTTCTGCTGGGGCTTCTGCTGCTTGGGCTCGCTCTTCTGTTGCTGGAGCTTCTGCTGTAGCTGCTCCTGGCAGTGGTGCTTCTGCTGCGTACTCTGCTGAAGCTGCTCCTGGTCCTGCTGGTCCTGCTCGTGCTCCTGGTCTTGCTGACCCTGCTGCTGGTGCTTACTCTGCTGCTGCTCATCCTGGTCATGCTGCCGCTGCTGCTGCTGCTGCGGCTGCTGCTGCTGCTGCTTATGATCCTGCTGGTGATTATGCTGATGATGATGCTGATTATGATCCTGCTGGTGATGATGCTGATGATGTTGCTGCTGCTGCTGCTGTTGGTGTGGAGGAGCAGCCCCTACAACCTGGAAGCCCCTCTGATGAGGGCCCATCTGGTCCTGCCACAGGGAGGAAGAGGCGTATGCAACAACAGGAGAGGAGGCAGTATTACATCGAGGAAGCACACGAGGATGAGGTGCTGGAGTGGCTGAGAGAGAACGACTATCTGTGGCGGAAGGGACACCGGCTGTACAGGGACACCAAGCGGAAGTAGGCTGCTTGGAGAGAGAGGGCGGAGAGTCTGAGCTACACTTTGGAGGTGCTCCTCGGCTGGTGGAAGCACATGCATACCTGGTACGGGAAGCTGCACTGCAAAAAATCTGGCCAGGCCAGGGTTAAGCTAACGGACAGAGAGAACTATGTCATGGCCAAGTGCAGCTTCCTGGAGGGTGAGGTCCGCCACCGAGGAGCACCAGGAGCCCAAATCTCTATCCTCTCTCTCCGGCAGCCCGCTGAGACCCAGTCATCTTCCAGCCGAGAGTCAGTCCCTCTCTCCAGGCAGGTTTCTGTGGAGTGTGCCACGGCGGAGAACCCCCCCACAGCTTTACTAACCATGGTGGAGCGCGTGGAGAAAGGAGACGGCACGTCCACCACAGCCCTACCAGCATCCACCCCCAGCTCCACCTCCACAGAAAGGCACAGAGGCATACCAAGGCTTCCCACAGCCCCTCACCTACCAGGGCTACAGCTACCCAGAGGTCCAGCAGCACAGACAGCAGCCCTTACAGATGCAGGCACAGAGTCATCGGGCGACACCGCTGCCACCGGTTCCAATGATTCCACCGATGCCAACCTCGACAGTCCTCACCCCGCTGCAGAGCAGGCAGCCCCACTACACTGCTCCTTCCTCCATCCCACAGCCAAGCCTGGGCTCAGTACATCTGTCCTCAGTACTGGGGCTGACACCCCATGGCATGGAGGAAGGACCTCTCAGCATCACGGGGCTGAGCCAGCTGTCTGACACCTTCCTCAACACACCATCCCCTGTTGTCCTCTCAGGGCTAGGCACTCCAATAACACCTCAGACCAGCACTGCAGCAGCACCCACCTCCACAGCACCTGCTCCCTAACATCTTAGCCTTTGCATGCTTGTGGGATGGGTTAAGATAGCAGTGGGATGGGCAGGGATATCTGTGGGATGGGTTAAGATAGCTGTGGGATGGGAAGGGATACCTGTGGGATGGGCAGGGATACCTATGGGATGGGTAATAGCTGTGGGATAGATAAACCTCCAGTGCAAGCATAGTGGGACTGTATGGTCCACCCTCCCAGGTGCCACCCCTATGGCCCTTCATTATCAATTACAATGTAAGCATTGATCCACACATGTCAACATAAACACAACTCTTTATTAAACGCCCTGTTCATTGTAGGCCAACCAAACATACATGGCCCAATCTCATCCGTGTGATGAGACAGGCTGAAGGAAGCATCCATTAAGCATTTACCATCCTGTCTTGCCACTCCACCGCTCCAGCTGGGGAGTTGCACCAGTGTTTCAGGAGGTTGCGCTCTTCTTCACCTCACGTGAGGCTCTGTTGGGCCCTTGCACATCCTCAGTGTCGATCAGGTTTCACCCTTGCCTCCATTCCCCAGGCTCCATGTCCCCATTGCTTTGCTGGTGGTCCACGAGCCTGTTCTGCAAGACTGGGTAGCGGGTGCACATGAGATTGTGCAGGATGCAGCAAGCTTCCACGATCCTCCTCATGGTCTCTGGCTATGCTGCATGTTGGTGAGAAGTACCTGGAACCTGTTGGCCAGGATGCCAAAGGCGTTCTCCACCACCCGCCTTGCCCTGGACAGCCTGTAGTTGAAGATCCTCTCTTGACGGGTGAGGCATCTGGAGGTGTAGGGCTTCCTGAGGTAGGTTGTGAGGGAGAAGGCGTCATCCCCCACGATGAAGTAGGGCACATCTTGCGTGTCATTGGGCAGCAGGTCTGGATCTAGGAAGCCCACCATGAGGTTGCTTTCCAGCCCCTCCTTGAGGTGACTGTCATTGTATACCTGGGCATCTGAAGATGAGCCGTTGCCTGAAACATCGATGTACATGAACTTGTAGTCAACATCGACCATGGCGAAGAGGATGATGCTGAAGAAACCATTGTAGTTCTGATAAGTGGACCCCGACTTGGCTGGAGCTTTGCACGCCACGTGCTTGCCATCGATGGCTCCAACGGTGTGGGGGAAGTTCCACTTCTGATACCACTGCTCTGCAACTTTCTTCCATCCTTCTTCAGTGGAGGGGCACTGGAGGAGCTCCTCCTTGTATTCTTCGATGATGGCCTGCACCACTTCTCTGACAACAAAGCTGATGGTGCTGGGTGGCACCCTCCAGCCATACTGCATGCTCCTGTAGGTGGTCCCTGAGGCCAGGTGGTGCAGAGTGAGTGCCACCTTGAGCCCAGGTTCCAGGCTGGGCAGAAAGTTGGTGTTTGTCTTGGTCAACCTGGGTGTCAGGCGCTGCACAACTTCGTCAAACATGGCTGGAGGCATCCTCATGAAGTTCTGGAACGCCCGAGGGTCTTCGCTCCTGAGCTCCACCATCAGCTTGTCGTAAAGTACGTACTGCGCTCTTCTGGCGAACCATCTTCGGAGCCAGACTTTTTTTGGGTGCCTCCTTTTCTTCCCGTAGTACTGTTCACAGAGACTGTAGATGGTTTCGCAGTGTTGCAGAAGGATGTTGGCTGCCGAAAGGATTTTGTCGCAATCCACGGTGGACATGACTGGATGCTGTGGAAGAGCAAGAGTCAGATGAAGGCTGCAGAGGTCTGCATCGCTGGGCTGCTGGTCTGAAAGTGCGATGCAGACGAGTTGCTCCCCCTTTTTATAGGCAGTATAGGTTTTCCGCTAGGCATCCTCTAGACATCCTTAATATCCGAGATAGGTCCCTGCTGCGAACGTTTTTTCTGTTTTAAACGCTTTGTTTCCGTTCTGCATCTGTTCTGCATCCGTTCCACGTCCGTTCCGCTTCCTCCCTGCGTCTGGGCGGATGCGAGTTGCGCGGATTCGCAGCGGATGCCTAGCGGATATAGCGGATGCAAAGCGGATGCGTAGAGGATGCGTAGCGGATGCGTAGCGGATGCAGAACGGACGAACTGGATACATTTTCCGCATAAAAGTTTTAAGCAGCCTAAAACTTTTGGAGCGGATGAAACATCCATAAACGGATGCTGGACGGATAGAGAGGAAGCAAAACGGAGGCAGTGAGTACATCGTGTTTTCGGATGGATGGCAAGCTTTTTTGTCCGTTTTACTTCCTCTTTGCATCCGTTGGTGCAGTGTGACAGGGGTTTTACTCAAGCTAAATAAAAATGCAAGACACAGCTAAACATAATAATCACATAGAGATTGATCTAATTGGGTAAACATACTCAGTCAAATTACTCATAGCTAATATAACAGTTTGTATACAAAGCATTATTTTCGTGAAGTTACATCCACCCAGAGAGCAAGCAAATCCCTCTATTTCTTAATAGTTGCTTTGGGACATGAGTTCAAGCAAACCCTTATGTTCCAGAAGGGAGTTTCCTGGCTTAGGTATCTAAATTCTGGACACATTTGCAAGCATCTACTGTTATATTTATAGATGTCTATATTACTCTTGTTCATCCTGGAAAAGTCTATTTAGATGTTTGGTAGGAGTCAAAGCCAACATGAGGGCTGCATATAATGAATCCTCACTGCTCTCACATAGCATCTCTCCTGGTTTGTAAATTAATTAATTATATTTTATTTCTTTATTGCATCAGGGCAAATAACTGACTACAGTGGGCCAGATGAGATTAGCAGATATTTCCCGTCTCCAAGATTATCAATCATCTGATAGAAAATTATAATGCCCTGCCTCCTTCTCCTCCTACAAGGTCCCTTCCAACTCTGTTATTCTGTATGCAGCCAACTTTTGAACCTGAGTAGAAAACAAGAGGATAGAATAGAATAGGCCACCTTCTATTGGTGGTGTCTTTACAAAAAATGAAGACAAATGAAACAGACTCTTGTGGCCTGCACTGCTTTAAAATGTCCCTGCATGAAAATATATAGTTCCAGGATTGGAATGAGTGGCTACACTGTCTAATGAAACAGGATGGAGATTGATCAGACCACATGAAGGAGTTGATAGACAAAGACACTCTAAAAGGAAGGCAAAAAAACAAATAAACAAAAAAGAATTATTCTAGCAAATGAGAGAGACAATAAGAAAACAATAAGAAAACCTCAGTCTTGAGGTTTTCACGAGGGATAAAAAAGAGAAACAAGAAGCAGTAGATTCTTGAATAATGGAGGGAATGTGGCTGCAGCCTGCAAGAAGTCAAACAGAAGTAATTGCTAACTCATAACTATGAGGAATTAAAATGAATGTGAATTGACTGGACTTATCATTCGAAGAAGCATTTGTTTGCCAGAAGCAAGGATTAGAGATGTGACAGAACCAAATCCAAATCCCTCAGCAATTATTTTGTCTTGCTAATTTATTTAGAGACAGATGATTCTATAATGAACAGATACCATCTCATCATGGACATGGAATATCTTCTGAGAAGGGCAACAAGGACAAACAAGGACAATGAGGTTTTTTGAAGAGAGATTAAATGAATATTTCAAATTTAACCTTGAGAAAAAAAGTCTGAGTCATAATGTGACAAAACTCTTATCTCTTTAAATTCATGAAAGGATATCACACAGAAGTTCAAGAAGTGTAATTTTTCTAGAGGGCAGGACAAAAAAATAATGGATTTGGGAAGGAAGAGGGTGCTGATGAGCTTACAGAACAATTTACTCGTTTTATCTTTTACTGTTATTTTTCAAAAACCAATTTTATTCATCCTCTACTTTATTTTACTCCATTACTCAACTTTTAACTATTCCTCCTATTCCCATGAAGGCTAGGTGGCCATCCAGAGCCATCTAATCTAATGTTCTACCTAATGAACAGTAGAGAAACTGTCTTAGTAACTAAGAGCATTTTGATACTCAAATATACTACTCAAGTAATTGGGGGACTCTTCTTAGTTGGATATATTTAAGTGGTGGCTTGACAGATGGTTTTCAGGGATGCTTTTATTTGGATTCCTGCACTGGGCAGAGATGAGATTTGGGGTTCTTCCAACTTGATAATGTTACCCAAAACATTGGCATGGTATAGACCAGGAGTGTCAAACTCGATTTCATTGAAGCCGCATCAGGGTTGGGGAGCCAGGGTGGGTGTGGCCAGCATGACACCCCTTGGGTCAGAAGGGCACCTGTGGTGGCCCAAGTGCTTTGCCAGCAAAAATGGGCTCCCAGGTCCCATTTTTGGCTGCAACAGCCTCCTGCAACCCTCTGTCAGCAAAAATGGAGCTCGGAGGGCCATGCGTGGCCCTCTTGAGTTCTGTTTTTGCTGACAGCAGAATCATGAGCTCGTCCTCCACTATTTCCAGGGTGGCCTGGAGGGCCAGATCTGGCCCCTGGGCCTTGAGTTTAACACCCCTGGTATAGGCAGAACAGCCTTTGCTAGATAACAAACATTTTATATCATCCTTTGGAGGAGCTTTTTTTTTCTGACTTTCAAAAAAAATAGAAAGAAAGAAAGGCAGGCAGGCAGGCAGGCAGGCAGGCAGGCAGGCAGGCTTAAAAAATACTGTTAAGAAAGACCTGTGTTACAATTAAGCAGAGGTGCAGCTTTTAAAGGGCAATAGAAGCTTTTATTTTTTCAACTATCCCAGTATGTGTCAGCTTTCCTGGAAACTCAGCATCTCTTGGATATGTTTGGCCTTTACATGTACTTGACCTCTGCAGCAAGCTTTCTAATGAGCCCTTTGCTTGATGTATATATACATTAAAATAAAAGGAAACTGAAAGGTATAAAATATCTTTATGCCCAAGGCAGTGTACTCTCCATTCCCATTATTACCATAATATATGATGTTTATAGGATTTCTGCTACTGAAAGGAACGGGCACATTCAAAAAAAGCAGCAATGGGGAAAGAAGTTGTTTTTCACCAGTATTAAAACCAACACTTTATTTTAAGCTATAATTAAGATTATTTAATTCAACAAAATCTCCAAACTACATGCAACAGTGTGTAACTAATCAGGAAAATGTCTGCTTTATTATTATTTTAAACATATTTTAATTATGTGTGAGATTTCGGGATGAAGAATAAAGGAAGGAATTGGCACAGAACAGTACAAAACCCTTTCATTGTTGTAGCTAAGGAAAGCTACCTGTTTCCCACTTCATTGTGGGTTTAAAAGGCAAGTGTCCAAGCTAGCAAATCCTTAAACCAGGAGTGGGCTGCTGGGGGTTTGCAAGGGTTCAGGAGAACCCCTAGCTAAGATTCTGCACAATTCAGAGAACCCCCAAATCCCACTCATGGATTGCCCTGCCCACTCCACCCTGCTCCTCCCAGAAGTCCCCACACAGCTGGTTTTGGATGCAAGTAAATGTAAGGCACACACAGAGGCTCAGGGAGGGCAAAAAATGGGCCTCCCAGAAGTTCGGGATGATTGGAAAGGGGCCCATTTCTGGCTTCCAGAGAGCCTCCAGAGCCCAGGGAGGCCATTTTTGCCCTCCCAGAGGCTTGAGGAAAGCAACTGGGCTGAGAACCTCTTGCTAAAATTTTTGAAGCCCACCCTTGCCTTAAACCACTACTGAAGACAAATATTTACAATATTACAAATATTTACAATGGAAAGGAATCAGTGGTCAACAAGTGCCTGAATTGCTGTTCCTAGTAAAACCAGTCACAAGGAACAACAAGTAGAGATACTGCAAATTGCAGTTCAGCTACATTTAGAGCACCCTAAGTTCTTGCTCCTGTGCTAGTATGCTATCAGCATCCAATGAACTAATTCTTCAGTGAAGAACCTTATTGTTACCTTTAAATCCTGCTTTTTGTTCAGAAACTGAAGATGGCATGTGTATCCTGCAGCGGAGAAAAAGGAATGATTTGGACTTGATTGTGGTATCCAGTCAAGCTATGGGATATCCTTAAGAAAAGAGGAATATCAGAACAACTCATTGTTTTCATGCAAATCTTATAAACAGGACTGGAAGCCACAGACCAGATAGAACATGATAAAACAGACTGGCTCCTGGTCACCAAAGTATGAGATAAGGGTGTATAATGTCTCCTTATTTGTTCAACTTACTTGCTGAATATATATTGAAGCAGTCTGGATTGGAAGAAAATGAGCTTGTGCTAAAATTGGAGGAAGAAACATCAATATCTTGCTCTGTTGAGGGTATTACTCTGCTAGCTGAAAATGTAAGTGATCTGAAAGCTTTATAATGAAAGTCAAAGAGCATAATGGGGAAAATGGGACTAAATTTAAATATAAAGAAGATCCAACTAATGATAAGAGATACAGTAAGCAGTGTTAGAACTGACAATACAAGTATTGAAGGGGTGAATAGCTTCAGCCTTTTAGGAATGACTACCAACAGTAAAGAAACCAGCCGTCAAAAAGTATATCCCAGATAGCACTTGCTAACAATAAAGGCAGTGATGGCCTGGGAGGAGAGATATCCCTTGACCTGTGTGGGTTACCATAGAAGCTGGTGTCTCTCTTCTCCTCTTTAACATTTGCATGAGGCTGCTGGGTGAGCTCATTCATTGCCATGGGTTGAGACAACATTAGTATGCTGATGATACCCAATTATATATCTCTACCCCCGAAGAACTAAGCATTGCCACGAATGTCTTATCCTGATACATGGAAAATGTCAGTCTAGATGGGGAACAACAGGATTCAGCTGTTTCAAGACTGAGTGGCTCTGGATTTTATAGCCTGAGTGGCCACTGAGAATAATGACTCTGAGGACTGCCGAAAGTTGTTACAAATGCAGTGGCTAGGACATAAGTGGATAAAAGCTGCTATTATACTAGTTCAGCAATTTGCTGGCCATTACAATCGTTAACTATACATTTCCAAGACTAAGTCAAAACATACATTTTGACCTATAAAATACTAAGTGGTTGGTTCCAGAATACATTGGGACAATTTGTTCCAGGTGCAATTTGCCTAGCATATCAGGCAGTGGTGGGATTCATTTTTTTTTTTTACTACTGGTTCTGTTGTCATGGCCTGGTGGATGTGGCATTGCTTGGTGGGCATGGCTTGGTAGAGATGGCAGGGGAAGGATACTGTAAAATCTCCATTCTCTTCCCACCCCACTAACCTGCTTTCCAGCTCCGTTCTCCTGTGTAGGGCAACAAAAGAAAACCCAGCCGATCAGCTGGAACTCAGGCAAAGAATAGATGGGAGTGGGGCCAGTCATAGGTCTCAAAATTTCTGCTACTGGTTCTCCAGTCTACTCAAAATTTCCGCTACCGGTTCTCCAAAACTGGTCAGAACCTGCTGAATACCACCTCTGATACCAGGGCAAGCAAGGTTGCCTATTAATCTGAACCTAGGAGATCAAAGGGTCATAGGCCCAAAGACAATCCTTCTCTCTAATGGTCTGTTTTGCTAAGGAATACCCTATCACCTGAGGTGCACCAGTCCTTCTTCCTATTTCCTTTTGGAAAAGCCATGAAAATGATTTATTTTAGCATGTTGATCTTTGGTATTCTGGTTATAATTGTAGAGCATTTGGACTGCCATTTTTATTGAGCCCATCTCTCTCTCTCTCTCTCTCTCTCTCTCTCTCTCTCTCTC
>BLBF01000018.1:24227092-24245495 GCA_015471245.1 Laticauda colubrina
ATAAATCCATATAAATAAATGAAATAAAAACTACAGTTGCCAATAAAAATAGCAAAAATAAAAGTTCAGAAAAGTACAAGCAGTAAAAATACCTCGGAGTTTGCAACAAATGACAAATAATCATTTGAAAGCAAAAATACAGAAGTTTGGAAAAAATCTCTGGGGATTTCCTCCTAGACCTGGGTGTCCATGGTGAAAAGTTCTTCTTTTAAATCACTTGCTTCATTTCATGCAGTGAAGGCATCTAGAAAAGAGTCTCACATAGCGGTCTTGGGATCATGGTTTACAAATAAGGAAAGATAATTTAGCCCACAAGCTTATTTACAGTTTCCATGGTGCAAAAGAAATGTTCAGAGACAGGCAGGGAGCCAATTCAAATAAGTACAGTAATCAGATATGTCTTATGCATGCGCTGGAGCCACATACAGAGAAGGCCAGGGGTTTCCTTTTTTGGTTCAGTTTATTTGCCCCATTGAGAGGTTGCTGGACTTCACTTTAGTGGAGACCCATTGAAGCAAACAAAAGCCTGGTGAAGGAAGTGTATAATTCCTACCGCTAGCTGAACTCTTTTGTGGATGTGTGTGTAACCCTTGCAGCCTTAAGTTTTATTTTGAAAACTTGGAGTCTGATAAAACCTGAAGGATTAAAACTTACAAAAGAGTTTCTGACTGTGTCAAGCATGGATTCTACTGCCAAGATTTATATTTTTATCTGAAAGTACAAACAGAAAGGAGAGTTGTAAATCACTCATACCTCCTCTGCCAACACCAGAGCAGTAACCTGCAAGTCATGTCTGATTGTCACATCTGAGAAGACAGCACTTGTTTACCTTATATAGGACCCCACTGGAATAGCACTAAAGAAATATTCAGAGACTCTGCCAAAAAATATCTGGCAATCAGATGTAAATATTAAGAGCTGTTGCTTTTTCAATATTTAGGTTCTTCTGAATTGAGAAGGAACAACTACTTAGACCAGAACTTAAATCATGAGAAAGCAGTAACAAAATGACAGAGAAAAGTGATTCTGACTCATCCCTGTCTGAGTTGCTTTATGCCAAGTAAATGAATTATTTGCATCTTGTCCCTTTCTTCCTACTCCTTAATTTGTGAAAGAAGAAGTGCAAATGCCATGCAGGTAGGAGACAAAAAAGAAAAGGCATCCCTTAGGAGCTTTCTAAGAAATTTGGCTGGGAACAAAAAGTTAGGCTCAAGAGAAATGATGAAGTATAAGATTATCTAGGAATCAGTCACCTATGTCAGTCACAAAAATGTGAGGATATACTGGAGTTATACTATGCAAGGCAGAAATCCTTAAGCAGTTTCTTTTCCTCCCCAGTCCATATTTCATACATGTCTGGGCAGCTTTGTATCATTGCACCACATCAGGGAATGCTAAGCAGAAGCCTTTTCTCTTATTTTCATCATGCTGTCTTGTCCATTTCATCTAATGCTCCACAGAGAACTGCTTTATTCACTCACATGATGGATTTGAGAGCAAGCATGGGGCAATGGTACTTGTTCATTCGCAGAATTTCTACATTGACTTCCATGCAGTTGCAACATTATATTCTCTCCTCATTTTTAAAGATGTTAAGATCAGACAAACAAACCAACACAACGTGGGATTGGGGCAGATGAATCTTCTTGGTGCCAACAGACAACATCTGGTAGGACAATCTTCTCCTTTTCCAAGGTCTCAACAGGATTCCTGTTATGATCTGGTAGCTTTTGAAACAATAGAGATAGGGTAACAAGGGCAGCATAAAGCTTCACTCATGGATGCTGCATATGGTTATACAGCAGGACCCGCAGCCGGGACACATGCAGTGATTACTGGGAAGAAGACGGTGAACTCACCAAACCAGATTTCTGAGAGCCATCTGCTCAAGTCTTCTAGACCTGCCAGCTGTCCTATTTTCCTGATTGGATGCAAGAAGCATCCAGCAATACAAGCTTTGCAGCTGGCACCAAGAAAGAAGTAGATCCGAGTGCCTGGAATTTCTGGCATTTCATTATAAAATCCATGGTTTATTTTCCTCGAGTTGTTATTTTAGGCTGCTTTCAGATGCTTTGTTTATCTCATAGAAGGAACAGTAATAAATCATCACCTGGTAGCATTCCATTAACAATCATTCTCAATATTTATGATTCTTGTATTCTGTTCTTATGTTTACCCGTGTTAAGGTGGCACATGGGAATGCTTCTACCCATGAAGCTTCCTGAATCATATCCCAGAATATATGGTGACAAGACTCCCAAAAGAATTGGGCTGCATATGAATTTCTGGTTTCCCTTTTTGATGACAAATTTTAGTGTTTCTTCCTCTCACTAAAACACATAGATGAACCCAGGAATGCTACATCAGCAGAAAAGGATCTAAGTCCAATTGTCAGCAAGACTATATATATATATGTGTGTGTGTGTGTGTGTGTGTGTGTGTGTGTGTGTGTGTGTGTGTATGTATGTTTTATTTTATTTATCAATTGCTTATAAGATAATAGGTATAAGTAAAAACATAGTTATGAATACATGGATACATATAAGAAAAATAAATAGAGGGAATTTAAGACTGTGGAAGACTTCTGTATGATTAAATGAAATGTCTTGCAATGGAAATTGTGTATTTTAATGGATTGATGGTTTTAATGTAAGGCAGCCTTGTATTTTCACAAACCATCTTGTTTAGATTACACTATGATATTTGATAACGCCAAATACCTCAAACAGTGCTAAGAAACTGGCAAAACAAAGTGCTATATAGTATGAGAGCAGGATAAAAAACTTTAAAGAGCAGAAACCTGCTGTTTGCTGTTCCTCAGAGTGATTGCTGAATATTTAAATAACATAATTAGAAACATAACATGGAATATGCCACAAAATGTTGTATGTTGCTTGCTACAGTATGACAAGAGTTTTCAAGGTGAAAGTTAATATTAGAACTTTATTCAAGAACTTAAGAGTACTTTCAGGAGGAGGGATCACTCAGAAATAGCTGGAGTTTAGAAGAGAGCACATCTTCAAGGTCTATTGTTCCATCACTTGGTACTTCTGGTTAAAAAGGCTCTTTGGTGGAATGTCCTCAGCTTGCAGTGTTGAAGAACTGTTTCAGTCAGAACCATTTCTACTAAGCAATATTATGTGGTTCAGTAAAAGCAGCTATTTATTCCCATCCTCAAAAGCATATTAGGTGTTAGAGAGGAAATACCAGAATGAGTCTAGCTTATAGATACAGATAATCAGAGTTGGAAGGGACCTTGTGACATATCAGCTGCTTATGCAGAATCACAGGGCTGGAAGGGATCTTCTATTCTGACACCTTGCTCAAGGCAAGAGACCATATATACCATCTCAGTCAAATGGTGGTCCAGTCTATTTTTTGAAAACTTCCAGTGATGGAGCACCCACAGTTCCAAGAGGCAAGCTATTCAATTGGTTAATTGTATTCACAGTCAAAAAAGTTCTCCTTATGTCTAGGTTGGGTATCTCTTAAACAAGCTTGTCCCTGCTCTTTGGTGCTTTGAAGAATAATTCTATTCCCTCTTCTCTGTGACAGCTCTTCAAGTATTGGAAGACAGTTATCATGTCCCTCTCATCCTTTTTTTCAATAGGCTAGACATACCTAGCTCCCTCATCCCTCTTATTCATTATAAGATTTAGCCTCCAGACCCTTAATCATCTTAGTTGCTCTTCTCTCCACATTTACTAGAGTCTCTTCAGCATTTTTGTACAATGTTGACCAGAACTGTATGCAGTATTGCAAGTGTGACCTCACTAGTGCAATATGAAACGATATTATCACTTCTTTTTTTTTTGCATCTCTATTACTTTATTATGTCTTACTTTATTATCTCTTGCATCTGTTGTACTGATCCAAAAGAACAATGATATGTTGGAGATGTTCTTGGAAATATTATTGTTCCAATGAAAGAATTTCCCATTTTTACTATTTGGAAAGAATTGCAGCAAAAGGAGAACAAACTGGAATTAATAGGAAGCCCCGCTTTAATTGGTCACAGCAAAAGCAACTGACGATGAATCCTGATTGATCACTCAATCAAAGTGTTGGCTAGGAAAAGAGAAATGCTGAAAATATCCACTCCTGCAGAAAAACATTGCAGGTAGGTATTGAAGAATTTTAGGAGATCCCTTTCTCTTTCATCCTCATCTTAAATAAGAAAAGGAGCCGGCCAAGAAGTGTCTGGGTCCGAAGATGGATCGCCAGAAGAGCAGAGTATGGACTGTATAACAAGCTGATGGTGGAGCTGAGGAACGAAGACCCTCGTGCATTCCAGAACTTCATGAGGATGTCGCCAGCCATGTTTGACGAAGTTGTGGAGCGGCTGAGACCCAGGTTGACCAAGCAGAGCACCAACTTCTGGCCCAGCCTGCACCCTGGGCTCACGGTGGCACTGACTCTGCGCCACCTGGTCTCAGGGACCACGTACAGGAGCATGCAGTATGGCTGGAGGGTGCCACACAACACCATCAGCATTGTGGTCAGAGAAGTGGTCCAGGGCTGCTGGACTGAAAGTGAGATCCAGGTGAGTTCCTCCCCCTTTTTATAGGAAATATAGGTTTTCCGCTCGGTGTCCTTTTGCATCCTCTAGGCATCCTGCATACATCCTAAATATCCAAGATACATCCCCTCTGCGAACGTTTTTTCCGTTTTAATGCTTTGTATGCGAGCTGCATCCGCTTTCATCCTTTTTCTGTCTGTGCTACGAACACTGCGTGTCTGTTCTGCATCCGTTTCACTTCCTTCCTGTTTCCGTTTTCCACTGGAGCGGATTTGAGTTGCGCGGATCCGCAGCGGATGCCTAGCGAATATAGCAGATGCATAACGGATGACAACGGATGTAGAACGGATGTTCCCCGTATGCGTTGCAGATGCAGAATGGACGTGTTGGATACATTTTCCGCTCAAAAAGTTTTGTGCAGCTCAAAACTTTTTGAGCAGATGAAATGTCAATAGACGGATGCTGGACGGATAGAGAGTATGAAAAACGGACGCAGTGAGTACAGAATGGAAGCATCATGTTAACCAACGGATGGCAAGTGTTTCTCTCTGTTTTACATCCTCTTTCTACCCGTTGGTGCTGTGTGACAAGGGCTTTAGTCAGCTAACAATTTACAGTGTTTATCTTTGTTTCATTTTTCAGAATGTTTTCTTGGCACTTCCACTACTTCAGTTTTGAAATATTTTGGGAATCCTTAGGATTTAGCTGATTTTGACTGTGGATGTTGTGATCTTTCTAGTTTTGGGTTCATGCAAATTAATCTTGACCCTTACTTTTCTCTGACCATTTCAAATTGGGACCTGACAGTTTGGGGCCTATTCTCACTGGATCCTTATAGGACTTTGATAAGTTCTTACAAAAACGGCTGTCACTTTCCCCAACATCTCCCTTTTTTATTTTTTATTTTTTGGTATTACATTTATGCCCATTTGACAAGTATCAACTAAGAGTGAACAAGGCTTTGTCAACTTTAGGCATACAGTGTCTTGTTTCTGATTTCCTTTTTCTGAATATACTTAACAAATTCAGTATATCTGAACATCCTGACAGGGAAAGCTTCTTGATTCATTATGTCATAATGAGTTTCTGAAGCTAAATATTTGACATCTCTGCTTGGAACAGATTCTTGAGAAACAGGATAGTGTGTTAAATCTCTGTGATGTTTTTAATCTTTCTGAAAAGAAATAACCAGCAAGTAGCTTCTAATAGCAGTTTCTGTCAGTTAGCATCCCACCAAATCATTTAGCTTGCTGTACATAAACATATACAGAATATAATGATGTGGAATATACACAACATGCTTTGCCAACATGCACTTGTTTTATAAAAAGGGACAGAATTCAAAATGATGAACCAACAATGTTACAATACAAAGATGACACTACAGTACAATGAGTGTGACACCTCAATTTATCCTCAGTTTCTCTGTGCTACATTTTCTCACTTTAAAATAAGAGATAAGATTATCTGCTATATATATTCTTACTTAAACTTTCCTTCCATTTCAAGGCTGGTTCTTCTTCATTCTATAAATTGTGTAAAGAACAAATATATTAATCAGACTAAATTAATATTTAAAACATATTTTCCATTCCCAATAATACTTTAATATTATGTACTCACTTCAGATGTTTGCAAAGATATCTATTAAACCTAAACCTTACCCTTAAGCCCCTGTCACACTGCACCAGCGGATGGAAAGAGGATGTAAAACAGAGAAAAACACTTACCATCCGTTGGTTAACGCGATGCTTCCGTTCTGTACTCACTGCCTCCATTTTGCTTCCTCTCTATCCATCCAGCATCCGTCTATTGACGTTTCATCCGCTCAGAGGGTTTTGAGCTGCTCAAAACTTTTGCACGGAAAATGTATGCAATGCGTCCGTTCTGCATCCGCTAGGCATCCGCTCTGCATCCGTTATGCATCCGCTATATCCGCTAGGCATCCGCTACGCATCCACGCAACTCGATCCGCTCCAGCGGTAAATGGACGCAGGGAGGAAGTGGGACGGACGCGGAACGGATGCAGAATGGATGCAGAATGGATGGAGAAAGGATGAAAGCGGATGCAGCTCACAAAGAAAGCATTTAAAATGGAAAAAACGTTCGCAGAGAGGACCTATCTCGGATATTAAGGATGTCTAGAGGATGCCAAGAGGATGCAAAGGGAAACATAGTGGAAAACCTATACTGCCTATAAAAAGGGGGAGCAACTCATCTGGATCTCACTTTCAGCCCAGCAGCCCAGCTGTGCAGACCTCTGCAGCCTTCACTTGACTCTTGCACTTCCACAGCATCCAGCCATGTCCACCATGGATTGTAACAAAGTCCTTTTGGCAGCCACCATCATTCTGCAACAGTGCGAAGCCATCTACAGGCTCTGTGAACTCTACTACGGGAAGAAAAAGAGGCAGCCAAGAAGCGTCTGGGTCCAAAGATGGATCAGGAGGAGAGCAGAGTACGGACTGTACAACAAGCTGATGGTGGAGCTCAAGAACAAAGACACTCGTGCATTCCAAAACTTCATGAGGATGCCTCCAGCCATGTTTGACGAAGTTGTGCAGCGGCTGACACCCAGGTTGACCAAGGCAAACACCAACTTCCGGCCCAGCCTGGAACCTGGGCTCAAGGTGGCACTCACTCTGCGCCACCTGGCCTCAGGGACCACCTACAGGAGCATGCAGTACGGCTGGAGGGTGCCACACAACACCATCAGCATTGTGGTCAGAGAAGTGGTGCAGGCCATCATCGAAGAATACCTGGAGGAGCTCCTCCAGTGCCCCTCCACTGAAGAAGGCTGGAAGAAAGTTGCAGAGCAGTGGTATCAGAGGTGGAACTTCCCCCACACCGTTGGAGCCATAGATGGGAAGCACGTGGCCTGCAAAGCTCCAGCCAAGTCGGGGTCCACTTATTTCAACTACAAGGGCTTCTTTAGCATCGTCCTCTTCACCATGGTCGATGCTGACTACAAATTCATGTTCATCAATGCTTCAGGCAACGGGTCAGCTTCAGATGCCCAGGTATACAACGCCAGTGACCTCAAGGAGGGGCTGGAACGCAACCTCATCGTGGGCTTCCCAGATCCAGACCCACTGCCCAACGATACGCAAGATGTGCCCTACTTCATCATGGGGGATGACGCCTTCTCCATCAAAACCTACCTCATGAATCCCTACACCTCCAGACTCCTCACCCGTGAAGAGAGGATCTTCACAGGCTGTCCAGGGCAAGGCGGGTGGTGGAGAACGCCTTTGGCATCCTGGCCAACAGGTTCCAGGTACTTCTGACCACCATGCAGCATCGCCCACAGACCGTGAGGAGGATCGTGGAAGCTTGCTGCATCCTGTACAATCTCATGCGCACCTGCTACCCAGTGTTGCAGAACAGGCTCGTGGACCTCCACAGAAACCTGCCTGGAGACAGGAGCTGACTCTCGCCCGGAAGAGGACTGGGTCTCAGCAGGCTGCCGGAGAGAGAGGGTAGTGAGAGGGGCTGCTGGTGTTCCTCGGTGGCGGACTTCACCCTCCAGGAAGCTGCACCTGACCATGATGTAGGTCTCTCTGTCCGTCAGCTTAACCATGGCTTGGGCAGATTTCTTCAGGTGCAGCTTCCCGTACCAGGTATGCATGTGCTTCCACCAGCCAAGGAGCACCTCCGAAGTGTAGCCCAGACTCTCCACCTTCTCTCTCCAAGCAGCATGCTTCCGCTTGGTGCCCCTGTAGAGACGGTGTCCCTTCCGCCACAGATAGTCATTCTCTCTTAGCCACTCCAGCACCTCATCCTCGTGTTCCTCCTCAATGGAGTATTGTTTCCTCTCCCGTCCCCGCATATGCCTCTTCCTCCCTTTGGCAGGACCAGATGGGTCCTCATCAGAGGGGCTCCCAGGTACTAGGGGCTGCTCCTCCACACCAGCAGCAGCAGCAGCACCAGCAGTACCAGCAGTACTAGCAGGATCATCATCATCATCATCACCACCAGCAGGATCATAATTATCAGCAGCAGCAGCAGCAGCAGCACCAGCAGGATCATCATCTTCAGCAGCAGCAGCAGCAGCAGGAGCAGCAGGACCAGGATCAGTGCCAGTAAGACCAGGAGCATGAGCAGGACCAGGAGCATGAGCAGGACGAGCAAGACCAGGAGCATGAGCAGGACGAGCAAGACCAGGAACACGAGCAGGACGAGCAAGTCCAGGAGTATGAGCAGGACAAGCAGGACTAGCAGGATGAGGAGCAGCTTCAGCAGGGTACGCACCAGCAGAAACACCACCACCAGGAGCAGCTTCAGCAGATTAAGCATGAGCAGAAGCACCACCGCCAGGAGCAGCCTCAAGCAGAGTAAGCATGAGCAGAAGCACCACCGCCAGAAGCATCATCATCAGCTCCTCCAGAAGCAGAAGCAGCAGAAGCCCCAGCAGAAGCCCCAGCAGAAGCAGAGTGAGGGCCAGGGGGTGGGAGGGTGGCCCTGTCCCTCTTGCCAGGGATGGCGGCAGGTTGCTGAGGCTTTCTCTTCTTCCCCATGGTTGTGGGGTTGCTGGCTGGTAGGGAGGCTGGCAGGCACCAAGGCTGGCACTAAGGCTGGCAGGGAGGCTGGAAGGCAGGCTGGCAGGGAGGCTGGAAGGCAGGCTCGCAGCAAGGCTGGCAGGCAGGCAGACAGCAAGGCTGGGAGGCAGGCTGGGAGGCAGGCTGGCAGCAAGGCTTGCAGGCAGGCATGCAGGCAGGGCAGGCAAGGCAGTCAATGCGTCCGGCAGCAGGTCTTTCCTCCGAATGGTGACCTGCTTCCGAGCTGCTTCCCTTTATATCCGTGGGGCTTACGCAATGCATCCCCCCCGCATGCGTAATTAACGCTCAGCATCCATTAGGCTTCCTCTGTGCATCCGCTAGGCTTCCGCTCTGCTTCAGCTGTGCATCCGCTTCATCTGTTCCGAGTCCGCTCTGCATCCGCTTCATCTCTTCCGCGTCCACTCTGCATCCGCTTCATCCGTTCCACGTCCGCTTTGCTGAGGTCCCCCGGAAGCCTTGCGGATGTGCCATCCGCTCTCATCTGCTTCCATCGGCTGGGCTTCCGTTCCGCATCCGCTTTCCATCCGCTCTGCGTCCGCCCCGCGTCCGTTCCTTTCCGTGTTATCCGCTCTGGTTATGCAAATTTTTACCCCTTTTGAGAGCGGATAACAACGGATGGAACATTTTTCTCGTCCGTTGTGTCCTTTTTACTAACGTTTTCCTCCGTTGGGCAGTGTGACAGGGCCTTTAAATATATAGATCACTCGTACATGCACCAGACTTTCTCCCAATATCCTCAATCCCTTCATATTGTTTAGGGAATATTCAGCTCACTTTCCAGCAAATAGAAATAAAAATCCTTTTTCAGATCCTTTGAAGTGAAGGATGTTGAAGGCAGGTTTAGTGTAAACTACTGCAATCACTTATTCAAGTAAGTAAGATGAGGAACAACAACCTATGGGAGACATGTGATTACCAACTTTTTTTTTTTTACTATTTAAGAAACCACTAAATAATGACAATGTGATATGAAAGCTTCTTTGAAAACTAAGAAGTAAAATAAATAAATCCTTATCCATTGTTATGTTTAATGAATCTGTTTATCGTTTAATAATTACCTCCTCCCCAAATGAGGAACAAAATAACCCCAAACCTGCTTGTTTTCCTATGTCACTTTGTCATTGCCATACTTTGCCCTTTGGCTGTTGGTTGTGGAAATAAAAACATATTACAGATTTTTAATGAGAGTAGTCAACAGGATCAAAAGGATTCTGTCTGTTCCCCCACCCCCTTTTTTTTTTTTAACTGTAGCCTGGGAAGCAGCTGCTTCTTTTTAGTTTTCCTTTGCAAGGAAACATTTCTATTGCCGGTGTCAATCCCATATGCTTTGCCACTCTGGTTCTTCTCTCTCCTATGTTTGAGATTAAATAATTTCCAAGGTCACAAGAAGCACCATTTGTTTTCTTTTCCCTCTTCCGTTTACTACTCTAGTGCAACCGATTGTGATCTTTTTCTACAAAGACATCTGGGTCTGATCATTCTGAAATCATAACACCTTGAAAGTCAATTGCTACTTTATTGCTGCACAATTCCACAGAGGAGCAAAAGAGAAATCCAGACACACATGCTTTATCCTTTCAAAAGGAGAAGGCAAATGTCAATTTGCTAATCCTCTGTCACCTGGATTAGCCGCAAGGTACATATGTGCATTTTGAATAATGAGGGATGCTGAGGTGTATGCAGGGGTGGGATTCTACTGCTTTGGACCGGTTTGGGTGAACCGGTATTTCTGGTAGCATTTGGCCCCGCCCACTCGCCCCTGCTCTTTCCTGTGAGTTATTTCCTGTTTTTTTTTTAGCACAGCTGATTTCACACAGCAGAGTGGTTTGCCATGCATCAGCTGTTTTACTCACTGGGGATGCAGCAGAAAGCAGGTAATTGAGTTGAAAATGGACTTTTTAAAATGTAGAGCATGCATGTGTGCACGAAGCATGCGTGTGCACGTGAAATGCACTCACCAAATCAGTTACATTAAGTCACTGGCTTCTGTGTTAGAAAAGCGACAAAAAGGCAGCATGAGAAGTGCCATACAGCTGTCTCTGGCAGGCCAGCCACTAAATGTTCAAGACTCCACTAAAAATAAACAAGGCCTCAGCATTATAGCAATAAGCAAATTATCCCACAAAATCCTCCAACATTTGTCAGCTACAAACTAATTCTGAAATCTGAATATAAAATTATTTCAGAGCAACTTCTGCAGGCTTCAGAGTCGAGATGTAGAGCACTGAACTGCAGTAAAGTGGATCAGAATAAAAGGACAATGGACATGATGAAGAGATAATTAAGCTATGCTGACTGGAAAATTCTTGGAGTTGAAGTCCACAAGTCGTAAAGTTGCACAGTTTGGAGACCTCTGATCTAATATCTTAATATGCTGGCTGGAGAATTCTGGGAGTTGAAGCCCATAAGTCTTAAAGTTTCCAAGTTTGGGGACCCCTGCATTAGATTGTGCAGAAATGGATAGACTTACATTGAAAAATCAAACAGAAAGAAGACACATTATTATCAAACATGGAACTTATTTTACCAATGGTTGGGAGAAAAGGGGTAGAGAATAAGAAGGGAATTTGGATTGTTAAGCAACTTAAACATGTTTATTAAGCACTAAGACAACATGATGTTTATTAAGCACTAAAAATGTAATAAACAGAAAATTAATAAAATTTATTTAAAAAAAACAGGACAATGAGCAATCTACTTCTATTGGATGAAGACTTATTGGATGAAGACTTAGCAGTTTTTGCTGCTTGTAGAACTGGATCTTGTGCAAAACATTTGCTGAACTCTGCATTTGCTCCTTTCTGTAGAAAATGAAAGGCCATTCTAGAGATTCTGCATCAGAAGCCTTCTCAGATGGTATCTCATTTCCTACTCCATTAGTAGGATGAAGCAGAAGCATTCAATTGCATAACTACCCTGATTTCATTTTACATAAATCATCAGGAAAAATGGCCCTGGGACAAAGAGAAGAAAAATAACAGGCAGACAGTGACAAACAGCCAACTCTATTTGTTGCTGTTATTTAAGGCTAGGTCACACTGGCCGACAGATGCAAAACGTATGCAAAAAGGACACAGTGGACGAGCAAAATTTTGGGGGTGGCTCCATCCACTGTTATCTGCTCATAAAAGTGCCCCAAATTTGCATAAACAGAACAGACAACAATGGAAAGGAACGGACGGGGGTAGTACGTAGTGAAGATGGTAAGCGGATGTTTGTAGGAAGCTTAGTGGATGGAAGAGGATGGAAGCAGATGACACATCCGAAGGGCTTCCAGGGGAGAATAGTGAAGCGGACGCCTAGCGGATGTGTAGCAGATGCAAAGCGTTCACTGCACATGCGGGGAGGATGAATTGCGTCAGCTCCGCGGATATAAAAGGATGCAGCTCGCAAGCAGTCACCATTCAGAGGAAAGGCCTGCTGCCAGAGACATCTTGAAAGAACACCATGGTTCGACAGTCAGGGAAGAAGAGAAAGCCTGTGCCTACTCCTGCCAGCCCTGGCAAGAAGGACAGAACCACCACCCCACCCCCGGCGCTGACTCTGAAGCTACTGGTGCTTCTGCTGCTTCTGCTGCTGCTGGTGCTCCTGGTGTTGCTGCTGCTGATGCTTCTCCTGCTGGTGCTGCTGGTGCTGCTGGTGCTTCTCCTGCTGGTGCTGCTGCTGGTGGTGGTGCTAGTGGTGCTGCTGCTGTGGTGAACCAGCCCCAAGGCCCTCAAAGACCTGCTGCTGAAGGCCCTGCCAGAGGGAGGAAGAGGCAAGGAGAAGGGAGAGAGGAAACAGTACTCCATTTCCAAGGACCATGAGGAGGAGGTGCTGGAATGGTTGAGGGAGAACGAGTACCTGTGGAGAAAGGGCCACAGGCTCTATCGCGACACCAAGAGGAAGCAGGCAGCTTGGAGAGACAAGGCAGAGAGCCTGGACAACATTTCAGATGTACTCATGGGATGGTGGAAGCACATGCACACCTAGTATGGCAAGCTGCACCTGAAGAAATCTGGCCTGGCCGCTGTCAAGTTCATTGACCGAGAGATGTACGTCATGGCCAAGTGCAGCTTCCTGGAGGGTGAAGTCCGCCACCGAGGAGCAGCCCCTCTGTCAATCATCTCCCTCAGACAGCCCACAGACAGCCACTCCTCTTCCAGCCAGGAGATAGCTACCATGTCCAGGCAGGTGTCTTTGGAGGGCCCCATGGCAGAGACCCCCCTGACAGCTGCATTCCCCATGCCAGAGGACGTGGAGGATCCCCTGTCTCAAATGGAGCAAGAAGAAGCAGCAGCCAGAGACCAACCCACACCCACCCCCAGCTCCACAGAAAGCAGGCAGAGAGGCAGACTGGAGGGCCAGAGCCACACTGTCCTGCTGGAGATCAGGGACACGATCAAGACCAGCACAGATCTTCTCTCTCAGCTGGTTCACAGTGATATACCATCTTCGAACCGCAAGCCCTTCATCACGTAAGTGAGCCAGACCCTCATGGACCTGCCCAAGGCCCAGTACCAGGTGATGAAGGAGAAAATCACAGCACTGCTGCACCACCCTCCAGGCCCAGCTGAACCTGCTCCAACCCAGTCCAGGACTGCTCGAGGCCCCAGGCGATGTCACAATCCTTCCACCGTTTTCAACGGCCCCTCACCTACCAAGGCTACAAGTACCAGGACTTCCCACAGCAGAGGCAGCCCTTCCCAGTCCAGGCCCAGGTTCATCGCACACCACAGACGCCTCAGCTGACCAGCTGCAGACCAGACAGCCTCACTACACTCCTCCTTCCTCCACCCCACAGCCAAGCCCCTCAACAGAAAATCTGTCTTCAGTACTGTGCCTGACATCCCAGGTCCTTGAGGAAGGGCCTCTCAACCTCACGGGACTGAGTCAGCTCTCTGAGAGCTTTCTGAACACACCATCCCCTGTTGTACTCTTGGGGCCAGGCACCCCTATGGCGCCTCAGACCAGCACTCCAGCCACAGCCACCTCCAGAGTCCCTGGCCGCTTGACAGCTGAGACCATGGACATGCCTTCAGAGTGACTGAGAATAGTGCCAGAGACTGAGTTGTTACCTGTTCAGCTTATCTTTGCTTAAAGACGCTTTACTTGGTTCATTTTGCTTTTTTAATAAATTCATACAGTTTACTTAAGACAGTTGTTAATAAAGGTTATCTTTGCTTCACACACTTGGTTCATTTTATTTACTTAATAAAGTGTTGGTGAAAACTTTGAAAAAAGGGTTAAGCCTTTGCATGCTTGTGGGATTGTTAAGGATAGCTAAGGATAGTTGTGGGATGGGTAAGGATAGCTGTGGGATGGGTAAGGATAGCTGTGGGATAGATAAACCTCCAGTGCAAGCATAGTGGGACTGTATGGTCCACCCTCCCAGCTGCCACACATATGGCCCTTTTTTATCAATAACAATTTATTCATTGATCAACACATTTCAAAATAAACAAAGCTCTTCATTAATGCCCTATTCATTGTCGGGCCACTCAACATACATGGCACAATCTCATCAGTGTTATGAGACAGGTTGAAGAAAGCATCCATTAAGCATCTACCATCCTGTCTTGCCACTCCACTGCTCCAACTGGGGAGTTGCACCAGTATTTCAGGAGGTTGCACTGCTTCTTACCTTCACATGAAGCTCTGTTGGGGCCTTGTACATCCACAGTGTCTATCAGGTTTCATCCTTGCCTTCATTCACCAGGCTCCATGTCCCCATTCCCTTGTTGATGGTCCACAAGCCTGTTCTGCAACACTGGGTAGTGGGTGCACAGGATATTGTGCAGGATGCAGCAAGCTTCCACGATGCTCCTCACAGTCCCTGGGTGATGCTGCGTGGTGGTGAGAAGTACCTGGAACCTGTTGGCCAGAATGCCAAAGGCATTCTCCACCACCCGCCTTGCCCTGGACAGCCAGTAGTTGAAGATCCTCTCTTCACGGGTGAGGTTTCTGGAACTGTAGGGCTTCATGAGGTAGGTTCTGAGGGAGAAGGCATCATCACCCACGATGAAGTAGGGCACATCTTGTGTGTCATTTGGGTAGGGGGTCTGGATCTGGAAAACCCATGATGAAGTTGTGTTCCACCCCATCCTTGAGGTCACTGGCGTTGTATACCTGGCTATCTGAAGCAGACCCGTTGCCTGAAGCATCGATGTACATGAACTTGTAGTCAGCATCAACCATGGCGAAGAGGATGATACTGAAGAAGCCCTTGTAGTTGTGATAAGAGGACCCTGAGTTGGCTGGAGCTTTGAAGGCCACGTGCTTCCCATCTATGGCTCCAACGGTGTGGGGAAACTTCCACCTCTGATACCACTGTTCTGCAACTTTCCTCCAGCCTTCTTCAGTGGTGGGGCACTGGAGGAGCTCCTCCATGTATTCTTCGATGGACTGTACCACTTCTCTGACCACTTTGCTGATGGTGTTGTGTGGCACCCTCCAGGCATAGTGCATATTTCTGTATGTGGTTCCAGAGGCCAGGTGGTGCAGAGTCAGTGCCACCTTCAGTCCAGTGTCCAGGCTGAGACGGATGTTGATGCTCGGCTTGGTCAACCTGGGTCTCAGGCACTCTACAATTTCGTCAAACATGGTTGGTGGCATCCTCATGAAGTGCTGGAATGCACGAGGTCTTCATTCCTCAGCTCCACCATCAGCTTGTCATAGAGTCCAAACTCCACTCTTCTGATCCATCATCGGACTCACACAGCTCTTGGATGTCTCCTTCTTCTCCTTGCATAGAAAAGGTGAAACAGTCTGAAGAGGTTCTGGTGTTGAATGATGGCAGCTACCATAAGGAGTGTGTGATGATCCATGGTGGAGATCAATGGATGATGTGGAAGAGCAAGAGCAAGGGTGAAGAGGTCTGTATACCATGGCTGCCGGACTGATAGTGAGATCCAGGTAATTTCCTCCCCCTTTTTATAGGAAATGTTGGTTTTCCATTAGGTGTCCTTCCACATACTCTGGGCATACTCCAGACATCCTAAATATCCGAGATCCATTCCATATTCAAATGTTTTGTCCGTTTTAATGCTTTATATACGAGATGCATCTGCTTCCATCCTTTCTATTTCTGTGCTACTAACGCTGTGTGGACGTTCCGTGTACCTTTCACTTCCTCCCTCTTTTCGCTTTCAGCTGCAGCAGATGTGAGTTGAGGGGATGACCAGAGGATGCAGAGAGGATATAGTGGACATGTAACGGATGACAACAGTTGTAGAACGTTTGTTGCCCGTATGTTTTGCGGATGTACATCGTACGTGGCGGAAAGTTCATCCGCTCAAAAAATTTTGTGCAGTGCAAAACCTTTTGAGCAGATGAAATAGCAGTAGACAGATGTTTGACGGATAGAGCGTATGAAACACATACGCAGTGAGTACACAACGGATGCATCGCATTTTCCAATGGATGGCAAGCTTTTTTATCCATTTTACATCTTCTTTGCATCCTTTGGTGCAATGGGACATGGGCTTAAGTTTGAAGTTTGGGGAAGGGACTTCTCTCTTTTGAAGAGGTTATCAAAGCCTATTGCATTGCAAGAGAGAAGAGCACAATATTTACTCCAGGGGTTATCTGTGCCTGTGTAAACAGCTAATTTCCATCACAGTTAGAAATTACAGTTGGATGCTATTAATGCTTAGAAAACATGAAGGAGTCATGTCTCAACTTTCCCTTTCTTGTCCCCTTTCCTTTGGTATCATGTATTTTTAGATTTTAAGTAGGGAAATGGGGTCATTTGGTTCTCATTTTTCTGGGAACTGTTCTGGAAATCCTTTGAAATTGAAGAGTGGGAGTATAAATCCTTTGCATGTTAAAGAAAGCAAGCCAGGAGGAAGAAGGTCCAGAGGGTATTCTAAGGGACATTAGTTAAGCATTCCTGTGTAAGGCAGACACTAGAAAATTGTACAAGTAAAAAATTGCACATGCACATCAGCTGGATATTTCTTAGATGAGCCACATGAATGTTTGAAGACAACCGGTTCATGCAATGATACTCATTCAAAACCCTAAAACCCTAAAATGGTGGGATTCAAAAAAAATTTTACTATCAGTTCTGTGGGCGTGACTTGGTGGGCGTGGCTGTAAAATCTCCAGTCAGATGTATTATTTGCCGGTTCTCCGAACTACTCAAAATTTCCACGACTGGTTCTCCAGAACTGGTCAGAACCTGCTGAATACCACCTCTGCTAAAACCCTACTGAAGGTCCAACCAAGAAGCATAAGGAAAAGGAGCTTATTGTATTAGTGCTATGGGAATGGACATTAGCTCAGATATTCTGTAAATAGCTTTGTGAGGACAATTTACAGAAAAAGAGTTTTCACTGCTCTTGTATTATAAAATATTTTGACAGCAGGTTTAGGCCCATTCTCAGTGCACTGTGAGGTAGAAGAAACAATTGTTCTATAGATTGGTTTACTCAAAGCAGGCTTTTCTGATAAGATTCCAGCTATGAAAAATAAATAATGTTTATGCATTTTAGGGATTGGCTATGAATACAGTATGTGCTACTCTAAAAGGAATTTGTTTTTCTCCTTTACAGTGCTGGTGAGACATTCAGGACCTCATTCCTTGTATGCACATATGCATACATATACACTGTGTTGCTAATACATTATGCAAATTGTAAAACAGGAATAAAAATAGTAAGAAAAATCATGAAATAAGGAGTGGGAAGTGAATTATATCAGGACATACTAATACCATTTTATAGTACCTTTCTGTCCTAAGAGCCCATCTTTACACAATATAATGCTTTGTCTTTTTTTTTAAATTTACACCACTCGTTTTTACAATTTTATCAGTTCTGTCCAAAGCCACAACTTCCTTGATTTTTCTGGCTTTTTTAAAAATAGATTCCATGTTTTTATATATATAGAATTCTCATTTATTCTCTTTTTATCAGCAAGCCACCACAATATTCATGCAAACAGAAACACAATCTTGTATAAAGCTATTTTCACTACCTCCTACAAATGATTTTTTTTACAATAGACTATGAATAAAACCCCTACATTTCTATCAGTATTTGTACATCATTTTTTCATTTTTAGTAAATATATTATCAAGTACATAAATGTATATACTTCTCCTTTTTCATAATTTGTTATACTTTGCAATTGTCTACTCTGTTTTCCTGGTCAGTCACAATTATTGTTGTCTTCTTATATATTAATGTCTATGTCCGTTGTTCAATGGTGCAATCTACCTAAAAGTTGGGGCAAATAATCCAATTTAACAAACAATGCAGGATTAACTACTTACCAAAGTAGATAGATAGATAGATAGATAGATAGATAGATAGATAGATAGATAGATAGATAGATAGATAGA
>BLBF01000018.1:24245505-24386095 GCA_015471245.1 Laticauda colubrina
AGATAGATAGATAGATAGATAGATAGATAGATAGATAGATAGATAGACAGACAGATAGAAAGATATAGATATAGATATAGATATATACTTTCCAAACAACATTTTCTAATCCTTATTCATTTATTGATAAATAAATTAAAGAATGAAGGTGACATAACACCTCTTCATTTTATTTCCTCCTCTGGGTTGAACTGTTCACTAGCATTTCATTGATTCATAAGCATGATTTACATCCATTGTTTGCCACTTTTATTACATTCAGCAATCAATCTTCAGCTCCACATTTGCATAAAACATTTCATAATTCAAGTCTATTCATATAATCGTATATTTTCTCTAATTCAGCCAATCTACAATAAAGTTCCTATCTTTCTAGTAACTAAAGAGAAAAAAATTGGATTCCATATGCCCTGCCAGGCATAAAGGTGCTTGTATCTCTCAGCTTTTATTCTTGAACCATTTTAATCAGAATTGTACCAGGCACTTTCCCCGATAAAGCTAACAGTGTAATTCTTCTTTAATTTCTGAATTTAGTCTTGCTCTCTTTCCCTTTCTATCATACAATAATAGCATTCTTCCAATCATGAAGCATAAATGCCACCTGCACAGTCCTGTTAAACAAGTTACACAGCAATTCCAAAAGCATTATTTATACTTCAACATTTTTCCATATATACCTTAATATCTTTCAGTGTCTTCACAGTTTGCATGGCTTTCTTTTCATCTGTGTTTTCTGGTGCTTTAACATTTATAGCATTTGCTTCAATTTTATTCTTCCACATCACTATCCACACACTGGATTTTTTTTTTTTTAGATCAAAATTCTTCATTTTTCTATCTCTTTCAATCTTAAGAATCCTTTGCTTTTTTATTACATCCTTTGTTCATTTTTCTGTTTATATACACATTACACAATATTTTTATTTCTTTATCACTTGTTGCAACATGCTCTTCTATGGATTTCCCCCTCCCCTCATTCACAGTTTTCTTTGCTTCACCATTCCTTCAAATCATCCTTTTTCATCTTTCACCCATACTGTAACAACACACACTTCTCTGGCAGTCTGCAATATAATTCTTTTGATTGTTTCAAGCAAATTCAACATCCTCTTTCTTTATGTCCACTTTCCAGACATTGCTTGGATGCATAGAATAAGGAAGGGGACTTTAATGGACATATGCAGGCTCTGTTGATAAGGCAATAAAGCATAAAACATAATCTAAGTTCAGAACTTCCAAATAACATCTGGATATGGCTCAGAAAGAAATCTTGCTAATTAACTGAATTATAAGAAGGAGAGGGGGAATCTTGCAATTCTATTCCATACAAGGCATATTCAATAAGAGGAGAAGACAAAAATATATATGATGCTGGAAGAAGATGGAGAAACAACTTCAAAGATACACTGCAACAACATTAAATAAAAATAGATGAGGATGCCAGAAGGACAATAACCAGAACTTTGTATTTCACTTGACACCATGAGGAGAAGGAGGAGGAGATTTATGTAAGTTATTCAGTTATCACAGCCCATCTGAATAAAAATATATTTAGTCTTTCTTATAGAATTGGTTTTTTGTCTGATTCCTGATTCATGAACAGGTACAATCAGTACACAAGATGGATTTGTACAAAGGCCCTCCCGACCATGGGTGTTTGTTAGTCCTTAAGCAAGAGCTGTAAGTCCTGGAGAACCCTTAGTTTTGGCACATTTGGGTCAGTATTCCAAAATGCAAAGCCTAACTTTCTCCCAAGCCTGTCCCTTCCATTTAATACAAGTTAGAATCTCTAATCTAGAAATAACTTTGCAAGCCTACATGCTGCTGTTCACTTCGCACCAACTGTAGATACAGAACTCCTGGCTAAACACAGTCTGAAAAAAATGCAGTTGTATTTCTATCAAAAGATGCTTTTATCCCTTGTACAATTACTACACCAATTTTAATATAACTTAAGTACACCACACTGTTTGCAAAAATTTCCCACACTTGATCTCCTAGACAGGATAGTTAAATTTCATTCAAAATATTTTTCCCTGTCAAACCTGAGCCCAACAATTTAAGACTATTTTGTTCTGATATTTTATGTGATGTTCAACATTCTTCTATCATTCTCTGGAGTGCACATCTCTGTAGTATTGCTATTAAGGTATTAAGCTTGTATCTTTGTGTATTCAAACTCTGACCCCAATAATTTTAAGAATGAAAAAAACCCTCCTCTCTGTAAACAATCTGGTTTTTGTATGATGTGGCTAAAACTGTAGGCAAACTCTGGCTACCAAACCATTCAGCTTTTTGTTTTTAACATATAAGCTTTAAAAGAGTATAATAAAAGACCAGGATTCATGGACTTTAGGGGCATAGAACATTCTAAAGTGATAGTACTGTATAGATCAACATTTATTTATTTTTAACATGTAAATAAAAGAATTCAATGATGAACTGAAAAATATTACTGAATTGTAAAACCAGAAACAAATACATCCCAGTGCAAAACAATGTTCCTTTGCAGCGGTGAGGTATTTAAAACATTTAGTTAAAAGATTCTTAGCAGCTTTCAAAGCTGGATATAGCCAGTAATAATAAAAGAACATGCAGATGTATATCTTATAAAACACTGTACTGCAATTACAACTGTATTACATTAAGAATAAGCAAAGGAGTTTTTTTTAACTTGTATTATCTGGTCTATTCTGGCAATCTTTTTTTCTTTCTTGTATCATGTATTTTGAAACTAAACCATCAGAAATTCTCAGCCGTAGTTTAAGACACTTTCACATGTAACATATTAATGATTATGTTTCTATCATATCCACAAGAGAAAGCAGCCGTGTCTGCCATCCAAAAAGTATGCTTTAAACCTCATGATATTGATAGCAGTATACCAGTATTTGAGGGTCTGCCACAAAGAGGAGGAGGTCAACTTACTTAAAGCACCAGAGGGCAAGAAAGGATGGAAACTAACCAAGGAGAGAAGCAATCTGGCATTAAGGAGAGACTTTCTAACAGTGAGGACAATTAACCAGTGGAACAACTTGCCTTCAGAAGTTGTAGGTGCTTTACCACTGGAGGCTTTTAAGAAGAGACTGGACAGTCATTTGTCTGAAATGGTATAGGATCTCCTGCTTGAGCTGGGGGTTAGACTAGAAGACCTTCAAGGTCCCTTTCAGCTTTATTCTGATTGAATTGAATTGAATGTAGCTGGGTACTATTTTAACTTGCCTCCAGGACTCAAAACTCAGTTCATGCTCACAAAAATGGAAAATAGCCCTGTGGATTTTTAGATTGACAAACTAATGGTGATTGGCCCTTCAGTGCCATTCAGCCTGAAAAGCCAGCATGAGCTGGCAGCTGGGGAGATCCTGCATGTCACATTCCAGCAGCGTTTAATCAGCCAAACTGTGCTCACAACAACAACCACCAACCCCAAAGGGATGAGGGAAATACTTATACTCAGCACCTCTGGATATCCTGTCAAGTAATTTTCATCTTCACAGCATCTCTTTAAAGTTCCTATAAAGCTTCTAGCGCACAAAGGACTGCATAGCCCCTGTTCTTCTCATGTCCTAACACTAAAAAAAAAAAAAAATGAGCCAGCCATCCAGCCAAACAGTCCATAAATTCCTTCTTCCACCAATAAGAGGAGCTGTTATCTCCTTAAACCCAACGATCTTCGTTGTTTTATTATCTTTGAGTTTATTGATCCTTTTATGCACATAATGCAAATTGACATTTAGTAATTCAGCCAAATTAATGGTGCCTAAATATTAAAGGACTTTTCTCTTTTTATTAACTGCTGCAAAACAAAGGCCTACAAGCACTTATTTGCTGAAAGCCTTGTCTCCAGAATCTTGTTTCAAGTTCAAGCCCAGGTGGGGCTTGAGATAGTAGGGAAAATGTGCTCCTCTTGGTGCTATGCTTCACAGAATGAAGCATTACCGAAGGCTTTTGGTGTGTGTCTGAGCTGTTAGCACTTTCAGGTAGTCTAGACAAAAATTCTATCGTTATCAGAAGGTTACATGAACAGTATCTTGCAAGACTTAAAAGTATTTCTTCCCTTCCCCAACAAAAAAAAATAGGGAATGTCACTTCTGAATCATCTCCCCCCAGAGGTAGTATTCAGCGGGTTTTGACTAGTTCTGGAGAACCGGTAGCAGAAATTTTGAGTAGTTTGGAGAACCGGCAAATAACACGTCTGACTGGAGATTTTACAGCCACACCCACCAAGCCACACCCACAGAACCGGTAGTAAAAAAAATTGAATCCCACCACTGTCTCCCATCCTCCTTTCCTCTTCTTCTGCCACAATGAAGAGGGGATCAAATTATTCTCCAGAGCACCAGAGGGCAAGACAAGAAACAGTGGTTGGAAGAGAAAAGCAACCTAAATGTCAGTGTAAAATGTTTTACACCCAACTAAAAGTAAAACTTTGTCACTTCCCCCCAGAGTCACCAATCACATGGTCCAATTAGCATGTAGTCCAGTTGCTAGGTGATATCAGTCTCCACCTTTCAAACACCTGCACCAATGTCCTTGATTCACAGGGGAAAAATGCAGCACTCCAGCTATCTCTATAGCCCCCTCCCTGGCCCCTTCGCTCCAGGCTGTGTCAGAAGCAGTGAGAAGAGAAAACTCCCTAGAGAAAAGCTTCAAAAAGAAAATGGCCACAGTTCAGCCAACTTCAGGATTGATGTTGAATTAAGGTTTTAAGGGTTGATGTTGAATTAAGGTTGATGTTGAATTAAGAATTAAGGAAAAACTTCCTAACAGTGAGAATAATTAACCAGTGGAATAGTTTGCCTTCAAAAATCATGGGCACTCCATCACTGGAGCTTTTTAGGAAGAGACTAGATTAGAATGTCAAACTCGATTTCATTGAGGGCCACATCAGAGTTCTGTTTGACCTTGGGGGACCAGGATGGATGTGGCCAGGTAGATGTGGCCAACTCAATGTCACTCATGTCAGTCATGAATGTCACTCAATGTTGCTCTGTCAGTAAAAACAGAGCATAGGAGGGCCGCATGAAGGCTGCCCAAGCTCCATTTTCATTGGCAGAGGGTTACAGGAGGCCATTGCAGCCAAAAATGGAGCTCGGGAAGGCCATGCATAGCCCTCTCAAACTCTCTCTCAAACTCAATTTTTTCTGGCAGAGGGATTACAGGCCAGTCCTTGGCTTTTTCCAGGACATCCCTGCAGGCCTTGATTTTGACACCCCTAGACTAGACAGTCACTTATCTGAAATGATATAGATTCTTCTGCTTGGGCTGAACTAGTCCCTTCTAGCTTCTGTTCTGTTCTGTTCTGTTCTGTTCTGTTCTGTTCCGTTCTATTCTTATTCTATTCTTTTGCAGACTGAGATATCTTTTACATGCCATGTCCAGTCTGTGGCTCAATGAAGAAGGAACAATTCTTCAAAAATTTGAATAGTCACCTGCTGGAGAGTCAAACTGTAAGCACTTACTACCAAAAAACACAGGAAAGTTGCTTGTGTTACTAATTTATACAGAGCTCTAAAACTAATATGGCTTTTGATGAGATCAAGTAACACTTGCTGCAATTGATTCTAGACTTTAAAATTGGGATGACAAAATCCTCACTTATATAAGTGACTTATATCACTTCCCCTTTTTTGAGCAGGAACTAGGAAAGCTATTCTGATGCTCCTTTTTGTATTCTATTCCATATCTTAAACTATTTTACATTTTCTACATAGTTTTTCCCCTCTTTTAATTTTCTCAATTTTATTTTGATTATCTCATCTCAATTCAAATCATTATATTTATACTTTTGTCTGTTCTGTTTCAATTTCATATTATCTTTTCTCACTAAACAAATTTTCTCCTGTAGTTACTAATTGGAGTATGACACCTTTATATCTTTTATATACATCCATTCAACTCTTATTTAAACTTCAATATATACCTTAAGGTTATGACCTTCAATATAATACATAATACATAACTTCCAATCGAATTCTGCTTGATACAGTCTTATAATACACACTATATTCTTTTACAAAAAAAGATTGTAAATATATGTAATTATAAACCCTCATTCCATTCCAGTTCAGTTCTATCATCAATAATCATTAAAATCTTAACATCTTTAACATTTCTTTTCAATTAAATATCATACTTCCTTAAAAACACATATAATCTCCATAATTATTTTTTCCCTTATTTCTCTTCACATATGTTTTGTAAATCTTTAAATATTCATTTTGTAACATTTATTTATTGACAAGCATTCCACTGAATTACAATAATTATTTTATCAAACATTTTAATCATACATTGTTTCATATTTTCTGAAATTATTTCTATTTCTAATATAACAATACTATCTTATGTACCTTTACAGAATCCCTTTTTCCATTAGATTTTCACCCATTATCTCTAAATAGGCCCTGTTTCTCTATATTTTGTTTCTGTCCTTGATAACTTCTTTTCCTTTCTTTCTTCCCTGTCTTCTTCTCCCTCCCCTTTTTACACCCTTGTCTTTCTAATTCTAATTCTCTCTTCTGCATTTCCCTCTTCTGTTGCTTTCTGATTTTATACTTATTTTTCACTCTATTCTTTTTTTGGGTTGTTTTTCCCAGTCTTAAACTATCCATTCTCTTCCACCCTTTCCTTTTTTGACCCCATCTAAGATTACTTGTTCACTAAAGATGGCTTCTTCTTTGTCCCAATCTTCTTGTTCTGCAGGCATTTCTTGTTGTTTCTCATAGTTCCAAATCTCCATTTCTAAAAACTGAAATATGAAGCCAAAAGAACCTCTCCCTTCTTGTGCATCTTCTTTGTACTTTTTAAATTCCATTTTCAGTTCTTCTAAAAGTGGAGCCATTTAAACAGTTTTAAACAACCACCCAATTGATTTTAGTCATTCAAATGCAATAACCAAAAATCCAGAGATCACCAAGTAATCCAAATAGTCCCAAGCTGTTTCTTCTTATTTCTTTTTTCACTTTCTCTTCCTGGAGTTTCACTAATTTGTTGTGATGTTTCAGTTAAGATGTATCTTTTGGAAGTCTTCTTGAGAATTTGCTGTAAATTCTTTTTAATTCCAGGCAGTCTCCTCCCTTCCAGATCCTGCCCTCGCTTTTTTTAATCTCCTTTCCTATTTTCAAAAGCTTTTAATTATCCAGAAATCTTTATTATCCCTTTGACTTTTTATTTTCAGCATCAAATGCCTATTAATGTCAAAGTAGATTTTTTTCCAATATCTTCTTAAGTCTCTGAGCTCTCAGTATAGGAAGAGGAGAAATCCTTTCCCTTTTCTCTCTCCTTTGCAGCTTAGAAATCTTCTTAGGGAACAATGTTATTGTTTTTTTTTAATAGTTTCAATTCCAGGGTACCTAATTTATTGCTTTTGCTGTTTGACCCATTCAACCAAAACTTTCTCTTCTTATCTTCCTTCTGCACATTCTTTTCCAGTTGAGTTCTTCTTAGTGGTGGCCATTTCTGACCATCGCTACAACCACCTTCAGGAAAGGGAATAATGGCCAGCTGGGGAGGAGAGATGTGGCTCTCCTCAACCCTGCAGGCAGTCTCCCCCTTCTTTACCACCTCTATGGGGTAGCTCAGCCGCAAAACCAGCCAGCTCGTGGTGCTCCAGTGGTGAGCATGTATCAAAACCACGCAGACGTGGCTTCGGTCAAAGAAGCTCAAACCAGAAGTCCCCATGGCAACAGTTTTGTAAGTCCTGATATGTCATGTGATGCCGTCAAATATGAGTTTGACACCCTTGGCTTGGAGAGTTCTATACACACAATGGGGCGGTATATAAATCTAAATGCTATTGCTTTTAAAAAGCTAACTGCTTTAAAGAACTGCTACAGTTGCATTTCCTTTGTCTGAAGCACCTTTTCCAAATCATTACTGAACCATGCATAACCCTATCAAGCCAAGCTAGCCAATAGATCTTCTTGGATAGAAAGGTCTATAAAACAATCACGTTCAAATTAATTCTTGTCTGAGGAAGGTCTTTTTGATTATGGTGCATTCTTGTGGCTCGTCCTTTCATACTGGCTTTCTCTTCTCTTTCTCATTCCTAGATTTGACACCCAGTTTACCCTCCAATTCTACTTTTTGACTGTCCCACAGGTGATTCCTGCCATGCCTCTTTACTCTAGCAAGCTAACTAAATCTTTGGCTCTTATTTCTTGGCTCAACTCTGATTCCATTACCTATGGAAAAGGGTTGCCAACAGATTATAATAGGCATCTAGCTAAGATCTTTCCAAAGACCAGGAAGAACATAAACTGGTTTATGTTCCTTGATTGTTACTGGAAATACTGAGCTAATGCACTGGCATTTTGAACATTTCAGTGCACTGTATAAAGACCAAATACAATCATCAACCAACTTTGGAAGCAAGGTAGGAGTTTTTTTGTATTTTTGTAATCAACCCATGAAAGTATTCACTTTTTAATGAACTTACAATGTATGTGCAAATACTGTTATGACAAAGCAAACTATATGAAATAAATCACCAGAATTTTGAAATTTATAAACATTTTTAACTATCTAGAGGTTTATATTCCAAATGAGAGAATAATCAAAATTTTGAAAAATATCATGGTTTGGTATATTAATAGTAGTTAAAGTATCTTTAGTTCATTGCTTCTAAAATCTTCCAAACAATTCAGTATACACAAAAATGCAAAGAAAGAGGTTCATGCATGTGATGGTTCTGTAACCTTATTTAGTCTTTTTTAACTGATTGTTTAAATTAAAACAGGGCATATCATAACCAGACTGTTATATTAGATCCTCAATTGGCTTTAGGTTTTTTTAATGTAAAAAGAAAACCAAGACAATACCTTAAAACAGGGGTCCCAACCCCCAGTGTGCAGACCAGTACTGATCTGTGACCTATTAAGAACTGGGCCACACAGCTGGAGGTGAGCGAAGGGTGAGTAAAACTGTACATGCACTGTATCTAGGTTGCATGCTCCTTCTCCCACTCCCCCCACATCTGTAGAAAATTTATTTTCCATGCAACCAGTCTCTGGTGCCAAAAAAGTTGGGAATCTCTGCCTTTAAAACTAAAGATTTGTTAGTTTTCTTATTAGTTGCAGGCAGAGAGTAGTAGAAAGACTTTGGAAAACAGGAAAGGCTTACAGTGATTCCACATTGTGGCAAAGATGCTGAAAATTGTTCTAATACAAGAAAAAAATGACCAAAAAAAGATGGTAAATATCATAACATGGAAGATGGCATTTTTTCACCTGCTTAATTTTGTACACCAAAGGCAAAATCACCTGCTACCCACTTTGAGATTCCTAAGTAGTCTACTTAAATAAGGTTATATATGTATTTTGCTTCTATATATATTCCACTGCACTGTTAATTATTAATGAATGATGTTAGTTATCCTAGAAACTGTTTTCAAACATTTTAAATTTATACAATATATTGATATGCATTTGCAGTGAAACTTTCTCTTTGGCGGAGTAGAGAGGGAGTTGAAAAAAGTAATCCAGCTCACTTTATACTGAGTTAACCTATGCTATGTTGATTACTCTTGGGCATTCTTGGTGGCGGCTTTTCCTTACAGGAGAAGCTGAATTTATGGAAGCATTTTTGAGCAGAAACACAAGGCAATAAGTATTTAAACCTTTTCGTGTTACCATGAATCTAAATAGGGTAGGTTCTCAAATTATATTCTTTATTGAAATAAGGATAGGTTTGCAAGAATAACAGTCACAAAAGCTTTGAATTGTGCCATCTTAATTGAACAGTCTAATGTCAGGTATTTTGAAGGGCCTTCTCTTCTTTGACAACAAATACAACTTTTTCTTTAATAACCAATGGTTGTTACTCAATCCCAGGAAAAAGACAAATACAATGAAATATTTTCCCTACCACCGTGCATAGCAGCAAGTTGCATCACAGCACATTGTGGCAATGATCATGCAACAAACTAGTGTGGCCATCAGAACAAACAGTTTATTTTTGTGCCCCATTAATAGATTTTTCATATGTTCATCCAGCTGTGCAGAACATCTGGCCCAGCTGCAACAACTGCACATATGTTAGTTATTCTTGTATTTCTGCTTGTCAACAATCAGCTCCCAAAGAGAATGCAATCCCCTCTGGATATGCAGTTCTTCCAAGAGATGTCATAAGTAATGAAGCAATGACCATTTTGCAATGTCTTAAAGATCTATTTATCTGAATCATCCTTCTGTAGTCATTATCTATACCTAAGGCTACAGCTTAGTTCAACTGAAGCAGCTGCCACAAATATAACATTAACCATTGAAATACTATAGTATCTACGGTGAACTATGGAGGACAATTCACCAGTGGAACAGCTTGCCTTCAGAAGTTGTGGGTGCTTCGTCACTGGAGGTTTTTAAGAAAAGACTGGATAATCACTTGTCTGAAATGGTACAGGGTCTCCTGCTTGAGCAAGGGGCTGGACTAGAAGATCTCCAAGGTCCCTTCCAGCTCTATTCTGATTGAACTGAACATCTCTTTGGTTCTTTGTCTATTGTGAAAGATTTGTTCCTAACCAGATAAGTAGCTATTGACTTCTGCGGCTCAGAAATCTCCTCCACCAGACAAGGATAAGGGCAAATCAGTGTAACTTAACATCTGGAATGACTGACAGTGACGAGATAAATTTCTAAATTGCGACTGATGCTGGCAGAAAAGACATATGATTAAAAGAAAAACATTTTAGCATGCTCCAATTAATGGGGAGACTACAAGCAGGCACACACATCATTTCGTAACCAGGGTGAGCTCTACAGAAAGTTCCACAGAAATATTTTTTTTTAGCTATACTGGACATGCCAACTTTATGGTTCATGCCTAAGATGAGGCTATAGATATTGTTTAAAGGATGAAGACCTTGTCAGGAAAGGTCTAAAAAGGTTTATGTACCAGAAAAACAAGGGAAAAAAAGATGTCAGCTAGAAAGCATTTCTCAATTAGTTTCTTATATCAAGAAACAACAAAGGCTCTCCCAGGAACATAATTCATTTGGCAAATAAAATGTAGCAAGACTTTCACAAAAGACGATTCTGAGATAAGCTGGTTTCTTTGAAAAAAAATCACCTGGGTGTCTTTTGCAGATAGGTAAAGAAAATGAAACTGATAAGAGGAATTGGTCTCTTGCTTGAGCCAGGAGGGGGATGTTGACTAAAGAAGATATCCAGGGTCCCTTCCAATTCTGTTATTCTGTTATAAAGCTGAGATGGGGGGGGGGGGGGTGGTTGTTATTTTTTTAAAAAATGGAAAACTATCTCAATTGATTTTTTTTGCAGAGAAGATCTCTCTATTAGATATGTAGCTCTACAGAAAAAATGTATTACATTTATATATGTGCTCAAAGTATATTAATCTGTTCACTTCTGTAACTGATCCCATTAGATAAGATAGGCAGCCTTCCTCTTTGTAAAATACATTGGGGAAGTCACTGAAGAGCTGATCTTTGTGAGTACAGTCTAGAATATGGGCCTTCATGTACAAGTGAAAACTTATACATGGGCTGGAATCATAATAGCAGTGGATAGCAGCTCCCCATTGCAGACCATTTTGTGCTTCAGATGGAGACTAGCTCTTCAATGATGTCAGCAGAGTGGTTTGGAGAGACGAGTGGCAAATATATTCCGTGAATAAGACTATTGTTTACAAAGAAGTGAGAGACTCATTCCTGAAAAAGCTTGATATGATATGGAAACCTAATCCCCTTTTTTATTTCAGTCAATTTAGGAAAATACATTGTTATTTCCTTCAAAAGGCTTCTCATCCCATCACTTTCCAATGCACAACTACAGACAACAATCCACAGTGACCAAAGAAAACGCTTTATGAGTTGAGAAGGATAGCTGGCTAGTGCTGTCCCATCTGAAAACCATCATGGATCTGCTTGTTAGATCCCATGCAGTTTGCATACCGAGCAAATAGATCGACAGATGATGCTGTTAACATGGTTCTGCACTACATCCTACAACACCTTGAATCTCCAAATACCTAAGCAAGGGTCCTCTTCGTAGACTTCACTACAACATTCAATACCATCACTCCAGACATTCTTCTAACTAAATTAAACCAGCTAGTGGTGCCTGAACACACTTGTATACTCGATGAATGTATCTTTTCTTTTACGTATATAGAAAGCATTTGCACCAAGACAAAATCCTTGTGTGTCCAGTCACACTTAGCCAATAAAAATAATTCTATTCTATTCTATTCTATTCTATTCTATTCTATTCTATTCTATTCTGGATTTATTCCAGGCCAGGCCAACTATCCAGATTGTGCGATTTACTCTGGCTAGCAACTGTTCTCGGGGTTCTTGTAATATTTATCTCCAGGGCTAACAATTTTTCAAGCTACAGGTGGCATGGCTAATATTGTAATGAAGCCATCAGTGAGGATGAAGCTAAAATTTTTGACTGTTTTTCATTTTCATGATGTTTTTGCAAACACAAAAATGTTTTCTTTAGCCTCTCAAAGGCTTAACTGCCTTATTTTAAAGCTTAAATAGTTAAGTAAAGATTAAAAAATCAACAGGAGCTTGAAAGTTACAAAGATGATTGGGTGGGCCATTGCATACTGCTCTCTTTTTACTGAAAATGTCAGTGAGGAGATTCTATATTTATGCCCATACTCTCTGAAATTGTCAAAATCTACAGATGATCTCTGAAAACAGCAGCATGATAATAAGAGTGACTGAAATAATTCTAAAACTATTAGAGTAGAATCTTCTTTTATGTTTTATTTGCATGTTTTTCACATTTCTATCCCATTGCAATTTAAACAATCTTGCTGGCTTAGATAGAAGCCAGAACATCTATGGTAAAAGATTCCATAAAAGCAATATCCACCGAGCATATAAATAAAAATAATTAAAAAGGTTAAAGAATGTGTAATAATATCAGGTTCTCATCAAAGAAAGGTAATCTCTGAAATTACATATAGTAAGTTAAATGTGATTTTTCTCCTCACTCACTTTCCTGCAATTCCTTACGAATAAAACTAGCTAGTACAGTATATGCCCAAGTACTTTCCATGAAAGAGAACCTGCATTTGTCAAATGTGCTGTGTCTTTATTGAAAAGAAAAAAGCTTTCAGATGACTCTTTATAAAATTGTCTTGTGAAACCTTATCAGGAGAATAAATCATTACAGAGACCAAGACAGTTGGTATCTACACAGATGCCTTCACCATATAAAAATAAAAGCATGGAGTCTTGCAAATGGGAAAGAGAAGCACAACCTTACCTTTTCCTTTAAATTACTGAAAAACCTTCTAGATGAAGTACAGAATGTGAAAAGAACCACAAATCAGGAAATTCATTGAGAGTTCCATTTTCAATTTCATTGTTTTGATTCCCAACCTGGGGTATTTTTTTTTACTTCTTTCTTTCTCAATTTCCCTATCAGACTACTCCTTTTTCATTTGATGTCTGTAAGATTATTGTTCGTATGATTTTTGTTGAACATGCAAAGTGTTGTATTAATTGTGCAGTATTATTGATATTATTAACTTCCTCACAGGGGAATTATGCAGCTTTATAATTAATGTTTGTAAAACAATCTCTGATCATCACACAGAATGGGCCAGAGAAGTGCCAAGGATTAAAATGTCCTGTAATCTGCTATGGGCTTTAATTGTCTCTGCAATGCTTAATGGAAAAAAGGAAAAGAAAAATAAATCTAACATTGTTCCCCCTGCAAAGAAGAGCTGGGCTGATTGCGCCATGCATGCTATCTTCATTTAGAGTTATACCATCATCCAGAATTTTGTATAGAGAATGCTTTCTTGCTTCAGGCAGTGAATGAGCAGTGCTAATGAAATTAAATGGTAGGTGTCACCCTTACTAGGTAGACCAGACAGGATAGATTATTAGATAAACTAATTCTAGATTACCATAAAGCTATATTAACAGAATATTGCAAGTCTAAAAATACAGTTTTCTGACCCTCACCTTTAGAGTCTAAGAACTTAGGAAAACTCTCATCTGAGCCTCTTGTTCTGCTCATTATGCAAAACTTATGAGACACACACATACACAAGAGCACATGCACACATACACACACACACACACATACACACATAAACATACAATATTACATTCTGAATGACTACATATATGTAGGATCTTTATTCACTAAATGTACTGTAGTATCTGTTTAGATTAGAAACCAAAAGATCTGCTTTCAATAAAGTTTCATTCTGAATGTAGGATAAAAACAAAATATATTTTTCTTGAGCTGCTGCAACATTTGAGATAAAATTTAATCTAAATCTTGATTATTTTAAATTTAGAAATTTTCTCTCAACTGTTTCATCATGATTTTAAAAAATATCAGATACACAAGTTATGAGTTATGAACTGTTACTAGTTTTCAATAAAAGTAATCAAGATAATATACACCTAAAATATCAGTACAGTACCTAGCAATGAAGAAAAAAGCTATTATATTCTTGCATCAAATATAAAAAACAAAAGTTTTTCAAATATTCTGGGCATTTTGAGAGAATATTCCATAAACAGGATTGTAAATTCAATGCAACTCTATCTCAGGTAACACTTCAATGTTTAATTAAAGTTAAAGCGTTCAAAACCAGCTAGGGTTAATGAACCATCTAAAGCTGCCAATTTTCTGTTATCACTGAGGACCATATACTGAATGTGAAGTGAGGTGGATACTTTTGTATGTACACTCAACAACCATGATCATGCTTCTCAAAGAGATGTATAGAAGAGCTTATAAATATATTAGGGGATAATTCTAAATGTGATAAATACCTTGGCTCTACTCTGCCTTTTCAAATTTTCTTCATGTATGAGTGCATGGATTGTCCAGAATATCTGTTTTCCTGGAAGGGTCAATTTGAGGAAGGAACATGCTATTTGCCTTTCCACTTTTTGATTTGCTGGCAATCTAATCAGCCTTTAAGCCCAGTTCTTATGTTTTGGAACAAATACTCTGAAGGCAACATGAAATACAGGTAGTCCTTGTTTAATGACTGCCTTGTTTAACAACCATGTTTAGCAATTACAATGCTGAAGAAAAAGTAACTTTGCAATCAAATCCTTGCATTTACGACCTTTGCAGATCTATCAAACAAAAGAAAGCTAAAATAAAATCATAAACCATTTACTTAGCAACTGCTTTGCTTAATGACTGAGTTGCTGGTCCCAATCGTCATCGCTAAATGAGGTCTAACTGAATTTAACTGCAGCAGACAGGAAATGTTCCAGCACATAAACAGCTGGATCCCCAAAACCCAAGCCTCCATTGAAATTTAACTTAAGTGCTCTGCTGAACTCTTATACACTTTTTCTACCATTCAATTGTGTGAGAAAGAAAGAAAGAAAGAAAGAAAGAAAGAAAGAAAGAAAGAAAGAAAGAAAGAAAGAGAGAGAGAGAGAGAGAGAGAGAGAGTCAGAGTCAGAGACAGAGCGAGAGACAGACAGAGAGTCAATGAGATGCAGAGTTATTTTGCAGTCTATTTTTGTAAATTGACTAAAAGTTGCTAGATCGTGCTCCCTCTCCTCTTCTTTTTCATTGTACAGTCCAGCAGCTACAACTTGTCTTATTTCTCAGGCTTTGATGAAATATTGAAGGATAACACAGTGAACAGACTCCTTCTCTAGGGCTTTTTCAGAATGGAAAGCAGGGACAGCAGTGAAAAAGATGGAAAGGCAAGGAGCAGGAAAAACAAGAGCAACCACATCTTTTAGTTTCTGTATGCTTGGATTTTAAAGTTCTAGGTATTAAAAGAGGGCCTTCCCTTCCAGGCAATGACCAAGTGATCAAAACACTGAAAGGTGGATTTTAGTACAGTACAGCCTTTATATTAAAGTTTTATAGCAGAGAATGGGTCTGGTCTTTCCCACCAAGGACCTGTGAGAACACACAGTGGATGCTGGGTAAAATTGGGGCTGGGTTGTTAGGTGAAATATCTATGATCTGAGACAGTAGATAAAGAAACCAACAGAGCTCCCCCCCTCCAAAAAAAATCTAACAATATAGATATGGTAAAAGAATGTGCTAAAGAGAAGATAAGAGAAAAGGAGTAGGATAAAAAGAAACAGAAACCATTCAGATATTCTTGGAAAATTATTCTAATCTGAGAAAGGAAACCACTGACAATTCTATTAACTGCTCGAGTACCAGCTGCCTCCCTCCCCCCATGCAGTAGGTGATGTAAAACTGAGCGACTTGACTGCACACAATAAACAACAGCCCTCTAGATATTTAATGTCATGAATAATCAATAATACATACACAGACAGCCTGCTCCTATTCCCTGAGATAGTGGATGCAGAACATACAGTATGCAGTCTACAACTCAGGAAGCCATCACGGTGAATCCTATTGAAATAGTTAGGTATCAATAAGTGGAATTACCAAATCATGGTAAAAGTTTAAAACTTACTACAAACATGTCTGTGCGGGGGGGGGGGGGATGGACGGACCAGCCTTTCTTTTGCTCTGTTTTGATCCTAACTCCTTCTGGTGCCAGCTCTCTTGGGCAGGATGCCAAGGAGACAGACAATAAGCCACTGTTGCTATTGAACATAAATGATTTAACCAATTAAGTTTAAAGAAGGAGACATCACATATTCAGGGAGCTGGGATGGAGGAGGGGAGAGTTTTCTTTGCTGGGGATTGCCTTTTTCTCAAGATATCCAACACAAAAAGACCCTTGCAATTTTTATGCCAAAGCTTCAGTAATCGGCTATTGGGGTTTAAAAAAAAACAAACAAGCTGGCATTCATCACGAGAGTATAAACAATATTAGAATTCAGTCTCTAGAAGCTATTAGCCTATAAGATTGTTCCATAGCCCATCTGCCCACACATAACAATGTGACACAGGAGGGGGGAAAACTGCCCCTTTTTGATTGATAGAAAGTTTCCTGCATTTTCTGCTGAAACTAATTCTCAGACACCTCCAATGAGTCAGGAAGAGAGTGACAATTCATGATCTCTTCACAATCAGCATCACTCCCTTTATTTCTGGTTTGGGGAAAGAAAATATTGTATTATTTAGTTATCATTTTTCTCCTTCCCTAAATCAACCTTAAATATACCTAGCGTAGTTTGCACAGCTGAGGATAAGTGTTAGAAACATGTCCATATGGTCACAATTCAGTGCTTCAACAGTACCATTAAGTGTACTGTATTTCAGCTGACTACCCTGGTACATTTTTGCAAAAGCTTCTAAGCTTTCTCCATTTATTTCTCTAAAAGGTTCAGTTTCTCATTGGCAGTATAGGGAGCATGCAGCTGATATCCTTTGGCACTCTTCCACTTAGAATTTTCTGTACATTTTCTTGTAAATGGAATGCTGGTAGTAACACATATTAACCTTGTTACAAGTAACTTCCTTGCTTCAGAGCATGGTAAAAATGAGATAGGGCAGCCGAAGTTCTTGAAATGAAAACCAATTCAGCACTCCAATGTCTACGGGTTTACAGATTTTAAAATCCTGTATATCAACCCAGTCAAAGCTTTAAACAATACTTTTCCAATGATCAGCTCCTTGGTCCTTAGGATGGGGAGAGGAATAAATGCTTTTCTGTCCTGCTTGTAAGCTTTTTGTCACCATCTGGTTGGCCACTGCTGTTCAGGAAATATTGAGTAGGTAACCCTTAATCTCCACTATAAAGGAAAGGAATCCAGCATACTGTATATATCACACAAAGAATAACAATGACCCTAAAGTAGAATGGACCGCACAATGACAAAGACTGAGCAAGGAAGTTTTCTATGACAAGAGTTCTTGAGCAATGAAAAAAGTGACAAACTAGTCATCTACATTAACATGTATTGCTCTTGTTCTTAAACTACATCTGCAAGCAGACTAATATGGTTTTGTCTCAAAAATGCCTGCCAGCAACAGCATAATTCATAGTCATCTAAATGGCATGGGAGCCATAGTAGAGTAAGCATTTATCTCGAAACACTCACCTAAGCCATATATATAAAAAATGAGAAACATTACATTACTTTTTAAAGGGTATTTCAAGATATCACCTTTGAACTTGATGCCAAATATAACAAGACAGATATGTCAGCTATAAATTGAGAAGCAGTAGAATATATCTTGCAGTAATGTTGTAGTTGGTAGGTAATTTTTTAAACATGGCTTTTATTTCTCACTTTTTGAAAGCACATGGATAGGACTAAAAAAAAACAAAGGTTCCAAAGGTATTTTTTCAAGAGGCAACTGGACTTTCTGGTTTTACTTTGAAGACATTTTGCTTCAGCTCTACTGAAGAAGCTTCTTGGATGAGAAGTGAAACTTTTTCAAAAAAAAGTCTTGAAAAAAAAAAACTCCAGAAAGTCCAATTGCCTCTTGGGACAACCATGACCTGGGTGATTGAGAATCTCCATAGACAGTAAGTTATGTGCATAAGTCCTTTTCACAAGCAGGATTGTGTCAAATAACTTTGATTTATGTATATTCAGCAGCATGTCTGAATGAGGCCTACATGGTACTTGTACTTTGAGAGCAATAACTGCCTTCACAAATCCAAACACTCTGCACCAGAGGTGATATTCAGCAGGTTCTGACCAGTTCTAGAGAACCAATAGTGGAAATTTTGAGTAGTTTGGAGAACCAGCAAATATCACCTCTGACTGGAGATTTTAAAGTATCCTTCCCCTGACACGGCCACCAAGCCACACCCACAGAACCAGTAGTAAAAATATTTGAATCCCACCATTGCTCTGCACTGAATGTGCACATATGAATTGACAAGCCATAGACTGTCTGTGACTATGTGTGTGTGTGGGGGGGTAGAGAAATCTGTGATATGAATAATTATCTCTGTGGCCATAGTGACTGGCACATAGACCTGTGAACTTTCACCGCCATAGGAAAAAATATTTAAAAGTGTGATCTGCCATATTCACACTCTGGTGGTCCGTTCCTACATGCAAGTGACTTGATGCTAAAGGTCATAATTAGTTGCACCAAGCCTGAAAATGTGTTGTGTACAAGAAATGGTTATACAGGAATGGAGATACTTTCTGCTTCTTGTGCTGAATCTGTGATGAACTCACTCATGCAGGCTAATCCATCCTAAATATTTATTGCTGCAAAAGGCAATAGTTGCCCATTGCCTGTTTAAAGATCAACTAGTTTGGTTGCCAGGATCCTCCTAAGACTCATGGCTAAATGGAAATGATGGAACCTATATGATGGACAGTCAATTACATCTGACACCACAAATTCCATGGCTCTTCCTGCATCTCCTGCCATTATCCTAAACTCTCCCTGGCTTAATAAAAGGGGTGCAGGTAGAGATTATGACAACTACACTGAATTCCAGTTTGTTCATGAGCACATTCTATGGCTGTGGTTTCGACTTGCATGGCCCAAATGTTTTGAGCCAACATATCCCCCCCCCCAAAAAAAAGGATTGTCTATTCAGAAATTCTGCTGAGTGTCCCAGCAATAGGAAGGGATAGATTATTTTGTTATGATGTTATTGTATAAATGTTTTTTTCTATTTATTTCTGCCCAGTGGCAGAAATGTGATTCATAAATTTTCTATAACACTACAGGAAAGGTACTAAAACAGTCCACTGCTGTCTTGCTATCAATTCTCTCCGGCTATACTACATCTCTCCTGACCTTTTCTGCAGGTTAGAAAAACCCACCAAATCATGTATCCTTGGATGTATTGCAAGGTACTGGAAATGGAGGTGTGGGAGAAGGAAAAGGTGTTGAATCAATGTTCTCTTTCCCTGCATGACCCACCTTTTGCACCGAAAAATGAAAATACCATGCTTTTGAAAGGCTGCTGTTGCTGCTTCAGTCTTCTTTCCTGTCCAACTATATACAAAGATCGAATACTTTTTTAGCTTTAAGGATGGGCTATCAGATGGCTTTTTAAAAAGATACAATTTTATATGTCTCTGCCAGGCAAGGCATATCTTTCTGAAATCTCTTTTTTACTGATCTCCACATAGTCACAATGTAGTCCATCATCTGCAGCCTTTCCTATTCCATTCTATTTGAATAGAAGTGGAAAATTCTAATAAACTAATTTGGGGAATTTCTAGCTTTTGAAGAATTAAATCTTCTGAAAATCATCCCGGTTTCTGCATCAGCAGGACACTGCAAGATTATTTAGTGTCAAGTACATGAAGAGTAGGATGTAAGGATGCATTTCTTTGGGAAGAACTTCTGCCTCTTATTGTTAGCCTATTTGAGTATAGATTTTAAGCAAACCTTAAAACAAAGTGCAGCTCCAGGGATACCAACAAAGCTATTTGTGTGCTAAAAGACACCCACATGCTTAAGTACCTGGAGAACCTAAAGCATTTGGACTGCAAATCCCATCCTATCAGAAAGGATTATAAACATAATATAAGGAGGAGGATGGAAATCCTGACAATAATATTCAATGCAGATTATTTGTTGAGCCTGTATTTGATAATAGCTTTGCTGATATGAAGTGTGGGTGAAGCAAAACAATTGAAAGCTTGTTAATAAGACCCACAGGGTGTTCTCACTTGGAAATTCTTTAAAAATACCCTGTGCCATAATGTAATCCTTTACAACATGGAATCAAAACAAAATTCAGGCTATTTAGGTATATTTTTGAGCACCATAGGGATGCTATTTTAAACAAAAAGCATGCGGTTGAAGGCTGCATTGAGTGTAGGCCTCTAACCTCAAGCTCTGCTTCAGAATGAGAAGGTGGTACTGAAAAGTCTCTCAATTGAGCAAATTACAATGGATTTTTGCAACTTTTCAGAGAAGAGAAAAAAATCAACTTCCACTAGTACATAATTTTAAGAAGGAAAGCTTTCTTGTTAATAGGACAGGCAAAATAAGGATATGATCCAAAGCCAGTCAGGTTTTAATTTGAGTTTACTTATAGATAAACTCCAAATTCTTAATGAGTGCTGCTGCTTCCTATGACTCCCATGATCCTCCAAGAAGTTTCCTACCCCACTATGATTATATCCCCCATCTTCCACCTGTTGTTACTACCATCAAGTTGATGATGAGTCATTGCAGTTCTGTGAATCATTGCCCTGGACTGTGTTCAATTTTCAGTCAGATGGCTAATCTTTGCTAAATAGGTATCAATAGCGATTATTACTGTATTAATCCATTACATTCATGGTCTTCCTCTTTTTTCATGTTCTTTCAGTATTGTCATACATAATATATAGGATCATCAAACAATTCAACTTAGAATTCTCACTTGAGGCACAAATGACTAGGCTCAAATTATGTATTTTGGAAACATTAAAAGAAGGCTTACTTCTCTGGAGAAGAATATCATGTTGAGAAAGATAGAAGGAAAGAGAGTCACAAAATGGAGAGTCTCAGTTACAGTAGCAATGATTACACTGTTGGAAATGCTGAAAGACAAAGTTAGAGACAGATCATCAGGGAGAAAATCTTTTCATGCCTTGTGGCTAAGAGCTGACAACAACTTGAAAGCACATAATCATCATCAAATATTCTTTCTGTTCACATTATGTGTCTAAAATATGAAAGTCATAGTCTTGTCATTAAGCTTCTAAGGAAAGCTTAGACTTGATTTCATCCAATATAGATTTATTTGTTCTCCAATCAGTCCATGGCACTTGCCAATACCATATTTCAAAAGCACCTATTTTCTTTCTCTCGTGTTTCTTTATTGTCCAACTTTACCCCTAGATAAATTTGAAAAGACCATGGTCTAAACAATGTTGGACCTATCTATACAAAGGAACATCTCCAAGGTCCTAGGATATCTTGATGTATCTAAAATCCCAGAAGCCTGGAGAAATATACTGCTGACATTAAGATCATATGAAGTGTTAATACCACTTTATAATGCTTTGGTAAGGCCACCATATTGCATCCAGTTTTGGTCGCCATGATGAAAAAAATATGTTGAGAGTCTTCAAAGAGTGCAGAGAAGAGCAACAAAGATGATCAGGAGACTGAAGGCTAAAACATATAAAGAATGGTTGCTGAAACTGAGTATGTCTAGTTTATTGAAAAGAAGGACTAGGGGTGACATGACAGCAGTGTTCCAATATCTCAGGGGCTTCCACAAAAAAGAGGAGAGTCAAGCTATTCTCTAAAACACCTGAGGGTAGGACAAGAAGCAATGGATGGAAACTAAATAAGGCTAAGGAGAAATTTCCTAACAGTTGAAACAATTAATCAGTAGAACAACTTGCTTCCAGAAGTTGTAAATGCTCCAACACTCGAAGTTTTTCAGAAGAGACTGGATAACCATTTGTCTGAAGTGGTCTGACTAAGCAGGGGGTTGGACTAGAAGACCTCTAAGATCCCTTCCAATTCTGCTATTCTATTCTATTCTACACTGAGTCTCAGCAGCTTTCTTCTCTGCTCTCTATAACTCATTTTGGTGCTATAGAGACTTTTCTACTAGAAAAAAGTAGTATAGTATAGAGTCTATAGTCTTCTACTCTATAGTCTTCTACTATAGAGACTATTTTCCTAGCAACTCATCTATTCTCTTCCCATCATCATACATTATGCTGAATAAAGTATAACTCCACAATCTCAAGAGACCTGATAATGAGGCTGATGGAGGAAGAACTCTATGATGCAAGAAATATCTTGGCTCTGCTTTTAATCTCCAACTTCCACTGAACATGAAGGTCACCCTACTTCCATGGCAGGTCAGAATTGTGCTAATCTTCATAATTAAACCAATTATTTATGATTATCTCAAATAAAGTCTAGAGTTGTGGCTAGCCCTTTTTCATCTTTCATGTTCACTACCAATATAATCCAAATATATTTCCACCAGCAAAGAGGTAATGGACAATTTTAGCAAATTAATTGCTCATCCTATCCTCAAGATTAAACAACTTCAACAGTCACTGCTTAATTATTAAAATACTTTCAGTATTTATGTATGGTGCCTAGATTATGTATAATGTACTGAATGATTACCATGGAATTCCACAGTACATTTGTGCAAATGGTTATTTCTTGATTTTGTGGTACAAAGAAGCAAAGGATGGCTAAACATTAAAAAAACTAAAAGAAATTTTGCTTTTTAGTAACAATAAGCTGAGTATTTACATTTAAAGTTTTCATCAAAGGAATCAAAAACTTATTTATGATTCACAAGTTTGGAAAACATTGTTTCTTGTAACTGCTATTGCCTTTCAGTCAGTGGGAGCCAAGAAAGGAAACTGAAGGTACATGAGAGAAACAAAAGGGAGAGAACAATGGCAGGAAAAAAAAATCTCAGTCATACTGTTAAACATATTTTACTCTGGCACATATTCCACTGAGCAGCAAACAGCCCAGGATATCTAAAGATGAATTAAGAGAAGCTGAGTGGGAATTTACATATAAGTCATGCTCCTCCTTACAGGCCTGAATTTCCATTCTGCCTCTCCCCAGAGAGTGCTGAGTGAATGTTATTGCATTCAATTCAGCATCCCTCCTCTACTGACTACCGGTAACTCAATTTTACTGGACCCTGAGGACTTGTATGATACATTGTTCTCACTGTTCGAAGATTACATTGTTTAGTTGACATGTTAGTCCAAACAGCATAATTTTATTAGCTGTCAGCATTGATGACAGGGGACAATCAGGAGCAAAAGGGGACTTTAAAAAATAATGATAAAAAGAAATTCAAAGAGCAGAGGAGTCTTTCTTTTCCTTTCTGCACAAAATAAATCTTTTGTATGATCTTGGCATATCTGTTTATTATTTCAGTTCTGATGAGGACATGTTATTATCTTATTTTAACTCCACGCTGCTGGTCTTTAAGCCCCTGTCACACTGCACCAACGGATGCAAAGAGGATGTAAAACGGACAAAAAAGCTTGCCATCCATTGGTTAATGCGATGTACTCACTGCCTCCGTTTTGCTTCCTCTCTATCCGTCCAGCATCCGTTTATTGACGTTTCATCCGCTCAGAAAGTTTTGAGCTGCTCAAAACTTTTGCGCGGAAAATGTATCCAATTCGTCCGTTCTGCATCCGCTACGCATCCGCTACGCATCCGTTCTGCAACCGTTCCGCATCCGCGCAACTCGCATCCGCTCAGACGCAGGGAGGAAGCGGAACGGACGTGGAACAGACGCGGAACAGATGCAGAACGGATGCCTAGCGGATGCAGCACGGAAACAAAGCATTTAAAATGGAAAAAACCTTCGCAGAGGGGACCTATCTCGGATACTAAGGATGTCTAGAGGATGCCTAGAGGATGCAAAGGGACACCTATACTGCCTATAAAAAGGGGGAGCAACACATCTGGATCTCACTTTCAGAACAGCAGCCCTGCAGTGCAGACCTCTGCAGCCTTCATCTGACTCTTCCTCTTCCACAGCATCCAGTTATGTCCACCGTGGATCATAACACAGTCCTTTTGGCAGCCACCATCCTTCTGCAACAGTGCGAAGCCATCTACAGGCTCTGTGAACTCTACTACGGGAAGAAAAAGGGGCGGCCAAGAAGCGTCTGGGTACAAAGATGGTTCACCAGAAGAGCAGAGGACGGACTGTACAACAAGCTGATGGTGGAGCTCAGGAACGAAGACACTTGGGCATTCCAGAACTTCATGAGGATGCTTCCAGCCATGTTTGATGAAGTTGTGCAGCGGCTGACACCCAGGTTGACCAAGCAGAGCACCAACTTCCGGCCCAGCCTGGAACCTGGGCTGAAGGTGGCACTGACTCTGTGCCACCTGGCCTCAGGGACAACCTACAGCAGCATGCAGTACAGCTGGAGGGTGCCACACAACACCATCAGCATTGTGGTCAGAGAAGTGGTGCAGGCCATCATCGAAGAATACAAGGAGGAGCTCCTCCAGTGTCCCTCCACTGAAGAAGGCTGGAAGAAAGTTGCAGAGCAGTGGTATCAGAGGTGGAACTTCCCCCACACCGTTGGAGCCATCGATGGCAAGCACGTGGCCTGCAAAGTGCCAGCCAACTCAGGGTCCACTTATTTCAACTACAAGGGCTTCTTCAGCATCATCCTCTTTGCCATGGTCGATGCTGACTACAAGTTCATGTACATCGATGCTTCAGGCAACGGGTCAGCTTCAGATGCCCAGGTATACAATGCAAGTGACCTCAAGGGTAGGCTGGAACGCAACCTCATCGTGGGCTTCCCAGATCCAGAACCCCTGCCCAACGACACACAAGATGTGCCCTACTTCATCGTGGGGGATGACACCTTCTCCCTCACAACCTACCTCATGAAGCCCTACACCTCCAGACTCCTCACCCGTGAAGAGAGGATCTTCAACTACAGGCTGTCCAGGGCAAGGCGGGTGGTGGAGAACGCCTTTGGCATCCTGGCCAACAGGTTCCAGGTACTTCTCACCACCATGCAGCATCGCCCAGAGACCGTGAAGAGGATCGTGGAAGCTTGCTGCATCCTGCACAATCTCATGCGCACCCGCTACCCAGTCTTGCAGAACAGGCTCGTGGACCTCCAACAAGGCAATGGGGACATGGAGCCTGGGGAATGGAGGCAAGGGCGAAACTGATAGACACTGAGGATGTGCAAGGCCCCAACAGAGCCTCACGTGAAGGGAAGAAGCAGCGCAACCTCCTGAAACACTGGTACAACTCCCCAGCTGGAGCAGTGGAGTGGCAAGACAGGATGATAGATGCTTAATGGATGCTTCCTTGAGCCTGTCTCACCACACGGATGAGATGGTGCCATGTATGTTGAGTGGCCCGACAATGAACAGGGCATTTAATAAAGAGTTGTGCTTATGTTGAAATGTGTGGATCAATGATTACATTGTTATTGATAATAAAGGGCCATAGGTGTGGCACCTGGGAGGGTGGACCATACAGTCCCACTATGCTTGAACTAGAGGTTTATCTATCCCACAGCTATTACCCATCCCAAAGGTAACCCTGCCCATTCCACAGCTATCTCAACCCATCCCACTGCTATCATAACCGATCCCACAAGCATGCAAAGGCTTAAACCATTTCTAAAAGTTTCCAGCAAGAAGCAAGTGTGTGAATCAAAAATAGACTTTATTAACAACAAGCTATAAGACAAAAATGAGTCTCTGGCACTCCTCTTGGTCACTCAGTCTCAGGGGTGAAGGGTGCAGATGCTGTGGAGGTGGCTGGTGTTGGAGTGATTGTCATCAGCTCCTCCAGAAGCAGAAGCAGCAGAAGCCCCAGCCCCAGAACAGCGAGCCCGTGCTGCAGAAGCCCCAGCAGAACCAGAGTGAGGGCCAGGGGGTGGGATGGTAGCCCTGTCCCTCTTGCAAGGGCTGGCAGCAGATGGCTGAGGCTTGCTGTGCTTCCGCATGGTTTTGGGGTTGCTGGCTGGCAGGAACCAAGGCTGGCAGGAAGGCTGGTAGGGAGGCAGGCACCAAGGCTTGCAGGAAGGCTGGCAGGCAGGCAGGCACCAAGGCTGGCAGGCAGGCAGGCTGGCACCAAGGCTGGCAGGGAGGCAGGCACCAAGGCTGGCAGGGAGGCAGGCACCAAGGCTGGCAGGCAGGCACCAAGGCTCTCAGGCAGGCATGAACCAAGCCTGGCAGGCAGGCAGGCACCAAGGCTGGCAGGCAGACTGGCTGGCAGCAAGGCTGGCAGGGAGGCTGGCAGCAAGGCTGGCAGGCAGGCAGACAACAAGGCTAGCAGGGAGGCTGGCAGTAAGTCTGGCAGCAAGTCTGGCAGCAAGGCTTGCAGGCAGACATGCAGGCAGGACAGGCAAGGCAGTCCATGTGTCTGGAAGCAGGTCTTTCCTCTGAATGGCGACCTGCTTCCGAGCTGCTTCCGTTATATCTGCGGGGCTGACGCAATGCATCCTCCCTGCATGCGCAATTAATGCTCGGCATCCACTAGGCTTCCGCTGTGCATCCGCTGTGCTTCCGCTCCATCCGCTGTGCATCCCTTCTGCATCCGCTGTATCCATTCCGTGTCCACTTTGCTGAGGTCCCCCGGAAGCCTAGCGGATGTGCCATCCGCTCCCATCTGCTTCCATCCGCTGGGCTTCTGTTCCGCATCCGCTTTCCATCCGCCCTGCGTCCTCCCCGCGTCCGTATTATCCGCTCCGGTTATGCAAATTTTTGCCCCTTCTGAGAGCAGATGACAACGGATAGAACATTTTTCTAGTCCGTTGTGTCCGTTTTGCATCCGTTGGGCAGTGTGACAGGACCTTTAGCATTATTCAATACCACAAATGCATGCTGGGGGGGGGAGGCAATTTTTTTGTTGTATTTGGCTTTATTTACTCTTTCTTATCATGGAATGAGGACAGTTATTATGTGGGAAAATGTAACTAACTAGTATTTATCTTTCTTTCCAGTCCAATATTGCACTTTTTTTACTCAATTCACTTTGATTCTTTTTCAAGTGAATATTTAACTGATAACAGATAGACTATCTCATGAAACATAAGGACAGAAGTGGTATTCAGCAGGTTCTGACCAGTTCTGGAGAAACGGTAGCGGAAATTTTGGGTAGTTCGGAGAACCATCAAATACCACGTCTGACTGGAAATCTTACAGTAGTATTCCCCTGCCAATCCATCAAGCCACAAACTGGTAGTCAAACAATTTTAATCACACAACCGCATAAGGAAATCTGCTTTCTCCTGAAGGGAGGGTTATCTAGTTTGTTTCTTATAAATGGGAGTTGCCATTTTTGTTGAATGTTTAAAATGGCTATTTCAAGGGGCAAAATGAGATGCCAGAAAGCAAGCTTCCTTTTTAATATACACAGCTTAGCATCTGAAACAGCAAGCTGGTATACCCCTCTGCAAATAACCTGCTTTGATGCAGCCCTCCATTATCCCTCACTGTTAGTCCTTTGCATATATGCACTTCAAACATATAGGGGGTTGCAAAGGAATAAATCAGGGGTTCACAAAACCCACACAAGAATAACCAGAGAAAGAAAAGTTCTAATTCAAACCTAACCTATCTGAATTCCCACCCACTCTGAAAGCTGCTGCTTTGTATTTCAACATAGCCTGTTTATTCTGTGGTGGATTGCTCATACCTGCTCATAATACTTGCTGGGCCGCTGATTACTTGAGGGGGAAAGGTTAATTCCAAAATAAAATTGAGAAGCTGAATACAAGGTTCATCTCTACGTTCATCTCTACTCTTATACGTGATATGATCAAGAACCAAAAGAAAAATGTGGGGGAAAATCTTGGAAAAATTGACATATAAATGTCATTTTTGCTATTACAAAAACAGTCCACCCATTTAAGACAAGAATTGGCACCCTCTCTTTGTTAAAGTGGAAAATATTGTTTCCAGAAAAGCACTAGTATAACTTGTATACCAATTCCAAATGTGAGCCTTTCATATCTTCTGTCATAGCTAACCACGATCCTTTCTACTCTAGTTACTAAATTCAACAGAATTAAGAGAGGTCAGGAAATGAAACTGAGGATAGAATTCATCTTCTAGGCATCACACTCCATTAGACAAACATCTGAAAGGAAGAGAAGAACCAAAATAATGAGAAGTGGGAAATTCCATAAAATAACTTCAGTGGGACTCCTTAGAGTGTTCTGAATCAGAAGGTGTTTAAGGATTTATAAATATCGCCAGAAAATAACCCATGCTAGAAGTATGGTTCTAAACCACATGCAATATGGAGAAGGGAAATTAAGTCTGAGAAACCAATCTAAAAATACTTGGAAACCAACATGATTCCTTAATAGGAAACTGAGTTAATTGGGACAAAAACATAACTATTGTTATTTTAGCTGGAACAAAGTTCCAAATTTTGTAATTAAGTGTCATTGGTAGGAAAAGGAAAAAGAAAGCAGATCAGAATATTAATCTGAGAGGAACACTAAATTCCAGTCAGTGGGAGCCAAGCCAGAGGGCTTGTTCAGTGAGGTTAAATATGGAACAGAAAGTCTTTTTTCTATCTATCAGAGTCTGCCTTAAGGTGTTCATTTGGTTTAAGCCTATTAAAATACAGTTTATTTTTCTAATTTGCCCCCAACTGTAGTTGCAAACACAATAAAAGTCATGGTTCAGAGAACAAACTTGTAGTTATGTGAATCATAAATAAACCTGGGGCAGAGCAACAGATCATCAGTCAAGAAATGTCTAGCTTGTTTGCTGCTATTTGGCTATGATGCTATGATTCTGTCACAAAGTTTCCTTACTGGCTATGTCGCCCCCAACGTCCCCCCACCCCTTGCATCAAAAGCAAACAAACTAGTCTAGCAAAAAAAAAAAAAAAAAAGGACTAGGGGAGACATGATAGCAGTATTCCTATATTTGAAGAGCTGCCATAAAAATGAAGGGGTGAGCCTATTTTCCAAAGCACCAGAAAGCAAGACAAGAAACAATGGATGGAAACTAACCAAGCAGAGAAGCAACTTAGAACTAAGGAGAAATTTCCTAATGGTGAGAACAATCAACCAGTGGAATGGCTTGCCTCCAGAAGTTGGGGTGCCCCAACACTGGAAGCTTTGAAGAGCAAACTGGACAGTCTGTTATAAGATATCTTGCTCGAGCAAGAGGTTGGACTAGATAACCTCCAAAGTTCCTTCCAACTCTCTTATTCTGCTATTCTCACAATTCTATCAATTCATAGCTTCATGGCATTCAGCATTTTTACTGGAGCCAGTTTATAGTTATTCCATAATCAACTTATATGATTAAAGTCAGAAACTGGGATTTTCACAGATCATGTAACATATTGAAATTACACCTGCAAACATCCTCAAAAATATGAATGGGACATTTCTTGAATTCTTGAAAACCAGGAAACTGATCATTTAACTTCCTTAAAGTTACAGTGGGATCCTCAATACTGTTAATAGCCTAACATATTAATATATCAGATAGAGTCTCTTCAGTAAAACCATTTTTGAAATTATTCTTAAATGAGGGCTTAGAGCCATAGCAGTTTCACATCTATCACCCTGCTAATGAGGGATACTCCAAGTGTATAAAAATTACTCTTTATCTACTATGATTTGTCTAGATACAGCTGGTGGGCACCATCAAGGCCTGCTTCTACCTAGTTTTGCAATACATTTAATTGGTAAAGAGGGAGTAGGGTTGCTATGGATTATGAAATGAGACATAGTTTAGTCTATCACAGTCCAGGAAGAAAGGTAATGTTTTACGGATCCCTGCGCCATGGGATGCATGTAATAAATGCATGTTACTTAGTGGAGAAGGAAAAGAAGAAAAAAATATTAGTTATTCCCCATGCCATCTTTTCCAGGGCTGTGCATTTACCTTTCCAGCATTTCAGAACTTACCACCTACAAAACTATCTGTTGTATTGCAAAAAAAACAACAACCTGTTGAGTAAAATCTCAATGATAAAAGCTCTCTATGCTCTGTAGGGAGCTGTAAATATAAGGTCAGACAGGGTGGGTACACTGCTAATCCCTTCCCTTAAATATTGCTTTCAAGGTTCCAGCAAACACACCCAAATGAATCAAAACTCCAAGGCAGGCATCTTCCTCAAAGTATAGATTTATTAGGCATGTCATATTGGCACATCTGGGAAACCCCCGACTCTGGAGGACTCTGAGTTTTCTCCACTCAAATCAAAACCCAAAGTTCTTCCTTTCAGGTCACAAGTACATCACATGGTCCAACCAGGTCGCAGCCACCATCTTGGCTGGTTTTGTTCCATGCCTCTCCAACACCTGGTAGAACGTCCTTGGTCCCATGGGAAAGAATGTTGTTTTGGCCACACATTTGCAGTTATTTCTATCTCCCCCTTTTAGTTCACATAGCTCCAATAGACCTAGCTGGGGCAGTCCTAAAATGCTGCCAAAATGGCTTCACTCTAAAAATGGCTCCAGGGCTGACAATTGCCATCTGATGGGAGATGTGTGCCTTTTCCATGGCAGTCCCTGCCTTCTGGAACACTCTTCCCCTCTGAAGTTCAGCAAGTCCTTATCCTCTTATCCTTCCATAAAACTTTGAAGCTCTGGCTTGTCATCCAAACACTGGGATAAGATTGGATAACTCTGCATTAGAAGGTTGACTTGATGCCAGGTCTTTGTTGTTTTTAATATTTTAACCTGTAAAGTTATATAGTTTTAATATAATTTCATGTGCTGTTTTAACTTTTGATTGGAAACTACCCAGAATTGTTTAGAAGATAAATATTTTAAACAAACAAATAAAATAAGCATGCCCATCAGTAGTACTCTATGGTAACCTGCACTATAAAATATATAGACTTGTGAGACATGCCTAGGATCTTGCCATTTAGGTTTCTAAAAGATGATGAAGACCATCTTATTTGAGATCAGAGGGTGGCTGTTGATTGTCTGGATGCATAACTGTAGCTGCTGGATGAGCACAGTATGTGTAATGATATTGTTTGTAAGGAGGAGTATGCAAACTCCCACTCAGCAAAACCACTAACTTGTACACCAATTCCAAATGTGGGCTTTGATGTGTTCAGAGGTGACAAAATTAACAGAATTGAGAGGCAAGTTTTATTGGGTAATGAAAAAAAAATGTTTTAAAGAATCAAGGAATACTACTGGCTTTTGTCCTAAACTGGTTTAACAAAGACAAATAAATTTCAATATAAAAATGAAGACGTTACAACATGTAAAGAATATATGTCATTACAAAACTTTGCATAGTACAAAGGAAACTACTTTAGACATTGATAACTTTGCTCTTCAAAGAATTATGAACTAAATACTATTTGTTTTTTCAATATTGGAAGGTAGCTATGAATAATACCTCATAGCACAGAAGTATAGGAGATGCAATATAAGAAGCTACAATTTGATCTCTGATATTTTGATTAAAATTATCAGGTTGCAAATAATGCAAAAGAGTAAGAGTTACTATGAAGTTAGTAGAAAAATGTTTCCTATATTTCTGATGAAGATTAGGGTATAACTTTGGATATGTCTGTGCTGGAACGAAACACTTGGTAGTAACATTACCAGCAAAAGAATCAGAAATCTCAAATTTCCAGTTGGCAAGTAAACTAATTATATACAGTTTGTCTCTGGATACACTGATCATGCCCACACACTTTTATCTTTCTTGGTGACTTCAATCTACCTCATATTAACTGGACCCTAAATGAATGTACAACTGAACCCATATATGCAACCTTCCACAATGCTGTTACAAATCTGGGACTGGAACAACTAGTAACCAACAATACTAGACTTAACAATTGCCTCGATCTCACTTTCTGCAATAGTTTGAAATTTAATTTATGGAAGACAAGCTAAAGAACCTTTTTCTAACAGTGACCACAATATGACTTTTGTTTCAACATAAGCCACACAAAAACCATCGCAATGACATAATCCCCAGTTATAACTTCAAAAAAGACAACTATAATCTTATAGACAACGATCTCTCATCCCTTGATTGGCAATCTCTATTCAATGGATGCAATACTGTTGAAGACCATAATAAAATATTTTTACTTGAAGTCAAAAGAGTCATCAAACTATATGTACCAATAACAACTCCCAAAACAAAACAAAAAAACCCAGATTACTCATAACAATAAGGAAACTTCAATCCAAAAAAAGATCACTCTGGCGGAAAAACAAATCTGGTCACGTTGCCAACTTCAAAAGCCGATACAAAAATTTATGCCACCAAATGAAGACTGAATGTATCAATTACCAAATTAAACAAGAGGAAAACCTTCTATGCACCAATTCCACCCATGCTTTTTACAATTTTGTAGACAACAAACTTAAAGACTCAAGGTCCATCCCACCCCTGATAGGACCTAATAGTAAAGACTGCTACGACAACACCATTAAAGCCAACATCTTTAACACATTCTTTGGCTTAGTATTTGTAAATAGAAATGGATCATGCCCAGTATTTCCTAGCCGAACCACAGAAAACTACAATTTTACAGAATACAATGTTGAAAAGCACTATGCAATCTAAAACCATCTCTATCTATTGGACCAGATGGAATATGTGCCTACTTCTTTAAAAAGCTATCCACTGCCACAGCAGAACCTCTAAGCATAATCTTTGAAAAATCTTTCAGGACCTTTTTCAAAAAGGGAGAGTGTTGAGGTAATTCCCCATTAGGAGAATGAGCGCAATCAGGGAGACGTATAGAGAGTAGTGTTGGAATAATACACACAAAGCATACAGATACACTGTACAGTCAATGTAGGCTTTTACTTCCAGAAATGTTAAGTAAAGTCCAAAATAAGCAATCCAAAGTCATTCACAAGTTAAATCAGTCAGTTTTTAATCCAGGGATGATCCAAATATCAAAGTCCAGGGTCAAAAAACAGTTCAGTATCAGACTTACATTAAACCCAGTAATATCAGTCAATTCGAAGAAATGGAGGAATGGCAATACTTTCCAACAGAAGGAAACAACACTCACACTCTCTTCTGAGACTCAGACTAAACAACCCAGGTTTCTGGCTCCATCTTATGGCCGTTTGAGAAACCACACCTAATTACAGTTTTGCATTTTCTTAAAGATATAGTTTTAAATTGTTTATCCTGGTTTATATATTTCTAACCCAAATAGCTGTTAGGTGACTCATATTCCTAACAGAGAACCCAGCCTAGTTGAAAGGCCAATCTCCTTATGCATCACCTGTAAAGTCATGGAATCAATTATTAACCAATCCATTGTCCTCCACTTAGAGACAAACAACCTACTCTCTAATAAACAATTTGGTTTCAGAAAAAAACTATCCTGTAATCTGCAACTCTTACACTGCAAAAACATATGGACTACACAACTCAATCAGGGTAAAGCAATAGACTCAATTTACATAGACTTCTGTAAAGCCTTTGATTCAGTGGTACATGACAAACTACTCCTATGGTATCTCTGGACACCTGCATAACTGGATAGAAGCATTTCTGTTAAACAAACAACAAATGGTCAAAATTGGGAGTGTCCTATCAAATTCTGTACCTGTCAATAGTGGTGTCCCCCAAGGCAGTGTTCTAGGACCAACTCTCTTCATACTCAACATAAATGACCTCTGTGATCAAATTAAGAGCAACTGCGTTCTCTTTGCTGATTATGTAAAGTTGTTCAATACCACAGACAATACTACTGCCCTTCAAAAAGATCTTGACTATGTATCAGAATGGTCAAACAAATGGCAACTTCAAATCTCAACAAATAAATGCTCTGTCTTACATATTGGCAAAAAAATGATAATCAGAAAATAAAATACAAGCTGAATAGTCAAGATCTTGTTGATGATCCAAGCTCTGTAAAAGACCTTGGAATACTCATCTCTAATGATCTAAATGCTAGAGCCCACTGTAACTACATAGCCAAAAAGGCATTAAGAGTTGTTAACCTAATTCTACATAGCTTTTTCTCTGGTAATATCACACTACTAACTAGAGCATACAAAACATTTGCTAGACCAATACTAGAATACAGCTCATCAGTCTGGAACCCACATTACGTATCTGATATTAGCACAGTTGAGAAAGTCCAGAAATATTTTACAAGAGTTCTCCACTCCTCTACTCGTTGTAGAATACCTTATGCCACCAGACTTGAAATTCTAGACCTAGAAAACCTAGAACTACACTGCCTTCAGTCTGATCTAAGTATAGGATATAAAATCATACATTGCAATGTCCTACCTGTCAATGAATACTTCAGCTTCAACCATAACAATACAAGAGCACACAATAGAAACAAACTCAAGGTTAGCCGCACCAAACATTTTTTTTAATAAAGTTTTATTTGGGTTTTCACACACAAAATACAAGTAAAACATCTTTTTTGAAAATAGCAGGGTCTCAGCTTGAATTTCTTTGTACAGACACAAAACTCAATTTCATGCTCCTTTTTGTATTCTATTCCATATCTTAAACTATTTTACATTTTCTATATAGTTTTTCCCCTCTTTTAATTTTCTCAATTTTATTTTGATTATCTCATCTCAATTCAAATCATTATATTTATACTTTTGTCTGTTCTGTTTCAATTTCATATTATCTTTTCTCATTAAACAAATTTTCTCCTGTAGTTACGAATTGGAGTAAGACACTTTTATATCTTTTAATTACATCTGTTCAACTCTTATTTAAACTTCAATATATACCTTAAGGTGATGACCTTTAATATAATACATAATACATAACTTCCAATCGAATTCTGCTTGGTACATTCTTATAATACACACTAAATTCTTTTTTTTTTTTAAAGAAAGATTGTAAATATATGTAATTATAAACCCTCATTCCATTCCAGTTCAGTTCTATCATTAATAGTCTTTAAAATCTTAACCTCTTTAACACTTCTTTTCAATTAAATATCACACTTCCTTAAAAACACATACAATCTCCATATTTAATTTTTCCCTTATTTCTCTTCACGTTTTATAAATCATTAAATATACCTTATGTTACATTTATTTATTGACAAGCATTCCACTGAATTACAATAGTTATTTTATCAAACATTTTAATCATACATTGTTTCAATTTTCTCAAATTATTTCTGCTTCTAATATCACCATACTATCTTATGTACCCTTGCAGAATCCCTTTTTCCATTAAGTTTTCACCCATTTTCTATAAATAGGTCCTGTTTCTCTATATTTTGCTTCTGTCATTTATAACTTCCTTTCTTTCTTCCCTCTCATCTTCTCCCTCCCCTTTTTACCCTCCTTGTCTCTCTAGTTCTAATTATCTCTTCTGCATTTCCCTCTTCTGTTGCTTTCTGATTTTATACTTATTTTTCACTCTATTTTTTTTTTAATTGTTTTTCCCAATCTTAAACTTTCCATCCTCTTTTCCCCCTTTCCTTTTTTCCCCCCATCTAAGATTACTTGTTCATTTTATACTTATTTTTCACTCTATTCTTTTTTTGGGTTGTTTTTCCCAATCTTAAACTATCCATTCTCTTCCACCCTTTCCTTTTTTGACCCCATCTAAGATTACTTGTTCATTTAAGATGGCTTCTTCTTTGTCACGATCTTCTTGTTCTGCAGGCATTTCTTGTTGTTTCTCATAATTCCAAATCTCCATTTCTAAAAACTGAAATACGAAGCCAAAAGAACCTCTCACTTCTTGTGCATCTTCTTTGTACTTTTTAAATTCCATTTTCAGTTCTTCTAAAAGTGGAGCTATTTTAAACAGTTTTAAACAACCACCCGATTGATTTCAGTGATTCAAAATAATAACCAAGAATCCAGAAATCATCAAGTAATCCAGATACTCCCGAGTTATATCTTCTTATTTCTTTTTTGACTTTCTCTTCCTGGGGTTTTTGTTGCGGTATTTCAGTTAGAATGTATCTTTTGGAAGTCTTGTTGAGATTTTACTGTAAGTCCTTTTTTAATTCTAGGCAGTCTCCTCCCTTCCAGATCCTACCCTTTTATTCTTTTTCTCTCCTTTCCTGTTTTCAAAAGCTTTTAATTATCCAGAAATCTTTATTGTCCCTTTGACTTTTATTTTCAGTTTAGATGCCTATTAATATCAAAGTAGTGTTTTTTTTTTCCAATTTCTTGCTTCAGTCTCTTAGCTGTCAGTATAAGGAAGGGAAGAAAAAAACCTAATCCTTTCCCTTCTCTCTCTCTTTCACAGCTTCAAAATATTCTTTGGGAACAATGTTGTTAAGCTTAATTTCCAGGGTACCTTATTTGTTGCTTTTGCTGTTTGATCCGGTCAACCAAACCTTTCTCTTCTTATCTTCCTCCTGCACATTCTTTTCCGGTTGAGTTCTTTGTGGTGGCCATTTCTGACCACCGCTGCAACTGCCTTTGGGAAAGGGAGTAATGGCCAGCTGGGGAGGAGAGATGTGGCTCTCCTCAACCCTGCTGGCAGTCTACCCCCTCTTCACCACCTCTATGGGGTGGCTTAGCCCCAAAACCAGCCAGCTCTGGGCGCTCCAGTGGCGAGCACTGATCGAAGCCTCACAAAGACGAGGTTTCGGTCTTTCACTGAAGAAGCTCAAACCAACCGCACCAAACTTGATTGCAGGAAATACAACTTCAGCAACAGAGTGGTCAATGTCTGGAATACTCTACCTGACTCTGTGGTTTCTTTCCCAAACCCCAAAAACTTTAACCTTAGACTGTCTACTATTGACCTCACCCTTTTCCTAAGAGGTATGTGGAGGGCGTGAATAAGTGTACCAACGTGCCTACCATCCCTGTCCTTTTGTTTCATTTTTATTTTTCTTCAATGTACCAATTTCATGTATTCATAACTATGTATATACTTATACCTATTATCTTGTAAGCGATTGACAAATCAAAATAAATAAAAATTAAAATAAAAAATAAATAGGTGCTTTAGAGTTGCATACTTATGCATACTGTATGTTAAATTCACATACCAAATTCCCAACACAATAGAAATCTTCAGCATATCTTCTCACAAAGTAACCTCAGAGCCTGTAAAAGGGTGATATCTAAAAACACTCCATGACCAGAGATCCATAAAACAGTAATTGCCTTTCTGAACTGTGACAGACTGTCGTGTCAATAAACAGAAGTCATATTATTACAAATCCAGGAGAACTGCTCTTATTCTCTCCACTGGCAAAGAAATAAAGAAAATGATATTTAATACTGACAAAAAATATAAAATGCAAATAGAGATTGGTATCTTTAATCATTTTATTTTCCATTAGAAGTTTAGGGACTGGTCATTCTCAAAGCAAGATTCTAAGAGTTATTGGATCAATTATGTGGCAAGCAATGCAAAGCTTGTGCTCCTGGTGGGATGCAATCAATGCCCCTTACAAAGCAAGTATCACTTAGAGTTTCATTGTTCCCCATTGCTTTGAAAGTAGCACGTCTATATTGCAGCTATACTATATTTCCCAAAATCTGAGAGTGACCAAAATGAATAAATCTTTCTCCTCAGCATCTGCACTTTTAACATCCTTTCTGGTGGAACAGAGTGCCTGTGACTTCTTTCAATAATCCACCTCCTTTTTTCTCTTGTTCAGTCACTCACTAACACACACATATACACACACACACAAGTACATGTCTTTGGGAACCCATAAAAATAGCAACAGCACAATTTTTAGATCTGTCATTATTAAATAATTGCTTAAATATTATAAAATGTCATTACTTCCACTGTTCTTATCAGTCCCTACAGGGACTCTTGGTTTGACTGCTTTAAAACTTCATAACCTCACATATTCTTTCCTGAAGTCAGAGTTTACAACTCTCCCTGGTTGTGGACCAGTTTCCTGAAAGTTATGGCTATCAAGAATAAAAATGTTAGATTTTAAAACTAACTGGACTTAGGATGCAAGGTATTTATTTGTTCCCCTGCCCTTCTAAATTTAATCTTTTTTTCTGTCAGCTTTTTGTCAAATAGCTCATCAAACAGGTAACTGAAGTTGAAAATGCAAGGTATCCTATGTGTCTTTCTTATTTTTCCCACATGCTTATTTCATGTTCTTTTCCCACACTTATGCTTATTTCATGTTCTTTTTCTTCAAGTCTTCTGATTTTTTCTCTTATTTTTTTTTTGGGGGGGGAAGGGGAAGGAAAGCATGTGGAATGCCATCTTACTGATTTGCAGTCCTACAACTAGAACTGATGTATCACATGTGATGGAAAGCACCATCTAAAAATGAAAAAAATCCATTAACTTTTTTTTCCCAGTGAAAATTGCTTCTCCTTTTTCTTTTGTCTCAGAGTACAAAATGGAAATGTTACTATTTGAATCATAGAATACATGATCACTATCCACAAAAGTGTTCTGATATTGGGATAACTTAGTCAGATGTGACAATTAGCTAGGGAAGATGCTTGGTTCTTGGAAAGGCAGGGGAAAGGGGACAAATCAACCAAATATAATGTAAAATATAAAATTCAGTTCTCATTTCAGTTTTTTTACAAACTATGTTCTTTCCACAATTGCCAGTGCTTGTGACTCAACCCAAAATGAGTCTCAGTAGACTACAGAGGAAGTTCCCCTGCAGGGCTGGCAAATATTAGCAGCCAGGGTTATATGATGTGAAGCTGTCAAAATGGTAGAGAAGCAGAGGAAGGAAGAGCTGTGGCACTTTGGGACAAAGAACTTGAAAGCACTGCTGGGAGACATGGACCTACAGATTCAGAAACTTAATAGCGAGGGACAAAGAGTGAAAGCTCTTAAGTATTAACTGGGCTTTGTTTGGCTGTTTCCCAAGCTCAGGTCTGACAAGCCCCCTCCCTTCCAATCCAAAGCCCCCTCCATATGTGGTGCAAATTGGAATACAAATCAGAGGAAAAAGCTTTCTTCTGTTTGAACAAATTGCTATAGATTCACCCCCGTCTCAGGTCAGAGCCCCCGATGGGAAATATTTTCACTGGCTGACTGCTAATAGACTCTGGAGCAGCCATGGGATCAATAGCTGAATAAGAAAATTAGCCAAAGCACACAAACTGATTTCGCCTTGTTTTGAATTAAAGCAGCTTTGGTGAACCTATTTTATTCTCTTCTTTTCTTCTCGGTTTCTCTTCCTTTGCATTTCCCTGTTCATCTATTTTTCAAACTGAGTCATATTTGCAGGGGTGTCATAAAATACACACAAAAAGATGCGACACCTTCTTAGAAATGTTTGCACACATTAATATTTCCTGGCCCACTGGCAGAATTGCAATTTCCCTTAAGAGTGGAAAGATTGGGGGATTAGCCACATTGACATACATTGTCCTTAGGAAGGAAGATACATGCAAAGCCCCTGTAGGAAAGTGTTGCAGTATCTAAAGGTACTCCTGTGCATAGTCACGTAGCAGAAAATGAATCATACCTGAAAAAGACTGAAGACAATAAACAACTCCATATTAGGCAAAAGGAACTGGCAGGAACAAATAAACTCCAATACACATCCTTGTCTCTAATCCAATGCACACCCTGGTCTCTAAAACTACTCAATAAAAGAGAACGTGACCAGTCCTCTGGGCGCTCTCATCAAGAAGATTCATTGTGTCCGTGTGGTTCTTCTTAATCGATGCGAGGTCCGGTCACCTAGGCGGGTGGTCGAAACTCTGCCAGTTCCCACCGGGTGATCTCTTCCACTGCGGTATCTAACAAACTTCACAACTGGTGACCCCGACGTGATTCTTGTCCAGGGATACGTCGCCCGACTCCTATACTACGCACCAGGAAGGCAAGCGCTTCGTAAGTATGGGCTCCTCAAAATCCAAAGTTCTCTCCAAACATGTGGAGGAACTTTCCTCTATAGTCGGGAAAGCTAACAACCTGCAAAAGGTTAACGGCACAACTATATATCCTCTATCGAAGAGACAAATTTCTCATTTTCTCCTTTACCTTCAAAAAAATTGCCCCGCTTATCCTGAAGAAGGCACTCTCAAGTCTTCTACATGGGCACGTATTGGCAAATGGCTCCGTAATCCCCCCAGAGCTCCTCCAGACATTTTGTGTACGTGGCAAGCCCTAATGACTGCCATAATGACGATGTTTCCAAATTCAACTAATCCACAAACGGAACAATCTCCTGAAGATACATCGTCTTCCAAAATTGACACTGTTTCAAATTCTGTTCCCCTTAACACCTCTTCTAACCCCTCTTCTCTGTATCCTTCGCTAACATCTTTAAATTGTCCACCCCCCTATCAATTGATTAACACACCGTCTCTAACTTCCTTTGACGAGCCTTTAAAAACCCCTGACAAAACTAATTCGACAGAACCTCCTATCATGAATTCCTTTCAAAAGGCAATACAAACTGGGAAGGTTTCGCCGGAAGACCTTTCCTGTTTTCCTATGGTATTACACACTCCGGCGGGGGCTAACACTCCCTTTCCTCATTACGTTCCAATGGAGTGGGACATATTGAAGGAACTGAAAACTGCCACAGTTAAATACGGTCTTCAGTCACCATATGTCCGTACACTTATGGAAAATATGGCAACTAATTACCGTATCTTATTTTCTGAATGGCAAGCTATGGCTAATATGTTACTCACTTCCTCACAATTGGCTTCATGGCATAATGATTATAGAATAGCCATCCAAGCCGCGGCGGCTGCTGGTTTACCACCAAATGTAACAATAGACCATTTATTATGCCAAAATACTATAATTACTCCTCAGCAAGAAATTACAATTGGCATTCAAGGATACAATTTAATGAAAAATGCTGCTTTAAATGCTTTCCGCCGCATACCTGATTCTTCGCAACCTACTTTGTCCTTTGCAAAGATTCTTCAGGGACCTTCTGAGCCCTACTCTACATTTATAGACAGACTGTCTGATGCCATTAACAGACAAATTGACAATCCGCTTGCACAGGCTGAATTACTAATAAAATTAGCAGTCTCTAATGCTAACGCAGACTGTCAGGCGGTATTAAAACCTCTGCAATCAATACCACATCAAACTCTGGCAGATTTTATCAGAGCCTGTCAGGATGTTGGCACGGAAGCACATCGTGCCCGTTCTAACGCTTCTGCCCTTGCTTCTGCGCTATCCTCCACCTTCCCTATGACTGTGCCTCGTCAAGGAAACTGTTATAATTGTGGAAAACCGGGTCATTTTAAAAGTCAATGCAGGCCTCGGGGAGGGGGAAATGCTCCAAAAAGAAAAACCTTTGCCCAAACCACCAAGCCTAAAACCATATGTCCAAGGTGCCGTAAGGGCTATCACTGGGCGAGCCAATGCCGATCCAATCCTCAACAAGGACAGGCTTCGGAAAACTAGTTGCGGGGTTGGCAACTAGCCCCGACAATAAGGTTGCAAATCGGAATGCATTCCCTGCTGAATTATCAGAAGATGTAGTTTATGAGGACGTAGGGGCAGTCATTACTCTTCCCCTCACTATAACTACACAACACCCTATTGCATCTGACTGTCCTGCTCTGCTGATCCCCACTTCCGCTCTGATAATAGAAGGAGTAATAGCCGCTCCTTTTCTTTACAATGTTTATTCTATAAATTGTTTGTCCATGGCAGTAATGGGAGATCGCCCCTTTTTTCTAAAAAAGGGCATGATTGTAGCTACCTTTATACTTCTTTTGCACTCCTCCGATTCCCTTTCCTTTATGGCTTTGCAACGACCTGTACAGACCTCGAAACCTTTACTCACGGTTATTCTCAACAACCAATCCTTTTCAGGTCTCGTTGACACGGGTGCTGACGCTTCTGTTATTTCTGCCTCTGAATGGCCCCCTGAGTGGCCGCTCGACCCTTCGCCGGCAGTTCACGGTGTGGGAGGAGCTCAAGCCGCTCAGGTCAGCTCTAACTGGTTGTCTGCTTCTATTGCTGGGGTTTCTACTATCGCGCACATAAAACCCTATGTGCTTCCGCTGTCCTTTAACCTGTGGGGACGGGATCTCCTATCGCAATTGCAAGCTACCATTTCTTTTCCCTGACGATCTTCCTTATGCCTCATACGCTACCGCTATCTTTGACTACCTCTGTTCCTGTCTGGGTTGATCAATGGCCTCTCCCGTTAGAAAAATTGAATGCCCTAAAAGAATTGATCCATGCTCAAAAAATTGCTGGACGTATTGAGCCGTCCACAAGCCCCTATAATACACCGGTTTTTGTGATAAAGAAAAAATCCGGCAAATGGCACTTATTACAGGATTTACGCACCATAAATGCTATTATAAAACCAATGGGGGCTTTACAATGTGGACTACCTAACCCCAATCTCATACCTTCGGATTATGATCTAGTGATCATAGATTTAAAAGACTGTTTCTTCTCCATCCCCCTTCAAAAACAAGACAGGCAAATATTTGCATTTACTATACCTGAATTAAACAATTATCAACCCACCCAACGATATCAATGGAAAGTGCTACCCCAGGGCATGCTTAATTCACCAACTATGTGCCAGGCCTATGTTAAAGAGGCATTACAACCTTATAGAGCACTCTATCCCAACTATCTTGTATATCATTACATGGATGATATACTAATAGCAACTGCAGGTGAGAAGGGCATTATACAAGAGAGCCTACCCCAGTTGACAACTATATTACAGGCGGCAGGACTTTACATAGCACCTGAAAAAATACAGCGCAAATATCCATTCACATATTTAGGTCATAAGCTTTTACAGGCTGCTGCTACTCCCGCGCTGCCTATATTGTCATTACCCTCTAACCCCACATTAGTACAGCTTCAGCAATATCTTGGCACTCTCAACTAGGCCAGACCATATCTCTCTCTTACCACTGCTCAGCTCTCTCCGCTCTTTAATGCTCTAATAGGTCTAAAACATCCTTCGGATAAAGTAATTCTCTCCAAGGATCATAAGGATGTCCTGCAATTAGTTAACATGACATTAACTCATCTATGGGTGGATCGAGTAAGTGACAATCACCCGCTATCCCTTGCTCTCCTTAACACTCCAATGCTCACTACGGGTATATTATTACAAATCCCACCCTCGCCAAAGAAATCCCTGCACATTATAGAATGGTTACATTTACCCCATACTCCTCGTGTCACTATCTCTACCCGCCACATACAAATTGCACAGCTTATACAAAAGGGACGACACAGGGCAAAAACTCTAATTGGATATGACATAGACACCTTATATGTTCCCATGAAATTAACTCAATGGGAGCCACTATATCAGTCATCTTCCATCATACAGGATGCCCTGGCTGATTGGGTAGGACATACGTCGTGTCACCTCCCCTCTGATCCTAGGCTTCAACTCATAAAAGTCATCCCTATATCCTTCAGTAGTCCCATCACCTCGACCCCCATTCTTGCTGGTCTCACGGTTTTTACAGACGGGTCCAAAACCCATGGGGCATGTACATGGACATATCTTAACACCTGGCATAAAAGGCTAACTCTTCCACAAACCTCTGCACAAAAGGCGGAATTGGCTGCATTCAATATGGCCCTTATCCTGTTCCCACACCAATCAATTAATGTGATCTCTGATAGTTTATATGTTACTCAGCTGGTTAATAATATCTTTGAAGCATATATATCCCCTGCTACTCCGCATGATCTGTATGATTTACTAAGTGATCTACAGGTCCTGCTGAACAAACGCAAATGCCCCCTCTTTCTAGCCCATATACGAAGTCACCAAAACCTACCTGGGTTCCTATCAGAAGGCAATCAAAGAGCCGATGAAGCGTGTATTGCATGCCCAATTACCATTAAAGCACCTATGCTTATTGCACTCACAGCTTCTCAGAGCCATGAATATTTCCATCAAAACAAAAGAGCCCTTGTAAAACAATTTGGAATTACAATGGCTGAAGCAACAGCCATTATTCAACAATGCCCTACTTGTAGTAAGCAGAGTAAAGGCTTAGCTCAAGGCACCAACCCCAGAGGGATTCAAGCATGTGAAACCTGGCAAATGGATGTTACTCAATTTATTCCATTTGCACCTTGGAAATATTTGCATGTATCGGTGGACACCTTTTCAGGTTTTATTATGGCAACTCCACAAAGAGGTGAATCCACCAAACATGTAATTAATCATTGTATTCAAACCTTTACAGTGCTGGGATGTCCACACACGCTAAAAACAGACAATGGGCCAGCTTATATTAGCACCGCCTTTGCGGAATTTTGCCATAAGTGGTCCATTGTTCACAAATTTGGTATACCATTTAATAGTCAAGGGCAAGCTATCGTTGAAAGAGCTAACCAAACCCTGAAGTTAGCTCTTCAGAGGTATATGGGGTCAAATGGCCACCCGAGGCCCCCCAACCTCCCAGCACTGCAAAACATTCTCAACGTATGCCTATATACGTTGAACTTTCTGAACCTCACTGGAACCCCTCCTCTTACCCCAGCATCTCGACATTTTTCAAAACCTCCTGTTCCCACTTCCAAGACCCCTTGTTTATTACAGGCATCTACCAGATCCTGTTTGGAAAGGACCAGCAGAGCTTATAACATGGGGTCGAGGCTACGCCGCTATCCAATTGCCTGATAAAGTTTTGTGGATTCCAGCCCGCTGCGTTCGTCCTTTCCATCCATCTTCCCACGACAAACGCAATGAAGCATCTGATTGTCAACCAGATACTGTTATCCCTGTTTGGTTTTTTGGTGGCACATAATTTCAACCCACACCACGCCTTATCAATATGCTGGACGGTCAAAGACTCTCAGGGTGAATTATTAACTCAACTTTGCAATATGACTCGTTTTGACCTATTTTTCCCGCAGCTGCAGTTTGATTTTGCTGAAATGCTTCATGGTGTCATTCCTTATAAAGACTTTATTAATTCTGCTTCCCGGCCTCCCCAACCCTATCCCTCACATGTATATAATTGCTATTTTTACTTCTGTCCTGGACACTCTCAAACGGCAGATGATAAATATCAATGTGGGGGCGTCGCGGACACATTCTGTAAAAATTGGGGATGTGAAACGACCGGCTATATGTCATGGACTCCACACAAGCCTGATACCTACATCTCCATCGGAAGATCTACCACCAGGAAAAAATGCGATTTTGGAGAGACATCTTCCCGGAACACTCGATGTAATAACATCACTATAACTTTTCTATCAAAGGGCAAGGACTCTCCCTTATGGGATCAAGGCATGAAATGGGGGGGACGGATGTATGATCCTTCGGGTTATGATTATGGCAATGTATTTTATATCCAAAGACATGTGACCCTACCATCTACTAACCCTATAGGACCTAATTCTAATATCAAATCTTCCTTTCTACAACCGTTAAGCAATGCTACTAATCCAATTCTCTCTTTAATCTCTTCATCATATGCCTTTTTGAACGCCACCTCCAATTTTACTCATCAACCCTGTTGGCTCTGCATATCTTCCACTCCACCCTTTTACGAGGCAGTAGCCTCATCAGAGGCTTTTTCAAACCAAACCACCGATCATCAATGTAGATGGAAGAACTCTACCATTACTGTTACCTCTGTTATAGGTGTTGGATGTTGTTTAGGTAACATTCCCTCCAATTATTCCCAGTATTGTCATAATGGTTCTACTCACTATAAATGCCAGATCTACTTAGGAAAGGGAAGAACCAGCATTGGAGAAGGATATAATCAGGTCTACACTTCTATGGGAGGGAACATTAATGATCGATTAAAAGGACAATATTTTGTAGCCGGAAACACTTCTATTTGGGCATGTTCCACAGGTGCTATCACCTGTGTATCCGGAGATGTACTTATACAACAAAAGGCCTTTTGCATACAAGTAATTTTGTTACCAAAAATTGAATTATATAAGGATCCCGAATTTGTCTCCCTTCTAGAACCTGAGATGCTTCTTAGAGCCAAAAGGGAAATTGTAACTGCTCTTACATTATCAGTTTTGCTAGGTTTGGGAACAGTAGGAGCTGGCACAGGCATAGGCGCTCTCATTCATAATACCAATCAAATAAGTAGACTATCGGCTGAAATAGATGAAGACTTAAAAACCTTAGAAGTCTCCATCTCAGATATGCAGGAATCACTCACTTCCCTAGCTGAAGTTGCACTACAAAATAGAAGAGGCCTTGATCTGTTATTTTTTAAAACAAGGAGGCTTATGTGCAGCTTTAGGAGAGGACTGTTGTTTCTATGCTGATTCATCTGGAGTAGTCACAGATTCCTTAAATAAATTAAGGGAATGACTGAAGAATAGAGAGATAGAACGGCAACAGTCGATGGGATGGTTCCAAAGCATGTTTCAAATATCACCATGGTTAACTACATTGCTTTCTGCACTTATAGGACCACTCATATTGCTAATATTACTGTGTACTATTGGACCTTGCATGCTTTCAAAAATACTTAACTTTTTGCGTAATCGACTATATAGCATGAATGAAGTCATCACAGATACTCACACAAAGATCAATAGCCTTACAATAGCCTTGCAATATGGAAAAACAAGCCTTGTTACAATTTTCTGATAGTGACTATGAGGAACCTGATACCATGAAAGAAGATATTATCTCTCTTATGGACATGGGGAGCGATGGGTCGGAGGACGTACCGCTCGCCATTAGTAAGAATAATATCATAAATAAATAAAAACAGACGAGATGTTGCAGTATCTAAAGGTACTCCTGTGCATAGTCACGTAGCAGAAAATGAATCATACCTGAAAAAGACTGAAGGCAATAAACAACTCCATATTAGGCAAAAGGAACTGGCAGGAACAAATAAACTCCAATACACATCCTTGTCTCTAATCCAATACACATCCTGGTCTCTAAAACTACTCAATAAAAGAGAATGTGACCAGTCCTCTGGGCGCTCTCATCAAGAAGATTCATTGTGTCCGTGTGGTTCTTCTTAATCGATGCGAGGTCCGGTCACCTAGGCGGGTGGTCGAAACTCTGCCAGTTCCCGCCGGGTGATCTCTTCCACTGCGGTATCTAACAAACTTCACAGGAAAGCATTTATCTATGCAGGTAAAGAAGATATTTCTGAATATCTAGAGGCTTGATGATGAAAAAAAAATTAAAAATAAAATTAAGCATTACAGATGAAAATAGCTATTTTGGCAGGCAAGTAGCAACATTACTAAAGGACTGATTAAAACAGATTTCTAGGAAAGAAATCGCTGTTGGGAACTGAAATACAAGAAATGAGCCAGGAAATGGTATAAACAGACCATTATCTCTATATAGTTATAAGCTAAGGTTGAAATCTGCCCACAATGCCCTACTCTTAAATCAAAGAATGGAATAAATAAACACCCCATTCAGTTAAATGTTATTTGTACTTCATTTTGGTCTGAATGTTCTTTTCAAAAATCCCAGCCAAAATTTTTGACAATCATTCTGGCAGTCAAATCTGCCAGATTTTCGATGAATCTGCTTATGAATTATTCTTGTGTGAATGAACATTATGTACCTGCATAATTTTGATATTTACACTTCCTTGTAGAAAACTATTTTTTAACCCAGGAAATGGTTAGCCCTATACCACGACCAAGCTTCTATTTTTCATATGTAAAAACACCTTTAATTTTTAAAGTTCTAATGTCTCCAAAAACTTGTATCATCACATGGTTCTCTACAACTACAGAACTAAAGTAGATATGAAGGGGAGAGAAATGAGCCATGTTGCAATATTCCAGACTATCCATTTACTTGCCCAGTTTTCAAGCCGAGAACATTTGCATTTAATACCTATGTTACTATCATCTTTTTCAGTGTGAATGTTTTACACGTTGAATGCTAGAATTTTCAAAAACTTCCATCCCACATATTTGGAAAACAGCAAGTTGGAGAAAGTAAATGTGCAGCTAAATGTTTGCTGCTCTAATCCTGATCATTTTACAGCTTCCAGGTGCATTACATCTCCAGTTAGTGATCACTTGATTTGGCAGATCCCATTATAGTTAAGGAAGTAGAGACTGATATTAAAACTTACCAGAAGTAGGATTTGACCTGAGCAATGGTATAATACAGGGGTGTCAAATTCAAGGCCTGCGGGCCAGATTCAGCCCATGAGATGCTTAGATCTGGCCCACACAGCTGCCCTGGAAACAGCAAAGGACTGGGAAGAGGGAAGAAAAAAGAAGGAAGGAAGGAAGGAAGGAAGGAAGGAAGGAAGGAGATTATAATGAGAGTAAGGGAGAGTCTGACGGAAGTTCTGCCATAGCACTTGGCCACCACAGTGCCACCCCCATCCCCGAAGTCAAACACCCTGATGTGACTCTCAATGAAATTGAGTTTGCACCCTGGTATAGTACTTCTATATCAGAACTCACCATACAGATAGTAAAACAAATTGCAGCAAGAATGTTTTTTGGGAAGGGTACCTCATATCTTAATTTTTAGCCCGGTGCAGGCAGACAATAGATTGCACATAAGCAATATCTCATCAATGAATTGAAGACAAACTGGCTTCAAAGAGTTCACTTTACATTAAATACAATAAGATTCTGTTTGTTGTTAATATGTGCCCACTTTTTCAGCAAGAAAGGCATGGTTTCCCTTGTAAGGAAGTAAGAAACATAGCATTAACTCCAGCAATGGAATATGAATTCTAGGATTTTGTATTAACAAGTGGGATTTGCAAGGGTATCTACAATATTTATGCAAGAAACAACTGTTGACAGCAGTCTGACAGCCTGTTTCTGTTTTATCTGGTTTTTTAAAAAAACAATGGGAGCTATTGCAAAATCAAATATTGGGGTCCAACCAGCAATCTTCAGAAACATTGCCTCAAATGAGTCAGAAAGCAAGAAAATGAGTAACTGTTGTTTTTCTTATTCAGTTTCAGTAATGTGCTTTTTTACTCAAACAACTGCTATCATTGATAACATGATTTAAAAAAATAAGTTATTTAATTCAGCTATAATAATGAACAAGAAACATGTGATCTCTAAGTCACATAATATTTTATTGCTGAAAGAACAGCATTTCTGATGGATGTAACCATCAGATTTACACTGATGATGATATCTGAAAGCACCCTATTTTAGGGCATGTGAACAAGAAAGAAGATAGTCCTTCAAATATCCTAGACAGGCCTTAAAGTTCTCCCTTTAACAAGAACTGTTAAAAGGACCCTTGTCTCAAGAAAATGTTAAATTGCCACCAGAAATTTGGAAGGGTTAATGCATAGAGTAATAATAAACATAATAAGTAAATAAATAGAAATAATAACAATCTTGCTTTTAACAATTTGAGAAGACATTCAGACTAGAAATAAATTTTTGTAATTTTCTAGAATTATGTGGGGCAGAGCAAGATGGAGGAGAAGAAAAGTGGCCATAGGTATGGTCGAGGTGATTATTTTGGAATGTCTGAAGTGTATAAAGATATGTGTGTGTTGGACTTATCTAGGACTTTCTATACAATTCGGTTTCAAGCAGTGGTGAATTAGTAAGGTGGCTTTATTGTCCATAACAATACAGGTAGTCCATGACTTTCAATGGTTTGCTTACTGACTGTTCAAAGTTACAATGGCACTGAAAAAAGTGACATGACCATTTTTCATACTTATGACTGTTGCAACATCCCCATGGTCACATGATTTACATTCAGATACTTGACATCTGATTCACATTTATAACGGTTGCAGTGTCCCGGGGTTATATGATCACCTTTTATGATCTTCTGACAAGCAAAGTCACTGGGGAAGCCAGATTCACTTAATAACCATGTGACTAATTTAACAACTGCTGTGATTCACTCAGCAAATGTGGCAAGAGAAGTCGTAACATTGGACAAAACTCACTTAACCAATTTCTCACTTAGCAACATAAATTTTGGGTTCAACTGTGGTTGTAAGTTGAGGATTACCTGTAACTCTGCTTCTCTGTGACTTAGTAACTTAGTATTTTAATTGTTACATTTTAAATTGTTAATTTTACTTATTGTCTTTTTTTAATTGGACACCACACAAATTACAAATCTGTGATACGGATAACTATATAAATATGTATAAATAAATAGATGATGATGATGATGATGATGATGATGATGATGATGATGGTGTTTAGCACATGGAAATATACCAATGAGTTTGGCCAAAAGTGGGGAAGAGACATGGCATGGATATTTCTTTGTTTGGACCTCTGGATTCATTCAGTTGAGAGGCTTCAAGAGACTTTATTTATTTGAACACAAAATGATATCAAAGGCCCTTATTTATCTATTATATTGATTAGTTACTTTGTTGCTTATAAGTTGAGGATGAGGCTTACAGTAGGTCACATTATGGACATATTGTCACCCTATTTTTCTTTCTCACATGAGAAAAATGAACATCTGCAATGGATTCATGTTTCCAGAATAGTTGATGAGAGCATTTCAAAGGCAAGAATCATATTCAGACCAAACATTTTTAAAGTAAACATTTTAGATTTTTGTTAGAAAATGAACTGCCTTACACTTTATCAAGGTATCATTTTTTTATTTGAAGCATTTATGGCAGTTCTCAATTTGTCATATGTTCTCCAAGAATGTATGTGGGTTGCCATCTGCACAATATGTATAGTGATTTTATAATATAGTATTAAAATAATGATGCATGATAGGTTTACTAATTCAAATTACACACACACACACACACACACACACACACAAATATAAAAATATAGCTTCTTTGGAGATGCAATACTTAAATATAAAAATGAAGCAAAACAACAAAAAGTAACCTGGGTCAAAAACTTTAACAACAAAAGAACAGAAATAGTAGTCTTACTATCCCAAAAATCAATAATTCTAATCAAGCTATTTTAGAACCTGGGTCAGAAAACTGAATAAGCCTACTCCTGGAATCTTAAAATATGGTGATGAATAAAGGCAATTATTAGTTGACAATGTGCTGTCTATCCATAAATTCCCAAAATGCTGCTCTATGATGATGCATGAATGCTACTACTTCTCTTTGGCTATTATATAGGAAGTACAGGTAACCTAGGATGATTATCAGTGCAATTTAATGACATCTAAATTCCAAAAAGTCCAATAGGGTTTATTTACAGAAAGTGAGAACAGATTTGTAACCATATGTCAGTGCTTTTGAACCTCATTCAAAATGGCTCTAGGTTAACTCAGATTTCCTTCCAGTAAAGTTCAACTTATTAAAACATATTCTTGCCCTACTTCCTTCTCAATCCATTTCAAGTGTCAAAGGAATTTGACTTTGCTTCCAAAAGCTCAGATCCAATGAGTTAGTTACTCTCTAGGGTGCCACAAACCTCTCCAGCAGCAAGGAAATCACTGTACACCTCTGAAGTATGCACTTTGATTTGTTTTTTTTTTTAAAGTAACACTCATATATCAAACAAATAGCTAGCTCACCATTTATTCAGTCCCTGCCATATAATCTAATATCACATTGTTAGGAAATAGTTGCTGTTTGCCTTGACAATCCAACATTTCCCAGACTCAATCATCTGTCCTAACAGGGTTGATGAGAATTAAAAAAAAAAACTTGTTTGTGACAATTAAACTGAGCAAGTGCAACTTAAAGCCCTACAAGTTGCAAACCAATATCTCCTGGGTAATTCACCAAATCAAATATGCTTTGTAAATGTATTAGAATGCCCTTAACCAAATCAGAACAAGAACAAGCAGAATAGAACACATTAGCACAATTAAAATTGTTTGCAGAACACAGATAAAGCAAAATCTTATCGGGGATGCCGTACTATAGTTTATTAATAATAAAAAATCCAACTAACAAGTAGAAAGATATGAAACACCTATAGCACTGTCACAATAATTCAAAACAAGACACCTACTGACACTTGTCAACAGTACAATATAAGTGGTAGAGGGCAGAAAGCTCTTCAGGACTTTCTGAATGCCACCAGGCTCCCAATTTCAGGAAGATGTTCCATAGGTTAGGCACAGCAATGGAGAAGACAATAGACTTTTAGGATCCTAGAAAATCATATTGTCTAATACATAGGATCTGGTGTATGACAAACTAAACTCTGAGGTAGGCAATTTCCACAAAGAATAGATTTATTGGATATGTTATATTGGCCCAAGCTGGTAAAAACTGACTCTGAATATTCCTGTGGCTTTCACCTGATTAAAAGTAAAAGTTTGTTACTTTCTCAAAACAAACAGTCACATGGTTCAATTAGGATACTCTCCAGTTGCTAGGTGACTTCAGTCTTCTCCTTCCGAGCAGCTGCAGGAATGGCCTTGGTTTCCACAAGGAAGTATTTTGTTTTGGCTACAACACCCCAACTATCTTTATTCTCCACTCCCTATCCTTCTTCCCTGGTGTGTCAGCTCTGAAGTCTCAAAAATGGCCTCAGTCAGGCCATCTTCAGGGTTGACACCCTGTTTGATTTTGTTGAGCAAGCAGAGATAACAGAAGATGGAAAATTCCTTGAATAATCTTGAGCCATGTACGTTTTTACAGATGGCAGTCACATTTTGAAATGTACCCAGAACCTAACCAGTAATCACTGCAATCACACAGTGATGGTGTTACATGAGTATGCTTATAACTATCTGTATTATTGCATTTTGGACCAGCTATAAGTATTCAAGGGTCTTTAAGGACCCATGTAAAAATACATTGCAGGAATCCAGGCAAAAGGACTTCAAGGTACATGTGAGCAAAATCTGGGCCTCCTAAAAGAGGAAGTGGGACAACTGACACACAGATGGATTTGTGCAAAGGTTGTTCTAGCCATGGTAGCATTTCAATGAGGAATTGAGTGTCCAGGTGGATACCCCAGATTCTGACTGAGGCAGTCCTGCCTCATGCAGGTCTAAAAAAAGGAAAATCTCCTGCACTGGGTAGTCCCCAATCCATATCCATTTGATTTTGCTTGGCTTAAAGACTGAGGTTTTATTCCCTGCCCCCAGCCATCCGGACTGCCACAGCCTTCAGACCCTGAATTAGAACAAGTTAGGGTAAACTAGATTTAAGTAATTAATATTAAGGAGTGCTTTAGTCAAACAGACACAGACTATTTTGTACCACATAATCTAGAGGGTTTTTGTTTTCAATATTCAGAAAAAATATTTTCTCAGATTTGAAGCTTGTTGTCTAAAGCCAACTGTATATGTTTTACTTTTTCTGTAGAATTGTTGCTTTTCAAAAAGTATTTGTATGTTAGTCCGCTGTTAAAGAGAGATAAGTAACAGATGCAGCTTGTTTCTCTTATCCTAGATATTTTCTCAGGCAAAGGCAAATGCTATGGATCCAGTCTGCAAGTGGGAATAACTTTGACTGCCAAAAAATGGAAAAGGGTGCATTAATGCAAATTAGCCTGGAATAATTATTAAGAACAAATTAGTACTTTTTAAAGGTTAGCTTAAGCTTTGTGGTTAAATCAGCTTATTTTTTTATAAAACATGCTCAATTCCAACTCATTGAGCAACCACTGAAACATCAACATGTTCCTTTGTCATTTGCCTCAAGTCAAGTTATCAAATAATAACTTAAATACTAATTATAGAGTAATAGCAGGGTTCTTTATTTTGAAGAAAAGTAAGTTTGATTACTTCGTAATCAAACACGCATCTTGAATGACTTTTTTAAAAAAAAATAAAAATCTGGATTTTAATCAGTTCAGTAGTAGGTAGGATTCCATAATAGAAAATTCTATGGGGAAAGAATTCCTGAAAAGGGGGATATTAAAAATGCAATAGGAAATGCTTTTAGAGGATTTCCAGTAGTGCAAAAGGAAAAATGGGGGATATTTATAAACATCTATATAGAGGCACAGAGATTTTAGTGAAGATCTGGGGAGGGGGGGGGAAGAGGGGACATATAAGGAGATGGAAAGAGAAAGGATGACCAATGAGAAATAAATATAGGTATTACAGAATAGCAAAGTATGTTAGAAAAGCTAAAACTCAGGATCAGGTGAGGTTTGAATAGAAAATTAAGTTTTAAAAGTACTTATTCAGATATGTTCAAAAGAGAAAGAAATGAATTAGGGTATTATCTGCTAAAGAAAGATGGCAAAATATCAACAGGTAGGAAATACCTGGAGATATGCCCAAAGCAGCAAATGCTTTCCTGCAAACTTGAAATAAGACACCACATTCTGGAAGTTATCAACTATAACTGGCTGCAGTTTGGGCTGCAGAAATAAAACCCACAACAAAAATTTGGATAACCGCTTGAGATAAAACAAATTAATTCTACTCTCTATAGTTCTGTGGGCACAATATGAAATCATTCCTTTTCAGCAGTGCTTAAGCCCATGTGAGATGGTCCTAAGGAAGCCCTAAGTCATGTGCTTGTTTGTTGTTCTCTCTGTAGGGAATCAAGGATGGGGGGAGGGAGAGAGAGGGAGAGAGAGAGGGAATGAGGGGGGGGAGGGAGAGAGAGAGAGAGAGAGAGAGAGAGAGAGAGAGAGAGAGAGAGAGATGCACTTCTCTGGAAGAGAGAACAATATCTAATTGTCACTGCTTCTATCTGATCAGACATATTTTTCCTGGTTGTACAATTTTGTGCTATCATTTGTTGTATGTGTCCTACCTATGGTTGAGGTTTTGCACAAATTTTTCATGAATATCACTACTATCTCTATTATAGTATATTATGCAATTTTATTGCATTTTATTTAAAAATAATAATTACAGACTTATATATTTTACTGCTGTGCTTTCTGTCTTAACAGCCCTAATGAAGATTCAATGATGATATGCTAATGTAGATGATTTCATTGAAGGCTGCATCAAGGTTATGCTTGACCTCTGGGGGCTGGGATGGGCATGGCCAGCTTGACATCACTCATGTCAGGGCTGCTTGTGGTGGCCCAAGTGCTCTGTCAGTGAAAACAGACTCCTGAGCTCCATTTTCGGCTGCAATGGCCTCCTGCAACTCTCTGCCAGCAAAAATGGAGCTCAGGAGGTGCTGGATGGCATCCTGAAACCCTCTGCCAGCAAAAAAGGAGTTTGGGAGGGCTGCATGAAGCCCTCCTGAACTCCATTTTCATTGGTAGGGGCACCATGGGCCAGTCTTTCATTGTTTCCAGGATGGTCCCATGGGCCAGATCTAAGCACCCGGTAGGCTGGTCCTTGAATTTGACACCCCTGGTGTATATAACGGTGATAGATTTAGTTATCCTCCAGATTTTTGCAGACAAAATCTGCTAACTTTTGCTCTGACTTTCCTTAAAAGGAAACTGTACTCCAACAGTTTACCCTGAAAATATAGATATTCTAACTCAGAGGTCACCAACCAGTGGTCCGTGGACCACTGATGGTCTGTTATAAAATTTTGGTGATCTGCAGTGCACCCGAATGTGCGTGTGATATCAGCAATGGAGGGACTGATGCGCACAGGGAGGGAGGGTAGCACGTGGGGGGTTGCAGCATTGGAGCCCTTCCCGGGTGTTTCTTGGCCTGCGAGGGGGTGGGGGGAAAAGAACCTCTGAACTGGTGCTGGGTGGTGGGAATCTGATATCTGGAGGCTGACAAGCCACGTGCTGAAGACTAGAAGTTCAGAAGTTCCTTTCCCCCCACTCCCACCCCCAGGGACAGAGGGAGAGAGAAAGAGAAAGAGAAAGAAAGAGGGAGAAATGGAGACAGAGAAAGAGAAAGAGAAAGAGGGGGGAGGGGAAAGGAGAGAGAGATGAGAGAGGGGGAAGAGAAAGAGATATGAGAGATCCCGGTGTTTTGCTTTCTGTGGGAAATGGGTCCAAATAACTCTTTGAGTATTTAAGGTTGCAGAAACAGGCAGCCAAGCTAAGTACCTGAAGGACCCCATCCCGTCAGTGGGAATCCAGGCACTTCGGCGAGCAGCATGCTGGATTCATATTAGTGGTCGATGGGATTTAAAATTATGAATTTGGTGGTCCCTGAAGTCCAAAAGGCTGGAGACCCCTGTTCTAACTGAAAGGATTGTAAGAAGAGAAAAGCTGGTTTTATTTTTCTGACCTCTCACATAAGAGGCAACCCTTTCAATCAACTATCCCTTCTAAACCACAAAGATATGCTGGTAAGAAAGATTAAAGTTATTCCAATCAATTCATTAAAATAAACCTTCTCTTCTAAATATGTGACCTCTATGCCTAAATGTAATTTTAGGCAGAGTCAGAAAGATGGACTATCTTCCACCAACCTAATATTTGAAGCTTCTCCTGCATATTTACATTTTTTCTGCCTTAAACAAAACTATTGCAAATGGAAAGAAAGAACAAAGGAAGTGCTCAGGAGAAAGGCCTTATACTAGGAAATATAATATGTTTATTTAGGATTTCTATTTTTATAATTTATATTATATACAAATTATGGCTACCAAGTAGGAAGGCATAAAATAAAAAACATGCCTTCCTACTTGGTAACCATAATTTATATATAATATAAATTAGAAAAATAAATATCCACGGTAAAAATTGTATTTACACAATAAGTAAACAGCAGCACGAATCATGTGCATATCCTGAAAACAACTCTTTTTATACCTGTTGTGATAAAGTGATGGAATAAAACATGTTAAAGAAACAAATTCAAATGTACTGTTGCAGCTAAATCAGAGGTGGTATTCAGCAGGTTCTGACCAGTTTTGGAGAATCGGAAGCGGAAATTTTGAGTAGTTCAGAGAACTGGCAAATACCACCTCTGACTGGAGATTTTACAGTATCCTTCCCTTGCTACACTCACCAAGCCACGCCCACAGAACCAGTAATAAAAAAATTTGAATCCCACCACTGAGCTAAATGAGCTATGGACTGCAATAACAGAATAAAAGAACATGGATAAACTAGATTTCCTCTGCCCCCCTCCAGCACACCAGCTAACATGAAGCATTGTTGAATATTTAAATGCACTTTAAAGCCCTTACAAGAGAATGCAATGCCCAACTTCAAGAAAATCAATCAACAATTACACCAAACAGCCAAAGTTATTCTTAGCTTATTTTAGTTGGCTCTTTGAAAAGCAAACAGCACTGAAATCTTGGCTGGAGAGGGAGGGGGAGAGATATGATGAAATCTCATTTTTCTGGATCCCAATTTTTCATGCAGTCATCCAATTTTCTTCTGCGACTTATATTATTTGTGTAATTATGTCTCACACAAGTGGCAGAAATGAGCACAAATGAAATAAACACTCTCGATGCTCTCCAGTTCAATGAACATTCTTGAATAATGAGGTGTATAGAGTCACCAGTCCAAGCTTTGTATCCTGACTGACCTATATGGAATCTCCTCCAATGTGCATCTCTTAGATGATCCATTCCAGTATGACTTTGCTCCAGTGAGCAAGTGACTGGCTCAGTGTATGATCCAGGTGAATTGAACTCTTATGTCTCCTTTATAATAGCATATCCCAAAGGTGCTTTTTCAACAGTTAACTGGACTTTCTTTGTTTTTCCTTGAAGTCATTTCACTTCTCATCCAAGAAGCTTTTTCTGTTCTGAAGCGACAATCCAGCAGTCCATAACAGAAAAAGCTTCTTGGATGAGAAGCAAAATGTCTTCAAGGAAAAACAAAGAAAATTCAATTGCCTTGTGAAAAGCACCTTTGAGACAACCACAACCTGGATGAGTGAGAATCTCCATAGACATATAGTAGCAGGCAAAGCTTCAAGAACTTTTGGTCAAATTGTTTATTTCAATGAAGCCCTAAATGAACAGAAGCTGACACAGAATTTGCATTGTACAGAATTAAACCCATTTTTCTACAAATGTGAATACATATTTGATAGTCAGGTCTATTTGTTACAAATTTATATGTAGAAGTTCAGACATTCTTCTAGTCAGTATTTCATAATACCTTCTTTGTAAGAAAAGATAGCTTTCATATATTTCCTATAGTTATCTGCAGCCAGGAGTCATTTTGGTTTTTCTTGAATCTTGAAACACTCTTCCTTATAGAAGACATCTAATTCTGAAATATTTTTTGTTGCCTTGCATGCATAACAATTACAATCTCCACACTATAATTGGTGCAGTTAGGTCTGCTATTGATCTAGCATTTGCCTCCGTTTCATACTCTGACGGAGACAACTGTGATCTAACAACATTTATCCACAACAGCATCAATGACAACTGTGGTGCTAATTGGGCTGCCTGTCAACTGTCTGACTCGTGAACCCAAAATAAGGAAACACTCTTGGGAGTTTTGAATTCCCAAAAGTAAAACTTTATTGGATGCTCCATTTTGGTACTGAAGAATCAAAACCACTTCTGGTTTTCCTGTGCAGATGCTTGCCTAGTCCCCTTTCTCTCCACTCCTAGGTGATCACATTGTCCAGTTATGATCAAATTGTTCTTTTGTTTTGTTTTTTTTATAAATTTTATTTGGGTTTTCACAAAGATAATATAATACAAATAAAACATCTTTTTTGAAAATAGCATGGTCCCAGGTTATCACTTCTTCATACAGACACAAAACTCAGTCTCATGCTCATTTTTATATTCTGTTCCATATCTTATTACCATCTTATATTTTCTAGATAGTTTTTTTTTCCTTTTAATTCTCTCAACTTCGTTTTAATTATCTCATCTCAATTCAAGTCAAACCATTATATTTATACTTTTGTCTGTCCTGTTACAATTTCATATTATCTTTTCTTATAAAGCAATTTTTCCCTGTAGTTACCAATTAGAGGATGACACCTTTATATCCTTTAATTTTATCCATTCAAACTCTTCTTTAAGCTTCAATATATAGCTTTAAGATTATAGCATTCAATATAATACGTAACTTCCAATCGGATTCTGCTTGGTACATTCTTAAAATAGACACTATATTCTTAAAAAGAAAAAAATTATATATATATATATTTGTTTTTTTAAGCTTTCGCGGGTACTTACATGTGTGCTGTTTAGCTTCCTTCGGGTATTATCCCACGTCATTGTAGTTCTGTTAAAGTTGTCTGCCATCATCAGGCTTCTGTATTGGGTTCGTATTCTGTATTGAGTTTGTATATGTATTATAGATATACATATACATATACACTCTATAATACATATACAAACTCAATACAGAATACGAACCCAATACAGAAGCCTGATGATGGCAGATGAGATTCTGCTGAAACGTTGCTACAACTTTAACAGAACTACAATGACGTGGGATAATACCCGAAGGAAGCTGAACAGCACACATGTAAGTACCCGCGAAAACCACCTCTACGGGGTGGCTTAGCCCCAAAACCAGCTGGCTCGGGGCGCTCCAGCGGTGAGCACAGATTGAAGCCTTGGAGAGATGAGGTTCGGTCTGTCACCAAAGAAGCTCAAACCGGAAGCTCACATTATTTTTTTGTTAAAGGAACAGTCTACTTCCTTCTCAAACACCTGAAGCAGTGACCTTGATGATTTCCAGCCTCTCATGATCTATGCATAACTTCTCAGCATTCCACCCTTCCCTCCCCCCAGTTCATTGGCAAGTTGAATAGCGATAGGGTTTAAAAGATATTGATTGTAATCATAATCTCACTGTAACTGGGTTTATAATTTGAACAATTGGGAATGGCCCTACCGACATAGTTGACTGCTTTTTTCCTTGGGGGAAAAACGTCTCACATAATCAGATGCATTTTGTGAGCAATGCAATTTAAGATGGTATTTGACAGGTTGTTCTCTGGAGAATGCTTACAGGAAGTGGGCATGGCTAGTCTAGTGAAGGGAAAGACCAGGGGAAACATGATAGCAGCCTTCCAATATTTGAGGGGCTGCCACAGAGAGGAGGAACTCAAGTTATTTTCCAAAGCACCTGAAGGCCAGTCAAGAAATAATGGATGGAAACTGATCAAGAAGAGTTTCAACCTAGAAATAAGGAGAAATATTCTGACAATGAGAACAATCAACCAATTGAACAGCTTGCCTTCAGAAGTTGTGGGAGCTTCATTAGTGGAAGCTTTCAAAAAGAGACTGGACTGTCATCTGTCAGAAATGGTGTCAGGTCTTCCACTTGGGAAGTTGGACTAGATGACCTACAAGCTCCCCTCCAATGCTGATTATTTGTTATCTGGATATTGGGCCACTTTAGATACCAAACCTGCTGTCCTTGAACATGAAGCCACAATTAAGATTTGGCTGCCCGAACACCAATTTGTGGTTCACAACCACACAAATTTTATCTGCCATATAAGTCACTTAAAGCACTTTGCCATAAAACAGTATTCACCTGTGAATACTGCATAATACTTTGTGCATCATGAAAATGCTGGAGTTCACAGTATCAGATCGTTTTCAACCTATTCTCACTATTACACAGTAAATTAAGAGATAATGAGATCTAATAGTTAATGACAATCAGATGGAGGAGACACCAAAACCCAATCTCTTGCTACCTGCTCCCTGTCTTCTTCAACTACTGAGTAGGCAGGGTTTTCCTGCTCAGTTTGAGAACAGGGGCTTATGACCAGTTGGCAACATGAGGTGGAAAGGATGCCTGAATTTTGCCTAAATTAGGCATCCACAAAGTCAAAAGATGCTTTGTGTCTTTCAGACTGCTGGTCCATAGTTGCAAACTGCATAACATATAATGTAAAATGTTCTCCTATTATGTTATCCTCAGGCCCACAACACAACCAGTTTGACTGTGGTGGCTGGTCTGCTGGCATGTCCGGATTATCATTACATTCTAAGGACTCTATTTTGCGGGGAGGGTCACCTTCTCCTCCTCTAAGCCCCCATCCCTAGATTGTTAATGAGCTAGAGGGGACAGACAGTGTAAAATGTCACCACCTATACCTCCTCTCCTTGTCCAAGAGGGAAAGAATTCCTCTTCCAGCAGTGGGCCATATCACAGCTTCACCTATACCAGCATGCAAGGAGAAGTTGGCATGACACTAATACCAAGCCTTATAGCAGCTGCCCTCCCCTCTTCTCTTGACCAACATTGGCATTGCCTACCCTTCTACTAATCCTTATCTTTTCCACCCATGTTTTATTCAGTAGAATTTTATTGGAGGGAATAGACTGTGGAAAATGTAACCAATAAGTCCTAAACAGAGTGGGCATGACTGAGAGGAAAAAAGACATAATGTGTGTATGTGTTTATAACAATAATTAATTAGAATTAGTTCCCACAAACAAAGCAATCAAGCCTCAATTGACTGGAAGATTGTTGCCTTTTTTAAAAGAGAAAACCTTGTTTAAAGTCAAAAGAGATAATTTAAAAAACAAGGCCGTGGAAGGCAGTGGAGGACTCCCTCTTTCTGTCTCTGTTTCTCTGTGTCTCTCTCGAACTAAAACCTCTAGTTACCCCACTTCAATAAGTGAAAGCTGGAATTAAAAGAAAACAAAAGAAAATGAAGTTGTGGATGGGGATGTTACCTCAGAGACAAGCCGACAGTCAACTACTTAACACCATTCATCACATCTCCCACAGATATACAGTATAGTGATCCATTGAGGCAATTTATTTCTCTGTAGCTTGTTCTCCATTTTTTCTTCAACAGAGATAAGCTGGCTCTCCCTATGCCATGGGCTTTTTAAATGCTATTTTGTTCCAAAGCTGCACTCAAATAACCTCTCACCCACCCACTCAGTCTTAGTAGAAAGAACTTGACCTTCTGCTATTTTGGTCCAATTCAAAAGATAATAACCCATTTTCAAGAGACATCTTCCAATTATAGCATCTAAAACAGAAGGCAGCAGCCTAGACATTTCTACTCAGACATGCTCTTACATAGTTTTGAATTTTGAACAAAACATCCAAAAACATTTACGGTTTGATTCAAGCATCAGCCATCTGAAAACTGCTCTTTCAAGAAAAGAATGGTTTGTACATGGAATACTTTGTGCAACCTACTCAATTCCTACTTGGTCAACAGCAAAATATACATTCTACCTGGCAATTGTGAAGACAGGGTGAAGTACAGGATTGAAGTTCCAATTAAAGAGTAAAAGAAACATGGTCAGAAAATACCTGTTTAGTCTTAAGTGAGTGAAAATTACTACACCCAGCTGAGCTGCATTTGTTTTGATGGTACTGGCTGAAGGTCTCACTCATATTTAATTTGGAAAACTCCCAAAGAATGGTTCAAATATCTGATTTCTGCAGGAGGTTAAATATTGTCTCTATCATTAAAAAAAGGTCAGGAGGAAGGACTGAAAAATAGATCAGATTGACTCTGACCCCGGGGGGGAAAAATAAAGGCATTCATAAGGGTATCAAAGAAAGTAATTTGAAAACAAGCACCAGAAACCAGTCAGCATGGATTTGTCAGAAATATGTTGTGTCACATTGCCATTAATATGTCTGTGTGTCTGTGTGTGGGACTGTAAGAATAATGTAAGCATAATGTACTGATTTCAGAAAAGCATTTGAGAAAGTATTGATTAGCTGGCGAGTTAGACCTGAGGTGGATGGAGCATAACTGACTCAGACACTGTACACCTCAAAATTCCTTTCATATTGGAGGAAAATATTCAGTAGAGGGTAAAGCAGCTTCAGTCCAAGCTTCTGCATGGAAGTGTGAAGGAAAAGCGTATCAAATTAGCAGATGATAAAACTTGTGGGATATTTAATATCCTTGAATACAAAAATAAAATATAACAAAAATAAATGAGAGAGAGGGAGGGAGGGAGGGAGAAGGAGAGAGAGAGAAATGTAAAGATCTTCATATAAGAAACAAAGATTGGGGGTATTTGATCTGGCAAATGTACTTGCAAAAAATAACTTGGAGAGGTAGTTGATTGCAAGCTAAGTATCAGTCAGCAAATTGATGTAATTGCAAAATACAAATGAAACTTAGGCAGCATTAAAGACATTGAGCATTGAAAAAGTGAAAGCACTGTTCAGAAGCTGGTATGGAGTGCAAATCCCATGTTTTGAATTCCTAACTTCTCTACAGAATGACCAGACAGAGAAGTCTTCTATGAAAACAGGCTAAACACTGAAAAGCTAAGGTACATTCCTTCAAAACTTCACGTTGTCTTTGCAAGTTCACTGTGGAGGGGAGGGGAATATCAAGTAAAATCAAGATGGCAGCCACTACCATGAGATTGCAACCATTACTTTGCCTTTTTTTCCCCCTCCTCCATGGATCTCCCTGAAGTTCACAAATGGTTCCTAAGTATTTACAAGCATTCTCTTGCTGCATATCTTTTCTTTGCCCAGAGAATCTGAAACTGATGTGCATTTCACCACCCATTTCTTGTTCTACAGGTCAGAGAAACAATGTCCAAAATTCTAATTAGATTTATTTTATTAAATCTGTTTACAACCATGAATGATTTTTTTTATTATAATACAGTGAACAGTGGTAGCAAAAAAATATATCTTTTTTTATTCTCCTTCATCTGAAACATCTAAAACTGTATGATGTGTTCTCAGTTATCAGGTCAACTTCTAGTAACCAGAGCAACTTTTTTCTTCTTCTTCTGTAATTGCAGATTCTGCTGCCACTAGGATCAATTTCCATATTAGAATAGAGCAATATCTGAAAAAATATTTAGGTTTCTATTTTAAGAACATTATACTGTGTAACTTTTCTTTATGGTAGAATGATACCATAATACAATTTATGATTACACATATTTTAAAAAAATCATTTATATTTTATGTCCTGCAAAAGCAAATCCAAATTCATTGTGTTTTGACACAAGTATTGCCTTTTCTATTCTTTATATAATTTGCATTTCTCAATCTCTCTTTAGACATGGAAATCCTAACCTTTGTGTTTTTGTAATTAAGAATAATGACAAGTTTCAAGAAAGGGAAGAAATAATAAAGAAGCTGAAAAGCTGAGGGAAAAATAGATTATTCAAAGCTACTTCTTAATGTAGGCAAAAAGAGCTGGTGGGAGAAAAATGTAACTCCCTCTTTATGCCAGTGATTTTTGTGTGTGTAGTAATGTGCCTATTGTTTTTCACCAAATAAAGCAAGAATTGAGACTCTATGGCCTCTTGAGTTTGTTGAAGTATAACTCTCATTGTCCTCACAACTGTGCATATTTGCTAAGTCACCTGGAGTTCTAGACCAGAAACATTTAGCACACCATTGGCTCCCTAGTTCTGTAATAAATGTAAAAGCAAAATTTATATCACCTCATACCCTCAGTGCAGATTGACACTATTTGACGCCTTTATGCATTTCTAAGGTGAGAAATATTGGGACTATATTTCCAAAAGGGAAAAACTGATCCTGAAGAAAATACTTAGGATTTGTCATATTGTAAGAAGCTAGTTTACCAACCTTTTTAATTATATCAAACATGATATCTTCCAAGTAATTTGTGCATGCAATTCCAGAAATGTTTGAATTACTACTTATCATTATCCATTTTAAGCAAAGCAATCAAGACTAACCATTCTCAAATAACCATTCTTAAGAGGTTTCTGAAGTATACCTTAGTCCACACCATGTGTCAAGTGTATTTTCTTTGGTTTTTTTCAAAGTCAAATTGTATAGTCTAATACCATGCACAATGATTAAACTTAGAACCTTCATACCTCCAAGTTTAAGAATACGTAAATCATGTCTTCATTTTCTTGATGGAAGACAAAGATGTAAAGTCTCTCATAAGAAGTTATCTCCTTAAATCTATACCTCAGTGCTACATTATTTGATGCTCTTCCCAGAACTGAATTTTATTTCTACTGGAGATGGGTCTGCAAGAGCAATAATTTCAGAGAGTTGGCCAATACGTAGTACAATAATTCTCAAATGTGATAGCTGTAAGAAAATGAGGTTGCTTATATCTAATGTCAAATTCAATGAGAAAGAACCAATTTGGTCTAGTGGTTAATGCACCAGGGTAGAAGCCAGGAGACTATGAATTCTAATCCCACTTTAGCTATGAAAGATAGCTGGGCAACTTGGAGCTGGTTACTTTCTCTTGTCAAATCTCACAGGGTTGTTGTTGTTGTGGGGAAAAAGAAGAAGGTGTATTAGATATATTCATTGCCTTAAGTTATTTATAAAAATAATAAAAGTGATATTACAAAAAAAATAATCTAAAAAAGAACATTTCAGGGATAAGATTTTTTTTAACCTTTTAATATCTGAGATCCAATTTAATGCAGATGTCAGAGATAAAAGCTGGATTCTTCTAATGCAAATCATGTTCTTAAACTCATGGTAATGGGGTATAAGGAGAATGATTTTTCTCCTCATGCTTTAAACCACCATTGCCTTCTTTCTAAATTAAAATAAACAAACAAAAGCCTCTCTGGAGAAGCCAGTCATGAATCAGGCTTCAAAATTATTGCACAAAATTCAAATGCCTGAAGAAAAAAGCTTTGGAATTTTGCAGGTGGTTAATATAATGCTTAACCTTAGAAAGATTGTCCTGAACAGGACATTTGTGTAAAACAGGAAAAAATGAACTTCTGGTTGTCAAAAATGGCTTCAGTCTATGTCATTGATGATTAGACAGGATTTCTATTCTTGTTTTTATAACTTCTAATAAAATAATTCTTTTTAAAGGATTAAAATAATACCCAGTAAAGCATTTATTAAGCTTAAACTTTTTACTATATTTTACTTTTTCCAACCATTAAAGAGTTTCTTCATAAGCCATCTTAGTTTACTAAAAGGATACTTTTTATCAGGGAAACATGTTGCAAATATTTCAATTAAAATGGCAATTTTCAACAAAACTTTCATAAATGTAACTCTCTACCCCAGTGTGACTGTTAGTGCTCCTCGACAAAATATCCATCACATTGTATCCAAATGTCCATCAAGAACTTACACCAGGCCAATGTCTGATTTTTTTTCAACATTGTGCTTGACAACCCTGTGCTTGAATGGCTGTGTAGTCTGAAACTACTATACGTACATGTATTTGCCATATGCTAAATAAATAAATAAATGTATCAGTTTTAAACTGCTCAGGTTTTACTTTATCTTTTCAGATTGAAAAGAGAAAAAAATGCTGAACAGGTGTGTCTAGAGCAGATACACAGTACCTGTGGACAACTCCTTAAACTAAATGGGCTTTTTCTCAAGATTGCATTGTAATTGCAGAGGATACAATCTTGTAAAAAGACATAGCTGCTTTAAGGTGCTACATAAAATGTCCCTGCATGTTCTGAAATCCCTGTTCTCCTTGGAATAAGAAACACGATATAATCCTACCAGATTTTTGGCTAATCTAAATCACGAGTTTCTTCCTCCTTCGTATAACAACTTTTGTATTTTTAAACACCTGCTGCTAACATTCCCTATTAGCTAACAGATAACAAATAATCAGAGTTGGAAGGGACCTTGTAGGTCTTCTAGTCCAACCCCCTGCCCAAGCAGGAGACCCTACACCATTTCTGACAAATGGCAGTCCAATCTCTTCTTGAAAGTCTCAAGTAATGACGCTCCCACAATTTCCAAAGGCAAGCTGTTCCATTGGTTGATTGTTCTCACTGTCAGAAAGTTTCTCCTTATTTCTAGGTTAAATCTCTTCTTGTTCAGTTTCCATCCATTCTTCCTTGTCTGGCCTTCGGGTCTTTAGAAAATAGCTTGACCCCCCTCCTCCTCTCTGTGGCAGCCCCTCAAATATTGGAAGACTGCTATCATGTCTCCACTGGTCTTTCTTTTACCAGACTAACCAAGCCCAGTTTCTGTAACCGTTCTTCATATGTTTTAATTTCCAGTCCCCTAATTGTCCTGGTTGCTCTTCTCTGTGCTTTTTCTAGAGTCTCAACATCTTATTTATAATGTGGTGACCAAAACTGGATGCAGTATTCTAAGTGTAGTCTTACCAAGGCTTTACAGTGTGGTATTAATACCTCCCTTGATCTCAATTGTAAACCTGTTAATGCAATTTAGGATTGCATTAGCTTTTTTGGGCTGCTGCACACTGCTGGCTCATATTTAGCTGGTTGTCCACTAAGACTCCAAGATCCCTCTCACAGTCACTGTTATTAAAGCCCATGTCACACTGAACCAACGGAAGCAAAGAGGATGTAAAACGGACAAAAAACCTTGCCATCTGTTCGAAAACACAATGTACTCACTGCCTCCGTTTGGCTTCCTCTCTATCCGTCCAGCATCCGTTTATGGACGTTTCATCAGCTCCAAAAGTTTTGGGCTGCCCAAAACTTTTGCGCGGAAAATGTATCCAGTTCGTCCGTTCTGCATCCGCTACGCATCCGTAACGCATCCGTTACGCACCCGCTATATCCGCTAGGCGTCCGCTACGCATCCGCGGAACTCCATCCGCCCGGACGCAGGGAGGAAGCAGAACGGACACAGAACGGACACAGAATGGATGCAGCACGGAAACAAAGCGTTTAAAATGGAAAAAAACATTCGCAGAGGGGACCTATCTCGGATATTAAGGATGCCTAGAGGATGCCTAGCGGAAAACCTATACTGCCTATAAAAAGGGGGAGCAACTCGCCTGCATCTCACTTTCAGAACAGCAGCCCAGCGGTGCAGACCTCTTCAGCCTTCATCTGGCTCTTCCTCTTCCACAGCATCCAGTCATGTCCACCGTGGATTGTAACAAAGTCCTTTCGGCAGCCACCATCGTTCTGCAACAGTGCGAAGCCATCTGCAGGCTCTGTGAACTCTACTGCGAGAAGAAAAGGAGCCACCCAAAAAGAGTCTGGATCCAAAGATGGTTCGCCAGAAGAGCAGAGGACGGACTGTACAACAAGCTGATGGTGGAGCTCAGGAACGAAGACACTCGGGTGTTCCAGAACTTCATGAGGATGCCTCCAGCCATGTTTGACGAAGTTGTGCAGCGGCTGACACCCAGGTTGACCAAGGCAAACACCAGCTTCGGCCCAGCCTGGAACCGGGGCTCAAGGTGGCACTGACTCTGTGCCACCTGGCCTCAGGAGCCTCCTACAGGAGCATGCAGTACAGCTGGAGTGTGCCATCCAACACCATCAGCATTGTGGTCAGAGAAGTGGTGCAGGCCATCATCGAAGAATACAAGGAAGAGCTCCTCCAGTACCCCTCCACTGAAGAAGGATGGAAGAAAGTTGCAGAGCAGTGGTATCAGAAGTGGAACTTATCACACACCGTTGGAGCCATCGATGGCAAGCACGTGGCCTGCAAATCTCCAGCCAAGTCAGGGTCCACTTATTTCAACTCCAAGGGCTTCTTCAGCATCATCCTCTTCGCCATGGTCGATGCTGACTACAGGTTCATGTACATCAATGCTTCAGGCAACGGCTCATCTTCAGATGCCCAGGTATACAACGCCAGTCACCTCAAGGAGGAGCTGGAAGGCCACCTCATCGTGGGCTTCCCAAATCCAGAACCCCTGCCCAACGACACACAAGATGTGCCCTACTTCATCGTGGGGGATGACGCCTTCTCCCTCACAACCTACCTCATGAAGCCCTACACTTCCAGACTCCTCACCCATGAAGAGAGGATCTTCAACTACAGGCTGTCCAGGGCAAGGCGGGTGGTGGAGAACGCCTTTGGCATCCTGGCCAACAGGTTCCAGGTACTTCTCACCACCATGCAGCATTGCCCAGAGACCGTGAGGAGGATCATGGAAGCTTGCTGCATCCTGCAAAATCTCATGCGCACCCGCTACCCAGTCTTGCAGAACAGGCTCGTGGTCCTCCAGCAAGGCAATGGGGACATGGAGCCTGGGGAATGGAGGCAAGGGCGAAACCTGATCGACACAGAGGATGTGCAAGGCCCCAACAGAGCCTCACATGAAGCGAAGAAGCAGCGCAACCTCCTGAGACAATGGTGCAACTCCCCAGCTGGAGCAGTGGAGTGGCAAGACAGGATGGTAAATGCTTAATGGATGCTTCCTTCAGCCTGTCTCATCACACGGATGAGATTGGGCCATATATGTTTGGTTGGTCTACAATGAACAGGGCGTTTAATAGAGTTGTGTTTGTGTTGACATGTGTGGATGATTGATTACATTATTATTGATAATAAAGGGCCGTAGGTGTGGCACCTGGGAGGGTGGAGCATACAGTCCCATTATGCTTGCACTGGAGGTTTATCTATCCCTCTGCTATCCTAACCCATCCCACAGCTATTACCCATCCCACAGCTATCCTAACCCATTCCAAAAGTATCCTTACCCATCCCACAAGCATGCAAAGGCTTAAACCATTTCTAAAAGTTTCCAGCAAGACTTTATTAAAAAAAAGAAATGAAGCAAGTGTGTGAATCATAAATAGACTTTATTAACAACAAGCTATAAAACAAAAAAGAGTCTCTGGCACTCCTCTTGGTCGCTCAGTCTCAGGGGTGAAGGGTGCAGGTGCTGTGGAGGTGGCTGGTGCTGGAGTGCTTGTCATCAGCTCCTCCAGAAGCAGAAGCAGCAGAAGCGCCAGCCCCAGAAGAGTGAGCCCGTGCTGCAGAAGCCCCAGCAGAACCAGAGTGAGGGCCAGGGGGCGGGATGGTAGCCCTGTCCCTCTTGCCAGGGCTGGCAGCAGATGGCTGAGGCTTGCTGTGCTTCCACATGGTTGTGAGGTTGCTGGCTGGCAGGGAGGCTGGCAGGAACCAAGGCTGGCAGGAAGGCTGGCAGGCAAGCTGGCAGCAAGGCTGGTAGCAAGGCTGGCAGCAAGGCTGGTTGCAAGGCTGGCAGCAAGGCTGGCAGGCAGACATGCAGGCAGGACAGGCAAGGCAGCCAATCCGTCCGGCAGCAGGTCTTTCCTCTGAATGGCGACCTGCTTCTGAGTTGCTTCCGTTATATCCGCGGGGCTGATGCAATGCATCCTCCCCGCATGCGCAATTAACGCCAGGCATCCATTAGGCTTCCGCTGTGCATCTGCTGTGCATCCGCTGTGCATCCGCTTCATCCGCTGTGCATCCACTGTGCATCCGCTGTATCCGTTCCGCATCCGCTTTGCTGAGGTTCCCCCAGAAGCCTAGCGGATGCGCCATCCGCTCTCATCCACTTCCATCCGCTGGGCTTCCGTTCCGCATCCGCTTTGCATCCGCCCTGCGTCCTCTCCGCGTCCATGTTATCCGCTCCGGTTATGGAAATTTTTGCCCCTTTTGAGAGCAGATAACAACGGATGGAACATTTTGCTCGTCCACTGTGTCCTTTTTGCATCCGTTGGGCAGTGTGACATGGGCTTAAGCCTGGTTTCATCCAGTCTATACGTGTACTTTTGGTTTTTCTTGCCTGAGTATAGGACTTTACTTTTCTCTACATTGAATGTCATTTCATTAAATATGGCCCAGTGTTCTAACCCGTCAAGATCCATCTGGATCTTGAGCCTATTTTCTTGGGTGTTAGCTATTCCTGCCAGCTTAGTATCATCTGCAAATTTGGTAAGTTCCCCTTCTATTCCCTCATCTATGTTGTCAATGAAGATATTGAAGAGTACTGGGCCTAAGACAGAACCTTGTGGCACCCCACTGCTTACTTCCCTCCATGTAGACTTAGACCTATTAAGGACTACTCACTGAGTGCAGTTCATCAGCCAGTTACAAATCCATCTGGTGGTGGTGCTATCTATCCCACTTTTTTCTAGATTACCAAGAAGTAGGTTGTGGTCTAAATTGTCGAATACCTTGCTGAAATCTAAGTATATTATGTCCACAGTATTTCACTGGTCTACTAATTTATACTGAAGAATGAAATAAGATTGGTTTGGCATGATCTATTTTTAACAAACCCGTGCTGACTGCTCGTTAATACTTTACTTGTTTCTATATGTTGGCAGATCTGTTTTTTAATTATCTTTTCCAGTATCTTCCCAGGTATTGATGTTAGGCTGATTGGTCTATATTTCCTGGGTCTGTTTTTTTTTTCCTTTTTTGAAGAACCACATCAGCTCTTTTCCAGTTCTCTGGTGCTCCAGGATTTTTGAAAGATATGGTGCAATGAATCTGAGATGACCTCTGCCAGCTTTATTACCCTTAAATTCTAGAAGATGTTTCCATAAACAAAAAGAAAAAGAACACAAATATTGGCTGGAGTTTTCTCTCTAGAAAGTATTTTATCTGTTTTATATTGTGCAGCTGTTACTACCTAAGAATTCAGCTGTTCATTACAGTTCTTTTTAAATAGATATGATTCATGTGCCAACTTGCAGAAAAGAATCATTGTAAAAGTTGAATATGTATATATTCAGTGGTCCACGACAAACTACTCCTAAAACTAAAATCTTATGGTATCTCTAGACACTTACATAGAAGAATTCCTGTCAAATAGACAACAAATGATCAAAATTGGGAGCATCCTATCAAATTCTGTACCTGTCAACAGTGGTATCCCCCAAGACAGTGTTCTTGGACCAACTCTCTTCATACTCTACATAAATGACCTCTGTGATCATATTAAGAGCAACTGTGTTCTCTTCGCTAATGATGTAAAGCTATTCAATACCACAGACAATACTACTACCCTGAAAAAAGACCTCGACTATGTATCAGAATGGTCAAACATATGGAAACTTCAAATCTCAACAAATAAATGCTCTGTCTTACATACTGGCAAAAAATAAATAAATTAGAAAATAAAACACAGGCTGAATAGTCAAGACCTTGTTGATGATCCAAACTCTGTCAAGGATCTTGGAGTACTCATCTCAAATGACCTAAGTGCTCGAGCCCACTGTAATTACATAGCCAAAAAGGCATTAAGAGTTGTTAACCTAATCTTATGTAGCTTTTTCTCTGGTAATATTACACTCATAACTAGAGCATAAAAAAGCAGTCACACTGCTTGCATTGGCACGAAGCCGAAAGCACCAGCCTGAGGATGGTGAGTGGGACCTCGCCGAAACGTCACCAAGATACTCTTAATCTTGCGCGGGAAAAGACCCAAACACACCTAGACACACACACACACATACACATGTGTGTATATATGTGTGTGTGTATGTGTGTGTGTACACACACACACACACACATATATATAAACTATAAACTCAGGATGAATTAAACTGAAGTCAACAAGTCAAACAGGTATGGCTAGTAATTAGAAGATACAACTGGGAACTTACAGAATCCAAAATTCAGTAAAAGGACTCATGCAAGAACAGTAGTGACAAGCCCTCCTCCCTGCTGGTTAGAGGGGTAGAGCTGTTACCAGGAGGCTGTGTTCAGGCAAGAGCGAGGAAACCTCTCCCAACCCCTCAAGGGTCAATTTAGTGGCCAATGAGGAATACAGATGTGGCCACATGACACAGACTACATTTCTCAGGAAACCTTAACTACATTTACCATGATGCATTCCCCTAAGGGGACAGCTCACAATTGCAACCTAACTATCCAATTCCCATACACTGGCTGGACAGCACAAAAGGGATGATCCTCTTTTCAGGTGTGAAGTAAAGAAGCATTGTGTAATTAGAATCTCTGGAGCTACTGTAGGATAGACCAGTGGCCTCCAATATTTTGGGCACCAGGGACCAGTTCCATGGAGAAAGGTTTTTCTGTGGAGCAGAGCGGGTGTGGTTTTACATGCTGCCTGCATCCCGCAGATGGAACTTTACTTGTTTGTGTGACTCGGTTGCTGGAATGGCCAGTGCTGGCCTATGGACCAGGAGTTGGGATTCTTTGGGATAGATAGTACATGTTATTGGTCATGGCAGGTGTCCTATGGGACCAGGCTGAGAAGACCAAGCTTGTTTTCCATAAGATTAGTTAAGCTATGCCGATCATTTCAGACAGCCATTGTCTAGAAAACCATTGTCTCTACAAAAAAACCCTCTTCCAAGTAGACATTTTAGCACATACAAAATTAATATAGCAAAGAGAAGACTGTACAAAAAACATTTCTTGTATCTGTTAATCCTCTGCATGTAAACTGTTGATCTGTCTGAGGTTCTTTACTTGCAGCCTGATATTCAGGCATCAGTTCTGTGAAAACTCACTTGTGTCCTGCAAGAATCCCATTTTTTTTATCCATCTGCTAACTTCTCTCCAGTAGATATAACTATTATTAGACTGTGCGTGACTTCTTCCTTAGTTCTTTATTTCCTGCTTCAGGTTATTGATTCCCTTCATAACTCATTTTAAGGATCAGTTTGATACCATCTTTGCAGAGTAGCACATAATAATTGAAATAAAATCTTCTGGATGCTAATTTTTTGCTGAAAAGAAATAAAAGCTTGTGAGAATTTTCAATAAAAGGAAACAAAGCCATCTTCAGAAGAACAGGTACTCAGGATATTTGGTTGATAATTGATATATCTGTAAGGTCTGTAACTCTCTGCCCCACACATACACATGGTGGATCCTAGAGGGCCCATAGGACCCCTTGAACAATCCAGAGTACCTTTTTCTTCCTCCAAAGGAAAAAAATTTATGTTGGTCACCATCTGAGAATGCTGAATGCCATATACTAGCAAAAGTAGAGAAATATCAAAATCAGACCTATGCCTGGTAATCATCAAATAGCTACGCCTATGTTTTCAATAATAATATGCTATGTTGTTTTGCATCTAGATAGAAATGGATATTATAAAGAAATACATCATTGCAGCTACCTTAAGAAGCTGGGGGAGAAAAGTGGTTTGCGTAAGGAAAAAAATGAGGAATGAGAAAAGCTGAACATTTCTTTTTTATGGATTTTAACCATTTAGATCTGTCATGCTGGATGAGGAAAAGAAAACTCAAATTCTGAGTATAACAGATGTTGATTCAAAAAAACCTGAATTAGTAGTAAGTTAATTGCAAAAAGACCTTTTTCTGTGTTTTTAAAAATGTAAATGGAAATCTTACAACTTATCTGCAGGAATAAGAAGGCTTTTGAAATATATGTCTGAATTTACTGTAGCAGGAGAGTAATTTTATTTGGTGAATGAAACTAATGTAACTAAGAAATTGATACACTGCATGCTTGTTACGGCATCTTCTTCAACCTGGAGATTTGTTAATTAACTAAATTGCAGTAATTCCATAATTACTATCGATATCCTGTAATATACATCATAATTATGAAGCTGTCACATAAAAAATCCAATGGCTTTTTGTTATCCCAAAGCCAGTCAGTATCTCACAGGTTGCCTACTTTTCCATCCCATTTTTACAGCTCCCAATATCCCAAGATTACACTGCTGAAATCCAGAGACAAATTACTGGTTACAACTAGTATAATTGTTCACTTTTTACAATGAAAGTGAGGTAAAACAGGAGCTTTACATTGTGATCACATCCATTTTATACTAAGAAAAGTCCTTCCTCAAAAAGCATGAAAAGCAAGATGGAAAATTTGGTTTCTCTATTGTTACTGCATTGTTTCTTTTGGCTTCTACAGACCAGAATATACACAAAAGTATATACAGCTTTCCCAGAAGTAACCAAATTAATAACACAGTTTCCACAGATCACGTTCTTGAGAACTTGTCCAATTCCTTTTAATAGGATAAGCCCAGAATTGAGCTTGTGACACTCCATTGGCCAGGCAACACTCATCTACTGAATTGCATTCCTTTTGATTTTGGATGATGGTTTACAGTGACAGTGTGTTATTTTGTAAGCTGTTCCGCATGAGAATTTATTGTATTGTTGAAGAGAAGCAGGACCATGTGGCTTGAGAGATCCTGACATGTTTCTGGCTGCCAAATGACTCAACCCACAATTTCCATAAATTTAAAGAGGACCAAAAGGACTTTCCTTCATGCAAGCTTCTCTTTGCAAGCAAGATCCCAACTTCACAGGGAAGGACTCTAGAGGGATAGCTGGTTCTTCCATGAAACGAGAAAACACAACAGCAAAACAGTTGTTCTTAATCATGCATGCCTCTTCAAGCGAGCCATCCATACTGTATATCTGTTCTTCATATGTATCAGGTTCTATCAGAATTGTATATAGTCTATATTCCTTAAGGTCCTAGGCTAGAATTGTAGTGTTCCTGAATACAAGGTTTTAGATCGACCCACACATCATTTAAAATGTCATTAATGGAGATATAAGATGATTTATATAAATATGTGTCTCTCAATGAGTTTAAGAGGATGTGGAATGTAAGATTGATTGTTTGATTGATTGAGACAGAATATTGGAGCTGAATCTTGCATGCCTGGCTGTTTTCCATTCCCTTTCCTCCCACTTATACCTTTCGAACTAAGTAAGTAAATAAGTTTATTGTTGCAACTGCAACATAGGAATGCCATAAAATATGATAAAATAACAATAAAACAATGGAAATTATAAAGTAGAATAATAAAAGTATTAGACTGCACCTGGGAAGAGTCTAGATCTCTTCCTAATCCTTTCCGTGCTTCCTGGGCTCAAAGCATGTATATGCACATGCTATTATTATAACAATCTCTGAATTTTTTAATCAAGTCTCCATGTCTTCCCACACTAAGTTAACATGGGAGGCAAGTACAGTGGGCTTAAAAATTAGTGAAGACAAGACCAAGCTGATGAAACTGCCCAAAGAGCTGCTGATACAGTTCTACAGAGGAATTACTGAGTCTATCATCTGCATCTCTCTAAATGTCTGATTTGGTTCTGCAACCCAACAGCACAGATACAGACTTCAGAGAGTAATTAGGACTGCAGAAAAAATTATACACACCTTCCTTTAATTGAGGACCTGTATACTGCAGGACTCAAAAAGAGGGCTGTGAAAATATTTACAAGCCCCTCATATCCCGGACATAAACTGTTTCAACTCCTTCCCTCAAAACAACTGAACATTGCACACAGAACAACTAGACACAAGAACAGCTTTTTCCCGAAAGCCATCACTCTGCTAAACAAATAATTCCCTCAACACTGTTCAACTGTTACAAGCTCTGCGTTACTTGTTAATGTTCTCATCACTCCTTATCACCCATCCTCTTCTACTTGTGACTGCATGACTGTAACTTTGTCGCTTGTATCTTTACAATTTATACTGACTGTTTCCTAGTATGATTTGATTGCTTATTGTACCCTATGATTATCATTAAGTGTTGTTCCATATGATTCTTGACTCTTGATGAATGTATCTTTTCTTTTATGTATACTGAGAGCATTTGCATCAAAACAAATTCCTTGTGTGTCCAATCACACTTGGCCAATAAGTAATTCTATTCTATGAAACTTGGCAAGGTTCAAGACAACATTCCAACAACATTAGGAGAAGAGGCCTTAATATTTGTGAACAAAATAACTACCTTGGTAGCATCAGGGACAAAGATAGGGGAACAGAAGCAGATGTTAAATGCTAAATAGGTAAAATAACTGCTATCTTCCAATAAATGCACTCAATATGGACCACATCCATTATAAACACAGCAACCAAGATCAGATTATTTAATGCCATTGTCATAATGATTGGCATTTATATATCAGTGATAACTGGAAATCTACAAGAATATTCATAAGATTGACATATTTCAACAACCTTGTTTCAGAAGAATGGTTTGCTGCTCATATTGGGACCATGTGACAAACAAGGAAATTCTACAAGGAAGTAATTCCTGAAGACTGAGATCGTGACAGAAATGAAGAATGCACTTTGGTGGACATGTGCTCCGCATGAATGAACAGTGTCCAGCAACAACCACAATCAAGGATTCCACCAGATGGTCAGAGAAAAAGTGGAAGGCCAAAGAAAACCTGGACCAAACATTTTGGGAAGATTTGAAAAACTTCAATCTTAAATGGAAGGGTACTTTAGTACCTGTGGACTGAAAATTGTGGAGTATGCTTGTAACCCAATGTGCTTAACACAGGACATTATGATATAGTCATCTAAAATGCAATGCTCTGTGAATTTAATTTCTGGCAGAAAGTTTGAATCCCATAGGGAAAAATATCTGATGAGATCCAGCAAGGTTGAAGCTGGTCATGTACTGCTTCCTGGTGGTTAATAACATTGACTTCAATGATACCTCTTCATGTGTGGAAACAAGAGTGGGATCACCAAGTGACACTGTATTTCCCATTCAGCTAGAACAAAAATTGCTCAAACAACGATCTTTCTCAAAACTATTTTGAGGAACAGGTTTGGGTTTTTTTTCTAAAAATAATACTTGCTTGCTCTTTCAAAAGAAGCTATTTTGAAAATATATATTCTGACTTTCTTTTGTCATGGTTAGTTCTTTCCCACTTCATAATGACTTGAAAGGGATTCTGAGACTGCTGGCTCACAAGGCCAGCAAAGCAAAGCAAAACTTTCATCTGCATAAACAGCTATATTTCATTACAACAGTGGTATCCTCTCCAAAGCAACAGCCAAATTTAGATCCTTCCATTCATGGCAATGCAACTATCATAACCCCAGAGAACAATAGCTTGCTAGCCCTCAATGCAGGCAAGGTAAAAAACAAAAAACAAAAAAACAGGCATGCCAGGAACTCCAGGAATATTCTTTATTACTGAGGGATAAAGTTTTTTTTCCTCTTTTTTATTTTGACAACTTTATGAGATTTCAGAAAAGTATAATATACAAAGAACCGAAAAAAGGTTAAAGGGGAAAGAGAGATGAAGCAGGGAAGATGCAAAGTTGGGGTACAAACAAGAAAATAAAAGAAGGTACTGTATTGAAAAAAGTAACTTCCAATTTTCCTCAGTACAAATGCAAGCATGAAATATAATAACTCTTTGAGCTTGAATAAATATAGTACATCTATAATCATAAACATTCCTAGTCAAGGTTAAAATTTATTTATTTCAGTTTCAAGGGAAAGTCCAAAAGTGGTTTCCATGTATAAGGATAGCACCAAGTGTCTTAATCTTAGCACTTTTAAGGCAAGTAAGTCTTCAGCTCTAAGAATACTGGTTGCTACTGAGAGCTTCAGCTTCCTATGATGACAGGGGATTCTGGGAGGTGAAATGTAGGTGAGTTAAAGTTGCAAAGTTGAAAAACACTGGGATAGAGTAAAGGCTCCTGAAAGCCTGAGTTTCTCTGTCTCATGTTATATCAAACAAAAGCAAGGCAGGATTAGTTTGAGTTACTCCTCATACTTTCTATATTCCCCAGGAAAATTGTTATTGTTTCTCCTCTCTTAATGATTCATTCCTCTCTTTCACCTTCCCAAGGTCAGATCTCACAGCACGAAGTCTGCAGGGGTCTTTTGCTAGTTGAATATGAGTAGATGTAGTTTCTAAACTGATAAGAAACCAATGTGTTAGGACTGAAGGGGTTAATAATCTGAGAAATATCTCTCATCTGGAACCCTAGAGGCCTACCGAAACATGTCTCTTATTATTTTCATATTATAGAAGGGCATAGTGCTATTTTCAATTATCACAATATGCCATTCACTGTGGAGGGAAGAAAATATTTTTGCTACCAGTTCTGTGGGCATGGTTAGGTGGGCATGGCCATGTGACTGGGTGGGCATGGCTTTTTTTTTGCAGCACCCTCCCATGCTCCAATTTTTGCTTCCTGGGGCTCAGGGAAGCCTCCTGGGAGGCCATTTTTACTCCCAGGAGGCTTCCGTGAAGCCCAGGAGATAAAAATCGTAGCATGGGAGGGGGCAAATAGCACACACACCCATGCTCCATTTTGGGCGAAGCAGTAAGACAGCAAGGGGAATCCTGGCACAGCTGATCATTGGGAGGGAAAAAAAGAAATACTGGTTCAGCCAAACTAGTAGTGTTTTTTATTATTGGTTCAGCTGAATGGTAGCATTTTTTACTACCATTTCTCTCAAATCAGGCTGGACCAGTAGAATACCATCACTGATGGGAACCCACCTAGCTTTTCAGCACCAACAATCCTCTCTGTCAGGCTTAAGATGCTCCCCTTTACTTGTTCTGACATAGCTCCAGAAGGACTGAAATAATTAAGCTATGTTTGAATATGTGACCAATCCTTATACCGTGCTTCAACTTATCTTTCATTTATCAAAACAAACTAGCATGTTCTGGCAGCAACCCAAGAAAATTTCTTTCCAAGTTTCAAATACAGTGATTGCTTAGAATACAACTCATAAAAACAGGCTCCATTCTTTGATAGCTGACATTTATTTCTGGATGTTTTAGAAATGATAACACACTTATTCCAAAAGGTCACATCTAACTCATACAAACACATACAATATTATTTCATTTTGATCTTCTCTCACTAGTTAATAAAGTTCTTTGTTCCTCAAACTGCTCACCAGAGACCACTGTAGAAGCTAAACCATCAGCCTAAATTAATGTTTGATTTTATGTTTATTTATTCTTATTTCCACATTATAATTCTAGATAATTCTGTAAAAATGTCATTTCTTTAAATTACTACATTACAAATAATTGCTTGAAAGCATTTTATTTCACAAGGACTTATCTTCTGCTATCTAGTTACGCAGTGCACAAACTCAATACTAAATTATGTCTGATTGTGATGATCAATACATGTATTCATCTCCTTAGAGAAATACAGGTGGTCCTTGACCCCAATTCAGCCCCAAATTTCTGTTGTTAAGTGAGACATCAGTTGAGTTTTGATCCATTTTATGACTTTTCTTGCCACAGCTGTTAAGTGAATCACTGCAGTTGAAAAATTAGTAAACTGGTTGTTAAGTGAATCTGGCTTCCCAAATGACTTTGACCAAGGGGATGCTGCAAAGATTGTCACTATGAAGAATGGTCATAACTGTAAAAAATGATGACATTTTTCAATACCATTGTAACTTTGAATGGTCACTAAATTAACTGTTGTAAGTCAAGGACTACCTGTACAATGTAATGGGATGTCATCTGTAGCGGCCTCTTGACATCTTCCAAGGAAATGCAGCTTTGGGGATCTTCAGGCAGCCAACTAAGAATCCAGAAGTTTTAGTTCCAATGTGTATGGATGGCAACACAATGGGGATACTTTAGGAGCTTACTGTGTATAGGTGAAACTGGAAAAATTAGAATATCATGCAAAAGTTGATTTATTTCAGTAATGCAACTTAAAAGGTGAAACTAATGTATGAGATAGACTCATTACATGAAAAGCAAGATAGTTCAAGCCGTGATTTGTCATAACTGAGATGATTATGGCTTATAGCTCATGAAAACCCCAAATCCACAATCTCAGAAAATCAGAATATTACATGCAATCAATAAAACAAGCATTGTACATAGAACAATATCGGACCTCTGAAAAGTTTAAGCTTGCATATGTACTCAGGACTTGGTTTGGACCCCTTTTGCAGCCATTACTGCCTCAATGTGGTCTGGAGGCTATCAGCCTGTGGCACTCCTGAGGTATTATGGAAAACCAGGATGCTTCAATAGTGGCCTTCAGCTCTTCCGCATTGTTTGGTCTCATGTGTCTCATCTTTCTCTTGGCAATGCCCCATAGATTCTCTATGGGGTTCAGATCAGGCGAGTTTGCTGGCCAATCAAGCACAGTAATCCCACAGTCATTGAACCAGGTTTTGGTGCTTTTGGCAGTCTAAGCAGGTGCCAAGTCCTGCTGGAAAATGAAGTCAGCATCCCCATAAAGCTCATCTGTGGAAAGAAGCATGAAGTGCTCCAAAATCTCCTGGTAGATGGCTGCATTGACCCTGGACTTAATGAAGCACAGCCGATGACATGGCTCCCCAAATCAACACAGACTGTGGAAACTTCATACTGGACTTCAAGCATCTTGCAGTGTGTGCCTCTCCATTCTTCCTCCAGACTCTGGGTCCTTGGTTTCCAAATGAGGTGCAAAAGTTGCTCTCATCAGAAAAGAGGACTTTGGACCACTGAGCAACAGACCAGTTTTGTCTTTCTTTAGCCCAGGTAAGACGCTTCTGACGTTGTTTGTTGTTCAGAAGCAGCTTGACAAGAGGAATACGACATTTGAAGCCCATGTCCATGATCCATCTGTGAGTGGTGGCTCTTGATGCACTGACTCCAGCCTCAGTCCACTCCCTGTGAAAGTCCCCAACACTTTTGAATGGCCTTTTCCTGACAATCCTCTCCAGGCTGCTGTCATCCCTGCTGCTTGTGCACCTTTTTCTTCCACACTTTTTCCTTTGACATAACTTTCTATTAATGTGCTTTGATACAGCACTTCGGGAACATCCAACTTCTTTTGCAATTACCTTTTGAGGCTTTCCCTCTTTATGAAGGGTGTCAGTGATGGTTTTCTGCACAACTGTCAGGTCAGCAGTCTTTCCCATGATTGTGATTCCTGCTGAACCAGACTGAGAGACCATTTAAAGGCCCAGGAACCCTTTGCAGGTGTTATGACTTAATTAGGTGATTAGAGTGGGATACTTTGAGCCTAGAATATTGAACCTTTTCACAATATTCTAATTTTCTGAGATTGTGGATTTGGGGTTTTCATGAACTGTAAGCCATAATCATCTCAATTATGACACATCACAGCTTGAACTATCTTGCTTTGCATATAATGAGTCTATCTCATATGTTAGGTTCACCTTTTAAGCCCATGCCACACTGCACCAATGGATGCAAAGAGGATGTAAAACATTAAAAAAAGCTTGCCATCCATTGGAAAATGCTATGCATCCATTGTGTACTCACTGCATACGTGTTTCATACGCTCTATCCTTTGAGCATCCGTCCGCTGAGATTTCATCCGCTCAAGAAGTTTTGAGCTGCACAAAACTTTTTGAGCAGATGAACTTTCCACTGTGTACGATGTAAATCTGTGACATACGAGCAACAAACATTCTATGTCAGTTTATCATCCGTTAAACGTCCGCTGTATCCTCTCTGCATCCTCTGGGCATCCTCGCAACTCACATCCGCTGCAGCTGAAAATGGAAAAAGGGAGGAAACAAAAGGTACACGGAACGTCTACACAGCGTGAGTAGCACGGAAATAGAAAGGATGAGCAGTGAACAGTTTGCATCCTATATACATCCGTGAGGCTTCCTATGAACATCCCTGCTACATACTACCCACGTACGTTCTTTTCCTTTCTTTTCCATTCTGTTTATGCAAATTTTTGCCACTTTTTGGAGCGGATGACAACAGATGAAGCCACCCCTGAAAATTTGCTTGTCCGCTGTGTCCTTTTTGCATACGTTTTGCATACGTCGGCCAGTATGACCTAGCCTTTAAGTTGCATTCCTGAAATAAATGAACTTTTGCACGATATTCTACTTTTTTGAGTTTCAGCTGTATGGAATCCATGCATTAATAGGTCTGAACATATATATTATCAGAGAGTAAAACTGGACTCTGGCACACAGCCCAACTACTTACAAAAATCACATGCAGAAATCAGCCTGTTAGAATAACTAAACTGGTTCCCATCCAGGGGTGGGATTCTACTTGTTCTGTCCAGTTCTATAGAACCAGTTGTTATGATTCTGCACAGTTTGGAGAACCAACAAATCACACCACTGGCTGGCCACCCCCTCCACCCACCCCTCCCATCAATGCCCAAACAGTCCTTATCCCATATGTGCAGCATCACCTGCAACCTGCTTTTGCCCACCTGCCAGGCCAGCCATTGCTGCATGCCTTCTGCTGTGGCCCTGCCTGACCTCCCTGGGTGAGTGAGGCTCTGCAAGCTCCGGGGGCCAGCTGCCTATCTGCCTCTGCCAGTTGCCTTCCCTCCCCACCTCACTTGCCTTCTGCTGCCACTGCCTGCAACCCTAACCCCCAGCAGGTAAGGCCTAGCAGCTGCGGTGAACCCAGGTGGAGGCCGAGATGCAGACCGGTGGGGAGCTGAGCTAAATTTAGCTGTACCAGAGAACATGTGGAGAGGCTCGTGTTCTCCTGCTGCTGGGAAAGCAAGAGAGTCTTTCCTGGCAAAGCTCTGGGCGGCAGAGAGAAACAGGACTCAACTGGGCTGCTTCTCTGCTGCTCGGAGCCACCTGTTTCCCTATTGGAGAGGAACTTGCAAACTTTTTGCTGTGCAGGGAAAAACTCTCTTGCTCTCCCAGCAGCAGGAGAATACAAGCCTTTCCACATGTTCTGCAGTACAGCGAAATTTAGCTGAGATTCACCACAGCTGCTGGGCCTTGCCAGTGTAATTTCTTTGGATTCCTTTTTACAAACCAATTTTCTGGTGCACAATTCCCAAAGGCAATTGGTTAATGTAATCAAGAAATTAAAGGCTGAAATGGCAAGTAGGTGCCTCTGGATAATTAGGAATCCTTGTCCTTGTTTTTGCAAACATAATTATGGGCAAGTAAAGCAGACAATTCAAAGCATGTACATAGTGATCTTAAGCCCATGTCACACAGCACCAACGGATAGAAAGAGGATGTAAAACGGAGAGAAACACTTGCCATTCGTTGGTTAACGCGATACATCAGTTTTGTACTCACTGCGTCCGTTTTTCATACACTCTATCTGTCCAGCATCCGTCTACTGAGATTTCATTCACTCAAAAAGTTTTGAGCTGCACAAAATTTTTTGAGCGGATAAAGTATCCAATGCCTCCGTTATACATCCGCTACGCATACAAGGAACATCCGTTATACGTCCGTCATCATCCGTTACGTGTCCGCTATATCCGCTAGGCATCCGCTGCGCATCCGCGCAACTCAAATCCGCTCCAGCAGAAAACAGACACAGGGAGGAAGCGAAACGGACACGGAACGGACACACAGCATTTGTAGCACGGACGTAGAAAGGATGAAAGCGGATGCAGCTCGCATAGAAAGCATTAAAATGGAAAAAACATTTGCAGAGGGGACGTATCTCAGATATTTAGGATGTCTGCAGGATGCCTAGAGGATGCAAAAGGACACCTAAGCGGAAAACCTATATTTCCTATAAAAAGGGGGAGAAATCACCTGGATCTCACTTTCACTCCAGCAGCCCTGCGGTGCAGACCTCTTCAGCCTTCATCTGGCTCTTGCTCTTCCACAGCATCCAGTCATCTCCACCATGGATCGTCGCACACTCCTTTTGGTAGCCGCCACTGTTCTACAACAGTGCGAAGCCCTCTACAGGCTCTTTCACCTGTTCTACGCGAAGAAAAGGAGGCATCCAAGAAGTGTCTGGGTCCAAAGATGGATTGCGAGAAGAGCCGAGTACGGATTGTATAACAAGCTGATGGTGGAGCTGAGGAACGAAGACACTCGTGCATTCCAGAACTTCATGAGGATGCCGCCAGCCATGTTTGACGAAGTTGTGGAGCAGCTGAGACCCAGGTTGACCAAGGCAAACACTAACTTCCGGCCCAGCCTGGACCCTGGGCTGAAGGTGGCACTGACTCTGTGCCATCTGGCCTCCGGGACCACATACAGAAGCATGCAGTACACCTGGAGGGTGTCACACAACACCATCAGCATTGTGGTCAGAGAAGTGGTGCAGGCCATCATCGAAGAATACCTGGAGGAGCTCCTCCAGTGCCCCTCCACTGAAGAAGGCTGGAAGAAAGTTGAAGAGCAGTGGTATCAGAAGTGGAACTTCCTCCACACCGTTGGAGCCATAGATGGGAAGCACGTGGCCTGCAAAGCTCCAGCCAAGTCAGGGTCCACTTATCACAACTACAAGGGATTCTTCAGCATCTTCCTCTTTGCCATGGTCGATGCTGATTACAAGTTCATGTACATCGATGCTTCAGGCAACGGCTCATCTTCAGATGCCCAGATATACAATGCCAGTCACCTCAAGGAGGGGCTGGAATGCAATCTCATCATGGGCTTCCAAGATCCAGACCCCCTGCCCAATGGCACACAAGATGTGCCCTACTTCATCATGGGGGATGATGCCTTCTCCCTTAGAACCTACCTCATGAAGCCCTACACTTCCAGATGCCTCACCCGTGAAGAGACGATCTTCAACTACAGGCTGTCCAGGGCAAGGCGGGTGGTGGAGAACGTCTTTGGCATCCTGGCAAACAGGTTCCAGGTACTTCTCACCACCATGCAGCATCGCCCAGAGACAGTGAGGAACATCGTGGAAGCTTGCTGCATCCTGCACAATCTCATGCGCACCCGCTACCCAGTGTTGCAGAACAGGCTTGTGGACCGCCAACAAGGCAATGGGGACATGGAACCTGGTGAATAGAGACAAGGGCGAAACCTGATAGATACTGTGGATGTGCAAGGCCCCAACAGAGCTTCACATGAAGGGAAGAAGCAGCGCAACCTCCTGAAACACTGGTGCAGCTCCCCAGCTGGAGCAGTGGAGTGGCAAGACAGGATGGTAGATGCTTAATGGATGCTTCCTTCAGCCTGTCTCATCACACTGATGAGATTGTGCCATGTATGTTGAGTGGCCCTACAATGAACAGAGCATTTAATAAAGAGTTGTGTTTATGTTGAAATGTGTTGATGAATGATTAAATTGTTATTGATAAATAAAGGGCCATAGATGTGGCACCTGGGAGGGTGGACCATACAGTCCCACTATGCTTGCACTGGAGGTTTATCTATCCCACTGCTATCCTTAGCATGCAAAGGCTTAAACCATTTCTAAAAGTTTCCACCAAGACTTTATTGACTAAAAGAACTGAACCAAGTGTGTGAAGCAAAGGTAAAATTTATTAATAACAAACTGTAAAAGCAAAATGACCCAAGTAAAGTGTCCCAAGCAAAGATAAAGTCAACAGGTAGCAACTCAGTCTCTGGCAGTCTTCTCAGTCACTCTGAGGCATGCCCATAGTCTCAGGTGTGAAGGGACCAGGTGCTGTGGAGGTGGCTGCTGCTGGAGTGCTGGTCTGAGGCGCCATTGGGGTGCCTGGCCCTGAGAGGACAACAGGGGATGGTGTGGGGAGGAAGCTCTCAGAGAGCTGGGTCAGTCCTGTGATGTTGAGAGCCCTTCCTCCATGACATGGGGTGTCAGTCCCAAGACCGATGACAGATGTTCTGAGGCCGGGCTTGGCTGTGGGATGGAGGAAGGAGGAGTGTAGTGGGGCTGTCTGGTCTGCAGCTGAGCGAGGTGAGGCGTGGGTGGCATCTGTGGCATCTGTGGCATCGGTGGCATCGGTGGCATTTGTGGCGTGGGTGGCATCGGTGGCGTTGGTGGTGTCTGTGGCATCGGTGGCGTTCGATGTACCTGTGCCTGGACTGGGAAGGGCTGCTTGTGCTGCTGGAACTCCTGGTAGCCGTAGCCTTGGTAGGTGAGGGCCTGTGGAAAGACTTGGAAGGGCTGTGACATCACCTGGCTTGGAGAAGCAGGCCTGGACTGGGTCGGAGCAGGTTCAGCTGGGCCTGGAGTGTTGTGCAGAAGACCTGTGATCCTCTCCTTTATCACCTGGTACTGTGATTCGGACATGTCCATGAGGGTCTGGTTGACGTAGGTGAGGAAGGGCTTTCGGTTTGAGGATGGAATGTCGGTGTGTACCAGCTGAGAGAGGAGATCTACGCTGCTTTTGATGGTGTCCCTGATCTCCAGCAGGACAGTGTGGCTCTGCCCCTCCGGTCTGCCTCTCTGCCTGCTTTCTGTGGAGGTGGAGCTGGGGGTGGATGTGGGTTGGTCTCTGGTGGAAATGCCCTCTCCTTGCTCCCACTGCGTCAGGGGGTCCTCCACGCGCTCCGCCACGGGGAGTGCAGCTGTCGGGGGGGTCTCCATCGTGGGGCGCTCCACAGATACCTGCCTGGACACAGGAGCTGACTCTTGCCCAGAAGAGGACTGGCTCTCTGTGGGCTGCCTGAGAGAGAGGGTAGACAGAGGGGCTGCTCCTCGGGGGAGGATCTCACCCTCCAAGAAGCTGCACTTGGCCATTACGTAGGTCTCCTGGTCGGTGAGCTTGACCGTGGCCTGGCCAGACTTTTTGAGGTGCATCTTCTCGTACCAAGTGTGCATGTGCTTCCACCACCCGAGGAGGACCTCTGAAGTGTAGCCCAGGCTCTCCGCCTTCTCTCTCCAAGCCGCCTGCTTCCTCTTGGTGTCTCGATAGAGCCTGTGTCCCTTCTGCCAAAATTACTCATTCTCCCTCAGCCATTCGAGCATGTCATCCTCATGTTCCTCTTCGATGGAGTACTGCCTCCTCTCCCTATCTCGCGAATGCCTCTTCCTCCCTCTGGCAGGGCCTTCTGGGCCCTCATCAGAAGGGCTTTGAGGTTCTAGGGGCTGGTTCACCACACCACCACCACCAGCAGCAGCAACAACAGCAGCAGCAAAAGCAGCACCAGCAGCACCAGCAGAGTAAGCACCAGCAGAAGCACCAGAACCAGGAGCAGCGCCAGCAGAGTAAGCACCAGCAGAAGCACCAGCACCAGGAGCAGCGCCAGCAGAGTAAGCACCAGCAGAAGCACCAGCTCCAGGAGCAGAATCAGCAGAAGCCCCAGCACCAGCAGAGTCAGCCCGAGCAGCAGAAGCCCCAGCAGAAGCAGAGTCAGGGCCAGGGGGTAGGATGGTGGCCCTGTCCTTCTTGCCAGGACTGGCAGAAGATGGCATGGGCTTCCTCTTCTTCCCCATGGTTGTTGGCTGGAGATGTGTCTGGCAGCAGGTCTTTCCTCTGAATGGTGACCTGCTTGAGAGCTGCATCCTTTTATATCCGTGGGGCTGACGCAATGTATCCTCCCCGCATGTGCAATGAACGCTTTTCATCTGCTATGCATCCGCTAGGCGTCCGTGATGCATCTGCGTCATCCACTAGGCATCTGCTATGCATCCGCTCCTTCCGCTGCGCGTCCGCTTCGCTGTGCTCCCCCAGAAGCCCTGCGGATGTGCCATCCGCTTCCATCTGCTAGGCTTCTGTGGAGCATCCGCTTTACATCCTGGCTACGTCCTCTCCCCGTCCGTTTCTTTCCGTTGTTGTCTGCTCTGTTTATGCAAATTTGGGGCACTTTTGAGACCGGATAACAACAGATGGAACATTTTCTCGTCCGCTGTGTCCTTTTTACATACTTTTTGCATCCGTCGGCCTTTGTGACAGGCCCTTAAGAGTGAATTGAAACAGCAAGGTGAAGGTTATAGGTGAAGTACTGTTGGAACACCTTACAGTGAAAACTAGGTTTGTTCACTTTGGATTACAGTCCTGAAGCAACTGCTCCATTGTTTCAGCACATTCCACTTGTTTAAAGTTTAAACAAACAGGAATTCCATCTGGAGAAGTTACAAAGGACAACTTCTTAGAAAAAGAACACTTTTTGAATTGCTAATGCTGCTATCTGCAAAATGCAAATGTCTAAAAAGGTTTGTTTTTCCCCAATGCTATTTTCTTTCTTACTCTCTCTTTCACACATCCTTTCCCCAACACAAACACACACACACACACTTTATCAGGCACTTGCCACACCTTCACTAACTCTGTCTTTTCAAGTTGTCTAGAATATGGATTTCCTCAAAAATCTGACAATAACCTGACATGGTGATAATTTCCTAAGCTATGTTGCTCATGTCAAACTATTCAACATCTGTCTTCGTGTTCCTACAAAAATTAGCATAAGATAGTGGTTTCTGATGACACCTCTAGTGAAATATTTTGACTCCTACCAGTAAGTTGCAAACAACTTGTCAGGTGGATAATGTCAGGTTCCCAGTCCTGCATACTAAGATGGCTCTGTGGGTTGTTTGGGGTTGTATAAAATGGTCTAAATGCTGAGTTCAGGTATTAGAAAAAGCAAGGACAATTATATATTGAAGAGAAGCATCAGCCAGACCGGCAACATGACTCATGTACAGCTACAGTAGGAAAGCTAGAATCCACATTGTTTTTCCCCAATGTTATTTCCTTTCTTTCTCTCTCTCTTTCACACATCCTTTCCCCAACACAAACACACACACACACACACTCTTTATCATTGGATGTTCGGCATTTTGGTCCATAGAGAGTTTAAAAAAACCTTCTAGAAACAAAAAGGAAACATTACAAAGATGGATTTCTGTGAGTGAAAACTATCCATAAAAACAAAAAGGGCTTGTGGCAAGAAGTAAAACTGGAAAAACAGTCATGGAGCACCAAAACTCACTTAGGAATTTTATTGCTCTAAGATAAGGCTGGTGTCCCTAGAAGTTGCACAATCATTATCAAATAGGCAAGGAAAGCTGACAGAACATAGGACAAAGGAAAATAATTTATTAATAAGGAATATTATTTAATAGATGCCCAGTCCATTGGGATCTCTTCAAGCTAGGAAGGTGACCGATTTCATGAGAAGAAGCAAGATCTATGAAAGTTGTTTTAGAGGGAAGGAAGATAAATAGCACGTATATCAATAGGAGGCATATTTCATTCTATTTTAAAGCAACACAGGAGTACCAGTTCATATCCCTAGATTTGGGGATGTCCTTCATCCTCCATGTGATTCCCCAAGAAAGAAAAGAAGAATGGTTTTTAGGACAGAAAGGTTTTAAAGAATTTCCTACTAAGAGAAAAACTTGACCTGCCCTCCAATATCAGCTCAATTTACTGGTGTTACCAATTAATATTTTGCCCTAGCAAATGTTTAACATCTATTAACACCTGCACATCAAGCTGCTGAAAGTATCACAATGAAGCTTGCCAAAAGATCCACACCCCAGCCCTATCAGTGTGAAAATAAAACTTGAAGAACAAAGCGCTCTTCAGTAGAACGGCATGATAACCCATTATGGTTAAAAAGAAAGCAATAGTCTCTTCTCAACCTTTCTCCCAGGACATGAAAATAAAAGATGAGCATTTCACTGTACTCCTTGCCAAGTTCAAAAATACAGTCCTGACTCCATAATCTTAGAAAGTGGGGAGTCATTCACTAAGCCAAAATTTTCCCGCTCTTCTCTCTCTCTTGTCAGCAGTGAAGAATAGCTCCTGCTGTACATATTCTGTCTGTTTTCCAAGTCTACAATAAGTACAGCTTCCCCTGTAAGATTTCTGTTTGACTGTTCACAAAGGATGCAGCTGAATGTGTTCCTTTGAAGCTCCTCCCTTCTGCTTCTTCTTTTTTTCCCTGGAAGGTTCCTTGAAGATTTGCTTTTTGCAGGAGGACAATGATGGGGAACTGTCAGCCGCTGAGCCTTTTCCTTAGTGCACTAAGAGAAAGTTGGGCTGTCAGCAGATCCATGTTAGTAATAAAACACTCCTATCAAAGCTTGTTAAATCCTTCTTCTAAGGTAAATAAAACAGCAGTCCAGCTTCTATATTTCCAAACAAAGCAGCAAAATCCTCTCCTCACAAGATTTATTCTGTGAGAATTTAAAATACAATTTTCCCCTCATATATACATATATACTTCATATTAATTCCAAGACAAAACATATCTGCAATCTTGATATTTGTCTGGGGAAATACAGTATTTCCTTTCTCCCAAATCCCCTTTCTTTCTACTCATCTCCAATACCTATTTCATGTTTAAATTTACAGTAAATAGGTATTTTAATGTCCTTATATTATTTAAATATATGTATATACAGCATAATTCAACTGATGCTTAGGATATTTTGCTACACGGCTGAACATTCTATTGCTTTATGCATATGGACAAGTGAAATATGAGGGAAGTTTCCAAAGGTCTTTTCATAACTCCCACTTTTCTAATAAACAATTAAGAGTTGACAACTATGTATTGTTTCACGAACACAGTACAATCTAGTTCTGGCAGATAACCATTACTGACATGAAAATCCAGTGAGCTTCAGACACCTCCTAATCAAGAAGTGTAGCCCTCCAATTCATCCAAAATCACAAAGTTCTCCCTCTAAAATACAACCCACCCTTGTCAATCACAGCCTTTAAAAACATTACAGAAGTTTCAACTATCCAAAATAAGAGGTTATGGGGAGAAAACGAGGAAAGGGCCTTTTTCTGTCTGGTGTTTGTTTGTTTTTTAATTTAATTCATTTATTTCTCTCCCAGGAGTCATTTTTATCAAAACTGTAACCCACCAGGATCAGCTGACAAAATCTTGTTGCCTGCCGCAGAATAACAAATGGTGCCCACTCCAATTAAGATGCGGAATACCTAAGGTCAGCCCAAGATTTTGGGGCAAGTAAGCCAAACAGAGCTTCCCTTCCTCAGAGTAAAAAAACACAGTAAAAGATACATTAGATTTATTGCCCATTCACAACACCCAAATCCAGGTGCCTAACAAAACTGCAACACACTGTTCAACAGAAGAACTGGCCCAGATTTATTTGCCACTTTAAATCTCTTCCTATGGGAGCCCTATTAGATGGCAAGTCATTCATGCAGAACAGTTTATCTTATAGTTGAGAAGGGATTTCGTTTAGCTTTTCTTCAGGGTTAGCGCTAACCTTCTTTCCACATAAAACTGCATTCTGTGACCTCCACAAAACATGAAGCAGCCTGTGCTGAAAAAAAGGACAGGAATTAAATTACACAAGAGATCTGTTAACATGAGTGATGAGCTGCTTCAGATGCACATGTGAACTTGGAGATGGAAGACAACCATAGCCAGAGAGTCATTGGCAGGTTCTCTTTCACAGCTATGATGCGATGCGTTTAGCAGTTAGGGAAGGAGTATGTGTGCAAATTTTTGGTAGCCAGCTTAAGTTTGTCTTTTTGGTAAGAATGGATGAATGGATGGAATCATCTAACAAAATAGAGAAAGATTATTAAGACTTATGACTTTGTTCGGTCATCATGTCAAAGAACAGTTTGTATAGTTAGCTTCTTCAGGTTCTTCTCAGCCTGTGGTCCAAGTGCTTCTCTTAGCACAGATCTAATTTGTTCCATCCATTCTGATCAAATGTGTTAGCCACCTTTTATGAAAGTCCACAATAGGTAAATTATCTAGTTTAATGTGGTTTAATTTTAGATTAGATTAGTAGATTATATTTATAGCTTTTGTGACAAGGTGTACAAGGACCCTTTCTTAGCCTTCTTTTATAACCATTATAGTATCAAATGTAATGCATAGGTGGGAGAATATGCTGATGCATAACAATTCACAAAATTTTGAGGTTCACAAAGGTCAACCATTAAGAACATCAAATTCTCATATCACATTCAGCTCAAAACTACAGCTACAGCTCAGATTTTGTGGGGGGAGTAGGAAAAGGGCAGGACTCTGTAATTCTAGATTAGATATACCTTCCAGAGCAAAAAGTTGTAGTTCAACATTGTACAAAACATTAATAGCTCCCTCTTCAGAAACTAGGATAATAAGCAGTGGCTAAAAACTGCTTCAGAAGAAAAAAGGAACTGCAGATGGTTGACCATGGAAAGTTTGTGGAATACTGATTCCACTCATCTGAACCACAATTAAATATACAGTTGCAAATTAAAATGGTTATTCTCTCCATAAGCCATGGAAAGAGAAATAGAGAAAACAAATAACAGTTGAAGGAGCAAATAACTTCTGTTGATTAAATGTACAGTACTGTACTGTACTGCATCTTTTTCTGATTTTTCTGCACATTCTGCCCCCCTTCTCCATCTGAATATACCAGAGTTGTTATGCTAAACATCTACCGATAGGGAGGAATGCAAAAACAAAAGTCAAGAAATGAAAGAAAGAGAAAAGGGGGAACATTCATTAAGCAGTAAGAGTCAGAAATAAGTCTGAAAGAATACAGTCAAGTATAAAGATTGGCAGCCTTAAAAGACCTGAGAATAGAAAACCAGACCACTAGTTCTGCTTGGACTGCAACAGTCAAGCTAATTAAAAATAAAAAGTTTGGCTGGAAGCATATAAAATACCCATGGGGATGTGAAAACCTGCACACACAACATTTCTTTTGCAACCAGGACATTACATACCCCATCTCACTTCTCTGGGGCATGCCCTGTAATTTCCCTCAAGGTTTTTAATCTTTCCCCCATATTCTCCCTTCTTATTATCAGGCATTGGGGGAGGGGAGAAAAGACAAACAAAACAATATTGAAAGCAAATAACTGAAATTGACTATTGTAGCCCCAGTGGATGGAGAGTAGAATAATCCATTCCCTTTTATTTTTATTTTCCTTTTCTGCATCATTAAAATGACTATAAAGGCTTTAGCTGTATTGGGGGGGGGGGGGGACACTACAACCTTAATGGAAAGATTAGCATTGGAAAACCAGCTGACCCAGGCCATCTCCATTAAGTTCCAGATAAGGCTTAGGATCCTTAACTTCTCTACCTGCAGGGAGAACTTGATTTCACAGCTATCCATAAACAAGGCTGCTGTGCAAAAGAGCAAGGTGTTGTTATGCCTTAGGAAGCTGAAGTCTTCGCCAAACGCTACACAAAGGCCAGGACTGAATAGTCCATCCTTGGCATCTGAAAGAGGCAAGCTTGTGTCACACACTGCCTTGCCTCTCCGTTGCCAAGGGGTAAATAATCTTGTGCTTCTTCTAGGGTAGTAGTTCCCAACCTTTTTTTCTCCCCACACCCCTAAAGAAATTTCCCTCGAACCTCACATCCCCTAAAATATATGGTAAATATATGGTAGGATTGAATTATTTAACTATTAAATATATGGTAGGATTGGATCTTTTCAGCAATGCATGTGACGGCCACTAAATAACGATACTTAATTCTAAAATGAAAACAAAGTTCGTCTATTGCAAAAGAAAATAAAAATGCCAACATATAGCCAATATCCTATTATTTACCTGGACTTTTTTCGCACCCCCTGGAATATCGTCTCGCACCCCAAGTTGGGAACCCCTGTTCTAGGGTTACCCCTGACAAGCATGTCAGCTGTTTCTGCACAGTTGGATGTTCCTGTGTGTGAACGAGCATCCTTTTGCAAACAGGATAAGAACCGGTTCACCAAATCTGTGGAACGGATCTCCTTCCCAATCCTCGATAAAAAGGGGATCGTTTAAAACAGTAGCAGGAAAAGTGTGTGGGGTGGGGGCGGGGGGGGGGGAGAGAGACAGCGTAATTCACGAGAACTACCGTACTAGAGAGTCCTTACTGCCTTTTTAATCTTTCGTTTGAAGCATCCCTCCAACCACAACGCTCGGTATGGAGGCGGGAATGCTCGTTCCCAACACCGCGCCCGCTCCTTGTCTAGCGCCAGCCTTCAGCCTTTCCCGTCGCTGGAGCTTCCTCCCCAAAGCTCCGCTCCCTACTCCCGGGAGTAGCAAAGAAAAAAGGAAAAAGAAAAAAGAAAAGGAGGGTGGAAAGGGGGGGGGGGGATCCCAGCAACAACAGTGACCGTGCATGCGCTGTGCTGTTTTGCGGCGCTCTCTCCGGTCCCGCTTCATTTTAAATTCTCCAGAGCTCAGCGACGACTGGGCCGGGACGCCTTTCTCGCGAGCCGGAGGCAAGCCGTCCCTCGAGGAATCACACCTCCCGCCGCCTCGGGGCAGAAAGGGAACGGGGTCCTTCTTTCAGGCATAGCCAGCCTCTTTTTCCTACCACCACCACCACCCCAAGATCGGAAGGTATCTTAGGAGCTGATGGGGGGGGGGGGGAAACACCCGTTTGCCCCCACTAGGCTCCTCCAGCGTAGCAAGCCTCTTTTCAAACGAAACGCGTGTCTATACAAGCAAATCCATTTGGGCGAAGGAGGAAGAGGCAAAAGGGTTAGCGGGTCATTTTAGTAACGGGAATGGGCGATCCAAAAGGGACAAGCACAGGAAAGGAAGGAAGGAAGGAAGGAAGGATGGAAGGAACGGGTGGACCGGCCAGCTTTGTCTTCCCAAAGACGAGCAGAGGCTGGAGACGCACGAACGGCCCACCGGCGCCTTTTCTGTTTAGGAACAACAAGTTGGTTTGTTTCCACCGCACGGAATCTCGCAGCTTCGAATTTCTTTTTGTTTCTCCTTTTTCTTTCTTTTTTCCCTCGCGCCGCTCAGGCGGAGGCTTTCCAAGGGTTTTTTTTTTTTTTTAAAAAGCAAAGTATCTCCAGTCTCGTAAATCATAGGAGGGGTCGGGGTCGGAGGAGAGGAACAGCGGTAAAGTCGTCGCGGCAAGAGATTATGACAAAGTAGCTGGATGGGGTTGCGCCGGGAACTTCCCACATTCTACCCATGACCATTTACTTTCTTCTGCTGCAGGTGCTTTCCGGAAACAAACACCCCCCCAAAAAACTTTGATCTGATAATACACCACAGCTCTCCAATCCCTACTTCCTTCCCTTCACCCCTCGCCTCCTCCCCCCCCCCGGAAAAAGCTCAGCCTTTTATTTGCTCGGAAGACGAAACTACCATGCCTCTTACCATAGACCCCTTGTCCCCTGATGTACACCGGGACCAGCGACAACAATAAAAGCCAGAGAGTCTCCATCTTCAAGACAGAACCTTCATAGCCAGCGAAGAATAGAAGCCAGACCCAAAGGCAACCCAGACAGATGGTGGATCCGTTTAAAAAAAAAAGACGAAAAGCGTAAAAATCCCAATTTGTCTTGGTACCCCACTTTCCGCGGCCTCGAAGCAGGGCAAGGATGGAGCTCCGGGGAAGAGCAGGGGGCCGGCCACGGAGGCGCCTCAGCCCGGCTGGCGAACTCGAGTCAGTCAATCTGCCTCCCGGGAAGCTCGCACTCTCCTCCGAAGAGACGCGCACACAGGCAGTCGGAACCGAGTGAAACAGCTTCCCCTCCCCAGACCCGGAGTTGCGAGGAAGGGGGGGGGGGAGGAAGAAAGGTGTGTTTGCAGTGTGTGTGTGTGTGTGTGTGTGGAGAGGGGAGAAAAGCAGGCAAGCCGGGGGTCTCGTCCTCCTCTTCCCAAGCTCCGAGAAGAAAATAAACAGCCTCACTCACGCCCAGATGCACTGAGAGAGAGGGAGGGAGGGGGAGAAATGAATGAAGGGTGGCGTTTTTAACCGAATAAACGAAAAAGTCGCTTGGAAGAAGAGGCGGTGAAACAAATCCAGAGGAACTTCGGCGATTCTGCCCCTTCGGCGGTGCCCCGATCTTTCCCAATCACGTTTGTGCAAAAAGAAACGTCAAGGGCTCTCTGAACGCTTCAGCTTCCCAAACTGCCTGCAAACTGGGGTCAACTCGAAAGAGACCGAGGCAGAGAAAGACAGATTCCGGGGGGCGTTTAACTAAAAAGCCTCTGGTCTGCAAACCCCAGAAACAAACAAGGGAAGCCGAGGAGGAAAGGAGTGGGTGTGTGTGCGGGTTTCAGGGAAAAATGCAGCAACTGGGGGAGAAAGCTAATTCTCAGTTTCTTTTCTATAAGTTGCTTTTTTTTTATTATTATTATTTCTCCTCTCTCTGCTTTTTGCTGGAACACCGGTGTTGAAATTAATTCAACGTGAGCACGAGTCTTCTTGGGCGTCTTTTCCTATATTCCATTTAAAAAAAAAAAAAAAAAGCAGAAAAGTTCTTGGCTTCTTTTAGCTTCCAAGCTGGAGATCTTGCACGACTGCAACGCTCCGCACCGCGCTTCCCAAAGCTGCCTTGCACAATGAGCCTCGGGCTTTTCTGCCCTTTCCACCCCCTTCCGTTCGCTTTGTCCAGTTCGTGGATGCGACTTCTCCTCCTCCTCCTCCTCCTCCACTCACCGATGCAAAGTTTCCGCACGCCGAGTGATGGTGTCACATTTTGTAGCGGTGAAGAACTTCTTTCTCTCTCTCTCTCTCTCTCCTTTTCCCTTGACTTCCCCTAGAGAGATATACAGCCTTTCGCTGCTCTTCCTCCCAACGGCGAGGAAGAGGGAGAGATTTTCTAACAGCAACTTCGGGGAGCGGAAGAATGAAGAACTTTCAGAAAGTGGCTTTCAACCTGAAAAGCAAAGGGTGCTCTGTAGAAAGGGGGGCCTGTCCCCCGCCGGCTCCGCCCCTTCCTCGAAGAATGCTGTCCTTTAAAAAAATAAAATAAAATAAATGGCCCGTGTGCCACAGCTGCAGTTCGCCGCCACTTATCGCGGGCAAAAATTGCGACTGCACTTCGCTCGGAAGGGCTCGTTTGGATGCCTTATGTCAGACGGCCGACCGGTTAGAGACGGACCCTTTAAGCATTAGCGATTGAGATTTTCTCTTTTTAAACTAGCTTCCTTGTCCAAACCATCGCCGTCGTCCGTATTTCCTGGATGGCTCGGAAAAAAAGCTCTCCCGAGCCAGGGCAACATTGCTCGTTGCGACCTCCAATTGTAAACGTAAAAGCTTGCCAGGTTTAGCAGCGAGACGCGTCTCTACTTCTTCCCCTCACAATTCTCTCCCCCCCCCCCCGACACACACACACACACACACACGTTTGTTTCCCTCTAGTTAAGAGAGGCGGGAGGGACAATTAAATCCTCCGAGCTGGGCTGGAGCGGCGTCCTGCCTCCGACCCAATTCTCCCCGCGCGTCGCTCGAGACCAATTAGAAAACCAAGCAGAAGCTCAGCAGAGCAGACCGTCGTGTTAATTTATTGCCCGGCGGCGTCTTTCTTCCTCTCGCCTTCTTGGCTTTCGTGCTCCTCTTTTTTTGCCTCTCTTCCTTGGCAAAGAAATACCGGGAACCTGCTGCGGTTTTTCAGCCATCCTTGATAGAAACGGCGGGGGCTTTGCTTTTTGCTTTTTTTTTTCTTTCTTTCTTTCTTTTTTTCCCCTCCGACCGTCTTGCGCCGCCTCGGTAACAGGCTTCTTGCCTTTGGAACAGAGGCGAGGGAGCTGGACGAGCGGCAGAAGCAGCCGGGTTGGGCGGCAAAGCCAACCATACAGGATTGGTTTGTATTGGGACGGCGTTAGGAACACGTGGGCCGCGTAGGAGCTACGCGTCGGTGCGCGGCTATGTTACACACGTGCGGTTGGCGCGCCGTTGTTACGGGCGACCTTTTTCGGCCCGGGACAATGGTGTCCGTGCCCCCCCCCCCATGTCCTGCCCCTTGGAGATTGAGCGCGCGTATATTCCGTCCAGCTCTCGTGTGTGTATGTGGATGTGTGTACGACGGTATGTTGCCCTGGGCCTACTGTGAGGGTTTGGTTTTGTTTGTTTTTTTTTAGCCCGGGGCCGCTGAGGCCGTTAGGTATGTTGTTATTCTTAGGTGCAACTGTTGCCAGCGAATGTAATTTGAAGGCAATGGGGCGGTTATCTGCGCTTTCCATTTGCTGCGAGCCACTATCACAGGTGGAAATCGAAGCTCCCCACTGCGACGTGTGTGTGCGTGTGTGTGTGAGAGAGAGAGAGAGAGAAGTTCTCCAAGAAACGAGAGGGATGGTTTCGGACATCCAACAAATCTCCTCAGGGGACCAATTTCTGGAAGCAGCTGGAAGTGGAGCCTCTGGTCCTGAGAGAAGGGCTGTTCTGCCCCTAATTGACTCTTGAATGGCAGAATCTGATTAGTAACTGAATTTCTCCTCAAGGCCAACACACACTTTATACTTACTTACTTTCTTTCTTTCTTTCTTTCTTTCTTTCTTTCTTTCTTTCTTTCTTTCTTTCTTTCTTTCTTTCTGTCTGTCTGTCTGTCTGTCTGTCTGTCTGTCTGTCTGTCTGTCTAATTGCAGACCATCATATCCCTATCTCCATGATTTAAGCCAACCTCCCCGTATATTGTAGCTCCAAATGGACCAGAAAACCCCAACTTTTGTTTCCAGAATCCATGGTCACTCTGCTGAGAGATTATCGTGGCTAAGGGCAAACACAGCTCCAGATCAGATAGAATAAAATGGACTGGCATTGGTCAGAAGTGTTTGGACTGCAACTCACAAGAACCTCTGTAAGAAATGACACTTATGAAGAACAGGACAAACTGCATATAATCTCTATTATGATACCTGTTAGTAAGAATGGTTGGAGTTACTGCCTAGTATATTTGAATGGTATTATGGTGGGATTCACTGATCTGGGAAAAAATCTTCCTCGGCTCCCTTTTGACCCTCTTACATATTTTCTGTATTTTATGTTCATGTGGGAATAGGTATTAAACCAAATTTCCTCAAGGCACACCAGTTTAATTTGCACATTTACACTGCCATTTCCTTTGAACATTCTTATAATAGAAAGATAGGGCAGAGGTGTGCAGACAATGTGAGTGAGGCTTTTAACATATTTTAAAATATTAACCTGGAAAGGTCTTGACACCCTGAAAATGGTAATAGTTCTGCTAAGTTTTACTCCTTATCTAAATACATTTCCTCAGATAATTGAACTTCCATCAGCTCATCCTTGTCTTAAAATAGCACTATAAAGCATTATTTTTCTCCCAGCACATGAAACAGGTTTGAGGTACCTGCAAGTAATGAGGTATATGTGTTTTTCAGCATGAAACCTTGTGGTGGTAGGAAACTGGGACTCTTTAGTGTTTATTCTTTCCACTGAACTCCTTGCATTGAAGAAATCGATTCTTATTTTGATCATTGCTTGGTTGAGTAGCTGGAGGTGCATTTGATATACAGAGATTTTTCCTCTCTTTGTTTTTTTTGCAAGCAGCTGCAATAACAGTCCCCTCTCCTTTTACACATACAAAAAGCAAGACAAAAGGCAGTGGAGGTTGGGGAAGGAGAGAAATGTGTTGCCCTTCCAGGATCCTTTCTAGATCCTTTCTCCATGTTGTCTCTATTCAATATGGAGGGAACTCCTGGTGGAGATGGAAGGATCCCACTCAATGTTTACAAACCACCAGAAACTCTCCTTCCTCTTTGCCTGCACTGAACTTTACCTTTGGTGAAAATTCAAGCTGTCTGCTCTTCTAGGTCTTTGTTTCATTATCCCCTTTCTTTATTTCATGAGGAGGAAATGCAACCATCAAGTCTGGGAGGCATATATGGTTTACAGGCAAGTTGCTGGAGCCAACAGAATAACAATAACAACAATGGAAAACATGTATGCTGTCTGAATTTCAATGACTCAATCTGGATTCATAGATTTTTTTTTCAATCAGGAGGCCCTGCCTCACCCTGCCTCTAGCCAAAGTCAGGGGCTGTTTGAAGGAACAATGAAGGCCAATTTTTAAAGGTTGCCCCATTAGAAAGCTGGCATAATTGGGCTGGAAAAATCTAAACCATCATTAGATGGCAGCAGAAACCTCTTAAGTTTGCTAAAGCTAGTAGTTGATTGGTTTCTGGGGCCCAGATATGGCAGCCCTACATATTCTCAGTTGCCAAAGGCTGGTGCCCCACTCTCTTAAAATAGCCTGTCGAGGAACTTTGTATTCATTTTTGTATGGCAAGATTTATAGTGACTGCAATTGACCTGTTGGAAGTTTTTGTTGCAGACAAGCAGTATTTTAAATAAGCCATTTTTGTGTCACTGCAAATGTATTTCTTGATTTCATTTATATTTCATTTATGTCCTGCCTTTCTACATCTCCTCAAGGGAGGGTGTAGGAGATTTTTTAAATGTAGAACTCAAAGGCATGGTTGTTGTATTCAGAGGCACCATATCTTTCCTTTTATTTCTTTTCACTATATGACATTTATAGAGAGAACAGACCTATGTGCTAGGATTTCCTGGCTTTCCATGGATTTGACCACTACCAGCTGACTTTTTTGAGTTATGCTTTTATATTAGAAATCAGAAGAGACATATTGGGCTTTGTCTTGGTACAAAACAGCCTGTGATGTCTCTTTGGGTAATTGTGCAATGGATTTTCCATAGTCATATTCATATATATATATTTATATCTCAACAGGATCTGTGTTATGTAGTTATCAGCAGTTCTATAAAAGGGGCTGCCATACATCATTAAAGGACATAGCTGCCTCAGCAATCATGCTTGTTAATACATCACCATATACAATGGCTCACCTGCTGAGAGGTGTCACCCCCATCATTCTCTGCCTCATCTTACTCCATGCTAGAAAGGGAGTGTGATACCTGAGGTGGGGGAATAATGTTTTTTTTTTTTTCCTTTTACCGGTGAGCAATTGATTTACTATCAGCAAGAATCATTTTCCCAGTTTTGAAGAGTTATGGCCCAGCCAAAGCCTGGTTACTAACTCATGCTGTAACAAATAAGCAGTTAACAGACATAGTTGCTAATTAGTAAGCAGTTACTTTTAATATAAATGGCATTCAGCCATGGAAAGAAGCAGTTTGCTGACACCAGCAAAAGGGAGAGCAAGAACTGACATAGTAGCTCTCACAAGAATGACCAATTTTTCCTCAAAGTTGGAGGTAGAGCAGCTCAGGCTATTAACTGGAACCATATTCTTTGACAAATAAAACCAGAGAAGGCAGAAATGATCTGGAGAAATACTGTACTCCAAGTTACTTCATGTATTTCATTTACAAGTCAGTTGTTTGAGAAATCTGTATGCCCAGGAAGATGATGTTTAATGTCCACCTTTACCGAGTGCTACAAGAGTTGTTTAGTATAAAACGGGCAGTGCATCACTCCAAAGATTGTGCCAAACATTCCTCCTTGCTGGTTGAACTGGCTATATAGGTTGCCCAACATCCTGAAGATTCCCCAACTGGGATGAAGAATATCCCTACTATCTATTTGTAGTTAAATTAACTCAGGAATTAACTCTGTTAATTTCAAAAGATCTTAATTTTCCTACAAATGTACCGAATTAGCTTTCAGAAGAAATGATGCTATTGCATCTTCCTGCTTTAGCAACATCATCTGGTGTGGTATATTAGGGTACCAGGAAGTCCAGACCCTCATCTTGCCTTTCATGAACCAAGTCTTTAAGTCAATGCCATAATCAGAGTTAATTGCTTGACTGGAGAAAAATTGGAGAAAAATTCACAATGCTTGTGTTCATGGAATTTTGCTAATATTATAAAATGCAAGAAGAGGAACCAATGGCCTTAAGGGGTTTATTTAAAATGGGTAGGTATCCTGCTTTCATAGTTCACAGTGTGGATTATGTAAGTCCAGCTAGTACTCCTATCCCAGATGAGGTAGAAGAGGAGCAAAAGGCACTTTGTGCTGTAGGATACGCACCTTCGTCAGATTCAGTTGGTGCCCCTCTTGGCAGTTTCCTTTAGATATCTTTCTCCTGAAAGTCCAACAATCAAGTTGGAATGAAGTTGGATTTTATTTGAAGTTTTATGTATACATTATATTCTGTATGCTGCTGGGAGTCTTTGGAAACCAGCAGGATATGCCTCCTGTAAATAAATAAACCTGGTGGATTAATTTTTACGATGCTTAATGAATAAAATGAATAGTTTTGCCATATAAACTATTGTCTGGACTTTTCATTATAATTCCTATCTATAGCTTGGTCCCTAGCAGCAAGTGGCTGATCCAGATGATTAATACAAATAAGAAAAATGCATCAATATTCATGGAAAATATCTGTTTTGTTTGCATCTTTATATTAAAACATTTTTTTAAAACAATATAAACATTTATTTTTAAGGGATGGATGAATGGATACTGTGTGTGTGAGAGAGAGAGGAGTGGGGAGATCTGGATATTCACCCGGCAAAAAAATGGAAATATCATGTGGACATTTATGACTTAACAATACATCCTAAAAATCATATGAAAGGTACATTGTTCATAATTCACCTGCATATATTAATAAAACATCAATAGATAATAAAAATGTGCAACAAGCCACCAGTCTATTTGCAGATATTCTAGAAAGTATAAAAATGACTACATTTTCTGGTAAGTTATGAATTATTTACTCAGGTCTATCACTTTGTAACACTTGTTAAATATTACCTTTCAGTTTCCTTATTGCATAATGGGACATTTCATATAATTTTTTTCACATAATTTTTCTTATGTATTTATTTATTTATACAAACATTTATTTCTACCCTTTTTAGTACTTACATACCTGCCAGTTACCACAGGTAATACACTAAAAATATTGAAAACTCTAGCTTCTCCTGACATTGATTTAGGCACAAAGAATAAATCCCAGCCAATCCTCCAGCTGGGATCAAAAGCATACATTTCATTGGCTAATCTAAGCATATTTTCTTAGACTTTTTTATTTAAAAATATATAAATACCTACTAGCACATTTCTGTATGGGGAAGGACAAAATAAGGTGTTCAAAGAAAGAAAGTCAAATATATTTCACAGTGCTACTAAACTACAGATGATTGCTGAATTGGGGAATACCAAGGTCCAGATTCTATACTATTAATTTTTTGTGCTTGATGCTTCCAGGCAATAACCTGGGATACTTCAGTCATCTTTTCCTTACTCTGTGATAGTTGGATGAAGCTGCTATCTGTGCCCTAGTTATCTGTAGATCTGACATTTCCATCACCTACCTCTATTATGTTTCCTTTTTGAAATGTCTTAAGATTTCATCAGGCAGCTCTTAAGCCTGAGATTCCCCCCCCCCCAACCTTGCCTTCAACCAGTTAGGTAGAAGCATTATATGTTAAGAGGCTGCATTCCCACACTAGGAAAAGGGTGAGAATGTATGGCTAGATTGTCACATTACATTAAGCCATAATGTGGTTTGATTTTCATTTATTTATTTTTTGATCCATTATAATGTTTACAAAATACCATAATGAAAGGTGCACAATAAACTTTATATTTAGGCATGGAAGAAAGTGCAGTTAAGCAGTGTTCCAAGTCCTGCAGCCCAGGCCAATTGATATGACTTTGTGTTCTTTATGTTCAATGCATTTCTTCGGGGAAGGGGAGGGAGGAGAGTTAATTACAGTTGGGAATACTGTTCTTAAAAACTTTAGAATTAGCCCCTTCAAAAGGGGGCAGAGCTGGCATCTCAGCAATACAGCATGCGATCTTGAAGCTCCAAGATCGCCGCTGATACCTCCATTGCAGGATAGTCCCACCGGACCTAAACCATCCTGTAGAGATGGTGACTGAGGAGGGCACATCCTGTCGATCCCAGGGACATTGCAAAGTCCCTGGTTGATCCAGGAAACGCCCTTTTTCTGGCGGCAGAGAAGCAGCCATTCAAGCTGCTGAAGCTGGGACAGCTCCGGAACAGAAGAGATTGAAGGAAAGTGTATCAGCTTGGTGAGATGAACTTTTACTTATTATTACTTGAAGAGAACATCCTGAAAGATTTAAAATGAAATTAAAAGTGAAGAGGAAAGAGTTTAAGTGGTGAAATTAAACTAATTAAAGTGAAAGGTTTTCCCCCCCCTTTTTATTGGAGCTTTGAATTTGGTAAAGTTACTGAACTTTAAACTTTTAAATTTTCATCCTTTTTATTTTTTTAAAATAATTTTTTGAAAGTCTGTTTTGATTAAGACTCTTCTTTTGGATTTGAGTTGTGTGTATTTGAGTTGTGTGTATTTGTTTTCTTCGGCTTTCGCGGGTACTTACATGTGTGCTGTTTAGCTTCCTTCGGGTATTCTTTAACAGAACTACAATGACGTGGGAGAATACCCGAAGGAAGCTAAACAGCACACACACACACACATATATATATATATATAAAAGGAAGGATCCCATTTTCTCTTTTTGTTTCTGGTATTGGATACAAGAGCAAGGAGTGAAAGTGAAGGGGGGGAAAAGTAGCATTGTCATTTAGAGGCTTGGACATATTGTTTCTTTCTCTGTTTATGTACTTGCTATACTCAAGGACTCTGAGTTTTGCTATGGAAAAGATAGTGGGATGAGCATGGTAGATTGTTTATACAGGTGCTATCTGTGAAACTAAATAATTAGAGCTTTGAGCTGAAGTTGAAAGAAAGAAGATTGAAGATACCTTGAAAATACTGGAACCAGAAACATTGAGTTTGATTTATTAAAGAGCCTTGGATACTTAGTGGTAGCAACTGGCTTAACTCTAGATTATTTTCCATCTCCATCTTATTTTCTACTCCCCCCCCCCCCCAGTTTGGATTTTTATGTTTGGATTTTCACCTTCTATTCCAGAAACTAGAACGTAATTTTTTTTTACTTTTTTTATCTTCTTTCTCTTTTTTATTAAGAGAAATAATTGGATTAAGGTACATAAGTACCTGGAGATTTTTCTCCCCCCCCTTTTTTTTTTTGGAGTGGCAACTGTATGCCCTGTACTCCTTTTTTTTTCTTTTTCCTTTTTCTCTCTTCCTCTCTACAGGTAAGCACAAGATGAGCAGAAAGACAATAGCACCAGATTCCTCAATACCAATAGCCTCTTCACCATCTGGAGGACAACGGTCAATACAGACAATTTTACAACAGGAGAAAGAGAAGGAAGTGACATTACAGATGATTATGCAAGGAATCCAGAAGTTTGAAAAGAAAATAGAGAATATTGTGCAAAGAGCTGAGAATATTGAGCAAAGAACTGAAAAGACAGATGAGAAAGTAGACAGATGATGATGAAATATGAGGACAGAATTAAGAAAATTGGAGAAGAAGATATACAAAGGGATAAGAAAATTGGAGATATTGACACTCAAGTGATATTGAGAAGCGCAGGTGTGAACCATTTGGATGGGAAATTGACAGATCAGAATTCTACCTAAGATTTCAAAATGTAGAAGAAGGAAAAGGTGAAAAATCTTGCTGAAATAATGACAGAAATACTGGCAGAAGTGTTTGAGATAACCAAAGAGAAGATAATGGATGGGATGGATGAAGTGTTCCGTGTATATACAAGATACACAATGAGAAACAGACTACCAATAGAAGTTCATATTAGATTCACTAAAAAGATTATTAAGACACAGATACTACAAGTGGCAAGAGAGAAAACCTTAAAAATACAAAGATAAAGAAATTGTGGTGCTGAAACAGGTACCAAGAAGAGTAAGAGAGATGAGAAGAGAATATTTATTTTTGACTAAAGAGTTACTTAAAAGAGTAAATTACAGATGGCTGATGCCAGAAGGTCTCTTGTTCACCTGACAGGAACAAAGACACAGAATTGACACAGTTTAAAAAGCTGAGCTATTCTACTTAGAATATTTTAGAGTAAAAGAGGAAGAAGCTAGAAAGGAAGAGTCACTAACTAAATTCCAAGAGGAGTGTATAGCAGTAATTAAAAAAGAGAAAGAAGAAGGTGTAGTAGGTGGTGTACCCAGAGAGCAACAAGAATTAAGACCTACTAGAGCAATAAAACCCCCTCACAAAGCCTAACATGGATGAAAGAAAGTTGATTACGATTAACATAAATGGACTTAATTTGGCTACTAAAAGAAGGACAGTATTTCATAAACTAGAAAAATTGAAATTTGATATAAGTTGCTTACAAGAAGTACATATTAAAAAACAACACGAATATATACTTAAACAAAAAGAATTAGAGAAATTATTTACATCCCTGACACAATTAAAAAAAGAGGTGTGGTTTTATATATTAAAGACACAATTTTGGCATAATTAATTTGTACAAATGATGATGGAAGGATTTTGATGGTGGAAATAGTGGACAATAATGTTAAAACACTTTTAATTGCAATATATGCTCCAAATGATAACCAAGAAGAATTTTACAGGAAATTCCATATGAAAATAATTGAACTGAACTATGTTAATATTTGTATGATGGGAGATCTTAATGGAATAGTTAATAATTGGTCGGATTTCAAAATTCAGAAATCAACAAAGAAATCTAGAAAGATATTACCAAAATCCTTCTTTCAAATAACAGAAGAATTCAACTTAAAAGATGCTTAGAGAGAGAGAAACGTGGACAGTAAGCAATACACATTTTACTCAAACAGACATGCTTCATGGTCTAGAATAGATATGATATGGATGTCAGCAGAACTACTGGCTAACATACGAGAGATCAAAATAGAAACAAGCACTTGGGCAGATCATAACCCAGTGACAATTACTTGGAAAGGATACAAGAGGAAATCCAGATGGACCTTAAATTATACGATATTAAAAAAAAAGACTTTAAACAGAAAATAGAGAAAGAACTTGCTTTCTTCTTTAAAGAAAATAGAAAAGAGGATACATCTCTACAGAACTTCTGGGACACAATGAAGGCCTACACAAGAGGCTTGATAATAGACTATACACGGAAAAGAAATATAAAACAGAAAAAGACTTTCAAAATATTAGAGGATGATTACAAAAAACTGGAAAAAGACTGATAGAAGTCCTCACAAAAAAGATTAAAAATAAAATGGATATAATTAAACATAAAATGGGGTTAATGGAAAAAGAGGAACTAGAACAAAAAAATTAAAAATGCTAAACAGAATTACTTTGAAGATGCAAATAAACCAGACAGATGGCTAGCCTATAAATTGAGAAAGGAGAGAGAATCAAGAAGAATTAGCTAACTAATAAATGAAGAAGGACATACATGTTATGGAAATAAGGAGAAGAAAAAAATTATGCAAGATTACTATGGGAAATTTGTTTTCAAGAGAATATTCGAAAAGAAAAAGTTAAGTAATATTTACAGAAAGCGAACTTATCTCAGATACCTAAAGATATTGAAACAATGCTAGAAGGGAATATAACGATGGAATTAACAGAAGCTTTAAAAAAACAGAATGTTGGAAAAGCACCAGGTCCAGATGGCTTACCAGTGGAATTTTACAAGACCTTTCAGAAATACTGAATCTTCACCTATTAGAAGTTATGAACTAAGTTATGTTAAAGAAAAAAAAATACCCAAAACATGGACAGAAGCATACATTACACTTATACCGAAGGAGGATATAGACCTGCAGCAAGTTAATAATTACAGACCTTTATCCCTGTTAAATTCAGACTATAAAATCTTTGCTTCAATCTTGGCAGAAAGACTAAAAAGATACTTAAATAACTTTATCCATATTGGTCAAAATGCCAAAGAGACAAATCAAAGACAATGTGAGAATTATTTTGGATACTCTGGAATACTACGAGGAAACATCCTGAGAAGCAAATGGCTTTGATGTTTTTAGAAGCACAAAAAGCCTTCGACAATGTGAGTTAGCAATTTATGTTATTGCAATTGGAACAAATGGGCTTTGGTAAAAAAATTCATTCAAGCCATTGAAATGATATATTATGAATAAACTGCAAAAGTTATGAAAAATGGAGAACTAACAGAATCTATAGATATAAGAAAAGGGACAAGGCAAGGTTGTCCACTGTCACCCCTACTGTTTATGTTAACATTAGAAGTGCTGAATAGGAATACTAGAGAAGATAAAGAAATGAAAGAATGAAAATCCAAAAGGAAGATTATAAATTGCAAGCTTTTGCAGATGACCTGGTATTTATATTAGAAGATCCATTGGAAACAGCACCTAAATTAATAGAAAAAACAGAAGAATATGGAAAAGTAGCAGGTTTGAAAATAAACAAAGATAAAGCAAAGATACTAACAAAGAAGTTTTATAAATACAGGTCACAAATAAGGTTAAGTATTTAGGGATATACATGACATCAAGATGTAGTACACTGAAGAAGGATAGTAATTTTAAACTCAAACAGCAGATTGCGACAGATTTGACAAAATGCAGAAACTTACAATTATAATTGATTGGGAGAATATCTACAATTAAGATGAATGTATTGCCTAGAATTTTATATTTATTCCAGTCAATTCCAATCCGACTAGGGAAGGAATTTTTTTAAGATTTAAATAGAATTGTGTTGAAATATATTTGGCAGGGCAAAAAAGCAGGAATAAAATTAAAATTGTTACAAGATGCAAGAATAAGAGGAGGGTTTGCCTTGCCTAACTGGGAGTTGTATTACCAAGCAACAAATTTGATGTGGGTAAAGGAATGGATAACATTATGGAACAATAGACTATTGAGCTTAGAAGGGCATGACTTGCTGTTGGGGTGGCATGCCTTCCTTGGTACAAGGGAATTAAAACACAGGGGTATTTTAGAAGACATTATATTCAAGAGGCATTGTTTTTGAATTGGGAGAAGATAAAAAGACAATATTATTTAAAAATTCCACTATGGATATTTACCATTGAAGCTTTTTCTTATCCAATAATATATAAAAAGGAACAAACAGTTAGATATGGTGAGATATTGAATGAAAAGGGTGAACTTAAATCTATGCAAGCGTTGGAAGAACAAGATGTAAAAATGAATTGGTTTCCATATTTGCAAATACAATCTAGATTTGATAAAGATATTAAAGGAGAAGGTGTTGAGGTAATTCCCCGTTAGGAGAATTAGCGCATACAGGGAGACGTATTGAGATTAGTGTTTGAATAATACACACACAGTACACAGATATACTGTACAGTAAATGTAGGTTTTTACTTCCAGAAAGTTTAAGCAATGTTCAAAATAAGCAGTCCAAAAGTCATTCACAGGTTAATCAGTCAATTTTTCAATCCAGGGATATTTCAGTCACAAAGTCCAGTGTCAAAAACAGTTCAGTATCAGACTTACTTTAAATCCAGTAATATCAGTCAATTAGAAAAAATGGAGCAATGGCAATACTTTCCAACAGAAAGAAACAAAGATATACTCACACTCTCTTCTGAGACTCAGACTAAGACTAAAAAATCCAGGTTTCTGGCTCCATCTTATGGCCATTTGAAAAACCACACCCAATTGCATGCTCTTGCATTCCCTTAAAGAGACATCATTAAAATGTCTATCCTGGCTTATATATTTCGAACCCAAATACCTGTTAGGTGACTTATATTCCTAACAGAAAGTATTTAAGATAAGTTGACTGACTTAGATAAGATTTGGATGGGTACTGATGAAAAGGTAATTAAAAAACTTTATGGACACTTATTAGAATTTAAATTGGAGGAGGAGCAAGTTAAAGAAATGATGATTGCTTGGGGGAAAAATTTTGCATATGAGATTAATTTAGAACAATGGCAAAAAATGTGGTCTCAAAATTATAAAATGACAATGTGAACTGCATATAAAGAAAATTTGTGTAAGATATTTTACAGGTGTTATCTACCCCCGACGAGACTTATGAGAATGTTTAAGAATAAATAGGACAAATGTTGGAAGTGTCATCAAATACTTGGTTCATATTACCATATGTGGTGGACATGCTCGGACACAAAGAAATATTGGACTAAAATCCACACATGGTTGGAAAAAATGCTAAAACAACATATAGACTAAACCAGAGATTTTTTATTGGGAATTATACCGGAAATATACAACAAAGAGTTGAAATATTTGATTGTAAATGAACTAACAGTGGCTAGGATTGTAAATGACAAAATACTTACGCAGGAGGAAGTTATTAAGAAAATTATAGACTGTGCTGAAATGAGTAAATTGATATTTGAAATTAGAAGAAGAAGAACAATTTTATATGATATGGGATTTGTTTTATCAATGGTTGGACAAAAAGACATGGTAATGTAATAGACTAGATAATTTTGTGATAGAAATTTAATAGATTGATATAAGACATAATGTAGACATATATAACCATTGGTTGAAAGTATAACAAATTTTAAGATAAAACTTGGAACATCTCGTATAAAATAATGGAATAAATAGTTTAGTCATGGATGATTAATAACTGATAAATATAAAAGCATAAGTTAGTTCGACAATGTGAATTGTGAGTAAATGACTACAAAAGAATAGCACAAAAGATTTGTAACCAACTGACACACTGTATGTATATAAAATGGAAGATGGCTTTATGTTTTTATGTTTTGTATGTGTATGTTTCTTTTTAAAAATAAAAATTCTTTATATATATAAAAAAAAGAATTAGCCCCTTCAAAATAAATGGAATTCTTAAAGATTTTTTTTCCCCAATGCAAAAACAATACAATATTCCTAATGGAATTGCTGCTGATTTTCACATCTTTGAGCGGTTCCTAATAAAAGTAGTGATGGCATAATAGAAGCTACATTTGTCTCTCACATTCTCACTTGGCTCTAATTGTATTTCTTTTTGCTTTTTTCCACTGAGGGGAAGACAAAATCTGTTTTCATCACAGTAAAAACTAAGCAAAATGTTTCTCACCTTAAGGATGTGCTTATTTATCTTTTCTTCTCTTCAATCATTAGCTCCTAAAAGCTGTTTCAAATGACCCCAAACACCAGGACATTATTTTCAGCATCACAATGATCCTATCCAATCTGGCACCAATATTCTTTTGAGTAATATGTGTTTCAATTAAAATCAGTGTTGATCACATTGCTTGACAAGCAGTGGGAATTCCATTGTAATAACTTGTTCCATCGGTTTCATTATGATTTAAAGTAGTGCTGTAGGATGTTTATGGAAAAGGAGATAATGAAATTCCTCTCTCACACACACCCCCTTTACTATTCTGTCTTAAAGGTGCACACAGCCCCAAGGAGAAGAAAACATTTATTTCCAGAAAAATACCTTAGGAGCATTGAGTTTTATAGGATACTCTAGCCATAAAACTGAGTACTAAGAATGCAAAAGGTGAATTCTAATGGTTGGATTTTGTTCTGAACTATAGCAATACATGGTGCTGAGATTTGTAATTAACTTGGAACACAAATCTTTTTCTGTACAAAATTCTCAGGGGCATTATAAAGCTACTTTCCATTTCCTTTGAAGGATTCATACTAAGTCATAATATGGTTTGTGTTCATTTAGCATGACATGGGAGCCCAGCCTCTGATTTGCTAAGCATGGTTTAAAGTTTGGCCTTTTGTGTTAACTCAGAAAATTGTGGTTTGCTTAACAAAATTTAGTTAAAATAACCCTGCCTTTGGTGCAGTGTGTGAATTAAATCTCTGACCAGAATTGTCAGAATTACACTGCAATCATATTAATTACTTTAGGACATATAGCTTTTCCAGGGAACTTTGAATTTTTAGTGCCGATGTCAGGTACCAGAGGAACTCCGTGTCACATGGTTCTTTGCACTTTGAGTATTACTGATTATAACATTTTGCAAAATAAAGGTACATTATGCTAGTTCTGCATAATACAGTCAGAGAGGAGGCAGCTTGTGAGGGTAATGGAAGATTTGATTTGCTATCTCTGTCACATAGCTAAATTTAATATTACAACACTCACTACATCCTCTCTGATTAGTAGAGTGAATAATTTTTTTCCACATTGAACAAAAAAGGAGCAAAACAGGAACATGAGATGACAAGGAATTGTGATTCTATATAGATATACAATGTATAAGAAAATAGAATATTCCGTATTGGTTCCCTGTAATTTATACAATATAAAAGTGAACCTACTGTATAACAGAACTAATTGAAGTCCCACTACCTTCTTTTCTGCTGCCTATTTTTAATGTGCAGCCAATATTATTCTATGGAATGATACCAAATAATAGTAATTTTCCCACAGACATTTTATAGGATACTGGAAAGTTTTGTTGGTTGGAATTCCTGATTAAAAGTATGATTTTGTGCTATATCCACAGACCTGTCTTTTGTAATGCCATTCAGTGCTGCTGAATGATCAGAGGCCCTGGTTATTCTTCTAAAAGAAGAACAGAACTGCCTTCAGAAACAAAGTCTCCATCTAAGCTATGGACAGTGGTAGCAGCCTTACCATAAGAAGGCAGTGGTGTTATGGATCCTTGTGGTAAAACCGTCTAAATCCACTTGACCTTGAGAAGTCTATTCCCATGAACAAATAGAAGAGAGAGCAGTGAAGGGAGGGGGGAGAGGGAAAGAGTTAATTTTTCCCAGGTCACTTCAATAAGGTAAAGACAGTCTGAAATTAATGTAACGATTCTTGTAGCATCTCTCATAAAACAACAACTGAATACACATAAAACTTAATGTGAATTGGATTTTCCCCCCACTGAGTGTTTTGGATAAATTTAGAGTAGTAACCTAAGGGTTTATCATCTACTTATCCACCCAGTCATCTGCCTCAAATGTAGTGGAGAATTCCTAAAGATTGTTTTTGCTTTGTAGCAATCCAGCTCAGTCACCTGGAGGGGGAGTCAGCCCAGCCATTGTCACCAAAGCTCTAAGAGAAAAGATTTGTTACATCATAATTTTATATTTAGTATGACACGGGAACTCAGAAATCTGGCTAGGGATATCCGCAGGGGTAGTTATAGTCTCCATTTTTACTTTTTTGATTTTATCTCATGGGTTATCCTGGATATGTCTTGCCTTACATCACTGATTCAATATCATAACTTGTGACATTGAAAAACAATTATCCTTCAAACCCTACTCAAAGCAGTGACAATGGAGGAGGGGTGAGCTAAAATAGGTAAGAGAGTAGTCAAAGCCTTGTGATCAAAGCTATGCCTTCTTCGCATGTACATGGCATTATATTTTACACATGCACCCCTTGTGAAACCTCCTCATCTGTTCATCTGTTGGGTGACCATATCAAAAATAATAACTATGCCAGACTCTTCCCCAAGATGGCTGCTGAATGCTAGGAATTTTTTTTTATTTTCACAGTAATAGTTTCTTAACAGAGGGTTTTGAAACTTTAATCTTGTCATTATTATTATTGTTGCTGTTAACTTTATTTTCTCATTAATATAGCATATAGGTAACAGTTTAGTAATTTGCAAATAGATTTGGTCAGGGGTGGGATTCAAACTTTTTAACAACCGGTTCTGTGGGCATGGTTTAGTTGGTGAGCATGGCTTGGTGGTCATGTGACCAGATGGATATGGCTTGGTGGTCATGTTATTGGCTGAGCATGGCCAACTCAATATCACTCGCATTGAGGCACATATCTCCTCGCTTGGCCTCTCATGACTGTGGGGATACTGCAACAGTCGTAAGTGTGAAAGATGGTCATAAGTCACATTTTTCAGTGCCATTGTAACTGAATGTCACACAAGCAAAATACCAGCAAAGGAGGGGGAAAAAACTCCAGAGAAGTTCCTGAGACAGGAAGTCTAGTCCTGCCAAGAATGTAATAAGGGTTAACAGAGAAGTAGTTTCTGTAAGCAACACCAGAATGTGTCCTTCCTGCCTTCCTTACAGGATTAGGCCAGTAATTTCTTCTGACAACTGGTTGTCCGAACTGCTTAGAATGTTAACAACCAGTTCTAGAGAATAGGTGTGAACTGGTAGAATCCCACCCCTGGATTTGGTAGTTTAAAAATATTTTGGACCTGTTTCTCAAGGGGTGGGAGATTAATATTGTAGTAATGTATTAATCAATATTCAACTAGGGGATATAACATGTGTAGGTGTTAGTTTTTTTTCTGTTTTTGATTTAACTTTTTAAATACACTTGTTTGTTTTGTGAGGTTTTTTTTGTTCATGCTTTTTTCTTCTTTCATTTCTTTGGAGTGTTGTATTTTAAACTTTTTTGAACAAAATAAAAAATTAATAGAAAAAAGAAATAATAACAATGCCTTATTTTTCATCTCCTACAATTGTAGCTAATGTACAGTACTATTACAAATTGTTGATAATCATTTCAATAGTTAAAGGTACAGATTAACAGAGTTGGAAGGGACCTTGTAGGTCAATTCCCCGCCCAAGCAGACCCTACATAATTTTTGACGATGGCAGTCCAGTCTCTTTTTGAAAGCTTCCAGTGATGATGCTTCCACAACTTCTGAAGGCAAGCAGTTCCATTGGTTGATTGTTCTCATTATCAGAAAATGTCTCCTTATTTCCAGGTTGAATCTCTCCTTTTTCAGTTTCCATCCATTATTCCACATCTAGCTTTCAGGTGCTTTGGAAAATAGGTTGTCCCACTCCACTCTGTGGCTGCCCCTCAAATATTGGAACACTGCTATCATGTCTCCCCTGGTCCTTCTCTTCACTATGCCCAGTTTCTGCCACCGTTCATCGTATGTTTTAGCCTCCAGTCCCCTAATCATCTTGATTGCTCTTCTCTGTTTTCTTCTCTTCTTTCTAGAATCTCAACATCTTTTTTATATTAATTATATTAGATACAAAGTTGTAAATTAGTTATCAATTACATAAATTAATTGATAAAAGATAAACATATTATTTATCTTAGATAACTATAATTTATAAATTATAATTTAATAATTATATATTCTTTTAAAATGCAATCTTCCAACGGGGCAATGATGTTAATCCCTGTTTTTCTTTCAGTGCCAGTGATTGCATTCTTACAATTTTACCCATGCAGTATTTATGGAAATATGATTTAAAGAAACTGTCACAATCTATATTAAATTATTCTTAAGTGGCAGAAATGGTACATAAGCATATACCAACTAAATTTCATTAATTTAAGTTATTCTGCCAATTTACTGTTGCTTTATACCTTTGTGTATAATTTATCTAATAAACTCTGTAATTGGGTTCATCTAGAAATATTATATATAATAGCTGTATCAATCCCTTGTTTTTGCCAGAAAATTATACCACTGAGGTTCTATAAAATTCAGAGGATTTAATTTGGAGGCAATGTTTGAAAAAAAATTTAGTTATGTTTTCCTGGGAATCTTATTAAAAACATTGTCAGAAAACCTAGCTTCAGAGTTGAAAACCTTTAAAATAAGTAAATGCATAAGTAAATCTCTAGTGACTAAAGCCTCTTTACCTCTTATACTATCTCAGCTTAAACCAGTAAATTTTATTCCCACAAATGCTTATGCTACTTCCCTGTTGTATCATAAGTGTAACAAAAATATTACAAAGCAGGAATAATCTCTGCAGCAACTGAAAAAAAGCTTAGCTCCATCCCTTCACCCATTTTCAAAATAATGTTACTTCTTTCAGATGGTAAGTGCAATAATCTAGTAGACTGCATATTAAAAAGCATTAATACTAATTAACAGTAAAGGGATACAACAAATTTCACACTTTTCAACAGTGATTCTCAGCTACTTTAAAGACATGCATATCTTTTCCACCAACACAACATTCTCCAATTTTGAGGCGGTATGTATGTGTAGGTTATTATGTCGTGATTTAATATGCAAGCACATCTGATTAAGATTTGTGCTTAAGCACTGCACAGTCTGCCTACAATTATCGCAACAATTTTCCATTTGCGAAGGCAGCTCCTTGAATGGAATGACTGGAAAGTAATGTCTTCATATTCTCAAAATCTAGAGAGTACTCCATTAATATTTAAAGCAAAATTCTTTCTAAATCAGTCTCTTAAGTCTGTGTGTGTATCTGTGTGTGTGTGTGTGTGTAGTGGTAATGTACTGGCTAATGTAGGTCAGCCATGGCTGATAACTAGGTGACCCTGGACCAATCACTATCTTATTAGTGGTTATTGTAGAGACAATGGAGAGAGTACCAAGACAATGGAGAGAGTACCATCCAGAGCAGTTGAAAAATGTCACTATGACAGCAGATAAAAGTCTTGCCCCTTTTAGCATGCCTGTTGCCTTCCTTATTTGTCACTTTCCTAATATTTGTCAGTTTCAATCATTCTGCCACCAATTAAGTCATTGATTCCCCAACAGCTGTTCCATTGTTGTAAAGTACTTACGGCAGGGTTGCCAAACTCCCAGCCAGATATGTCACATGCTGGCCACGCCCATGCCTGGTTTAGCAAAGGGGGAAAAAGTTCCAATATGTTATGTGATGTCACCATGACAATGTGAGTTTGGCGCCCCTTACCTACAGTAATGGAAATTGCTTCTCACCTCTCTGAGGTTACTTCTGTATAAGTTTCTTTATTTCACATTACTTTTAACTTTCAAGATGTCCATATGGAGTGTGAGAAGAGAAATTTTGATTGGTGGGTGTTTATTTTTCTGGCTAAGGACTTGCCCAAAGGGGATGTAAGCAAAAGCAGAGAAGAAATACAATCATGTTGTAACTACTCGTGGCACACTCACAAATCAGGACAACATTATTTGGCAGTGATTCAGTAAAGGCAAGATAGGGGTTGGCTGGGGGAAGGGGGAGTCGGCATTGATTTATGTCAACTTCTGGAGGATAGCTCTTGAATTCAATAAGAGGGAAGAGGCCTGAAGAAACAGACTGGGTTGGTTTATCTTTTGCATTAAGACATAGTTTGATTTATTTGGCTTTGGTTTAGTTGTATATTGTATAAACTTAACTTTATAAATTGTATAGCATGGATAATGTTTGTAGATTATTCAGTAAATCATGGAAATTATCAGGCTAGAGGGTGCTCTATATTAGTTGTGTACATTATCTTTTGAAAGTTATCCATGATAATGTCAGACACAGATTTCATATAATTACGTATATCTTAAATTAGGACATATTCTATTTACATTCAGAATCTATTAGCAGTCAATTTTATTACAGAATGGAAACATTTGAAGAGGGAAAAATACATTACTCAAATCTGTCTTTCTGTCTCTTTCACTCTCCCTCTATTCAAGTTTCATTGATTGCTTTAGGAACTCACCCAGAAATATTTTACCAGCAGAGAAAGCATCACTTTCTTCAATCTTCCTTCATCAAGATACCCCCCTCCCTTTCAAATGGTTTGTGCAGTTCTACAAAAATGTTAGAAAGATAGAATAACTAAAACTGAATATGGTATAGTAATAGAAAGTTGGTTGCACAATCTTCCAATCTAATCCCAGTCTAATGGCCACCAGATACCTCAGTCTGAATTTGATAGCATTTGCTGCAAATGATCTTGCTGGTTGAGGATTCTCAGAATGGTAGTATTCTAGTATACAGGAAGACAAGAAGTTTGGGAAGGTAATTTATTAAACCTTAGAAAAATATTTTCTTCAATTTTTTAGTTTAGCTTTTTAAATCAGAGGGTTTATTTTATGCTTCTTTTCTTTAAAATCTTTCCCAACAATTCCTAATTCATCAGAATTCACCTTTTATTCTACCCCATCCTATTAAACTAGTGCAATATGAATAAATTAGATTTAATTTAAACCCACTGGAATGTCTACAAAGTTTTTGTTGTTGTGTTGTTGCCTACCATGTATGTTATTGTAAGTTTTGCCAGCAGTTCTGCTACATGCAGTAGAATTCTGCATACTATTGACTTCATAGAATTTCATTCAAACAAATATTCACAAGATATTCCACACATCCAGTTTTAAAGCATTTTTTAAAAATATTTTTATTGGCTAGAATTTTATTAGTCTGTATCATCAAGTGTCCCCTCCACTTGAATGTTTTATTATTACTTCCTGAACATTTAGGAATATATTCAACATGGACTGACCTCAATGCAAATTTTCAGAAGATCTCACTGTTGGCTTTATATCATACCCATCCTCTTTATTAATAAATGTCAGCTTTCTGTCACAATCAATTTCAAACATATCAATGGCACATGCAATCGTTGTAGCTCAGGGAAATGTCCATTTGGCCCTGCTGGGTTTGAATTGGTTTGCCTAATGGTTTACGAGATTTGTTTCAGAAACATTCTTGTTATTGGCTCAGGATAAGTGAGACAGCAGTCATCTAAATGCTTGCCATGTGATGCCTAGTACCATGTGGGGAAAGAAGCATCTGTAATCTCCAAAAATGCTGCTAAGCCCAGCATGGCTGCCCTTGCAATCTGCTAATACAGTCCAATAAAGCAATAAAGCTTTTGGAAAAGGTGAAGTAGGAGACACAGAGAGTAGCATAAATACTGCACAGGGTGCACTGGTGATTCCCATATAGTGGCATATTTATTTATTCAGCAATAAGTAAATGCATAAACAAAAATAAAAACTCTCTTGTCACAAGTGGTGACCTTATATAACAATTAGCCCCAGAGTGCTGGGTTTTGTTTGGCATAAGAAATAGAATCAATGATCAGTTGTTCAGATATAACTCATTAATTGGCTGGATTCACAAAGCTCTATACGCTAAAGCCAAACCAAGTACACTATCTGCATTATATGAACCAAATCTATGTCTATATCATGGTTCCGAACCATATCTTGGATGGTAGATGTGGCTACTTTTTTGATTCTTTCAATTCTCCCTTTGAAGATCCCATTTTAATATTTTCAATGGTTAAAAAATACACAGTCGGTTCAGACTGCATAGGTGTCTGTAATTTCAATGGACAGACAGGATAAACAGAAGAAGCTCTTAGACTCTTTGCCAACATTTTAAACAGTAGGCCATTTATATTATTTTCATCTCAAAACATGCCTACACAATTTATTCAAAAATGTCAGGAAATGTTCTATTGTCAATGAGATTCAGCAAGCAAGATGTTTATATGCGCTGGATGACATAGAAGAAAAATACCAGGCAGAATTTTAAATAGCAAGATTTATTTTGTATTTTTTTTCAAACTCAGAGCATTGTAATAGGAAAAGAAACAGTTTCAAAAAGCTTTTTTTTTAAATACTTTTCAAATAGCCTGCTCCAGATGCATTTTTATTCCAGTGTACTCCAGTGTGATATATCTGGCTGGGATAAACAGATCAATCCTCAAATTCTTTTAAGAAGGCAACTATGGTTGTCCCACAATATTGTGTTTAATAATACCTTGCTTCAAATCTGCTTGGCTGGGAGGACCTGCAAAAATTGTAATTGTAATCTAAAAGAAATAAGACAGAAAACAGTGAATTCTGTGGCTGGGTTCATACATGATATTGATCAATTTTAACCATGGTATTCAAAACAACCAAATGGTCATAAATGGCAGCTGTGGCTAGGAAAACCTTTGCATATGTTTATCTTTACTTTCCTTTCCTCAACTAGGAAACACTTCAGATGCTGGTCACTTCACAAGTGTATACTGCAATCTGCTCTGATTGGGTTCACCCTTGAAGACTGTCCAGAAATTAGATATGGTCCAAAGAGCTGTGGCAGTCATGGAAACATTTTATGTGTTACCTCAGCTATGTGAGCTACATTGGCTGCTGCTCAAATTCTGGGTGTAATTCAAGGTGCTGATCATCATTTATAATGGACTTAATGAAATTGGGCACAGTCATCTGAGGAACCACCTACAACCAATTGTTTCTGCCCATTAATATGGTCCAGCAAGTCACCTCTACTTGAATGCTCTAATCTTATAGGACTGAAAAAGTGTGCCTTCTTTGTCACAGTCTCTGCTCTCCCACAGAGATATGAATGGTGGCATGGAAAAGCAAGCTTGGAGTTAATGTATTTGTAGGGCCCCAGTTATGGTTTCTTGGTACTGTTATGCCTGCTTTAGTCTGGATTGTCCATGTTGCTTCATGTTTTTAACTTTCTTTTTGTTTTATAAGCTGGCCAGAGTTTTCTGGGATCCTTATAAATATAAAGGGCCTGTCACATAGGCCGACGGATGCAAAAAGTATATAAAAAGGACACAGCGGACGAGAAAATTTTCCATCCATTGTTATCCGCTCTCAAAAGTGCCCCAAATTTGCATAAACAGAGCGGACAACAACGGAAAAGAACAGACGGGGAGAGGACGTAGCCAGGATGTAAAGCGGATGCTCCACGGAAGCCTAGCGGATGACACATCCACAGGGCTTCCGGGAGAGCACAGTGAAGTGGACGCGCAGCGGAAGGAATGGATGCAGAGCGGATGCCTAGCGGATACAGCAGATGCATCACGGACGCCTAGCGGATGCAAAGTGTTCACTGCGCATGTGGGGAGGATGCATTGCATCAGCCCCATGGATATAAAAGGATGCAGCTCGCAAGCAGGTCACCATTCAGAGGAAAGACCTACTGCCACACACATCTCCAGCCAACAACCATGGGGAAGAAGAAGAAGCCCATGCCATCTTCTGCCAGCCCTGGCAAGAAGGACAGGGCCACCATCCCACCCCCTGGCCCTGACTCTGCTTCTGCTGGAGCTTCTGCTGCTCGGGCTGTCTCTGCTGATGCTTGTGCTTCTGCTGGTGCTGCTCCTGGTGTTGAGGCTTCTGCTGGTGCTTACACTGCTGGCACTGCTGCTGGTGCTGCTGGTGCTGCTGGTGCTGCTGGTCCTCTGGTGCTGCTGGTGCTGCTGGTGCTGCTGGTCCTGCTGGTCCTGCTTTTGCTGCTGCTGTTATTGTTGCTGCTGCTGCTGCTGGTGGTGTGATGGAGCAGCCCCTAGAACCTCAAAGCCCCTCTGATGAGGGCCCAGAAGGCCCTGCCAGAGGGAGGAAGAGGCATATGTGAGATAGGGAGAAGAGGCAATACTCAATCGAAGAGGAACATGAGGATGACGTGCTCGAATGGTTGAGGGAGAACGAGTACCTATGGCAGAAGGGACAAAGGCTCTATCGAGACACCAAGAGGAAGGCGGCTTGGAGAGAGAAGGCGGAGAGCCTGGTCTACACTTTGGAGGTCCTCCTCGGGTGGTGGAAGCACATGCACACCTGGTACGGGAAGCTGCACCTCAAGAAGTCTGACCAGGCCGCGGTCAAGCTCACCGACCGGGAGACCTTTGTGATGGCCAAGTGCAGCTTCTTGGAGGGTGAGATCCACCACCAAGGAGCAGCCCCTCTGTCTACCCTCTCTCTCAGGCAGCCCACAGAGAGCCAGTCCTCTTCTGGCCAAGAGTCAGCTCCTGTGTCCAGGCAGGTATCTGTGGAGCGCCCCACGATGGAGACCCCCCCGACATCTGCACTCCCCATGGAGGACCCCCTGATGCAGTGGGAGCAAGGAGAGGGCACTGCCACCAGAGACCAACCCACCCCCATCCCCAGCTCCACCTCCACAGAAAGCAGTCAGAGAGCCAGCCCGAAGGAGCAGAGCCACACTGTCCTGCTGGAGATCAGGGACACCATCAAAAGCAGCGTAGACCTCCTCTCTCAGCTGGTACACACCGACATACCATCCTCAAACTGCAATCCCTTCTTCACCTACGTCAACCAGACCCTCATGGACATGTCCGAATCACAGTACCAGGTGATAAAAGAGAGGATCACAGGTCTTCTGCACAACCCTCCAGGCCCAGCTGAACCTGCTCTGACCCAGTCCAGGTCTGCTCCTCCACCCCAGGTGATATCACAGCCCTTCCAAGACTTTCCACAGGCCCTCACCTACCAAGGCTATGGCTACCAGGAGTTCCAGCAACACAGGCAGCCCTTCCCAGTCCAGGCACAGGTTCATCGAACGCCACCGATGCCACTGATGCCACCGACGCCAAAAACGCCACAGATGCCACCCACGCCCCAGATGCTACTCACGCCACAGATGCCACCCACGCCACAGATGCCACCCACGCCACAGATGCCACCCACGCCTCACCTCGCTCAGCTGCAGACCAAACAGCCCCACTACACTCCTCCTTCCTCCACCCCACAGCTAAGCCCAGCCTCAGAACATCTTTCATCGGTCTTGGGACTGACACCTCATGTCATGGAGGAAGGGGCTCTAAACATCACAGGACTGAGCCAGCTCTCTGAGACCTTCCTCCACACACCATCCCCTGTTGTCCTCTCGGGGCCAGGCACCCCAATGGCACCTCAGACCAGCACTCCAGCAGCAGCCACCTCCATAGCACCTGGACCCTTCACCCCTGAGACTATGGGCATGCCTCAGAGTGACTGACAAGAATGCCAGAGACTAGGTTGCTACCTGTTGACTTTATCTTTGCTTGGGACACTTGACTTGGGTCATTTTGCTTTACAGTTTGTTATTATTAAAGTTTATCTTTGCTTCACACACTTGGTTCAGTTCTTTTAATCAATAAAGACTTGGTGGAAACTTTTAGAAACGGTTTAAGCTTTTGCATGCTTGTGGGATGGGTAAGGATAGCAGTGGGATGGGCAGGGATACCTGTGGGATGGGTAATAGCTGTGGGATGGGTTAGGATAGCAGTGGGATGGGCAGGGATACCTGTGGGATGGGTAATAGTGGAGGGATGGGCAGGGATACCTATGGGATGGGTAATAGCTGTGGGATAGATAAGCCTCCAGTGCAAGCATAGTGGGACTGTATGGTCCACCCTCCCAAGTGCCACACCTATGGCCCTTTATTATCAATAACAATGTAATCATTCATCAACACATTTCAACATAAACACAACTCTTTATTAAATGCCCTGTTCATTGTAGGGCCACTCAACACACATGGCACAATCTCATCAGTGTTATGCGACAGGCTGAAGGAAGCATCCATTAATCATCTATCATCCTGTCTTGCCACTCCACTGCTCCAGCTGGGGAGTTGCACCAGTGTCTCAGTAGGTTGCGCTGCTTCTTCCCTTCACATGAAGCTCTGTTGGGGCTTTGCACATCCACAGTGTCTATCAGGTTTCATCCTTGCCATCATTCACCAGGCTCCATGTCCCCATTGCCTTGTTGGAGGTCCACGAGCCTGTTCTGCAACACTGGGTAGTGGGTGCGCATGAGATTGTGCAGGATGCAGCAAGCTTCCACGATGTTCCTCACGGTCTGTGGGTGATGCTGCATGGTGGTGAGAAGTACCTGGAACCTGTTGGCCAGGATGCCAAAGGCGTTCTCCACCACCCGCCTTGCCCTGGACAGCCTGTAGTTGAAGATCCTCTCTTGACGGGTGAGGCATCTGGAAGTGTAGGGATTCATGAGGTAGGTTCTGAGGGAGAAGGTGTCATCCCCCACGATGAAGTAGGGCACATCTTGTGTGTCGTTGGGCAGGGGGTCTGGATCTGGGAAGCCCATGATGAGGTTGCGTTCCAGCCCCTCCTTGAGGTGACTAGTGTTGTATACCTGGGCATCTGAAGATGAGCCGTTGCTTGAAGCATCGATGTACATGAACTTGTAATCAGCATCGACCATGACAAAGAGGAAGATGCTGAAGAATCCCTTGTAGTTGTGATAAGTGGACCCTGACTTGGCTGGAGCTTTGCAGGCCACGTGCTTCCCATCTATGGCTCCAATGGTGTGGGGGAAGTTCCACTTCTGATACCACTGCTCTGCAACTTTCTTCCATCCTTCTTCAGTGGAGGGGCACTGGAGGAGCTGCTCCAGGTATTCTTCGATGATGGCCTGCACCACTTCTCTGACCACAATGCTGATGGTATTGTGTGGCACCCTCCAGCTGTACTGCATGCTCCTGTACGTGGTCCCTGAGGCCAGGTGGCGCAGAGTCAGTGCCACCTTCAGCCCAGGTTCCAGGCTGGGCCGGAAGTTGGTGTTTGCCTTGGTCAATCTGGGTCTCAGCCGCTCCACAACTTCGTCAAACATGGCTGGCGGCATCCTCATGAAGTTCTGGAATGCACGAGAGTCTTCATTCCTCAGCTCCATCATCAGCTTGTTATACAGTCTGTACTCTGCTCTTCTCGTGATCCATCTTCGGACCCAGACACTTCTTGGCTGCCTCCTTTTCTTCCCATAGAACAGGTGACAGAGCCTTTAGAGGGCTTCGCACTGTTGTAGAATGATGGCGGCTACCAAAAGGAGTGTGTGACAATCCATGGTGGAGATGACTGGATGCTGTGGAAGAGCAAGAGCAAGATGAAGGCTGAAGAGGTCTGCACAGCAGGGCGGCTGGACTGAAAGTGAGATCCAGGTGATTTCTCCCCCCTTTTTGTAGGAAATATAGGTTTTCCGCTAGGTGTCCTTTTGCATCCTCTAGGCATCCTGCAGACATCCTAAATATCTTAGATATGTCCCTTATACGAACATTTTTTCCATTTTGATGCTTTGTATGCAAGCTGCATCCGCTTTCATCCTTTCTACGTCCGTGCTACTAACACTGCGTGTCTGTTCCAGGTCCATTTCGCTTCCTCCCTGTATCTGTTTTCTGCTGGAGTGGATGCGAGTTACACAGATGCGCAGCGGATGCCTAGCGGATATAGTGGACGTGTAATGGATGACAACAGACATATAACGGATGTTCCCCGTATGCGTTACAGATGTAGAACGGACGCGTTGGATACTTTATCCGCTCAAAAAGTTTTGTGCAGCTCAAAACTTTTTGAGCGGATGAAATGTCAGTCGACGGATGCTGGACAGATAGAGAGTATGAAAAACGGACGCAGTGAGTACAGAACGGATGCATCTCGTTAACCAACGGATTGCAAGTGTTTCTCTCTGTTTTACATCCTCTTTCCATCCGTTGGTGCTATGTGACATGGGCTTAAACAAATAAAATTCCTTCCTTCCTTCTTTCCTTACTTGACTAATAAGAATAATATTTCATAGGATCCCAAAACATCTGGATACCATCAGCATTGACAAAAATCACCATTAGTCAATTGCAGAAAGCAATTAATAGTAGAAGAAATTTGGAAACTATAACCCTTGCAAGGGTTCGTGAAATATGACTCATAGTATTTTTTTTTTTGCCTAATATGAACTTCATCTTTCAAAGATGATCACTTTAATAAGTTTTTCCATCTCATTCTGAACCCAATCAAAACCTTCACATATTCCTCTTCTAATTACTATCAGAAGCCAGTTGCTATGTGTCTACTCAGTAGGATTGAATTCTGGATTATATTGTCTTCATACCCTTACACTTTCTATACATCCTTAATGTAGATTTTTAAAAATTTAAACTGTGAAATAAGAAAGCAAGATTTTCTCCTGAGAAACTGACTTCAAGTAAACAGAGATGACACAAATTTTCACAGAGATGAAAATGGAAGTATTATAACTAAGCAGGATTTAATTAATAAAATCCAGGTTATAGGCCTTGAAATTGCTCAGACAACACAACTTATGACACATATTTGCAATGTGTTATACTCCATATATTAACTGGATTTTTATGTTGGTTCTATCTTGGCCTGTTTCTGACACCAAAAATATTTCCTTGATATTTTAGATATACTATACACATCTAATCTACACTTAACACAATATTTACTTCTGCTTCACTTAGACAGCAAAGAACCCTTGTGTGACAGAAGTAAAATGAAATGGGGAAGCCATGCCCTTGGATAGGTCTGTACAAAGTACACTCTCAGATCATTTGGAAAATACCAAAAAGGGCAAAGGGGCATTACAGAAAATTGTATTTATTCCACAACAGATTGTGATGAAAACTTATTTGCAAACCCACATGATGATGGACTCTTAAATACTAATTCTAAGCAATAATGAGCCTCTGTGGCGCAGTGGTTAGTTAGAGTGCAGTACTGCATGCAGGCTACTTCTGTTGCCTGCCGGCTGCCTACAATTTGGCAGTTCAAATCCCACTAGGCTCAAGTTTGACTCAGATTTCCATCCTTCCGAGGTGGATAAAATGAGGATCCAGATTATTGGAGGCAATATGCTGACTCTGTAAACCACTTAGAGAGGGCTGTAAAGCACTATAAAGCAGTATATAAGTCTAAGTGCTATTGCTATTGCAAACAAGGATAAGCATGATCTGATCTGGCCCACTGCAAATTCCTTGTTGTCTGTGAAGTCTTTTAAGGGAAACACAGTGAAGAACTTCCATGCTTTGTATCCTTCCCCTACCCCACCACCTGCACTTGTTGTTTTGCTAAGCATGGTAAAGTCTTCTAGGCAAAAGTAACACATCTAGTGTTCAAATGGATCTCTTTCCAGAATGCCAAGGGAGAGTGTGTGGGGAGAGAGAGAATGAGGAACAGTATGTTTTGTACATTATGGTTGCATTTGATTCAGTTTTCAGAAATAAGGTGGAGGGAGGGAGAGAGAGGTTCTGTTTTGTTTCATCTTTAATTGGCCAAGGGAAATAAACAAGCTGTGGATGATTAGAGAGGAGCAGATGGTTATGTGTAAAACAGACACAGGACATTTCTCTACTGCTGTGGTTCTCTCTTCTGCTGCTGCAAGTCGCCAACTTTCCTCTCTCACTGCCATAGTAGGGTCCCTATCTGTGGAAGGAGAATGAGTCACTTTCACATGTTTTAAGCTGGATGTCTCCAGAGAAACTTGGGGACTTTTTTTTGCCTGAAACTGGCTTTCATTACACGTTAGTTGCTTCTTTGGCACACATTTTTGCTTATATCCAGAGAGAAAGTCCTTTAACTGCTAAGAAAAGATTTTCCAGGGTAATTTGCTTTTTTGGAAACTCATATTATTTGACAAATTAGTTTAGGTGGTTCTCTATTACCATGACTATTTATTTTCTAAACTGGAAAATAAATTCCTGTTATCAACAACTATGCTTTAGGGATTAATTCAGGGATATTTTTTTTGTAAATTTTGAATCAAACTAAAGTGATCTGCATTTACATGGAACAGAACTAATAGCACTACCAACTTTCTTATTCCTTGCTTCAGGCTAGAAGCTGAGCTATTGTGATTTTTAGTCCTGCCTTAGGCACAGTTGTTGACTTTGAGCCAGTCATTCTCTGTCAGTCCTATGAGGAATGGAGTGGAGTGGAGTGGAGTAGAGTAGAACAGAACAGAACAACAGAGTTGGAAGAGACCTTGGAGGTCTTCTAGTCCAACCCCCTGCTTAGGCAGGAAACCCTACACCACTTCAGACAAATGGTTATCCAATCTCTCCTGAAAAACTTCTAGTATTGGAGCATTTACAGCTACTGGAGGCAAGTCATCCCACTGATTAATTCTTCTAACTGTTAGGAAATTTCTCCTTAGTTCTAAGTTGCTTCTCTCCTTAACTAGCAAACCATCTCTGAAATCTTCCTATAGGGATTAGTCCAAGCACTCACCAGGAGTCAACACTGACTTGAAGGCACAAAAAATGCTTCTGTGACCATCTCAAAATAGTTGTAGTTTTAGAGTGAAATACTTAAAGTTGTGTGTGGGCAGTAGAACAATTTCATATATATATTTTTTGCCTCCCAGTGCTGTATCTCTCTTACCCCTCATCTGCCAATAATTTTTAGATAATGGAAGAAAAGTGAAGAGCAAATAAAATAAAAGCAAAATGGATGAAGAGGGTTCATCCTTAGCTCCCTTATTTATGTATTTTATGTGTGTATATAGTATCCCTCTCCAATATCAGTTATCCTTTCCTCAAAATATCAGTTTCTTCCAAGCAGAGAAAAGACTGTCTGGCTCTGTGCACAAATGTCTTAATAAAGGATTCCTGTACACCCTATCCCAAGTCTGTTTTCCAAATCTGATTTGTCCGACAACTGAAATTGAAATACATGTAGAATGTATTAGTATACACATGTGCACTATATACACATCTGAGAGTAACAGGCTAAATTATGAAATGGCTGAGAAAACAGTAACTAGATGTCTCTGATCCTAATCCTAGAAGTGGCTCTGCTGAATAGTAGGGGTGGTCTTGCTTATAGCACAAGAATCTTTAATATAAGGAGGTGTGTTTTCATTGAAAGAAACATGACAAGGCTTAAAACATCACCTAGCATTAAATAGCAACAGTGATGGAGAATGTGTTTTGAAAGAGGCCCTTAATACCTTCAAATGCCTTGCCTATGTTTCCCTGCCAGTCTCCTGAAAGTTTTTCTCTGTCAAAACTAGCTAAGTACTGAATCTCTTCTGTGTCAAGATGCCAAATTTCAGAGCAGTATTTTGATGAGCTTGCTTAACTGTTGCAAAGTGCCACAGCTGAAGGATCTATCTTTTCTCTTATGTCACCTGCCTCTGCATGATTTTGTAACCTCCGTAGCTGACATGGCTCTCTGAAAATGTCTCCCCATGATCACTTCCCTTGCTATTTAATTGAATAAGAAAATCATTGTGATTGGACTAGGACTGTGAAGAACCAAATGCTAATAGAGCTGTTCAGCTGATAAATGTGCAAAAAGAGAGGGAGTGGGTGTGAGTATAGGAGACAGGTATATAAAATTTACTGTATAGAATGGAAACATTCACAGCAGATGGCAGCACTTGGCTGACCTTGAAAGACTTAAATGCATTGAACCTGGGTAGTACTTGTAGATTTGATTTTGTGATCGTGAAAAAAAAAATCTCTAAAGAAGACTTATGTAGTGACAAGTCACCAGGGTTATTATGCAGTTTAATATATACTGCTGCACTATTGTTGATTCCTATGTCTATGAAGTATGTTGTGCCATGTTTATGTGCAACAATATGAATACCCGCACAAGAGATCCATTTAAAGCAAGTCATAGAAGCAAAAATGGATTGTTCTGTAGGATTCTAATTAATGTAATATGTAGGGAAATCCCAGCATGAAAACTTATGAAATGTAAAATGTAATAAGAAATGAATCTCACCACAAAAGATGACTTCCAGTTGAAATAGATGAAGCAAAAAACTAATGAAGTAGGCAGAAAACTAGCAGGCTGGAACCTGCTAAGTTATAAATGAATTATAAAATAAAAAAGGCAGTTTGGTCTAATGGTTAAGGTACCTAGCGAGAAATGAGAAGGCCATGAGTTCTTATCCCACTTTAGATATGAAAGCCAGTTGGGTGACCTTGGACCACTCAGTCTAACTCACCTCATAAGTTTGTTGTTGTGGGGAAAATAGGAGGGTGAAAGTATTGGATGTGTTTGCCACCTTAAGTTATTTTAAAAAATAATAAAGGGATTTAAAGAAATCTAAAAAATGTGGAAGCATTTTGGAACTGTCATATAAGATGAGGCGCTGGACATACTGGATTTCCAGTCTAGATGCTTCTGGAATTGAAACTTAGTTAAGTCGCCTTTATGTTGGGATGTGAAAGTGAAGGACTTAGAACTTTCAGTTCAGAAAATGAGCATATGTTTACGAGCAGCATTTGGCTCTGCAAGTCCTGAATCTCCAGATAAGAACAATCAATCAGAATCACCAAAACTATTGTAAAGAGCCTCTTTATAACCTATAATGTAGCAAAGATAACATAGATATATTTATATACCATCAAGAGTTGAATACAGATCAAGGGAGACTTTACTTTTAGGGGCATTTTTTTTCTCCCTGTTCCGCACACTGGCATTTCAATTCATCCAGTAAAATTCAGAACTAGAGATTTAAGATCAATTTAAATTGTAAATCCTGCTAGCTGGACTAAATATCCATATAGTTCAATGTTCTATTCACACAATGGCCGGTTGGATCATTTCAGGAAGTTCACAAATAGGTAGCCTGAATGAGGATTGGTATTTAACAGTGGATCTCACTGTCACCAGATGTGATGGCTACAAATTTAAACAGATAGGAAATGATAAATTAATGGAGAACTAAATCACCAATAACTACTAATCTTGTCTTTATATTATTTTCTGAATCGCAAGCAACATAGCTTAAAGTTTTGGTACACCACTGTTTTAGAATAATACCTTTCACAATGTGTAATATTGTTTTTTTAAGTCCAGGTTCTGAATCGATCCAGGACTACATTTGTGATGATTATTTATTTACTAGTCATGGGATGAAAGGGGAGAGAAAATAATACTTTTTTAAAAACCAGAAGTCAGTTTCTGTGTATGTGATTCCTCACTCAATATAAAGTCATTTTAGGGTCAACAAGGTAGCACCATGCATAGTGTCATTAAAGTTTGTTATTCTGTGACGTGTTGGAGAAAGCTTTGAAAATCTGTCTGCAGCTGTTCCCAATAATCTCACTTTCAACTCTGTTTCTCTGGTTAACCTTGCTGACTCAAAAACAACAATAATAACAACAAATGTAGCCTGGAGGAAACAGTGCTAGCTTTTTTTCTCCACTTTCCAGTGACATTTTGCTGAATATTTTTTTGTAAGGATCTTTGATGTCCATTGCTTTCTCTGCAAGGATTCCCACAGAGAAAAAGAAAGATCATAGAAGTGAGTTTCCACAGAGAGAGATGGGTAGCCTCATGCCCTTCCAAACATTGAAACCAGCAGGAAGGCAATAGCAAAAACTATGAATTTAACAGAAAATTCTTTCACTCTCTCTTGGTATGTCTTGTCTGATGATTCACCTGCTTTTCTTAAAAGCATGGCAATATTACTTTCCATGTAGCTATCTAAAAATTGCATTTAAAACTACAATTATGTCACTGACAGCTATCACATATAGTACAATATATGAACCAGATCTACAACAGGTGAATATTTAGGGCAAAAATAATTCTGATGCTGTTGGGAATTGTGAGGTCCTACAAATGCTGCATCACTTGAACAAGTCCAGACCCAGTTTTTAAGAAAAATATTGGGAACTGACAAGAACATATCTGCCCTAGCAGTCAGAACAAAAACTGGTATCCACTCCATTCACAGCCATCAAATAATTAAAGTTTTTATCTATTGGAACCATTCAGGTTCAGGGGACCGTAATAAGTTAGCCAAAATAAATTTAGCTGAACAGACAAATTCAGCCCTCCTCCTGGTTATCAAAGTTATTTCACAGCCACAGTTTTTTACCCAATATTTTCCTTCAATTTCCACCAAGGCAAAGGAAATTTGTAAACAGAGTCCTAGATATCAGGGCCAAAGTTATTTGGCAAACAATAGATCTTTAAATTGTTGGGCTAAGAACAAAACCATTTTCCAATTTGAAAAATAACTGTTAGTGGGCACTTCTGTCATCTGCTGTATCATAACAGGATATGTAAATGCAGTTCCTCTGCCAGTGAAGCTATTGTTTTTGCCTCTTATAGCTTTAGACATTTAAATTTCTATTTGAAAGAACAGCCTTTGGGGACATGGGATACAGATTGTCTTTTTTTTTGTCCTGAGCTGTAATGTATACATTGTGAGCAGAGCTAAGAAGTTTATAGACAAAGAGTTCAATTAAGAACTGGTTATATCGAACAGATCAGGGTATCTGATGTACTTATCTGAATGCTGATTCTTTGTTTTCATCATGCACATTTATCTTATTATTGTATTTTCTTTTATCTATTTTAGCCTGGAATTAGATGTTGTATTTTACTTTTATTTTATTTTCTTTGATATGCTCATAAGATTAATCAGTTAATAAACTGCTATTGCTAGAACACATAGCTGTACTAGAAACTTGCAAGTAGGTGCTACTCAGAGCACATCACAGTAATTTTACAACAGTTTCTTTGGCACCTAATGTGAAATACTAGTATTGCCCTTTCAAACTCTGACAAAGTCAGATTTTAGATACCTGAAGGGTCATTCCTAGAGAAGTCTGTGGGATTATTCAAATCCTTCAAGGACTTCTCTTCCACTGTGAATACTGATAAGAATTAAAGACAATGCAGACTAGAGTTTTGTCATCAATAGCAGAGACAAATGCAATATCTGGTGTGATTTACTTCTTCAAAAGGTGGCTTCAGCATTTTTCTACTTTTTAACCATGTAGTGCTTTAGTACTAGTTCTCATTAATTTCTTTCTGTCAGCAATTTTCTTGGCACAGTGATGCATTACTTCTAATTTTTATCTTGCTATAAGATTCTAAATTTTCTTTCTTTTTCTTGTTAAATTTTAATGATTATTAGATGCCTTGCACTTTTTTTCCTTAAAGGAAAAGCAATGTACAGACACTTAAATATAAGTACTGAATAAAGATTAGCCATTTCATGAATTGCTAAACAGTAGATTTTTTTTTAAATGCTAATCAAGATATAAGCTGAGAAAACTTGCTAAATTGGGTACGAAATTATCTTTTGTCTAGAGAATAGTCAAGTGTGGATTAAGAAACATATTAATTTCTATCTCACTGAGGCTTAAAACTCACAACACTCATTGTAAAGCAAGAGGAAAAAAAGTATCAACAGTATGTAGTATTAGAATGACACAAAAGGAAATATTCCCTGAGTGTAAGATAACAATTTGTGGAATTACAGCATAATTGGGGAAATAGACCTGTTTTAGGAATTATCTTCCATCATTTCATGCATATGAGATATTCAGATGATATTCCTGTTTACAGTATAAATATGTAATTTCTAAAAAAAAAAAAAGATACTTCTTAGTCAAGATATTTTCTGAGTAAAATTCAAAGAGTTAGTTGTCACCTTCACAGCCCTGAAGCTGTGTAGCTCTGGACCTGGATTGTAGCTTTGGACCTGGATATCTGCAAGACCCCCTTCTCCTCCGTGATCTTTTTCTGTCCAGTGAGTTCGAAAAGAGGACACTTTCCCTGAGTCCATCTCTTAAAGAATGACATCTGTAGGGATCCCAGGCTTAAGGCACCTCAGTTGCTGTTCTTCTTTTCTGAATCATTGTTGTTAATGTTCTCGTGGCATCGGTCTATATTAGGCTTTCTTGAAAGTTATTATTTATTTATTTAGCTAGGGTGATGTTACATCAGCCAGAAGGCTATAATGCTAATACAAAGTAGCAGTTTGGCTGCCTAAGATTGCTAGCTTATTTTGTTCACACTTGTGTGCTTTCCAAGGTGCACCACAGGAGGCGAGCTAGCTCTGCACCAGAAAGAAAATCAAATGGCATACTGCAGCATCATCCAGGGCTTTTTCCCTCCACCGAAGTTGTTTTGCAAATGAGCATCACACCCGGGAAGGTCCAGCAAGAGCAAGGTTCTGATCATCTGTACAAAGCACCAGTTCATCTTCCCACTGAAGTGATACCTACTTATCTACTTGCATATAACATAATTCCAAACTGCTAGATGGGCAGAAGCTGAGACAACTGATAGAAGCTCATCTCACCACATGGTACTAGAACTTGAACTGCTGAAGCAAAGATCACCTCCAATGGCATTAAGCCACTGAACCACTGCACCTCAGTTATTAGGTTATTAAGACCTGGCAATTTCTGCAGGTCTTTTGGGGTTAAAGAGGTCATTCTAAGGAGATTGATCTTATGGTTCTTCTTTGGTGCATGGAATGTTATTACACTGTCATTTTATTATGAATAAATTCCAATGTAATGCATTATTTTGAAATATATATTATACATATATACTACTATATTTTTAAAATCAGTGTTTTGGAGGTCTGGAAATCACTCAGACTTGATTGGAACTGCATATTAGCTACATAAAATAAAATAAATGGAAACAACTTTGTTCTTATTAAATGGATTGGATGGATCTGATAACTTCTTTTCATGTACTTAAATGTAATTTATGTTGATTAACTTTTAACTTTAGGGCCTCATAAAGAACAGGCAGATTTCCAGATGGCAAAAATAATAAACCTATGTAATGATGTATTCCACTTTAAGCATACTACAGACCACAACTTTTGATTTTTTTTTTTAATAATAATTAATCTCTGGTGAGTTTCCATGACAATAATGAGCAAGACCTAATAATCTATGCAAACAAATCTGGATATAAGACATGAAAATCATATCATCAGCATAAAGTAATAACACAATTCTATTCTATCACTTATTTTGACAGGAGAGAAATGCAATAATATCATTTATAAATAAATTAAATGGTAGAGATGGAAGGACACAATCATATTTACAACTAAAATGGAATATTGTCAAACAGTTCATTACATGAAAGCCTGACTTTTGTATTAGAATATGCATAGAACTGTTTCATTACAACATAGAAGCACTGATCAATAATAGAAATGGGAGTTTCATTCAGTCCTACTCTACATATAGAACTGGGGCTTCAGAATATGCACCTTAAGGCCCTGTCACACTGCCCAACGGATGCAAAACGTTAGTAAAAAGGACACAACAGATGAGAAAAATGTTTCATCCGTTGTTTTCCGCTCTCAGAAGGGGCGAAAATTAGCATAACCGGAGCGGATAACACGGAAAGGAACGGATGCGGGGAGGATGCAGAGCAGATGGAAAATGGATGCGGAACGGAAGCCTAGTGGATGGAAGCGGAAGGGAGTGGATGGCACATCCGCTAGGCTTCTGGGGGACCTCAGCAAAGCGGACGTGGAATGGATGAGGGCGGATGCACAGCGGACGCCAAGCGGATGAAGCAGATGCAGAGCGGAAGCCTAGCGGATGCACAGCGGAAGCCTAACGGATGCCTAGCGTTAATTGCGCATGCGGTGAGGATGCATTGCGTAAGCCCTGCGGATATAAGGGAAGCAGCTTGGAAGCAGGTAAACATTCAGAGCAAGATGAATGAAGAGGTCTGCACAGCAGGGCGGCTGGACTGAAAGTGAGATCCAGGTGATTTCTCCCCCCTTTTTGTAGGAAATATAGGTTTTCCGCTAGGTGTCCTTTTGCATCCTCTAGGCATCCTGCAGACATCCTAAATATCTGAGATACGTCCCTTATACGAACGTTTTTTCCATTTTGATGCTTTGTATGCAAGCTGCATCCGCTTTCATCCTTTCTACGTCCGTGCTACTAACACTGCGTGTCCGTTCCATGTCCATTTCGCTTCCTCCCTGTGTCTGTTTTCTGCTGGAGTGGATGCGAGTTACACAGATGCGCAGCGGATGCCTAGCGGATATAGTGGACATGTAACGGATGACGACAGACATATAACGGATGTTCCCCGTATGCGTTACAGATGTAGAACGGACGCGTTGGATACTTTATCCGCTCAAAAAGTTTTGTCCCAGAGACTCATTTTTGTTTTATAGCTTGTTGTTAATAAAGTCTATTTTGATTCACACACTTGCCTCATTTCTTTTTTTTAATAAAGTCTTGCTGGAAACTTTTAGAAATGGTTTAAGCCTTTGCATGATTGTGGGATGGGTTAAGATAGCAGTGGGATGGGTTGAGATAGCAGTTGGATGGGCAGGGATACCTATGGCTGTGGGATAGATAAACCTCCAGTGCAAGCATAGTGGGACTGGATGGTCCACCCTCCCAGGTGCCACACCTATGGCCCTTTATTATCAATAATAATGTAATCAATCATCCACACATGTCAACATAAACACAACTCTTTATTAAATGCCCTGTTCATTGTAGGCCCACCCAACATACATGGCCCAATCTCATCAGTGTGATGAGACAGGCTGAAGGAAGCATCCATTAATCATCTATCATCCTGTCTTGCCACTCCACTGCTCCAGCTGGGGAGTTGCACCAGTGTTTCAGGAGGTTGCGCTGCTTTTACCCTTCACGTGAGGCTCTGTTGGGGCTTTGCACATCCTCAGTGTCTATCAGGTTTTGCCCTTGCCTCCATTCCCCAGGCTTCATGTCCCCATTGCCTTGTAGGAGGTCCACGAGCCTGTTCTGCAACACTGGGTAGCGGGTGCGCATGAGATTATGCAGGATGCAGCAAGCTTCCATGATCCTCCTCACGGTCTCTGGGTGATGCTGCATGGTGGTGAGAAGTACCTGGAACCTGTTGGCCAGGATGCCAAAGGCGTTCTCCACCACCCTCCTTGCCCTGGACAGCCTGTAGTTGAAGATCCTCTCTTCATGGGTGAGGCATCTGGAAGTGTAGGGTTTCATGAGGTAGGTTGTGAGGGAGAAGGCGTCATCCCCCACAATGAAGTAGGGCACATCTTGCATGTCGTTGGGCAGGGGTTCTGGATCTGGGAAGCCCACGATGAGGTTGCGTTCCAGCCCCTCCTTGAGGTGACTGGCGTTGTATACCTGGGCATCTGAAGATGACCCATAGCCTGAAGCATCGATGTACATGAACTTGTAGTCAGCATCGACCATGGTGAAGAGGATGATGCTGAAGAAGCCCTTGTAGTTGTGATAAGAGGACCCTGAGTTGGCTGGAGCTTTGCAGGCCACGTGCTTGCCATCAATGGCTCCAATGGTGTGGGGGAAGTTCCACCTCTGATACCACTGCTCTGCAACTTTCTTCTATCCTTCTTCAGTGGAGGGGCACTGGAGGAGCTCCTCCTTGTATTCTTCGATGATGGCCTGCACCACTTCTCTGACCACAATGCTGATGGTGTTGTGTGGCACCCTCCAGCTGTACTGCATGCTCCTGTAGGTGGTTCCTGAGGCCAGGTGGCACAGAGTGAGTGCCACCTTGAGCCCAGGTTCCAGGCTGGGCCGGAAGTTGGTGTTTGTCTTGGTCAACCTGGGTGTCAGCTGCTGCACAACTTCGTCAAACATGGCTGGAGGCATCCTGATGAAGTTCTGGAATGCCCGAGTGTCTTCGTTCCTGAGCTCCTCCACCAGCTTGTTGTACAGTCCGTCCTCTGCTCTTCTGGTGAACCATCTTTGTACCCAGACGCTTCTTGGCCGCCTCTTTTTCTTCCCGTAGTAGAGTTCACAGACCCTGTAGATGGCTTTGCACTGTTGCAGAAGGATGGTGGCTGCCAAAAGGACTTTGTTACGATCCATGGTGGACATGACTGGATGCTGTGGAAGAGGAAGAGTCAGATGAAGGCTGAAGAGGTCTGCACCGCAGGACTGCTGTTCTGAAAGTGCGATCCAGATGAGTTGCTCCCCCTTTTTATAGGCAGTATAGGTGTCCCTTTGCATCCTCTAGGAATCCTCTAGGCATCCTCTAGACATCCTTAATATCCGAGATGGGTCCCCTCTGCGAAGGTTTTTTCCATTTTAAATGCTTTGTTTCCATGCTGCATCCGCTCGGCATCCGTTCTGCATCCATTCTGCGTCCTTTCCACTTCCTCCCTGCGTCCGAGCAGATGCGAGTTGCACGGATGCATAGCGGATGCCTAGCGGATATAGCGGATGCATAACAGATGCAGAACGGTTGCCTAGAGGATGCCTAGCAGATGCAGAATGGATGAATTGGATACATTTTCCGCGCAAAAGTTTTGAGCCGCTCAAAACTTTCTGAGCGGATGAAACGTCCATAAACGGATGCTGGACAGATAGAGAGGAAGCAAAACGGAGGCAGTCAGTCCAGAACGGATACATCGCGTTAACCAACGGATGGCAAGCTTTTTTGTCCATTTTACATCCTCTTTGCATCCGTTGGTGCAGTGTGACAGGGGCTTTAGAGTATATCTCAGGGCTTTTTATAGTTGCTGTATGCAACTAGTGACAATTTATGTCTGTCCAAGAAGACTATATTCATAATTCATACATACCATGGTACTGTAGCTATGCTATGTTTTCAGATCTGTTTTTGTTTTAATCTTTTAAATTTTATAAACAATAATCAAAATATTAACCAAATACAAAACACACAGAAAATAGACATCCTTCCATCCATGCAACATACAGTGAAATAATTGCATTTGAAAGAAAAAAATCAAGATCTTAAACAATGAATATGTACTCATAATGATAATGTCAGCTTTCCAAGTGATGAAATCCATTTTAAAAGAAAAGAGCAAAGTCCATCTTTAATAACTTCTTTTATTTAGGACAGCATCAAACTGACAAAGTCTGTTGTAATTCTGGATCTGACACAACCCGGAATTATACCACATAATATTGAAAGTTAGAAACAACCCCCAAAAGTCACATTCTCCAATAGAGTAATTCAATGTTTCCTGGTGTCATAAATCTCCACCTCAATTCCTCAGCATGGACAGCTCGTGTTCCCATGCAATATTCTTTTTTTTATTGTTATTAATTTTTTATTGATTTTAAAACAAACATAACATAAAAACATAAACCATCTTCCATATATTTATACATACAGTGTGTCGGTTGATATACATATTATTTTGTGCAACCATTTTGTAGTCTTCTATTACCATTCCATTATATATCCTCTCATACTTTCAATCAAATATCAGATATATTAATATCTTTATTGATCAATTATTGACTATACTTTTATTCTTTCATGTTTTATAAGATAATCATATTTTACTTAGTTTATTTTATAACAATTTATATTGTCCTCCCAGATCTATCCTAAAATCATTTTGTAAATATAATCAAAAAAGAGAAAAATACATCTTTATATATTTATTATTTTCTAAAAATCTACATATTCCGTTACTGTATTTTATTATCTAACCACTGATAGAACAGATCCCAAACTTTGTAAAATTGTTCATCATCTTGTTCTCAAATTTCAAATGTCAATCTACTAATTTCAGCACATTCCAATATTTTCTTAATAATCTCATCCTGTAATGGTGTCTTCTCATTTTTCCAGTTCTTAGCAAATACAATCCTAGCTGCTGTTAATACATTTACAACCAGATATTTCAAATCTTTACTATATATTTCAGGCAGAATTCCCAATTTAAAAATCTCTGGTTTCAAGTCTATATGCTTATGTGTCATTTTTTCCAACCACATGTGGATTTTAGTCCAATATTTTTTGGCGTCCAGGCATGTCCACCACATATGGTAATATGAGCCAGGTGTCTGATGACATTTCCAACACTTTTTGGACTTGTTCTTGAACATCCTTGCTATTCTTGTCGGGGGAAAATGCCACCTATAAAACATCTTATACAAATCTTCTTTATATGCTGTTGACATTGTCATTTTATAATTTTGAGACCACATCTTTTGCCATTTCTCGAAATCAATCCCATGTCCAAAATTCTTCCCCCAAGCAATCATAGTTTCTTTAACTTGTTCTTCTTCTAATTTAATTTCTAATAAATGTCATCAGCACCTGTCAAAATCATATCTAAATCGGTCAATTTGTCATAAAAATCTTCTGTTTTAATATCTTTATCATACCTTGATTGTGTTTGCGCATATGAAAACCAATTCATCTTTATACCTTGTTCCTCTAATTTTTGCATGGATTAAAGTTCACCCTTTTCATTCAATATTTCACCATATCTAACTGTTTGTTCCTTTTTGTATATTATAGGATAAGAAAATGCCTCAATAATTGATAACCAGACTGGAATTTTCAAATAACGTTGTCTTTTAATCTTCTCCCAGTTTAACCACAGAGACTCCCGTATATAATGTCTTCTAAAATACCCCTGTGTTTTCGTTCCTTTATACCATAAAAGCATGCCAGCCCAACAACAAATCATGTCCTTCTAATGTCAACAATCTCGTATTTCTTAATGTTATCCATTCCTTTACCCACATCACTTTCGTAGCTTGACAATACAACTCCCAATTAGGCAAGCCAAATCCTCCTCTAATTCTAGCATCTTGCAAAAGTTAACTTTATTTTCGCATTCTTACCTTGCCATATATATTTCAACACAATTTTATTTAAATCTTCAAAATAATCTTTTCCAAGCCTGACTGAAATTGTTTGAAACAAATATAAAATTCTGGGTAATATATTCATCTTGATTGTTGATATTCTCCCTATTAGTGACAGTTGTAAATTTTCCCATTTCGTCAAATCTAGTGCTATCTGCTGCTTAAGTTTAATATAGTTATTCTCTTTTAATGTACTGCATCTTGCTGTCAAATATATCCCCAAGTATTTAATCTTATTCTTGACCTGGATTTTCAATCGGTCTGTTCATTCTTCTTTTTGTCTTGATAATATATTCTTTGTCAAAATCTTTGTCTTGTCTTTATTTATTTTCAAGCCAGCCACCTTTCCATATGTCTCTATCTTTTCTATCAATTTTGGTGCTGTTTCTAATGGATCTTCTAAGATGAAAATAAAATCATCTGCAAATGCTTGCAATTTAAATTCTTCCTTTTTAATTTTCATCCCCTTTATGTCATTTTCTTCTCTAATATTTCTGTTTAACACTTCCAAGGTTAACACAAACAACAGAGATGACAATGGGCATCATTGTCTAGTTCCTTTTCTTATATCAGTGGAATCTGTCAATTCTCCCTCTATCATTACTTTTGTCTTTTAATCTTCTCCCAGTTTAACCACAACCAATTGGACCGTCCAGGAGCAAAGATATTGGCAGCGATCTCAGACCTCCAAGATTGCATGTCGTATCGTCGCAACGCCAGCTCCACCCTTCTCCCTCATGCAATATTCTTTATATGTCCTACATTTGTATATTAAACAGTTCCATTCAAGTCAAAAAATGATTTCCCTCACAACTGAAAAACCAGTAGGCCAGGGATGTGGAAACTTTATGGTTCACTCAGGAATTCTAGGAGTTGAAGTCTATAAGTGATAAAAGAACAAAGTTTTCCTATCCCTGACCTAGCCTAAACAACTCTCTCTATCTCCGCTCCTCCCACCTTGGGAATGTGGCAAGCCTGAAACTCTTCCCCCCAGAACTGCCAAATAGAAAGAAAGAAAAGGAATATATAATAAGGCTGAATAAAATGGTTATGCATATGTCAATTTAAGGCTTGACAGATAAGATTTTCCATCATAAAAAGCCAGCTGATCTGCAGAGAATAAACACATATTTCCAATCATGCAGAATGGTGGTTTTCCAGTGAAGGAAAATTATATTTTTAGGTGCCAACCATGCACAATAAATCCAGAATTCTTCATACTTTTAATAGATTCTAACTTTTTGAAATATAATTTAACCAAATATTCATAAAGTTATTCTTCTTCCCAACATAATATTAATAAACTTACAAATATTAAAGCAAAATGTTGCAATCACAGAAGAAACCCAAATAATGGGAGTCACTTCTCTTCTGTAATGTTGCATTTCCAGGTTTGGTCACCCCAAAGTTGAAATCCAATTCTTGTTAAATGGCTTTTGGGGCATCCAATACATATATAAAATAATATTGTGTTAAATTATTTGTATCTTGAGATCACAATATAAATATTCATCATAAAACTTTAGCCTTATTAAATGTATTCATGTTTCTTGCACATTTAATACTAAGATACAAATTTGTATGTATATGTGTGTGTGTGTGTGTGTGTATACAGGATAGGCTAGCCTCAAATTTAAAACCAACGGCTGTGAGACCCTGACCCACATACAAACTCCATAAAGAAGCCTGATGATGGCAGATGAGATTCTGCTGAAA